>OY747702.1:14125402-14717902 GCA_963556495.2 Valencia hispanica | reverse complement strand
ATGTCAGCAGCCAACTTTAAGCACAATCGCTCACACCAGGCATTCAAATCCAAACAGTTTCACATGCAAATCTGAGGTTTATAAAAGACTTCCATAGAAAGCCTTTTTGTAATTATTTGGTATTTGGACCCAAATGCAGAGAGGCGTTTTGAGGTTAAATAACCCATTTATTGGGGATCTTAAAGCCAAACATCAGAGGTACAGGAACTCAGAGTGCAAGGAGGAGGAAATGACGAGGCACAACGACAATTCCGACAAAGACAAGAAACAAAGAGGGCTATAAATAAACAGACGGAAGGCAAACAGTGAGACAATCAGGGAAACATAGGGAAGCTGGGGACAATCAAAGATGCAGGGACCGACAGAGACTAGGAAAGACAACACACTGACATTTTTGGCTTGCCATAATCCATGTAAATATGTGAAAGAAGGTGCTGTGGTCAGGTGAGATCAACGTTGATCTTCAATCCTGGGTTTCCTATTGAAATACAGACAAAAGATATTCTGGAGTGGGCACAAGAGTAATTCTAAGATATTAATTATAACCCTGTCTTTATACCTGCCTGGTTTGGATCTCTTTCTCTCAGCAAGTTCTAATTTCTCCTTACCTGTGAAGACCCTGTGTCATGTTCCCCGCTGCTGGCCTCTGGTCTTATTTCTCCTCCCTGCCTCTGATTTTTCTATTGAGGCAATAAAGATATGAAAATGTGGAAAGCATATATTTTTTAATAGAATTAGGATGAGTAGCCATGAAATTACCATGGAGTGTTTGAAGCAGAAGGGAACCTCACAAAGCTCTAAAGACAAGTTGAAGATCAGAAAGGGTTTTCAGAATCAGAATCAAAAAGGGTTTTATTGGCAAATGTTGGGTAGGTTTACATTAGGAAATTGCTGCGGTACTTTGTGCAAACATACAAGAACAAACAGACAAACACTTAAATAAAAATATAATATGCTAAACAGATTGATATATACGTGAGTGCAGGTAACGATCGGTGAAAATCAGACAGGTGCAAAAAAAACACAATATGGGTCATGTAACTGAGCGGGTGGTGGGAACAGTCTTAGGGTTATTGTTCATGAGTCCAACAGCAGAGGGGAAGAAACTGTTCTTATGGCGAGAGGTTCTGGTCCGAATGGACCGGAGCCTCCTGCTTGAGGGGAGCAGGTCAAACATTCTGTGTCCAGGGTGAGAAGGGTCGGCTGTGATCTGACCTGCACGCCCAAGTGTCCTGGAGGTGTACAGGTCCTGCAGAGATGGGAAACTGCAGCCAATCACCTTCTCAGCAGAGCGCACAACACGCTGCAGTCTCTGTTTGTCCTTGATGGTGGCACCAGCATACCACACGGTGATGGAGTAGGTATGGATGGACTCGATGATTGCAGTGAAGAACTGCATCATCATCCGTGTTGGCAGGTGATGGTGGGCTCCCACTTGAGGTCCTGGGTGATAGTGGATCGCAGGAAGCGGAATGAGTCCACAGTGGTGATCAAATCAAAAAAAATCAAATCAAACTTTATTTATAAAGCGCTTTTCATACAAGAAGTTGCATCACAAAGTGCTTTATAGATTAAAATGACCCCACATAAAACCACCTTCCCTTCCCTCCCCCACAGATTTAAAAGCATGGTCACAGTTATACCCCCCTCCCCCCAACCCATCTCCTATGCACACACACAGTTAAAAGAAAAAGTTAAAAAGGACATTGGGCCGAGTGTAGATTAACCATGCAAGGAAACGCCATCAGAGGAGCCATCTGCCCCGGCAGCGGTAGACTAACAGCAGCAGCCGAGGCACCGACACAGGGCACCCAGTGGAGGCAAGGCCAAGACCCCCACCTCCACCCAAGCTCCACCTGGAGAGCACCCAGGGAGCCACAGCCGACCACCGCTCCCAGGGCAGAGGGCTCCCACAGAGGAAACACTGGAACGGGGATTAAGATAAATTAAAGTATAAAAATAAACAGTAAATTAATGTGCTAAGATTAAATAGTAAAACTGATAAAAATATAATCATATAAAACATGCAGAGCAATTAAACAAACAGTGATAAATTATAATCAGTTAAAAGCTAAGCTAAAAAGGTGAGTATTGACCCTGCTCTTAAAAACATGAACGTTCTCTGCAGCCCTGAGGTCCTCTGGCAGCCTGTTCCAGAGGTGAGGGCCATAAAACTGGAAAGACGCCTCGCCATGCTTGTGTGTCCTGACTTTTGGGGTGACAAGGAGACGGCTGCCAGAGGAGTGCAGATGGGGTGGGGGTGTCAGTCAGAACGATGGGGGGGGGGGATGGGGCTGTGTGCTTCCTAAGGTCCACAATAATCCACAATAATCTCCACTGTCTTCTGGGCGTTCAGCACCAGGTTGTTGCGGCTGCACCAGGACACCAGACGTTCAGCCTCCGCTCTGTAGGCAGACTCATCCCCGTCCGAGATGAGTCCAATAACGGTGGTGTCATCTGCAAACTTAATTACTTTGACAGACTGGTGGTTGGAGGTGCAGCAGTTGGTGTACAGGGAGAAGAGCAGAGGAGAAAGAACACAGCCCTGAGGGGAGCCAGTGCTGATGGTCCGAGAGTCCGAGACATTCTTCCCCAGCCTCACATGCTGCTTCCTGTCCATCAGGAAGTCAGTGATCCACCTGCAGATGGGATTGGGCACGTTCATCTGGGATAGCTTGCCTCGGAGAAGGTCTGGGAGGATGATGTTGAAGGCAGAGCTGAAGTCCACAAACAGGATCCTGGCGTAGGTTCCCGGAAAGTCCAGATGCTGCAGGATGAAGTGAAGAGCTATGTTGATGGCATCATCTACAGACCTGTTGGCTCTGTAGGCAAACTGCAGAGGGTCCAGGATGGGGGCCATGAGGGTCTTGAGATAGGACAGAACCAGGCGCTCAAATGACTTCATGACCACAGATGTCAGAGCCACAAGTCTGTAGTCATTAATTCCAGTGATCCTTGGCTTCTTGGGAACAGGGACTAAGGTGGAGGTCTTGAAGCAGGCAGGCACATGACATGCCAGCAGTGAGGAGTTGAAAATGCCAGAGAACACTGGGGCCAGCTCATTTGCACAGTGTCTGAGAGTGGCAGGAGACACAACGTCTGGGCCGGGAGCTTTTCTAGCATTTAGGCTCTTGAACTGTTTCCTCACATCTGCTTTATGAATATGAAGGGTTTTAGTTGGAGTTGATGTGAGTTCGTCATAGGTGAGGGGTGAGGAGGGGGTTGCTGTGGGTGAAGTCTTTGATGTTGTTAATTGCTCTGTGGTGGGGGTGGGGGGATGAGTGTCCAAAGTGTCTCTATTGTTGGGACTGGTAGAGGTGTGAGGGCTGCTTGGTGGGTGGTCAAAACGGCAGTAAAAGTCATTGAGGGTGTTGGCCAACAGCAAGTCATCAGTGGAGTGGGGAGTTTTAGGCTTGTAGTTGGTAATGATCCTAAAACTTTTCCACACAGAGGCCAAGTCATTCTCTGAGATCTGCTGCTGAATATTCTCAGAGTGCTGGTGTTTAGCAGTGTTCACTTCTTTTCTGAACCTGTACTTGGCCTCTCTGTAGCAGTCCCTGTCTCCGCATCTGAATGCCTTTCTCTTTTCTAGCCACAGCTGTTTGAGTTTAGGAGTAAACCAGGGTTTGTTATTATTATAACTCACCCTGGTGCATGATGGCACAATGTTGTCCTCGCAGAAGTGTATATAGGAGGTGACAGTGTCCGTAAACTTATCCAAGCTTTTAGAAGCAGCCCTCATTGTCTCCCAGTCTGTAGAAACTAAACACGTGCACAGCTCCTCCACAGCCTCGTTGCTCCACAGTTCTTTAGGACTCACGACAGGTTTGGAGAGCTTCAGCCTATGTCTGTACGCGGGAATCAGATGGATAATCACATGAAAGTCTGAGTGCAGCGTGGGGCACTGCGTGATAGGCCCCGCTTATGGTGCTGTAACAGTGATCCAGTGTCCTTTCCTCTCTGGTCAGGCATTTAATATATTGTTTGCATTTGGGAAGTTCCTCTCTCAGAATGGCTTTATTAAAGTCTCCAAGAGCAATAATCAGAGAGTCCGGATAAATCCACTCCATGTGCAGCATCTGCTCCGCGAGGGCGCACTGAGCTGCGCGCACATCCGCGTCTGGCGGGATGTAAACAGCAGCCAGAATGAATGAAGCGAACTACCGTGGAGAATAAAACAGTTTGCAGTGAATGAAAAGATATTCCAGAGAGGGAGAGCAGTGCTGAGCAATCACTGTCACATCTGTACACCAGCCACTATTAATGTAAAAGCAGTCGCCTCCCCCTGTAGTCTTACCGGAGAGAGTGGCCTGCCGGTCCGCGCGGAGCAGATGAAAGCCCTCCAGCTGGAGCGTGCAGTCCGGGATATCCTAACAGAGCCACGACTCCGTAAAACATCAGACACAAGATGAGGCAAAGTCGCTGTTCATGCTTCTCATCAGGGCCAGCTCGTCCGTACGTTGGCGTACGTTGGAGAGGAAGATCCCAGGTAGTGCAGTCCGAAGTCCGCGTTTCCTCAGACGTACAAGCGCGCCAGCTCGCTTTCCTCTCCTTCGGCGTCTCACTTTCCTTTCACAAGATCTGAGTGAAGATGGTCAGTGCAGGTTGTTGAGCAGAAGGGAGAAATACCATCAGGTCCTGGAGCTTTCCTGGTCTTCTGACGTTGAAAGACTATGATTAAATCTTACTCTGTGCTCTTCAGTGCAGGCAGAGGGTCAGGGGAGAAGGAGAGTAGGTTGTCAAGTTGTTGGTAGGGGGGCCCAAGTAGTGATTTTGTATGGGAGTGGGTAAATGGGTTGAAGGAGTGATTGGCTGGTTTTCAAACCCGCAGAAAAATATGTTGACGTCATCAGCAAGTTGGGGGCCAACACAGTTTGGGGGGAAGGGTCCCTGTAGTGAGTGATCTTGTGAAGGCCCCCCCAAACTGACCTTGAGTCATCTGCTGACAAGCTATTCTTTAGCTTCTCTCTTTAGCTTCTTTTAGCTGCCCTGATCTCCTTGGTCAGTTTGTTGCTGGCCTGCTCTTCCATGGTCTGGTCCATGTGGCGTTCAGCCTATTCCTAGGTCTGACGTAGCTCCCTCAAATGTGAAGTTAACCAAGGCTTATTGTTGTCGTATGTGTAAAAGGTCTTAGTCTTTACAGACATGTCCCCACTAAAAGAAAACTTATGTATAATGTCACAGTCAGTACAATTACACATGCCTAAGGTTGAAGCTTCAAAAACACTCTAATCTGCAGGCCTGTAACATCTGCTTGGACTCCTCAGTCCACGTCCTAACAGGCTTACCCACAGACGTAGTGGTTTTCAGTTTTTGCCTGTAAGTAAGAGTCCTAAAGCTGCATGGGGAACTGTGCATGCATAAAGATAACATCTGTTATCAGCTGAGCGAGCTGTTGTTCAGCCTATGATGCGCAGGCTTGTGGTGGAATGGAAATGCCGGCCAAAAGAAACAAAGGGAACTCCCTCACTGATTAAAAGGGTTTACAGTTTATTAAAAATGACTTCAGGTGAGGACTAAATGTCTTCTGTAACACTGTGATATCATAACACAAACTTTAGTTTATTTCAAAGCTCTCCCTCCTTTCTTCTTCCCTGCAAGCTCTGCGTTGTCTGGGAAATGCTCTCCAAGCCAGGTTTCAGTAAAGCAGAAGGGGGCAGATCTGCAAAAGTCTGAGATTTTTGTACTGATAAGGAGCAGCTTTTCCACTTTTTTCACCAGCAAGTGGACATTTGCCAGGGGGATAGATGGGAGCGGAGTGCAGAGTGCCCGCATGCAGAACTTGACGAACGTCCCTGCACATTTCCCCCTTCTGCGTCTCTGAAAATGCGGCAACTCTCTGTGGGATTTACCAACCAGGTTTTCATAAAAACCCTTCTGATTGAAAACCAGAGAAAATCTACACTGAGAGAGATGCCTGGTGCTTAGGTGAACATTTTTGTCTTTATCCATGCTTAAACGATCATAAAGTCTCCAGTCACAAGGTGCCAGGAGTGCTTACATTTATTAACAGGCTGCCTGTTCAACCCAGCAGAAAGAGCAGTCTACACAGACAGAACTGACGGAGTAGAGCTCTATGAAGTCCACGGTGTGGGAAAGCAGATAGAATCGTGGAATTCAACAGACAATATGGAATACACAATTAAACGCTGTTCCTGTAGTAATCTGGCGGCTGCAGCTCCTGTAGGCTACCTGCTGTTACCTGGTTAGGCGGGGGTTGGGTTGGCCCTCCTCTCCACACAGACGGAATAAACTGGCCAGCCATGGCGAAAAAACTCAAACACTGACATCCTCCCCAAAAAAAAACCTCAAAGCTTAGCGCAAGGGTCAAGGCTAGCGATGTTTATGAATCAGGAGAACAACCTTTATGCTCTGTCAGATCACAGTGATGACCAGTGATAGTGAAGAGCCACATCAGAAACCAGGACAAGAACCAAGCTCTGTGTCCCTTCAGGGGACAAAAAGCAAGCAATGCAAACGGAGGTCTGCAGGAACATGTGAGCTAAACACAAAAACACTGACATGTCATGTGTGTATTTCAGTTAAGTCTGGGACAGAGTTAGGAAATAAAAATGCACAAAGGTCCTGATCGTTCTGGAAGTGAGCACAAGGATTTACTGTTTCCAGGTCTCGTTATGAGATATGGTTTGGTGGTGAGAGATTTTCCTTCATACAATGTGGAAAAATATGAGATTCTTCACTGTATTGAACATACTGTTTTAGTTCTTTAAAAATGACAAGGAAATGCTTGAACAGCAGCACTGTTGAAATAGTTGTGAATAACAGCAAATGTGGATCTCTTTGGTCATTGATTTGGTACATTTTTTCCAGTCATTCTGTAACTACACACATTTTGGGTTAATAAATATAGGCAGAATGGAAAAAGTGTAATTTTAGAAATATAACAGAATTTGTAAAATAATTTAAAAAATGTCATATGGCTCTAGAGAAGTTTGTGACAGTTTAAATAAAAAACGGTGGAGGTGACATATGCAAAGAAGTTAAATAGCCTACCTTTTTGATAAGTAATAAGGTGATGAAGATGACCAGTAACCAATGTTTACAGTTTAAAGGTTTTGAATGTTACTGTTTAATCTAAAAATGCACATCCCAGCGAATCACTGGTACTTTTTCTGTTCCCAGCATCACACAGACTGAGCAGTCTTGATTAAATGTTACCAATTGAGTTAATAAACTAAACTTGGAAATAGTGTCAAAACAATAAAATGAGCTGCAACCACTTGAAGTTGTTGGAGCTCATTTTATTATTCTTTTTTGATAATTAGTATAATGTTTGCAGAATGCTGGTGCCAGTGGTTTGTACAGATAAATAATTCAATATTTTCAGATTCTCATTAGTATTTCAAGATGAGGGGGTGAAAAACTGCATGACAGAAAATAAAAATGAGAACCACGGACTTGACCAAAGGCACAGTGGTCACAATACTTAACATGTTAAAAAAAGACGAAACATTGATAAAACATTTGAATCCAAACAAAAAAAAAAAAAGTAGACTGTGTGAACTAGGGCATTAAACATTTAAGTGCACATTAGATGAGACATAAGAGATCTCCATGAACATCCTTGTTCCACAGAGGCTACACAACACAACCCACAGCACCCAAAGGATCTGCTGCCCCACTCTACAGAAACACCTTCATTATGCAACTACGTACAGTTTAACATAGAAGGTGGGACAACAATGATATAACTTAAAGAGGCCATACAGCTTTAGACTTGACAACTATTTTAGACTGTTCTCCAGAGGCAAATGCAAAACTAAATATATGAACACCTTGGTCTTGTTATGGTATCCCCTTCACTAATGGACTTCAGGGTGGTTTGTCAAATAAAATAATTTACATTATCCAAAATTATACCTAGTAAAAATTAAAACCCTGTCTAACTAAACTATTACTTATGGCAATTGCATTTCTCTATAATTTGTGTTACAGATGATTAAAAAATAGCATGTAATTATTTTTTAGATGTAAAAATTTTTTTTTTAATCATTCAGGTGTGTTTGAGAAGAAATGCATCTAAAAGTTGCAGGATGGTATCTCTTGAGGACTAAACTTGGGCACCCCTGCTTTAAAACTTGTTTCTGTACTTCTGACGGAGTGTGGATATATTTCTGCACGTGTGCTTTATCTCCCTTAACGCACTCATGTAAGAAAGTTGATGATTCTGAGATGAACCCCCGCACCACTTAGAGCTGAAAGTACACGCTACAAGAAAAAAAAAATACAGCTTTTCATGTTTCACCAACAAAAAGCGTTGCTTGTGCTCTTTCAGTTATCGTTTGAAGCATTTCTTTGAAGACTGAGATGAGGGTTTTATTTTGAATCATTTATTGCTTGAAAGTGAACCCAAAATGATGTCTTTTATTGTGCTGATCTGCAACATTCCCGTTATTTAAAGCTGAGATGTCCCACAGCGGTTTGTCACTTTTTGCAGTGTGAACCCTGTTCTACTGAATAGTCAAGTACAGAAATCCACTTACCCATCAACTGGAGTTTTATTACACCGTCAGCATCTTCAGGTGCACTGCTTTCTCTTCCACACATATGCTTCCTCTCTGACACGTTCAGTTCATACCCCCACTCTCTCTCTCCCCTTCTCCAAGCGAGGTTTTTCTTTTCACTGCTTGCTCAGCTGTCCAGCAGGGTGACTTGCAGTTTTAGCTCACTTTGCCTCGTCATCCATTTTCTAGTTTTCTTCACCTTCATATTTATTAAGCCTCCCTGCCTGACCTTAAGCATGCCTTTAAAAGCAGCGCTTAGCTGGGAGGTGATGGATCGCTGTGTGTGTCTATTTCATAGTGAACCACAGGGAGACAGAGAAAAGATGAAAACAATTATAGTTTGGGAAGCCGTTTATTGTGGAAGAAGAACAATACAACCATGCCTTTATCAAGCCAATTTTGCTAACTAAGCATTTTATGCATTTAGTTTTTATGTATTTATGCTCGTTCCATTTTCAGTTACAAACTCTTTTGTTTACAGGTTGTATTTTTTACATTTACGCCAGGTTTCAGCATTCCCCATTCATAATCAGCATTCCCCAGCATATCCCCAAAGAAGATGAAACTTTTTGTCATATTGTGCTCAGGTGTGATAATAGCTTGGGGTCAAAGTACAGGTGCATCAAAAAAAAAATTCTATATAGAAAATAAATAAATATTTCAGTAATTTCAAAAGTAAAGCTTGTAATATGTTGATTAATTAATTTTGAATATTATTTTTTACAGCATATAAAAACAAACAAAAAAATCTATTTCTTGGAAAATCAGAATGTTAGAAAAACCATTTTGTTTTTTTATTATGTTTTTAAAGCAATGCTGTGGCCTAAAAGATCATGGATAAGACTGCTGACTTCAGTTACCGACAACCTATTAGAAGAAGCTGTACATCATAAATGTTCTCTAAGAATTCATGGATTTAATATGGTTACACATATAAAAAATTAACTCTGCTTGCTTCCTGAGTTTCCAACATAAACTGTTAATGTGAAAATTACTCTCTGAACCTCTATCTACCATCTTTTCTGCCTGTCACTTTGAAGCAGTGAAATTCTACAGTGGCTAAAGTCCAGACCCATCATCAGATTAAAGACAAATCCATATAGACATTTTTTTTAAATTTGGGGTTCCATAAGGGATTAAGGTTGACCTGAATTAGAATTTGATGATAGACGCAGCATGTGACCTTACCTAAAAGACGGCGGAGTCACTTGAAAACTTTAAATGAGTTGAAGTTAAGAAAAATCTTCAAAGTAAAATGGATGACATTCTATGAAACGTGTAAGTCTTCATACAATGACCTAGCCATGCAGCAGCCATCACTGACAGTAAATTCTTAAGCAAAAATCTTGCAGGTACTTAGTTAATTTCTGCTCTGATCCATCCTGACAATAGTACACTTACTTCACTCATCTATAAGTGTACTTGATTTAAAGTAAAATCATTCAACAAAAAAATATTACACAATCACAAAGAACATTGATATTTCACACAAGTTTGTAGGTCTTAGTTATAGTATATATAGTTGTAGTTATAGTAGGACTTTAAGAAGGTCATAAACAGGCAAATGTTACACCTATATGTCTAGTATTTACACAGCGCCAATTCATAACAAATTCTGTCACAAGGCACTTGTGAATCTATGTACATTATATCCAAAAAATATATGGTCTAGTCAATTGAATCAACGATATACATTCCTACTCAAGTTCAGTTTATTATTTCCAATAGCAAAAGAAAATTCTAAGTAAACCCAGCCATTTGCATTGAGTCACTGACTTGCAGCTATCACTCCTCCTGAACAAGTGAACACTAGATAGTTGGTTGCATAGTATAGTTAACTTTCCTTCCATCCCACATATTGAGCATGTATGTAGCAACAGTGGAGAGGCGCCCCTGGGCTCCGGTCAATGGCCGGGCCCGCCCTGGCGTAGCCGGCGGAGCCTGTGGGCACACCACTGTTGCGCCCTGCATTGTAGCCGCTGGATGTTCCCCTGGGGTTCTCCTCTGCTCCTCTCTTGGGGGATGAGGTCAGCCCTGCGCTGATCCGCCTGGGGCTCCTGTGCTCTGGGGGTCCTTTGGACATGTGTGGCTCCGATCTCATTCATGTCTGCGTCAATTCCTGGGAGACGGATCGATGGCTCCTCACATCAGCGATTGAAAGCACTTGTATGGAGAAACCTTATATGCACCAGCATGCTTTCACACACATAGGTGTGGGGTCTCTGGTGTTTACAGATACATTCTTGGACTGAGGTTATCATTACTAGATCTTGATTAATCGGTACCATGAGCTTTTCAGTGGCATTGTTGTTGTAGACTCAGCAAAAAAAGAAACGTCCCTTTTTCAGGACTGTGTATTTCAACAATAATGTTGTAAAAATCCAAATAACTTTACAGATCTTCATTGTAAAGCGTTTAAACAATGTTTTCCATGCATGTTCAATTAACCATAATCAATTAATTAACATTCACCAGTGGAATGGTCGTTAAGACCTTAAAAGCTTACAGAAAGTAGGCATTTAAGGTCACAGTTCTAAAAACGCAGGACACTAAAGAGACTTGTCTACCGACTGTGAAAAACACCCAAAGAAAGATGCCCAGGGTCTCTGCTCATCTGTGTGAACGTGCATTAGGCATGCTGCAGGGAGGCATGAGGACTGCTGATGTGGCTAGGGCAATAAATTGCCATGTCCGCACTGTGAGACGCCTAAGACAGCGCTACAGGGAGACCAGGAAGGACAGCTGATCATCCTCGCAGTGGAAGACCACGTGTAACAACACCTGCACAGGATCGGTACATCTGAATATCACACCTGCGTGACAGGTACAGGATGGCCACAACAACTGCCCGAGTCACACCAGGAACACACAATCCCTCCATCAGTGCTCAGACTGTCCGCAATAGGCTGAGAGAGGCGGGACTGAGGGCTTGTAGGCCTGTTGTAAGGCAGGTCCTTACCAGACATCACCAGCAGCAACGCCGCCTATGAGCACAAATCCACCTTTGCTGGACCAGACAGGAGTGGCAAAAAGTGCTCTTCACTGATGAGTCACGGTTTTGTCTCACCAGGGGTGATGGACGGATTCGTGTTTATCGTCGAAGGAATGAGCATTACACTGAGGCCTGTACCCTGGAGCGGGATCGATTTGGAGGTGGGGGGTCCGTCATGGTCTGGGGCGGTATATCACATCACCATCGGACTGAGCTTGTTGTCATTGTAGGCAATCTCAATGCCTTGCGGTACAGGGAAGACATCCTCCTCCCTCATGTGGTACCCTTTATGCATGCTCATCCGGACATGATCCTCCTGCAGGACAATGCCACCAGCCATACTGCTCGTTCTGTGTGTGAGTTTCTGCATGACAGCAATGTCAGTGTTCTACCATGGCCAACGAAGAGCCCGGATCTCAATCCCATTCAGCACGTCTGGGACCTGTTGGATCGCAGGGTGAGGGCTAGGGCCATTCCCCCCAGAAATGTCCAGGAACTTGCAAGTGCCTTGGTGGAAGAGTGGGGTAACATCTCACAGCAAGAACTGACAAATCTGGTCCAGTCCATGAGGAGGAGATGCACTGCAGTACTTCAAGCAGCTGGTGGCCACACCAGATACTGACTGGTACTTTTGATTTTGAGCCTCCCTTCATTCAAGGACACATTATTCTATTTCTGTTTGTCACATGTCTGTGAAACATTTTTAGTTTATGTCTTATGGTGTTGATTCTTTTAGTGTTCACACAAATATTTACACACATTAAATTTACTGAAAGTAAAAACAGTTGAAAGTCAGAGGACGTTTCTTTTTTCCTGAGTTTTTTATATCCATTTTTGCGTGATGTGGTTGTGTAGTTCTTAGTTCACAATGTTTTGTTTTGTCAATGTTCCTTTTTCGTTTTTGTTTTGTTTTTTCCCCTCTCTCTGCCGTCCTTTGGGTGTGGAGGCAGACTTCGATGTTTTCTTGTGTTTTCTTTGTTCCTCTTCCTCTCTTGTATTTTCAACTCACCCTCTCTCTTGACCTTTTGTTTCCTACCTCTCTTCTTCATCTTCTTCCTTTCTTCCCCCTTATTTCCATCTTCGTGTCTATAACATCAGAAAATAAAACCCACAGCAATTCATAATAAAGATTTCTCCCAAAAAAAAAAATGTAAACATTACATTGTTACTGGTAACCAACGTGCTCGTTTGCTCCCTGCATCTTTTGAGGAGATCATCTGTGTTTTTTTCCAGTGAGACTTTTATCCTGACAGTGGAGAGTATTAAAATTTTATGACACCACACATCTTCTTTACAGGTCCATGCGCACAGAAGGCATATGGATCTGTGGATACAAGCATGGAGCAGTGACACTGCATTTTTAGAACACCTTGCAATAAAGAGACAGCCTAGGAGTTAGTCAGTACCCACTTTTGAATGTTTTCACCAGGCGTGAATCATGTCCTGAAGGTGTTTGCAGGGCACTGTGAGTGTTTATTAAACCTTTTAACATCCCCCTCTGGGAAGAATGCTGCTGAATCCGCACAGCAAACAAACCATGACTGTAGCCTATGGTCGAATAGAGTCATTTGAAAACCAGACAGTTCAGATACTGAATATATGGAAATTGAGCTGGGAGTGGAAATGAGTGTTGGATCTTGATATTTTGCATCAGGTTTTTAAAAACGGTGGTGACAAAACTATCCTTGCTAAAATGACACATATGAGTGGATAAGTGAGTTTAAAAAAACTTGTCACATAAAAAATTTTTTTTTAAATTTTTTACTATACAATGCATGTCACCTATCATTAAAGAGCCTTGTGGTGATACCTATTAAAATAACTTCAGGTTTATTGAAATTAAACATGGACTTACAGAATATTGTATAATTTCCTTATTTATGGAATTACCCATTTGCAGATCTGTTTCCGGTCTGACATTAAACAGCTTTGAAAATGTTAATGTTACATTGTAACTTTCCAGTTCCTTTGGTCAAGGTACAGTGGGGTGGGGGGGCAGTGCTTGGCACTTGCAGTCTGCCCTCATCTCCGTGGACCGTGTGGGAATTGACGCGCCACGAAGGTTGCAACAAACCATCGAAACCGACACCTGCTACTCCATGTTTAGTTCTGATTCTAGGAATCCTGAGTTGACTGGAATTAGAGAACCTGAGTGGCCTGGCAGGTTGGTAAGATGACAACAGATCTTCAACATACATATACTGTATAATGGTAGCTGTAGCTCCTATAATGGCTTCATCTAGAAGAAAAACACTATGACAGAGTACATAATAGAGTTAACTACAGAAATATCTTCCTGAATTGTTTTGTCTAGGTGTAAGACAGGGCTAAACATGAACATAAAGGTACTGGCTGTTATAGCTCTGCCGATGGTCCCATCCAGAAAAGTCTCATGGCTAAACAGAAGGCCAGTCTAGTCTATGCTTCTAAGAAGTGGAAAAAAAAGAGAGAACAAAGTTAATGTCAATAATATTTGCAGAAAAAGCATAATTAGAAGCAGGAGACAGTCTGTCCTCCAACAGTCTAGAGAATAGCAGCATAACTAGAGTGTAACAGTGAGGGACTGTTACATGTATATTGCTGACATTTACTGATTCATGTAAGTAAAAACACAGTTAAACACAGTTAAAAAGTAACTTGGTTTTCAATTAGTTTATATTGGTTTAGTTGTGTTTGTGTGTCTTTATTCGCAGGCCCTTTTTATCTTGGTCTCTGTAAAAGGCAAATGGATCATTGGTAATTTTCGGTATTTGAAGTACAACTCAAAACATTTTTTGCCAATAAACTGTATAAATGAGAGTCTAATGGTGCGTTCACAATGCACACTTTGTCTGCATCAGGCAACGCCCTCAACGCATCTAGTTTGACGGATGTACGTTGAAGCTTGCAACGCTTGCTTCACACAGTTCACACCGCACTACGTCAGGCAACGCTCCCAGCGCATCTAGTTTGACGCATGCACGTTGAGCAAAAAAGAGCGCGAAGAAGATACATGTGGTGACGTCACTACAGTGAGACGCTCTGATTGGTTGGCGCACTGCGTCAAGTGAGTCAAGTCCGTCAAAAGTTCAGCTAGCTGAACTTCTGCGTTGCTTGCGTTTGCTACGTTGCCGCTTGAAAAGTTGACGGAGCCAACGCACACAACTCACCGCAGAGAGTCTGATGGACCTCTGAAGGACTCAACCGTAGACTTTACATGTAATCTTGCTGCAACTAACGCCGACGTTTGGGGTGGTGTGAACGCACCATGATAGTGCTGTCTACATGTCTGGTCATTATTTTTGGTATATTAGTACATTTTAGTAAAAATTATAATTTTCTACCAAAAACCGTCAGTGGAGTCCCCTCTTCAGTTTAAAACTTTACACTGCACTTGAATCGGACATTGCTACTGGCTCCTGGCGCTGTGGAGTATAAAACAAGCTGAGTCTCGGCCACCTTCCGTAGCAAGTTGGAGTTGGAAAAGCAAGGAAGTGTTGACAAATCCCAGCCATAGTTAAAGAACTACGATTTAACAGTTAAATTCTTTCTTACCTCAGCCATTTTCAATCTCCGTGCACAAATGTGCAGACAAAATATTCCCGGGGGTTTGTGCTCACCTTATTAGTCATAGGAATGCACAACAGGACAAAGATTAAGGGGAGATGTGTTTTTGCAAAATGGTGTTTTCTGTTTAGATTTTTAGCAAGTATTGAGATTGATTAAAATATTTTCAGTTTGCTCTGGTTTTTAAATGTATCTTTTTGTTTTCTCATTATATATTGTTTTTGCTTCTATCTGACGGTGTGTAGCAGTGTTTCACCTGCTGGAATGGTTTCTCCCAATTTTGGGCACCTGTATTTAAACTGTGTGTCTTCAATTATTCTGGGTTGGTATGTGGTTTGGTAACATGTTTGGTAAATAAACGAAAAGAACCTTCTACTGACATTGTTACAATCTTGTTTTTTGCTACTGTTTGGGTCCCACCTCCATGACCGCTCGACCACCATGACACACATGCATAGGTGTCAAGTAACAAAGTACAAATACTTTGTTACCTGTTACCTTGTTTCTGTCTTGTCTGAGTTTGTTTATGCTGTTATGAGTCATTCAAATTTTTATGAAGGAACATCTCTAGAACAGGGGAGATGTGGCACAATTGGATGACCAAGGCATTACTCTCCCATTATTTCTTAGCGCTTTAAGTTTAAAACATAGGCTAAACAACTCTAAAGCTTGTGGGAAAGTGTTGCTTTTGTAGGTAATCCAGCCGACACCAACATTCTTGTTAAGACAGTTCAGAATATTTGAGAAAAGGAGAAAATCTTACATTTTTTAAACAAAAACTTGTGTTTTACTATGTATTAGTATTAAAGCTATTTTGTAGATAAAAGAGAGTATATTTCCGCCAAAAAACACTGAAATGTTTAGATTTCTCTAATGTCGAAAGGTCATACATTTGCGAGAGAAGACAGAAACTTCCATGATTAAAAGGTAACATTTTTATAAATTATTTTCTGACATTGTAAAGTCAGAAATTTCAAAGAACAACAAAAAACTGAACTTTGCTGAGATTTCAAATGAGTTATTTCCAACAGAAAATGCCAGTCCTATAAGATTTAAGTTTAAAATTTACAAAAAGCGCATCTGGATATTTTCAAAAGTGTAAGAGCTACATCTTTTCATTGATCATAACCACTTCACCCGGGTTCAGACTTGACTTGAACGGTAGAGACTGTGAGGAAGAAGTTGCAACATGGCTGCATCAATTGGCCTAGGTCTTACTATATTGCAATAACTAAAGTTACACACCTGCATATCGCTCAATGAGACCTACTTGATGAAGGCATGTTGCCGTTTCTTCCTCCCAGTGTTTCCTGTTCGAGGCATTCATGGCAAGTCTGAGAAATCGTTCTGATCCGGGAAAAGTACCGCGTGAACCTCTTGAACTTTTGAAAATATTTAAATGTGCATCTCATAAAAGTAACACTTAAATCTTATTAGACTGGCATTTTCTGTTGGAAATATCTGACTCTCAACAAACTTCAGAGTTTTTTCAGATAAATGTAGGAGTTTTTGTCTTGCAAATGATTGACTTTACAATCTCAGAAAAGATCTTGTTTAAATATCAAAAGTATTCCTTTAATCATGGAAATTTCAGAGTTTTTGTTTGCAAGTTAACAACTTTTTTCCAGGTTTTTTCTTTAAAATATGTGTAATTAATCTCAAAAAATGTTGGGGCAGAAATTCACTCAAAAATATTTTTCCTTTGTCTACAATGGCCATAATACTTTGTTGTAGTTTTACACCTACATAAAAGTAAAAAAACATTATTTGGTTTTCCACTGCCCAAGCACTCAAAGCTGGGCAAGACTGGTTTTTTGGAAGAACCGGTTTCTACCGCGCCCACCAAGGTGTGGGGGCTGGATTACAAAAGCTTAACATAGCCAGGCAAAACAAACAATTGACATTTTCATTCATAACAATGGAGGTATGAAATGAGCAGAGTTGGTCCGACCCGGTGAAAACCGGTGTTTTCTTGCTTTGTTGTCGTCCGAGCTGCAGAACAAATTGGAGGGGTCAAATCGAACAAAGCCGGGGTTTCTACAGCTGCGTCCGTCCCCCAACCCATGGTGGACATGTCAACGGAGGAGGAAATAAACGCCACAAAAATCTGGTAAATGTAGCTGCTATACTGTACTGTCCCTGTATAAAGTGGAATTTACCTTCCCCCTATAGCAGACATGTACTGCTGCATGTCAGATAACGTGTATATGATGTATTTCTAGGGTATAAATTGCTAAAACAAACATGTGTCGAGAGGAGATTTTTAAGTGAAAGTCTGCGCCTCGCGCTGCTATGCTACCAGTCCCTGACCAGCCTGCTGTCTGCTATCTCCTCTCTCCCAGTTTGTTTATGCTGTGGCAGAGTATAAAAAAGAATTACACATTCACACAATATATATGTTGGGCATGCATGGGGAGAGAGATTCTTACCAAACCATCTCCAAAAAACTCTTCCTCATAGATGCCTTTTATTTCTTTTCAAAGTTATTACAACAGATTCTGAGAGACAGCCTCTCTTACAGGATCCAATCAGCTCAATAATACATATTCATATATATGCAAAGTGTGACTGTAGTCCTTCCCTAATAGGTTAAGCCCTTTTAATATATTCCTTTTCGGTTGCTAAGCAGAAAGCCTTTCTTCTTTGGTCCCACGCTCCCACAAGACCATTTGCACGATCAAACCACCAGATGTTTCCTGTTTTTTCAGAGAATCGTGACCCATTCTCTTCTGACCCCTGGCTCATATCCTGTTCTTAACAGTTTTTGTGCAGTTAATCGTGACCCGTTCCCTTCTGAACCATGGATCACATGCTGTGCTAACACTTTTCTGCATTTAGTTAATTATTTTAGCACACAACCCCTTCACCTTTTGGCCTGCTTATTCATCCAATGCTTGTTTAAAAGTTTTCATTTACATTACATGTCACTATTTGTGATGTGCCCGACTGTTTGTACGTCTTCACATACGTCTTTGAATAAAGTTGATTTATTATTAATTCAATTTTGTCTTTTCTTATTTTACACAGGTAAGCGGAGGCAGGACGCTGAACTATTGGAATATCTGCAGATGTGAGCGGAAATGCTACAGGGGGAGCGTGAGACAGAGGAGTGACTGACATCGGTTTTTGTTCGAGTTTGTAAAGGAATTGAGGAATACAGCGCAGCAAAAATAGGACTGCATGGTGTCCTTCATGGAGCATGCTGCTCCACACTGATGTGCGCTTTATTATTTTCATACATATTATATATTTTTGTATCTTCATAGATGGGTTTTGTTTTCACACTAAAGCCTTTTCGTGTTGAAACAGTGTTTTTGTTTCCACTTGCCCATTTCAAAAGATTTGGATTCTGTTCCACAACACACAGTAATATATTCTATACAGGAATCTACAGATGTGACCATATGTAGATATCCTATGCTCGGTTACATTTTTGTTTAAAATTTTTTGGCAGAAATGTATTTTAAAAGCTTCACCACACTTGCACTTGAGTAGATTATTGAAGAAGAAACTTCATACCAGAAGTCGCACTATCATTTTTTATTGTGTCATTTGGACTTACGGGTTCCAAAAAATCCGATCATTTATTTTTACTAGATTTTTAAAAGTTATATTCAGTATTTATTTTCCACCCATTTTAATTAATGTTCAATCCAAACTGAGCAGAGAATCCCCATCGTGCCATCACACATTAAGCAGATTAATAAACTGCATTTCACCTGCTTGGGTACGGTATCCAGGTCAGAGATGATGCTGTTGTTCTTTTTTTTAACTGATTCAATTACCTGTACTCCATGCGTAAAGATGAAAATGTCTGGAGCAGGTGGTTTAAAAAAACCCGATGAAATACGGAATATATTAGGTTAAAGCTGCTTTATACATATATGTTCACATATTTATATATGCATACAAACCTAGTAAACATCCCTTTGTATACAAGTTTATACACACATGTTTATATTCAGTATATGTTTATTTGTACGTGGTAAACAGAAGACAAAACTGAAATGCTTTGCAACCAAAGTGAAGGTTTATTCTGTGGGTAAGAATTGTGATATACAACATGGGAAGCAGTCAAAAACATGCCAGTTATCTACAGAACATCACTTTTGAAATCCTCCATCGGCCTGTTAGGAGGAGGTTGCGAGCCCCTCATCTATACCTGACATAACAGCATGTAATAAAAAGAAATAATTGTCAGAAATAGTATTACGTTTCTAGATCTGTTGTTAAATTGGAAACAAATAGTCCAAAGGTGGGCAGCATGATGTAGCAAACAGCGGTTAAAAACATGACAGCAATGCTGTCTTTTTACCTTTCTCTACAAATAGTCGCTCTCTGCGCCTTAAAATCAGAATTTGACGGTGCACCATAAACATGTTTTGTACACATCTTTGCAAATCCAGAAAAGTGTGGAAGCACAAAGGCAACACCTCAAGGGCATGATGAACTACTCTGTTGTTAAAATCTGTCTCCGTTCAGGCTTCCTGTTTTAGTCTCTAAACGTGGACAAATACAGTTGTGTTGCAACGGTTTAGATGACGTTATGATGCAGCACCAACTAAGCTCCGTGTCAGTGGAAAAGCAAGCCAGTTCTTTGGAAGAAACCGCTAAGAACCGGCTCTGGCACCAGCACCAGTTCTTCTTCAGTGAAAAAGCCCTGTTAGAGAAGACAATGTTCCTGTGTCATTCAAATGGAAGATGGGGTTGGAGCATGCACTTGTGTAAGATAAACAGAGAGTAAAGAGTCAAGATATAGATCCACAAGGCATCTCTAAATAAATCCCATCTTTACTAAAAGGACTTCTTCCCTAATTAAACAACTTTCTGGGAAATAATTTCTTCACTGGAACTCTTCCCTGGTTCTTACAGAGTATATCTGCAGTCACGCATTGCAGTAAGACAGAGACATTTATTGAAAACTTAGCAGGCCCTAATCAATGCATCAAAAAGACAATAACTCTATTCAAGACTAAATGTAAACAGTTAAAAATTTATTCAAGAGACACCTTCCTACACAGATCCAGTTTAACATACACAGACATCCCACGGGATGCTAAATGGGTCTATGCAAAATATGTTAACATTCAATGCAATTATAATTTTTATGAATATGTGTATATCCACACAGACGCAAACTAACAACTCAGCACAAAGCTTAATTAGCAAATCCTCACACGTTTACTGGGAAAATGGAAAATGAATTAATTTATGGGGGCATTAGTGCTTAAACAACCATTCTATCATGAACAGCCACAGGAAATATTTTCTCTCTTCCACTTCTCACTGCTACACATACACACACACACACACGCACATGCACGCACGGGCATATACAGAAACACACACACAGCAGTATTACACTTACAATGGTAAGTCAGGGTGCTTATTAAACCTCTCCGCTCAACTTGCACAGATAAGAAGCTGCTTTATAAAACGTCTTTCTATTCAAGCAGCTATTGATTAATCTGGGGAACCATTTGAAAAAGAAAATCTATTTCCTTACCACTCTCTTGCAGCTTAGTGACTCCTGATCTGTTTCTCTCTGTCTTTTGTTTGATTGATTGTCCAGTGCTTTCCTAATTTCCTCAGCCCGTCTGTCTGAGCAAAGCTTTGTGTGATTTAAGTGAAAAAATGTGTGAATTGTACCATTAAAAATGTGCATGTACAAAAGTAATATGGCTACTTAAAATAAATATATATATTTAATTGGAGGGCTGTGTAACTCATCCTTTACACAACTGGGAGCTACTTTTAGTGGAGTTGCAAACATTTTAAAAACAAGAATCTTCCCAGTTGTCACAGAGAACACAAAACTTTGTATATGCAGGCTAAAATACGACTTAATGAAAAAACAAAAGACAAAAAATGGCCACCACCCATATTTGAGGATACTGAGGCACCAACGACAACAAGGAGGAAGCAAAATGAAAGCTGCAAGCAGCCTCTCAAACGACTTTTGCAGCTTGGAGCGGTTCGGTCCGTTCTATCTACAGGCCTCATGAACTGCCGCCTCAACCCTTCCAGCAATCTCAGTGATCAATTCTGCATGACACGTGTAAAGTACAGAAAAGGACAATTTTAATCCAAACTGGAGACATTTTTGTAGGATTATGTGTACCAAATTTTATAATCTTAGATGGAGGCATGGCTTAGGGAACCTTGTTTAGATTTTTCTGGAGGGTGCTTTGGAGGAAATAGGCAGGCCCATAGAAAATTTGCATAATATCTGTTAGGGTTTCACCTAATATACATTAGGGATACCATCCATCCATCCATTTTCTTCCGCTCATCCAGGGTCGGGTCGCGGGGGCAGCAGCTTAACCAAAGAGACCCAGACTTCCCTCTCCCTAGCCACTTGTTCCAGCTCCTCGGGAGGAATCCCAAGGCGTTCCCAGGCCAGCCGAGAAACATAGTCCCTCCAGCGTGTCCTGGGTCTTCCCCTGGGCCTCCTCCCAGTGGGACGTGCACGAAACACCTCACCAGGGAGGCGTCCAGGAGGCATCCTGACCAGATGCCCGAGCCACCTCAACTGACTCCTCTCGATGTGGAGGAGCAGCGGCTCAGCTCTCTCTTCACCACGACAGACCAGTACAGCGCCCGCATAACTGCAGATGCCCTACCAATCCGTCTATTGATCTCCCGCTACTTTTTTCCCTCATTCGTGAACAAGACCCCCAGATACTTAAACTCGTCCATTTGGGGAAGGGTGTCATCCCCGACCCGAAGAAGGCACCCCACCCTTTTCCGGCTCAAGACCATGGTCTCGGATTTGGAGGTGCTGATTCTCATCCCAGCCGCTTCACACTCTGCTGCGAACCACTCCAGCGAAAGCTGTAGATCACGTTCCGATGAAGCCAACAGGACCACGTCATCTGCAAAAAACAGAGACCCGATCCTGAGGCCACCAAAACGTATCCCCTCAACACCTTGGCTGTGCCTAGAAATCCTGTCCATAAAAGTTATGAACAGGATCGGTGACAAAGGGCAACCTTGGCGGAGTCCAACTCTCACCGGAAACAAGCCCGACTTACTGCCGGCAATGCGTACCAAACTCTGGCTCCGGTCGTACAGGGACCTAACAGCCCGTGTCAAGGGGCCCGGTACCCCATACTCCCCGAGTACCCCCCACAGGGCTCCCCGAGGGACACGGTCGAACGCCTTCTCCAAGTCCACAAATTACATGTAGACCGGTTGGGCGAACTCCCACGCACCCTCCAGGACCCTGCTGAGGGTTTAGAGGTGTTCCAGTGTTCCACGGCCAGGACGAAAACCGCATTGTTCCTCCTGGATTAGAGGTTCGACTATCCGTTGGACCCTCCTCTCCAGAACCCCTGAATAGACCTTACAAGGGAGGCTCAGAAGTGTGATCCCCCTGTAGTTGGAACACACTCTGTGATTCCCCATTTTGAACAGGGTCCCCACCACCCCGGTCTGCCAATCCAAGGGAACTGCCCCCAATGTCCACACAATATTGCAGAGCCGCGTTAACCAACACAGTCCCCCAACATCCAGAGCCTTGAGGAACTCCGGCCGAATCTCATCCACCCCTGAGCCTTGCCACCGAGGAGCTTTTTAACGACCTCGGTGACCTCAGCACCAGAGATTGGAGAGGCCGACCCAAAGTCCCCAAACCCTGCTTCCAGATTGGAAGGCGTGCCGGTGGGATTGAGGAGGTCTTCCATCCACCGACCCAAAACGTCCCGCGTCGAGGCCATTAGCACACCATCCCCACTGTAAACAGTGTTGGTGGCAGACCGCTTCCCCCCCCTGAGACGCCGGATCGTGGACCAGAATCGCTTTGAAGCCGTACGGAAGTCATTCTCCATGGCCTCTCCAAACTCCTCCCACGCCCGAGTTTTTGCCTCCGTGACCATGCGAGCCGCACTCCGCTTGGCCTGCTGGTACCTATCAGCTGCTTCAGGGGTCCCACAGAACAAAAAGACCCGATAGGACTCTTTCTTTAGCCTGACAGCATCCCTTACCGCCGGTGTCCACCAGTGGGTTCGGGGGTTGCCGCCGCGACAGGCACCGACCACCTTGCGGCTACAGCTTCGGTCAGCCGCCTCGACAATGGAGGCGCGGAACATGGTCCACTCTGACTCAATGTCCCCCGCCTCCCCCGGGACGTTCTGCCGGAGGTGTGAGTTGAAGCTCTTTCTGACAGGAGACTCTGCCAGACATTCCCAGCAGACCCTCACAACACATTTGGGCCTGCCAGGTCTGCCATCCTCCCCCACCATCAGAGCCGACTCACCACCAGGTAGTGGTCAGTGGACAGCTCTGCCCCTCTCTTCACCCGAGTGTCCAAAACATGCGGCCACAGATCAGATGAGATGACAACCAAGTCGATCATCGAGCTGCGGCCTAGGGTGTCCTGGTGCCAAGTGCACATATGGACACCTTTATGCTTGAACATGGTGTTTATTATGGACAATCCATGACGAGCACAGAAGTCCAATAACAAGACACCACTCAGGTTTAGATTGGAGGGGCCATTCCGCCCAACCACACCCCTCCAGGTCTCACTGCCATTGCCCACATGAGCATTGAAGTCCCCCTAACAGAACAAGGGAGTCCCCGGGAGGAGCACTCTCCAGCACCCCCTCCAAAGACTCCAAAAAGGGTGGGTAATCTGATCTGCTGTTTGGCTCGTAAGCACAAACAACAGTCAGGACCCGTCCCCTAGGATCCTAGGATCCTAGGGTCATTGGGACACTCAAACCCCTCCACCACGATAAGGTGGCAGCCCAGGGAGGGGTCCATTAGTATAGTATTGCCAGATATTTACCAACACATATGTGTTGGAAAAAATCTGGCAATACTATATGTATCACAAATGAGGGAGACGACACGATATATTGCAATGTTTTGTGAAACTATGAGTACGACTATATATTGTGATTTTTAAACCTGAATTTCACTGTAGAAAAACTGTCACAGCATTCTAAACTCTCCAATCTGTTTCATACATGACACATCCAGTTTTACTAGGAAAGGCAAGACAATGAAAGTTTATTTGTATAGCACAATTCATGTTACAAGACAATTCAAAGTGCTTAACATAAAACATCAAAAGCATTAGAGCAGGGTGCAGAAAAAGCAAAAGTACAGGAAAAAAAAACATTATTTAAAATGAGTGAAAAAAAAATTCTTAAAAGAATCTTAAAAGAAGCCGTGCAGATTTAAAACTTAGAATGAAAATCTAATCAAAAGCAGCTGAGAACAGGTGGGTCTTTAACCTGGATTTAAATAAACTGAGCGTTTCAGCTGATCTGAGGCTTTCTGGGAGTTTGCTCCAGACATGTGGAGCATAGAAGCTGAACGCAGCTTCTCCATGTCTGGTTCTGACTCTGGGAACTGATAAAAGACCGGATCCAGATGACCTGAGGGGTTGAGTAGGTTCATACTGGGTCAGGAGATCACTGATGTATTTTGGTCCTAAACCATTCTGAGCTTTATAGACCAGCAGCAGAACTTTGAAGTCTATCCTCTGACAGACAGGCAGCTAGTGTAAAGACCTCAGAGCTGGACTGATGTGGTCCACTTTTTTGGTTTTAGTGAGAACTCGAGCAGCAGAGTACTGGATGAGCTGCAGTTTTTTAATTGATTTTTTAGGCATACCTGTAAAGACGCTGTTACAATAATCAAGCCGACTAAAGATGAACACATGGACTAGTTTTTCCAGGTCCTGCTGAGACATTAGATCTTTTGTACTTGAGATATTCTTAAGGTGATAGTAGGCTGATTTTGTGATTGCCTTAATGTGTTTTTCAAAGTTTAGGTCTGAGTCCATCACTATACCCAGATTTCTGACGTGGTTGGTGGGTTTTAGGTGTATGGACTGAAGCCTTGTGGTGACCTTCAATCTTTTCTCTTTAGCTCCAAAGACAATTACCTCCGTTTTGTTTTTGTTCAACTGCAGAAAATTGTGGCACATCCAGTCATTAATTTCCTCAATGCATTTGCCAAGAGCCTGTACAGGCCCTTGGTCTTCTGGTGACATTCTAATATATATCTGTGTGTCATCTGCGTAGCTACGGTAACTTATATTGTTGTTATTTATTACCTGTGCCAGTGGGAGCATATAGATGTTAAACAGAAGAGGTCCCAGGATGGAACCCTGGGGAACCCCACATGCAATTCCCGTCTGCTCAGACGTAAAGTTACTTATTGACACAAAGTACTTCCTGTTCTCCAAGTATGTTTTGAACCAGTTTAGTACAGTGCCAGAGAGACCCATCCAGTTCTCCAGTCGTTTGAGTAAAATAATGTGGTCAACTGTATCAAATGCAGCACTGAGATCCAGTAAAACTAACACTGACATTTTTCCACTGTCAGTATTCAAACGGATGTCCTTGATGACTTTGGTTAGAGCAGTCTCAGTGCTGTGGTGCTGTCTAAAACCTGACTGAAAGACGTCATAGCAGTTGCTTTGTCTTAAGAAGTCACTTTGCTGATGAAAAACAGCCTTTTCAATTATCTTACTTAAAAATGGAAGATTGGAGATGGGCCTGTAGTTGTTCATTTGTGTCTTGTCCAGATTGTCTCTTTTCAGCAGAGGTTTACTTACAGCTTTTTTCAGGGGCTCTGGGAAAACACCCGACATTAAAGATGAGTTCACAATCTGTAACTGATCTGACTCCTTGATCTTTGAGACCTTTTTGAAAAAGACTGTGGGCACGATGTCTAAGCAGCTAGAGGAGAAGTTTTGTTGACGTAAGATGTCCTCCAGAACTTTGCTGTTTATGAGATAAAACTGTTTCATGGTGTTTAAACGGATTTTCCGTGGACACTGTACATAACCTGAACCTGCCGTTGATGAACCAACCGCTTGTCTAATATTTTGGATTTTGTCTCTGAAGAATTTGGCAAAGTCTTTACAGGCCTTGGTGGAATAGAGTTCAGGTGCTACTGACACAGGAGAGTTTGTTAGCCTGTCGACAACAGCAAATAATGTTCGAGCACTATGACTATTTCTGGTGATGATGTCAGAAAAATATGACTTCCTTGCATTCCTCATTTGTAAGTTATAAGAGTGAAGTTTCTCTTTATAGATGTCATAATGAACCTGAAGTTTTGTTTTTCTCCATCTGCTCTCGGCTTTCCGACACTCCCTTTTTTCATTTCTCACCAGTGTGGAATTTCTCCATGGAGACTTTTTCCTTCCAGAGATAACCTTCACCTTTGTGGGAGCAATAGTATCCATAACATTTAATGTTTTAGCATTAAAGCTGTTGACCAGTTCATTGACTGAACCCCCTGACAGGGCAGGTGTTAGAGAGAAGACCTGGTTAAATATGTCACAAGTTTTTTCAGTTATACATCGTTTCGTGATAACCTCGGTTAAACATTTATGTGAACCGAAATTATACTCTCAAAGAAAACACAACAATGGTCAGACAAGCCAACATCACGCACATTAATCTTGGAAATGCCCAGACCCTTTGAGATAAGTAAGTCCAAAATATAGACAGCAGTTCACTAAAATCATCATTAAAGTCAACACAGTAATTTGTTAACAAACATGGCTCTAGATGAGGCCTTCAGCTGTACACCAACATATTCAAAGAAGGAAAAATTCCAAGAGATAACTGCTTACACTGGAATGAATCATTAAATAAAACAGCAACTCCTCCACCTCTCCTGTTCTGTCTGGCCTGGTTGACAAAACTAAAGTTGGGAGGGGTTGATTCGATAAGAGAAACACTGCTATTCTTATCTAACCAAGTCTCAGTTAAAAACATAAAATCAAGGCTATGCTCAGTGATTAGATCATTGATTAAAAATGTCTTCCCAACTATAGACCTGACATTTAATAAGGCCATCTTAACAGGTTTAAGAGTATTATTGTGCCCCTTATGTTTTGAGGCGGGCTGTGTACAGCGTATGTTTATTTTACTTAAAAACCTTTTAGAATGCAGTGCTCTGTGTTTTGACATAACTACATTCCTTCTGTTACTTTTAAG
This sequence comes from Valencia hispanica, assembly GCA_963556495.2. NCBI lineage: Eukaryota > Metazoa > Chordata > Actinopteri > Cyprinodontiformes > Valenciidae > Valencia > Valencia hispanica. Next base: position 14,690,870 of record OY747702.1, on the reverse strand, counting down.
TACAGAAATGATCGAACCTTCTAATGAACAGGGTCCCAGCTTGTCCTGGGAAAAGTTCTGACTGATGATATCCACACAGCCTGGACCCTTACTACTGAAGCTAGTTGATCCACTGGAACAAAGAAGGTGAAAAAAGGCCACAAACTACCCGTCATACTTTTAATTTTATTTCAAAAATGACTGTCATCATTAATGGTTCCATTCAAATTCTTAAAAAATAAATAAATCGATACATCTTTTTAATATCGATTCAATATTGTCACATGAAATATCATGATATATCAGGGTATCGATATTTCCTTACATCCCAAATATCCATGATGTTGAATTTGGTGTATTTTGCATGATTTTGTTGTGGAATATAGAGCAAAACTTACGCTTGTGGCATAACTCCAGATTCACTACGCCTCCACTTGATATTATTCCAAACCGTTTGAGTTTTGCAAGGTGAAAACAGATTTCCAGATTTTGACCTTTCGTGTTGTTGTTATTTCCACTTCCCTTAAAGAACCTGGAAACTTTTGGATAACATTAGTGTTTGTGAGAGAAAGTATGTTAAGTATAAAAACTAGATTTTATTTTTTGAACTATATTGATAATTTAACCTTAATATTAGTAACAGGTTGAAATATAAATCTTTGGGGAAAATCAAGTTTAAAAAACTATATATATATATATTTGGTCTGAGTGCAGTCAGTTGCCCATAGACATTGCCTGATGAGTGCTAATGACTAATTAGAGCGCACCTGTGTGTAATCTGATGTCAGTACAAATACAGCTCCCCTGTGACGGCCTCAGAGGTTGCCTAAGAGAATGTTGGGAGCAACAACACCATGAAGTCCAAAGAACCCACCAGACAGGTCAGGGATAACGTTATTGAGAAATTTAAAGCAGGCTTAGGCTACAAAAAGATTTCCCAAGCCTTGAACATCCCACGGAGCACTGTTCAAGCGATCATTCAGAAATGGAAGGAGTATGGCACAACTGTAAACCTACCAAGACAAGGCCGTCCACCTAAACTCACAGGCCGGACAAGGAGAGCGCTGATCAGAAATGCAGCCAAGAGGCCCACGGTGACTCTGGACGAGCTGCAGAGATCTACAGCTCAGGTGGGGGAATCTGTCCATAGGACAACTATTAGTCGTGCGCTGCACAAAGCTGGCCTTTATGGAAGAGTGGCAAGAAGAAAGCCATTGTTAAAGGAAAACCATAAGAAGTCCCGTTTGCAGTTTGCCACAAGCCATGTGGGGGACACAGCAAACATGTGGAAGAAGGTGCTCTGGTCAGATGAGACCAAAATGGAACTTTTGGGCCAAAATGCAAAACGCTATGTGTGGCGGAAAACTAACACTGCACATCACTCTGAACACACCATCCCCACTGTCAAATATGGTGGTGGCAGCATTATGCTCTGGGGGTGCTTCTCTTCAGCAGGGACAGGGAAGCTGGTCAGAGTTGATGGGAAGATGAATGGAGCCAAATACAGGGCAATCTAGGAAGAAAACCTCTTGGAGTCTGCAAAAGACTTGAGACTGGGGCAGAGGTTCACCTTCCAGCAGGACAACGACCCTAAACATAAAGCCAGGGCAACAATGGAATGGTTTAAAACAAAACATATCCATGTGGTAGAATGGCCCAGTCAAAGTCCAGATCTAAATCCAATCGAGAATCTGTGGCAAGATCTGAAAGCTGCTGTTCACAAACACTGTCCATCTAATCTGACTGAGCTGGAGCTGTTTTGCTCAGAAGAATGGGCAAGAATTTCAGTCTCTAGATGTGCAAAGCTGGTAGAGACATACCCTAAAAGACTGGCAGCTGGAATTGCAGCAAAAGGTTGTTCTACAAAGTATTGACTCAGGGGGCTGAATAATTACGCACACCCCACTTTTCAGTTATTTATTTGTAAAAAATGTTCGGAATCATTTATGATTTTCGTTCCACTTCTCACGTGTACACCACTATGTTTTGGTCTTTCACGTGGAATTCCAATAAAATTGATTCATGTTTGTGGCTGTAATTAGACAAAATGTGGAAAAGTTCAAGGGGCCCGAATACTTTTGCAAGCCACTGTATCTATTGGCATACTTTTTACTTCTACTCCTTACATTTTACGCAATTATCTATACTTTCTACTCCTTATATTTTAAAAATAGCCTCTTTACTCCTGTTTCATTTAGTGTTTTATTTTTAAAAACCCACAAAAAAACCTATTAAAAAAATGCTCCACCTGGAGAGAATTTGACTGCGGTTTGATAATAGTTTTAAACGTCTATCATTCTGACACCCTGCTTTTATGCAATCCATCGCATACACTGCACACAGTGGTCACGTTAACCGACTATTTTCCATATTTGTCCGGATATGTAGAATGGTGACGGAAAATCTAAAGGCCACTTGCCATTTGACAGATTACAATTCAGACCCATGACCATTTGGTGCAGACACGTGGACATTTTTAGCTCGGAGTTAAAGCGCAAGTACAAGTCACTGAATCAATAAATTAATGATATAAAGATTCCCATGAAGCCATCTGAGCATCATCTCAGACTGGAAGGCTTTGAAACGCGACTGTTACCGGTACGGCTGGTTAAAGACGCGCTTCAAAGAGCCTGGTGTCGAGCCAACCAGCCGTGCAAAAGGAGCTCATGCTATGATATTTTCTGCTGCTGAAGTGATAGGAAGCTGGGTTCAGAGAGTCTTTCCGACTTCTGATCACTTCAATCAGAGAAATGTTCCATGATTTCAAAACTTTGGCTGAACTGGAGCTTTTAGTTCCAGTCTCCAGTGTGGCAGCGGAGCGCGGATTCAGCTTCTAGAACAGTGGTTCCCAACCTTAGGTCCATGAGCCCCCAAGGGAGTCATTAGAGATTGCAGGTGTTATTTTACATTTTTTATTTATTTTTATATATATATACATATATATATACACACACACTTCATATTGTATACACCTAATGACACACAGAAGGCCTAGTGTATCCTAAATGTTTCAATATTAACATTTTTATAACATTATACTCATTATGGCCTTAAGTAAATGTTTTTTGGTGGGAGGTGTGGCTTAAGCTTTATTCTTTAATGTCATTTTTTAAATTACATTACTTTTACTTTTATACTTTAATTAGTTTTAAATCCAGTACTTTTTTACTTTTACTTGAGCAAAAAAACTTGACTTGATATTTCAGCTTCAACAGAAGTCTTTTTAATCCCTAGTATCTATACTTCTACTTGAGTATACTTTCGACACCTCTGGGTAAACAGTCCAAGCCGGCAACAGGGCCGGCAGGCAGAGCCAATATCTGTGTGCCAGAGGCATAAAGCAGGGTTTGAAGGCACAGTCAAAAATATGATCAGGGCAGGCGGTCAAGAGGCAAAGGTCAAGAGGCAGGAACCAGGTACACACCTAGTAACCCCAGCTATGGCCCACTTGAAGGCTGTGAAAGAGGTTGATGAAAGATAATCTCACATTGAGTGAGTGCAGAGCTGGAGTTTATAAAGGCAGCAGCACAGGTGAGAACAATTAGCAACCACAAGCCAGCAGAAGCAGAGGCACAGGTGATAGCAATGATATCTTCAGCAAGTATAGGAGGTGTGGTGAGCAGAGGAGCAGTATGAAACATGGCAGGAAACACCAGAAAAGGAGAAAGCACTAAACTACTACAAGGCAGAATGGATCCATGTTTTTATGTTGTTTACAATCAATTTTGACCATACCATCTGAGACTCAGCTGAAATCGAGGCTCATCGAACCATTTAATATTTTTTCTTAACACAGGTTAGATTATTTATGTAACCTTATCCAATCTAACAGGATAAAGTCATAAATTCAAACTCTTCAATGTGTGATGTTTTAGTTTCTGTTTCTTATTTCTAGCAGTGTTGCTTTGATCGCTTTTGAAGGTGTAAAGAAAAGGAAAGAGAAGGCAATGTCTGGGTCTCTGGTTTTCTAAATGGAAGGGGACCAAATGAGAGGAAATAGGCTATCTTTAAAACTAGTAAGCTATTACTGTGCTTAGGTTAAAAGAAACATTTTACAAAATCAGTCCAAACCATAGCTGAAACCAGAAATGTACACACTCTGACTAACAAGACATACACCTTTTTCCCCACTGTCGGAAGCTAAATCAAACCAAACTTCTCTTGTTTTAGATCAGTTAGAATTACCAAAATTATTTCTATTTGTTAAATGCCACAATAATTGGAGAAAGCATAAATCAGCTTGACAGAACTGGTGGAACTAAGTCAGGTTTGTAGGCTGCCTCGATCACACATGCCTTTTCAGATCTGCGCACAAATTCTCTCTGGGTTTGAGATCACGGCTTTATGATGTGTAGCGGAAGAACAATTCTTCCACTACAGATGGCTACATCAAAACATTGACTTTGTTGTTGTTAAGCCACATTGTAACCACTTTGGATGTATGCCAAGGGTCATTCTCTATTTGGAAGATCCATTTGCGCCCGAGATGCTTTAATAATTCCACATAATGTTCTTTCCTCATGATGCCATCTATTTAATGAAGTGCACCAGTCCCTCCTGCAGCAAACCAGCCCCACAACATGATGCTGCCACCCCCATACTTCACAGCTGGGATGGTGTTCCCAGGCTTACAAGCGTCTCCCTTTTTCCTCCAAATGTAATGATGGCCATTATGGGCAAACAGTTCCACTTCAGTTTTATCAGACCAAAGGACATGTATCCAGAAATGTAGGTATTGTAACTGTGTGCTTTTTCAAACTGTAATCTGGCTTTTTTATGTTTCTTTTGGAGTAATGGCTTCCTCCTTGCTATGTTGGTACAGGGCACGTTTCACTGTGGATAATGACACTGTCTTACCAGCTACAGCCAGCCTCTTCACATGGTCTTTATATTTTGTCCTGGGGCCTATTTGCATATTTCATCCAAGCACGTTCATCTTTTGGACAAAGAACCTGTCTCTTTCCTGAGCGGTATGATGGTTGGACATTCCCATCATGTCTATACTTGCGTATAATTGTTTGGACTGAAATTGTTCCCAAGTTTGGATCAGACTTGTGCAGCTTCACTATTCTTTTCCTGATATCCTGCCTGATTTCTTTTGACTTTCCCGTCGGATCAAAATAGAAAGCCGTGTGTTCCAGGTGGGCCTCCAATTAACTCAAATGGATATGTTGGTAATTCTGACTGACCTAAAACAAGAGAAGTTTGGTCTAATTTAACTTCAGACAATGAAAAAATAGGTGTGTGTTTCTTTTTATTCAGTGTATGTGAACTTCTGGTTTCAACTGTGTTTAGGCAAAAATTATCCACATTTCACACTTATAAAACCTATTGATTTATTACGTGTGCATTAACTTCAAGGCTGTTTGGACTCTATGGTATTATACTGTACATTTTGCCACTTCTATATATCTCCTGTTCTTTTAATCTTAGTGGCAGGAGTATTGAGTAGAAAATTAATTGCTTCTCCTCTGGATATGTGGGAAGATGGTAAGTGAGCGAGGCAGAGAAAGAACGGTGACATTCCTTATCATGCTCACTTAGAGAATGATAGTCACATGTTCAAAAGCGGTTACCTATATTAAGTTACATAATGCCCTGAAACAGAACTCGTAACCCTTTTTTCTCATGTTAAAACTATAAACTTGCACTGTATTTTTGGAGTTTGCGATAGAAGAAAACAAAGTAGTGCATTTCCATGAAGTTAAAGTAAAAGGATGGATAGTTATAAGCAATTTACAAATAAAGCTCTAAAAAGTGTGATACGCATAATTTGCATATGTAGTCTTTTAAGGTATGTTTAACCAGTTTTGCACATCAAGACTTAATTTTATACCCATTCCTCTTTGCTAAATAGTTGAAATGCTGTCAGATTGAATTGAGAGCCTCTAAGAACATCAATTTTTTAAAGAATTGCCACCAATTCTCAGCTAGATTTAGGTCTGAATTAGGGATGAATTATAATGTATTTGTGTTTTTGATATAAACCCTTTCACTGCAGCTCTAGCTCTATGTTTAGAGTTGCTGTTCTGCTGGAAGGTGAACCTTTGCCGCAGTTTTATGTCTTTCCCCCCATCTAACAGGCTGTCTGCCAGGTTTGGCATTTCATTAGCCCCATTTATCCTCTCTTCTACTCTGGCCAACCTCCCCGTCCAAGCTTAATAAAATCAGCTGCAACTTTGACTTGTCAAAGTACACGTGAGAAAACTAACTGTAAGTTGACGCTTCGATTTTTAAATGGAATAGCATTTGTACAGCTACATTACCTTAGTGCAAAGAAATCCTCACAATGAAAACCATACACTGGTACTGTGTAGAAATGTGACTTTAAGCTGCTTCCATTCACCGCGGCTATATTTAGCACAACCACATGCACAGCTTGCTGTTGTGTCACAGTTATTGGAAGAAAAAGGGGCACTGGTGCGCATCAACAGAACAACAGTGTTGGCCAGAACTAATGTAGATACTATTTTTGCTTAAATACTTGAAGGATTGTAGGTTTAAAAATATATATATATATGAAATAGCAGTGGTGAAATTTGCTGTTAGTATTATTTAGCAGCATTGAAACAAGTCAACTTGGGCCAAGACCAATCGTCATCCCAGCCTATTTGGATTGCTTGTTATTTCATCATCCAGCTTCTTCCTTCCAGTTGTCCTGGCGCAGATGAAACTTTACAACACCAAACTTTGCATACAGATTGGATTGCCAAGTCTGGCCCCTGGCAGCCGACCTCCAGAAAAAAGGAAAGCTGCAAAACAGGATGGAGGAACTCAGGTTAGGCCAGATTCCACAAAGAGAGTATTGTGATCACATATATCCATGTGTTTGAGGTGTTGCCTTTAATTACATACATAAATTACATGCTGTTAATTTATTGATTACTAAGCTATTGCATTGTCGTCTGGGCTTCTCCAAACTGCTTAAAGGCACAGTAGCCTTAACATATGTAAACTTCTAACTTTGAAGTAAAATAAAAATAATAGTAAAATGTATCCAATTTTCTGGCATTTGATGAATATAAATAACGTTAGCTGATGTGAAACGATTAAAGTTTAGCCTGATTCAATGTCATACAATGAATAAAAAATATTGTCATTTTATACAGTGTATTCATATCTTGTTTTATTTGTTTATATTGGCTCATGTATGTCTCATGTATTCTTTGTGATTTTTCCTTGTAATGCTATAAAACCAGATCCTCTAATTATATGAAAATAGATGAGCAGAAACTACTTCTATGCACAGTATACAGCACAGATCTGCTTCAGATGAAAAAAAAGATATGCATATTAAATGTTTCCTTATAATCAGAGCATAACTAGTGCTAAATTGTTTGACCATATAATTACTTCTATATGTTCAGGATTTAAACCAAATTACTATTTAAAGGAGGCTGAAAACAGAATATTCTGCATCTTAATCTCAGAGATGCATGTTTAAGTGGGCAAGAAGCAAAGAAAGAGCAATGATATAAATGAAAGAAAAAAGTCAGAAAAATAGTGAATGTTGGAGGCACCAGAGATCTGTTCTGTCGAATTCTCCTCTGATCTCTTAGTCTCCCCCTCATTTAGAAAAGACCTGTTTGCGCCCCCTCAGCACACACCAACACTCTTATCACAACAGACATACTCTCTCAGATGCACATACACGCTCACAAAACACCGCAAAAACACCCACATTCGCAATTCTTCTCTCCCTTACACTCCACTCCAACACAGCCTTACACACACACACACACACTCACAAAAAAGCGGAACTGCCTGGAGTGTTTGCAGCCCACACTGTTTCCTATGTGTGGATAAGCTGACTGACTCTCACTCACACATACACACACAGTAATCGGAGACAGGGGAAAAATTATATTTTGTCTTTTGATCCAAAGCCGTTTGATTTTCTCCGCCTCGCTTGCATAGCCACTTAGCAGCTGTACAGTTGTATAACAAGTCTTTTCCCATTTTGTACTTACAGCATTGAATTTCCTTTTAACATGCTTTCTGTTTTTGAAAGGGTTTTGTTGTAGAGCATTTTTCCTAATGACAGGGATACGAGTACTTAAACCCAACATTAGACCTTCGATACCCTCGTTATGGGATTTCATCCCCTTAAGGGTTCCACACTCAGATTTATTTGAAGCCAGTGTAACATTTGCCCATGCTGTGCTTATAATGACTACATTTTTCAGTACAGTCTTGGTGAATTTTGGTTTTGGTTCTTTGAGGTCTGTCTGGTTTTAATCTGTTTACACGAACATCAATTTTGCTGCAGGAGAGTCTCCCTGCTGCCAAGAGCTTTAAAGAGAAAACTCCCCATGAGCAGTAGTGAACTGCTTCGAATGAATAGAAAGCATGAGTAGGACATGCCCCTTGAGCTTGTTCACATGTCAACACAGCACAACCACAAACACCAATGTAGTTAGTTGTTTTTTTAAATAAAAAACTATCTATCGATCGACAGACAGACAGACAGACAGACAGACAGACAGACAGACAGACAGACAGACAGACAGACAGACAGACAGACAGATAGATAGATAGATAGATAGATAGATAGATAGATAGATAGATAGATAGATAGATAGATAGATAGATAGATAGATAGATAGATAGATAGATAGATAGATAGCTTGAAGTTTTCTGAGCACGGTGGATTCTTTGATAAGAAAAATAAATATGAAATAATGTTAGAGTTTTTAACTGGCTGGTCACCAATCAATGGCTAACCAGTGGGAAATGGTCCAATTCTATCACCTACCAATTTCCCTGTGAATCTTTACAGCAATACATTAAAGTAAAGTGGTGGCAGCATCATATTTTAATCCCTCATGGAAGTGAAAAAGGGGCAAGACTTTACATTCCTTCATGATGATAGCCAAATGGATGCTGCTAAAGTGACATACAATTCATGTCACTTCCATCTGTCAATAAAAACATATTTTAATGTTAATATTTGGATACTTTATGCAAAACCACAGGCAAACATAAGCAAGGAGTGCCCAACTCCAGCCCTGGAGAGTCACTGTTCAGCAACCTTTAGATGCAACCCGTCTTCAGCACATCTGAATCAAATGAATGGCTCATTACCAGGGCCTCTTCAGAGCTGAATGACATGCTGATTAGATGTGTTGGGGCAAGAATGCATCTAAAACGTGCTGGATAGTAGCTCTACAGGACTGGACTTGCACACCCCTGTGTTAGATCATCATATTAGCCTCAGAATGGTAAATTCAGAAAGTAAGAACTGATACAGTGGCTTGCAAAAGTATTCGGCCCCCTTGAACTTTTCCACATTTTGTCACATTACAGCCACAAACGTGAATCAATTTTATTGGAAATCCACATGAAAGACCAAAACAAAGTGGTGTACACGTGAGAAGTGGAACGAAAATCATAAATGATTCCAAACATTTTTTACAAATAAATAAGTGAAAAGTGGGGTGTGCGTAATTATTCAGCCCCCTGAGTCAATACTTTGTAGAACCACCTTTTGCTGCAATTCCAGCTGCTAGTCTTTTAGGGTATGTCTCTACCAGCTTTGCACATCTAGAGACTGAAATTCTTGCCCATTCTTCTTTGCAAAACAGCTCCAGCTCAGTCAGATTAGATGGACAGCGTTTGTGAACAGCAGTTTTCAGATCTTGCCACAGATTCTCGATTGGATTCAGATCTGGACTTTGACTGGGCCATTCTAACACATGGATATGTTTTGTTTTAAACCATTCCATTGTTGCCCTGGCTTTATGTTTAGGGTCGTTGTCCTGCTGGAAGGTGAACCTCCGCCCCAGTCTCAAGTCTTTTGCAGACTCCAAGAGGTTTTCTTCCAACATTGCCCTGTATTTGGCTCCATCCATCTTCCCATCAACTCTGACCAGCTTCCCTGTCCCTGCTGAAGAGAAGCACCCCCAGAGGATGATGCTGCCACCACCATATTTGACAGTGGGGATGGTGTGTTCAGAGTGATGTCCAGTGTTAGATTTCCGCCACACATAGCATTTTGCATTTCGACCAAAAAGTTCCATTTTGGTCTCATCTGACCAGAGCACCTTATTCCACATGTGTGCTGTGTCCCCCACATGGCTTGTGGCAAACTGCAAATGGGACTTCTTATGGTTTTCTTTTAACAATGACTTTCTTCTTGCCACACTTCCAAAAAAGGCCAACTTTGTGCAGTGCACGACTAATAGTTGTCCTATGGACAGATTCCCCCACCTGAGCTGTAGATCTCTGCAGCTCGTCCAGAGTCACCATGGGCCTCTTGGCTGCATTTCTGATCAGCGCTCTCCTTGTTCGGCCTGTGAGTTTAGGTGGACGGCCTTGTCTTGGTAGGTTTACAGTTGTGCCATACTCCTTCCATTTCTGAATGATCGCTTGAACAGCGCTCCGTGGGATGTTCAAGGCTTGGGAAATCTTTTTGTAGCCCAAGCCTGCTTTAAATTTATCAGTAACTTTATCCCTGACCTGTCTGGTGTGTTTTTTGGACTTCATGGTGTTGTTGCTCCCACCATTCTCTTAGACAACCTCTGAGGCCGTCACAGGGCAGCTGTATTTGTACTGACATTAGATTACACACAGGTGCACTCTATTTAGTCATTAGCACTCATCAGGCAATGTCTATGGGCAACTGACTGCACTCAGACCAAAGGGGGCTGAATAATTACGCACACCCCACTTTTCAGTTATTTATTTTTAAAAAATGTTTGGAATCCTAGGATTTTCGTTCCACGTCTCACGTGTACACCACTTTGTATTGGTCTTTCACTTGGAATTCCAATAAAATAGATTCATGTTTTGGCTGTAATGTGACAAAATGTGGAAAAGTTCAAGGGGACCGAATACTTTTGCAAACCACTGTGGTAGAATGATGAATGTCCAAAATGTTCTTATCGAAAATGTTACGTGAAGGAATTTATGTGATTATTCAGAGAAGGTCACTCTGACACGATAAATTATAAACTTGGCTAGCAGAACATGTTTTCTTAGAGAGCGTGTTATCGAAAGGATGCAGCTGGATTACAGACAGCACTGGTGCCAATATGACGCACGAACTAGGTATAAAATCTGTGTGTTAATAATAGAAGGGAGAGTCTAGTCTGGGGTATTTGAAGAAGACAGAACTGTATGTCATCAATGCTTTGTCCTGCTCAGAGAAGGTATGTAAACTAATAAACCGGCAGAGGCTGTATTCCAGAACTGAAGTTGTGTTGGCTTTGTTTGTTTGTTTAACTGGGCTCAATATCTTTCCATGTTAACCTGGTCCAACATTCAAAATAACCAACATTTGTGGCATGCCAAGCCAGGCTGACGGGTCTCTCGGGACGTCATCGACATTTTCACTCTGACAGGAAGGCCGGCCAAATCTACCGTTTAAAGTAAAGAAAATAATTTGAATATTCTCGTCGGAGTGTGATGAAGATGCCTCCTGTGAGATGTCAAAAAGTTCCTATGTTTTTATTCATGTCAGCTTCATGTCTGGAATACATTCTTTAAGTGCAAATTTGCCTGCACGCAAAGAGCAGCTGGCAATTAATAAATAATTAATTTTAAGTTCAGCCCTGATTTAATTTAAGGAACAGTAGCCTATTTGTTTGAGCAAAAACATATTGTGATTCCTCAACGCTTGTCAGTAGAAGGTTTTTCAATTCCGGTTGAAAACTCCCTTTGCTTGAAGAAGCTGAAATCTTGGTTTCCTGATATTGTCGTCAGAAGCAGGCCCCCAGCTTAAAAACCGGAGATCTGGAAGATACCAGCTTTTTGCCGAAGAAGGAACCTGGCACCACGCCAGAATGTCTTAGTATCCCCAGCACGGTCGCTGGATGACTGTACCTGGCTTTAAAGAGAAAGCCAGAGGAAGTGAACACCTGGAATCATGGTCCAGAGGAAGCGCTGACTTTTAAGTCACTGAGAATCTTGAAGAGTGCACTCACTAATCTATAAAAATCTAAAAGTGGCCACAGAAAAATAACTGCAGTATTAAAATGATATGTGTATTAAATAATCTGAAAAACAGATGTTAATTGACAAAAGAAAAACAGACTAAAAAGGAGTTAAAGTGAAAGATTTATTGTGAATTTATAAAAAGACTTGACATAAAAGACTGAAGAATTCTGAATGAGTGGTGATTAATGTTTGCTCTGTGAGGACATAACATAATAATGCTGGATGTACTTTCATGTGATTCTGCTTGTTGAATGCTGTTCCTCAAAAACAGACTGAAAGACAGGACTTTTGACATGTGTGACTGTATGCTCAGCTGTGAGAATGAGAGTGTGTTGTTAAGCTTAGCTTTTGTGAAAATTTTAAAGGGCTCTGATGTTTCCCTGTGCTGGTAAAAAGTTTTAAAAAGCTTGATTTATGTGAAAATTGTGAAGAGTTTTTAGGATGTGCTCTGCAGTAAAACTTTTTTCTTATCTCTTTTCTTTCTCACTGCACATTGGAAGCGTTCCAAAAGTGTCCTTTTTTTCTCTGTCAGAGAGCAGGAAGTGAACTGAAGAAAGTAGTGACAACCCACTCATCAGTGACCTCCCACAAAACCTCCCAATCTCCTCCCCAGTTACCGCCCAGACACTGCCCAGTTACTGCCCACTGCTCGTTCCCCTCCCAAACAGATTAGAAAGCTTGGAGCAATAACCCTTTAAAGGCTGGTTTGAGAATTTAAACACCAATAAAATAGGCTTTTTCTGATTAATTTCATTCATTTTGAGACTGAAACACAATTATAACAAACTTTAAAATATCTGCGACCCCAGTAGCAATTTTAAACATTAAAAACCCAGAATTGGCTAAAGGAATTGAGAAACTCTCATAAATGGCACAAGCGAACAAAAAACTTAGGGCATCCATGGCCACAGAGAGGGACCTTTGACCTTTTGGTAAATGAGTTTATGGAACAAAGGATTCTTGATTATAAGGCAAATCAAAAAACCAAAAAGGGAAATGAAAAAAGGGAAAAAGAGTTACAGATCCTAAAGTTATTTAAAGGGGAAGGGAATAAATTCAGACAAAACTTTAAAGCAATGATTTCAAGCTTGGCAGAAGAACAGAATGAGATTAAACAAATCAAAACACAGCAACCTTTAAAAGCAGAGATGCAACAAGGCCTTTATCCAGTTCTGGAAGTTAAAATCCAGATTGACGCTAATTTTGAGATGGACAAAGAACGAAGCCTGAACATCTATGTGCCACTTTTGAGATTGAGCAGGACTAATAATTCAGAAGCAGGCAGGGAAGGAAAGGAAGTTGCTTCCCCAGAACATTTAAAGCCACCGGCTTATTGCAGCACAGGCATCAAACAGTCCCAAATCAAAGACTGCTATGCTGGATTAAAGAACCCGAAATCAGAGACTGAAAAAGAACCCTTCTGGAAAACATTGCAAAGCAAAGATGCAAATCCTAATCAAGAACTGAAACGAGCCATTGTCACTGAGCTGGAACAGGAGATAGATGAACATGTAAAAACTTTTATAGAGAATCCCCAATCTCATCAGAACAATGACAAACCAAAACGAAAAGATTTTAACCTCAAATACCGACCAAATTCCCATTCACCTGACAGATTAAATGCATGTGGATCTGTAACACAGGAAACCGATTGAAATACAGCAGAGGGTGTGGTAAATACAAGGGTTAATACACAAAAACATCATGATTTGTGAGACAGAGAAGCATTAAAAAGCCTCAAAGGTATGATGAAGGGGCTATGTACCCAATTTTGGAAGAAGGCACTCGAATCCAATACGTGCCTTGGCAGACCTTAAATTTGCAGGGACTCATCTCACGGCTGCCCTCGATCCATGAGGGGGGATAAAGGCATTTGAAAACAAAACTACAGGGTTGATGCTAGCCCTGGGGGACATAAAATCAGTTTGGGCAAAAATTATTGGGACAGCTGCCATGGACGCAATGCTGACCGATGGTGGACACTGTTGGATGATGGATCCAGAGAACGATGGTGTGGCCTTTAATTGATATAGAAACCAGGTGTGGGAAATGTTGAGAAAACAATACCCTACCCAAATTGACCCATCTGCTTTAAAAGGTGAAGCAATACTGGAAGGGGAAAATCCAGCCGCCTACGTTGAGCGTCAGTTTAAAAGATGGCGTGAAGAGACTGAAATGGACCCAAACACCAATCCTGTAATGACAACCTTGTTTCAAACAGCTTTAGTGACTGCCCTCCCAGACAAAGCCAGAGTGCAACTGGAAGGAGTTGTGGGACTACACTCAATGTCTCACGCACAGTTCCATGATCATGTTGTCCATCCTGTCGGGAAACACAGAAAAGAACAGTTAAAGGTTCAAGAAAATGAAAAAAAATGCTCAACCAAGCTGACCCAGCTCCCCATTGCGGAGTTACAAGATAAGACTAAAGCAAAAACACAAGCACCTGCAATGCAAACAGGCACTGCCATGACATTACAAACTGTTTCAGAGACTAGAGGACAGACGTCACAGATGTTCGTGACAGCCCAACCTCCCCCTCCTCCCCCTCCTCATGTGATTAGTTCCCGAATCAACCAGGCCACCAGCAGGGTGGGCCAAGGCGACCCTACAACCGCAGAACATGGAATGAAGAGCAGAGAGGTGCTCGTCCTACAGACATTTGTTGGATGTGTGGCAGCCAAGGTCACTTTGCTCGAAATTGCCGGAGTGCACCTCCAAAGCCCGAGTGGAGTGGGCGGGGCCGCGGGAGGGGTAGAGGAAATCTTAGAGGTCCAGTTAACACTTGGGGAGAAAACCAAGGGTACTAGGGGTGCCTAGAGAATCCTACTGGGGAGTTCCAAGTTACATTAAATGCAGAAGTTGAACCAATCATTGAAGTAAAATTGGAAGATAATCCGATCAAAATGCTCGTCAACACAGGAGCTAGTTACACATGCGTAATCGCCAGTTTCCCCAAAAACCTCCCCATGTCAGATAAACTCGTTAAGACAGTAGTATTCTCTGGATTAAAGCAATTAAATCCAGTAACAGCTCCAGTCAAATTCAGTGTCGACAACAGTGAAATCAAAATTCCAATTCTAGTTTGGAATCAGACACCAATAAACCTTTTGGGAAGGGATGCGTTATGTCAATTAAATGCAAAAATTTGGTGTTCACCACAAGGAATTAATATTGACAGCTCAGGCGTAGAGTTCCAAATGCATGCCAACACCGAGCAGGCAAAAGTCTATTGGCTTGGTGACATCTCTAAGTCAATAACAGAAGTTTTTGAAAAGTGGGAAAAATTTATTAAAGCACAAATTCCACATTCAACCAAACCATTTAGCGTTCCTCATTCCACAATGTTCTTTGATCCATCATGCAGCAAAATCTTTGAATATAAATGTGAAGACAAACCCATTCATTGAGAGATGGTACAATGCACCAGAATCTGCACCACACATAACTCTGTTGGTTCATGAAGGCTTTGAATCCAAAGCTTTGGGCCAATGATGTTAACAGCAAACCAGGCTCCATGGCAAACAACAGATAATCCTCTCATTTTTATGACTAAAGATTCAGCTATGATCAAAATCCTTTGCAAAACTTCTACACTTGCTAAACCACAAGTATTGTCGATCCCAAAGAAACAGGAAAAACAACAGTTTGGAGAATCCAAAACCAGCCAGGACACTTTGAAAAAGGACATGTTAGACCATGTCCCAGAGCAGCTTTGGTCAAAACAAGACACAGATGTAGGTCTGGTAAAATCAGCCAGTCCAGTTGAAATACACCTAAAACAGAATGTCAGACTACCTAATCGTCCCCAATACCCAATGAAACCAGAAGCAGAACAAGGAGTGAGTGCAACAATTTATGGCCTACAAAAAGCAGGAGTCTTGAAAGAAACAAATAGTGTTTGTAATACGCCTATCTTTCCAGTCTTAAAAGCAGATAAGTCCAAGTATTGTTTGGTGCATGGCTTAAGAACTATCAACAACATAATCGAAGACTGGCCTGCAGAAGTCCCATATCCGTATACATTAATCACAAATTTACCTCCTGATGCCATATTTTTGACCATCATAGATCTGTGTTCTCCATTTTTTAGTATTCCTTTGGCAGAAGCCTCCCAATACCTATTTGCTTTTAGGTACAGAGGAAAACAATACACATACACAAGACTCCCACACGGATTTAAACATAGCCCTCATGTGTTTAACCAAATCCTTAAACAGGATCTTGAAGGGATTGACATCGAGGGTACATTAATACAGTATGTTGATGACATACTAATTTGCTCAAAAACCATTGAAAGTTGCCACCAAGACTCAATTAAAGTTCTTACCAGATTGGTTGAAGGAGGTCATAAGGCCTCTCAAGCAAAACTCCAATACTGTCAACCACAGGTAGAGTACCTGGGGAGAGTGGTCATCCATGGTTCTGTCTCTATTTCACCAGAACATGTGGAAGGAGTCAGCAAAGCTCCCCAGCCAAAAACAGTTGGTCAAATGATGACATTTTTAGGAATGACTGGTTTCAGCTCTGAATGGATTGACAATTACGCTGAAAAAACGGCACCACTTAGAGCAATAATGAAAGATGCAGGTGTTGATTCATTGAAATCACAGCTAAAATGGACAACTGAAGCTTAAACAGCTTTCGAAACAATCAAACGAGACATACAGACAGCACCGTGTCTCGTGACACCGGACTACACAAAACCATTTCTACTATATGTAGCTAATCGACAAAACATGTATGCCTCAGCAGTTCTGATGCAGGAATTATGCAGTGGTCGACAAAAACAGCCAATTGCCTACTATAGTGTAAAACTTGACAACGTAGTTCAAGGTTGGCCTCCGTGCTATCAAGGCCTAGCTGCAGTGCACTATGCCTATGAAAGGCCTCAGTGATTACAATGGGGTATCCAGTCATCATTTATACCCATCATAAAATCACAGAACTCATTAACCAAGGAAGATTTGTGGTACATCAATCAAGATGTTAACAGTACATGCCACTATTAGCGTACCCAGATGTAACAATAAAAAGATGCTTAACGAGCAATCCGGCAAATGTTGTTCCATTTGAGTTTGAAGGAGAACCTCATGAGTGTATAACTGAATCAATGAAATACACTAGATTAAGACCAGATTTGGAATCTACACCTTTTGAGAATCCCGACATAACATACTTTGTAGATGGATCTTGTTTCAAAGACTATTTAGGAAACCACACAGGCTATGCAGTGGTTGGAAAAATAAACAGTGAGTTCAAAATAGTCAAAGCAGAACAATGTGAGCAACCCTGCTCAGCCCAACTAGCCGAGCTGACAGCACTGACAGAGGCTTGTAAGCTAGCTGGAGGGAAGATAGCAAACATTTACTCCTATTCCGCCTATTGTCATGGCGTGTGCGACATTTTCGGCAATGTGTGGAAACAAAGAGGATTCAAAAAGTCGGACGGAAGTCCTATCCAACACGGTAGACAAATAAATGAGCTAATTTAGGCAATGATGCTACCATCAACACTTGCTGTGATTAAATGTCCAGCTCACCGCAAGGGCAACACAGATGTAATAAAAGGCAACAATGCGGCAGATGAGGCAGCAAAACAGCTTCTAAATGTGAAGTTGCTATTCTAAGTCCAGTTATTTCCGTGGAAACAACTGTTACACCTGAAGACATCATTCAGATACAAGAAAATGCCACTCCGAGTGAACAACTCATGTGGCATCAGAGAGAAGCATCAAAAGACAAAAACGGTTTGTGGAGGTCACATGAAGGTTTGATTGTGGCACCAGTTTCACTACTGACAATTTTGATATCAGACTGTCATGGCATGGACCATTGTGGTAGAGCCGAAGTTATAAGAAAACTAAACCGTCTAGGTTACTGGTCACCATACTTGAAAGCTATGGTTGACGAAATACTAAGCAGATGCAGTGTTTGTGCACATTTGTCTCCGCACGAAGCCCTAACAGGCAGGGCTATGCCAGCCCCGCATCTGAGGGGACCCCATAAGGGTTCCCTGCTTGAGCAAGCGGAACAGGAACTAAAACATTATGTCAGGCAACTAACTAGTATCCACAAAGCAATTTATCTGCAGGAGAACGAGAAGGAAGTTGCTGCTAGCAGAGATAACAAAGGTCCAGTGGCCCCTGGAGACCAAGTGTACGTTAAGGTCTTCCGGAGGAAATGGCTCGAACCCAGGCGTGAGGGTCCATTCATTGTGGCTCAAGCAACACCAACAGCTGTTCAAATTGAGGGCAGCTCGACATGGCGCCATCTGAGCCACTGCACGAAAGTCAGAGAAGCAACTAAGGAGAGTGCCAGTCAACAAAATAAGACAGAAAAAGTCAAGGAAAATGAGAAAGATTGTAAGTCTGATAACTGTTCTTTGTTGGGTGATGGCAGGAATGCTGATACTGAAGGGACTGGTCCTGGAGGAGGTGAAGATGGACCCGAGAGGTGTGGGAAGCGACGTCCAGTCACCAGAGCGTTTGCAAAGCCAGCAGACGGAAGGAAGAGTCCGCCCCAAAAAAGTTAAGTATGATGCAACCATGCCGCACCACACCAGATCAGTCAGGACACCAGTATTCAGTAAAATCTCACATAGTTTGCGTTCACGTAGACAAATTGACACTGTTAATGAAACTGAACATGCTAAACAGCTACCGGAGATTGACGTTGGCTTTAAAGTGGAATGGGTTCCTATAACAGATCCCACTCCAATTCCCATCCCCACAGTATTTCCAACTACACCTGTGCCAACACCGAATAGTGCTTTAGTAACTACTCCAGGAGTACCAACAATAGTGGCCACTCCTAGCCCACCACCAGTTACTACCAACAGGCAACCTATAACACAAGGAACCACACCTAGAACTGTTACACCAGTTATAGAACAGGTCCCCTTAAATGTGGGTGACGAGGTCAGCTCTGACCGTCGTCAGGGGGGACTGGATACAATTAATGGGTCACAATATCAAAATATAAACAATCCTAGTTACAGACCAATTCTAGTCAAACCACAAAATGTAGCCGTCCCGAGAGCAAGAAGGCCCAGGCCACCAGAAGATGTACTTTGGGCAAAAGCTAATCAGAATAGCTGGTATCTATGGGCATGGTACACAACGAAGGAAATGACCTCTAATGAGTGCATTATGTGCTCAGAAGCACCAGGAGTAGTTCCAATTGTAGTTCCAGAAAAATATACTTTTGAAGAGTGTGCCTCAGTAAAGAAACAAGCCTGTAAAATAGGAGATTTTAATAATGCAACTGGAGTACCATTATTTTTTAGATTTTCCATGTGTGAAATTAAATGCAGATTACTTTATGGATCAAGAAGAATTCATAATTACTTTGATAAGGATAGAGGTTATAAAATTGAGGAAAAATTTGCAGAGTTTAACATTTCAACAACACAAAATGGTTCGCCAACAATTTACAAAGTAGATTATGAAGCCGAATATGAATGCTTTGCTAGTGGAGGTTTTACAGCAAGCAAAGGAACTTTTGTGGGAAACACAACAGTAAAATGTAAGGTAACTTGGGTTCTATCTTGGTTTCCACATGCTAACATGACACCTATGTTTATTACTACACCAGTTTGGTATGAAAACCCTGAACCATTTAGCCAGACATGTGATAACATGACAATGACAATTCCTCCTTTATACTTTATGAGTGAACAAACTTGGGCAATAGCAGACAGTTATTTTATGTGTGGAGATGACATCTTGATGAACATTTTGCCACCACGGTGGATAGGTTTGTGTACTATGGTAAGATTGAAAATGCCTGTAACAATGCTACATAAAGGTGTTGATAAAATTATTAACCTTGATCAAATGAACAACAACCCAAGAGCAAAACGAGAATATGTACCTGATCAGACTGTTTATCTTGACATAATAGGACAACCTAGAGGAATTCCAAATGAATTTAAGACAAGACATGAAGTTAAAGCAGGATTTGAGTCCATAATACCTCAGATAGCAATTTATAAAAATGTGGAATGGATTAATTACATTTACTATAATCAACAGCGAATTCTCAATTATACTAGTGATGTTCTTGGACTGTTAGGCCAGCAGTTGCATGAAACTAGTAAGATGGCATTGCAAAGTCGGCAGGCCATAGATTGGATCATGGCAGACCAAGGAGGAGTCTGCCAGATTTTTGGTGATCAGTGTTGCAGGTATATTCCAAGCAATACTGCGCCTGATGGAACTTTCTCTGCAGCAATGTCTAAGCTTAAAATCCTTAAAGAAGAACTTAGTATGAATGCTGGTAAGAATGACTGGTCTGGGGGGTGGTTAGATCTAAATTTAGGGGATTGGAAAGCAATGCTAATTAAGGTGGCAATTAGTGCGACCATTGTACTAATTGTAATTTTCTTATTGGCATGTTGCATCATACCCCTTGTGAAGCGGATATGGATAAGGACACTGACTTCTCGGATGAACTTGGCTGCTGCATCCCAGTTGGTCCAGATGGAGAGGACCACAGTGAACTGTCCTCCCCACCTCCTAAGCCTCTGAACATCCAAGCCAAGGACTCTTAAGTGGAGCCAGCTCAAGTAATAAAGTGTCTTTTGAATAAATAAGTTCACCTCAAGGACCCCATCAGCCCTCAACGGAACCCACACCAAGAATCTTAATTTTGTTCTTTGCTTAACCTACTTCATCTGCTTCACACATCTATTTTTCATTTTAATGAACAATCAAGACATTTCAACAATCTTATTAAGTACATTTTCATGGACAATCGGGACATTGAAACATTTTCATAATCACATTTGCTATGGACAATAGTGACATTTTAACATTCCTATATACTACATGTAGTGTATGTATAAGGTGTTAGTCAACATGTATGTAATTTCATTGTATTTTGAATTTATCCATGTTTGCATTTACTCACATTTTGAGTTAAGACGATTCCTCATGTCGGTTAAGGTGTTTCGGTGTACCGAAACATTGTCAAAAATAAGGTTGTCGCCCGGGCCGGCAGAACATGTTCTCTTAGAGAGCGTGTTATCGAAAGGATGCAGCTGGATTAAAGACAGCACTGGCGCCAATATGACGCACGAAATAGGTATAAAATCTGTGTGTTGATAATAGAAGGGAGAGTCTAGTCTGGGGCTTGCCGGAGAGTCTTGCTGGGGTATTTGAAGACGACAGAACTGTATGTCATCAATGCTTTGTCCTGCTCAGAGAAGGTATGTAAACTAATAAACCAGCAGAGGCTGTATTCCAGAACTGAAGTTGTGTTGGCTTTGTTTGTTTGTTTAACTGGGCTCAATATCTTTCCATGTTAACCTGGTCCAACATTCAAAATAACCAACACCACATGTAAGACAGGGTAGCAATAATAACAACAAATTTCATTTGAGGACGCCTTTCTAAAACCCAAGGTCACCTTAGAGAGGAGAAAAAAACTGAAAAATAATATATAGACAATCAACAAAACAATTAATCAAATCACCAATAAGAAGACAGTGCAACAACCAAAATCAGAGTCTCAAGTGAATAAGCCCGTTGGAACAGATGTGTTTTGAGCTGGGGTTTAAATAAAGGAGGAGGGTCAGTAGCAAGTAGCAGTGTTACCCACCATTCACCCGCTCTCATCTCCATCTAGCTCTAGTTTTTTGAGAATCGCTCCACATTTGGTGGAGGCACATATAACATTTTGACTAAGCTGACTTCGTTAACATTTATTTTATAATTTCCCTTCCCCTTGAAATTCCCTCTTCTCTACATGCCCACTGCTTGGTCCTCCCCTCACTACCCCCTCAGTCACCTTTTTCTTAGAGTCCCTTTGCACCATCTCTCTCTTCCCAAATCTCCGTTTAGCTCTGTTGGTCTCTTCTCTCTTTATCCCTCACAAAGGGAAATATCATGGAGAAATTGGCAGGTACTCCAAAGACAGAGTGTGGGCAGAGAGAAAGAAACAGAGCAGCAGAGAGAGGAGGACAGCATTAGAGAGAAAAACAGAAGTAAAGAGGTAAGGAGGGATGGAATATAAGCAC
Source organism: Valencia hispanica (assembly GCA_963556495.2). Taxonomy (NCBI): domain Eukaryota; kingdom Metazoa; phylum Chordata; class Actinopteri; order Cyprinodontiformes; family Valenciidae; genus Valencia; species Valencia hispanica. Next base: position 14,668,934 of record OY747702.1, on the reverse strand, counting down.
TCTCACATCTCAGTCTGGGATGGTAGATTTTGTTTTTTTGTGAATAATTTACCGGTTCTCCATTCTGCCTGTTCTGCATCCAACAGTCATGTTTATTTAATACTGATGTCCATGTAAAAAGGAGACAAATACAAGTTGGGTGTTTAAAAATGACAGATGTAAATGATCAGTGATGAGAATACATGACCTCTTGTTTTCATCTCTCTGATGCCAACAGCAGTCAGGCTGTTGTGCCTGACTGCTGAAGGAGGAGCAGCTGCTCTCTGTCTCTCTCCAGATCCGTTCACTTTATTTTATTTTCTGTTTGCTTTTCTTGTTTTCTTTTCTTAACATTTTCTTAGTTACTTTATCTACCCAGCCCCTGGAGTTACTGTATTGGACCGGATCTCTTCTTGGATTACTTTTTTATGGACTTATCAACATGGCTTTTTGTTCAGCTGAGGATTTTGAAAAACTGCTCCACAGAATTGAGGGCATTAAAAACGAAGCTACGTCATCTGGAAATTAATTTTGATCTCCACGCTGATTATGGACAAATCGACACAACTTTACCGTTGAATACAAACCGGGAACAGCCTATCAGCCCGGTGTTACATCGGTCTAACCGTGTCACAGAGACTCCCTACAGGCACCTGAGCGGCAGAACTCCGCACTCTAATGAAGACTGGCCAGCATTAAAACGCACAGAATCCTCAACTCCAGCCTGTTCTCCGAGGAAGAAAAAACAAAAGAAACTTCGGCACAGAGAAAGCTCTGAACCCAGACCTGCCGCTTCTGCTAAAAGTAAACAAAAGAGGTTTCAGCCAAAAACAAGAGATATTTCTCCACTTGGATTCCCGCTGAAAAACAGATTTGCAGCCTTGAGTTCCCTGAAAGATGACGCAGCCCCCGGGACCAGTCAAAGTCACCAGGAGAAAACCAGCCGCATCAAACGGACACATAACAAAGGAAGAGCCCCCCCCAGCAAAGATTGTTATCATACAAGATGGATCAATTAATAGAATTGAGGCTTTTTGTAGCAAGAACACCAGAGTTTATGGCTGCTACAAAAATACAAAAATCCCAAAAATCTTGGACCCACGTCCTGCTTTGGAAAAGCTCGTCGTTAACGCTGGATCAGCAGATATCGCGATGAGACAATCAGAGATTCTGAAGAGACTTTTCTGATCTCCTACAGAGACTTGATGGACTTAACGTAAACATCCTCATCAGCGGACCAGTCCCTGAAGGGAATGATGAAAGATTTAGCAGACTCCGCATGCTCCATAAATGGTTGAAGAAACAATCAGCTGAGAAGTCGTTCACATTTATTAATAATTTCAAAGTATTTGGAAGTGCTAATCATCTGTTCAAAGCAGGCCATTATCTTAACAAGGCCGGAGTAAGGCTGTTAGCAGCAAACATTTTCTCTTATCAAAATCAGAAAGCAAAACACTTGCTCCCAAAAGCTGACCTTGAGGCGCCCATGGATATCAGAGAACAAAAACAGCAAGTCATGATGAGACCACAAGACCGAACAGATAAACCACCATCAGAGATTAAGTCTTCATCTTCCTGTGACTCAGAAACTTTACAGACAGACTGAATGAGCAAATAAAATTTGGGACACAATTAACACTAGTGTCAATAAGTCTGGGAGCTTCCCCCCACAGATATTTGATATTTCAGGGAACCGGGCAATAAATCCACCCCTACCGTCTCCCAGAACTTGGTTCAGCTGCCCATCATCACAATACTTAGGATTAACTTTATTAAACATTAGATCTCTATCCGGGAAGTCTTTTCTTATCAATGACTTCATCACTGAGCATAATTTACACGCCCTTTTTTTTATCAGAAATTTGGCTAGATTAAAATAACGAAACAACTGCATTAATAGAATCTACTCCTCCAAATTAGAATTTCTTAAGCGAGAGTAGGAAACATAGACGAGGTGGAGGTGTAGCCACCATTTTTCACAACTCAGTGAACTTTAAAAAGGTAACCCTGGGCACGTTTGATTCTTTTGAATACCTAGCCACCCAGATAAATGAGCTTAACAAAGCTTTATTTCTAAGTTTATATAAACCACCAAAACTTAACTCTAACTTCTTTAATGATTTCAATGACCTTCTTTCTGTAATATGTATCGACTATGACCAACTAATCATCGTGGGGGATTTTAACATCCATACCGACAACCCCCAAGATAGACAAGCAAAAACATTAGATGATACTCTCCCCAACTTCGACCTAACCCAGCATGTCAAACAACCAACACACAATAAAGGACACACCCTGGACTTAATTATCAGCAAAGGTTTAACTATATCTGACATCTCCGTAATTGATCTTGCATTATCTGACCATTTCTGTCATTTCTTTGAAAGTACCATCTCTGCTAAAATATCTAGCCACAGTGAGATAACTGTTAAAAAGTGTTTTCTCTGGGACAGAGAAACCTTTAAAAGCATTTACCCTTCCACCACATCCCCCTCATCTCCTGACTCCAACTCAGTAAATAAGCTGGTAGACAATTTCCTCGTGAAAATCTCAGACATCATTGATTCCATTGTTCCAACTAAACTGAAAGTAGTCTCAGGTAGAAAGACGTCTCTGTGGACAAGCGATCCACTGGTACGTAGTAAAAAATGGGAGCATCGACGGACTGAGAGAAAATGGCAGAAAACTCGACTCCAGGTTCACTGTGAGATCTACAAAGAGAGACTGAACAGATATCAGTTAACTTTAAAAGATGCTAGAGAATCTTTATTCTCTGAAATCATTAACAAAAAACCCTAACTATGCAAGGACTCTGTTTGCAACAGTGGAAAGACTAACTAATCCTCCAATGACAGTAGCCTCTGAACTATATTCTACCAGGACCTGCAATGAATTTGCCAGCTTTTTCACTCCACCGCACACTGCAGCTCCACCCGGCTGCTCTGGTAAAATAATGCGTGTTGTTTTAACCCGTAATACAACTGGACTCAGAGAAGATATTTACCCCTCTGCATCCAGAACACTAATGAATCGCGCATGCTCGAAGCAGAGGGTTGCAGGCGTCACTTGGGACTAGCCACAAAAACAGCAGAATGTAAATGACTGGGACTGCATCTGTTCAGGTCTGTTAAATACAATAAATGACTTCATAAAGCAATTATTTTAAATTACATGTATCAAACTTTTGTCCTACCACAATAATGTAATGAATTTAAAAGAAAATACCTTAAGATGAGGTCTTTTCCCAGCAATTATTAGGTGAGATTAAAAAATTGATTAATTGGATTAATTAATTACAGATCATAATTAATTTATCTAAAAAACATTAATCTCATCACAGCACTAGCATATTTAGATATTTTTGGTGAACTATTAAACTGGGCAGGTATAAGTGTTTTTAAAGAGCGTCTCAAGTATTTGAGAATTGTAGCTACTCCCGGGGGACCGTGGTCTCTAACCCCCACAAAGACCTGAGGTTCGCTGTAATTTTAGTGAAGCATTACAGAAAACATTCATTGTGTTTATATGCACTAAGAGAAAGCCAAATTATTGCCTTAGTAGGACTGAAGTCGAACTTTTGAAATGCATAGCTCCAACCCTGGCTTAGCCGAGCTATTCACAGGTAGTGATGACACTGTGGAAGCTGGAATAAAAACACTGGTGTACAACACAGCAACAACGAGTGACCCCTGCTTTCCACCGGACGCGTAAGTGGCGCGTAGCATCTAAGACGCGTTTTACTCGGGAATTTAGCAGAGCGTCCTTTCCCACCGGGTGCATTTTAGACACGTATCACTCACGAAAGCATTCCATCCAGCTGATCCCACTCACAAGAGAATAGCAAATGCAGGGGGGAAATGTAATTCTATATTAGTAAGTAGCATAAACTTACCATCCAGGTGAGTCCTTGTGTCACAGGTAGTCTTGTTTTGTTTTTTTGTAGTTAAGCAGACCGAAAGCTGCACCTCTTTTATTTTGAAAATATCTGGATTATTTTCACTGCTTCGGTGCAGGATTTCCTGTCTGGCCTGATCTAAACTGCTGAGATTTACGCGTTTTGGAAGCGTAAATTGTAAAAAATAGACGTGCAGCGTAAATTTAGGAGAGGGCCGTGATACAACACATTTGAGAAGCGTCCGATTCGTGCAGCTTCGCTCCCGGTGAAAACAGTCCCATTGACTCTAATGCTGGCTATCAGCTGCATATTACGCTTTGCAAAAGTGATGCGTAGCTTACGCGTCTGGTGGAAAGCAGGGGTAAGACACAATCAAACATAACAATACTTAAGAAAAGTACTGTGCTGCAGCTTTGTCGTCGTCCATTTCTTCGCTCATTGTGCATATCCTGCTTTTACTCCGTCTGCTTCACTGCTGCCAGCATTTGTTTACAATATGTGTGACTATCTAGGCCAACTGGAAGAATGCCAGCGTGAAAGGGCGCATGTCGCCGCCTAGCGTAGCAAAGTAGAACTCGCTTTATTCAATAATTCGATTATTTGAGTGACATGTAAACAGGGTAAAGACTCCCTTTCTTGTTAAGCTATTAGTCCGAATATTGCTAAAATTCAATTTAGATGTGCATATCAACTTACTGACTGCTTGTTGAAAAGATAGATCGTTTTAAAGTGAACATCTCAAATAGATTTGGAACTACTGACTAGTAATACAGTAAAGGATGGAGAGAGTAGCCAATACTTTAATTAATTTAATTTAACCTTATCCAGACTTGTTCAAAACACTTTCTGGCAAATAGTACTAAAACATGCTTCATGCCTTATGTGTCTTGACTTTAAGGCAAGGGACAATATAAGACTGAAGGACGGAATAGAATACACAATAGCTCATGGCACAGCTATGAAAGAACTAAAGCAGCGGGTCAGTAGTCAGACCAAAACAATGACCACCGGTGTTGTGACAACATTATATCTTTTTTTCGGATATACAAAGTTTTAACATATTTTTCACATTTTACACATCCTCAGTCTGTTCAGAACCTCTACAGTGTGCTGACATTTTTTGGTTGTATTATCAAATATCAAAAAAAGCTCTCTCCTCACACTTGGTTTAGTTTTTTCTTTTTTCGCAGTATGTGAGCAAAATGACTAACACTGATACCCCTATCTGATCTTAAATCAGCATTTTAACTTTTAACATTCACCACGTGTAGCTCACAGTGACCTTTTATACCTGAACAACATATAAGAAAAGTCAAGGTTGAAGGATTTACAGATATTGAGTGACAGATGGCTATATTCCTGTAATGCAGGTCAGCTCTTGATTGTAAGAAAACAGACTAAAATTACATTGTGAGCTGCTTTCATTTATTGCTCCTATGATTTCCATAACAGGCTTGAAATTCAAAAATATTTTTTTTTGTGGTAATTGCCTTTTTTTGGTAGAATGTTTGTCACATTTGCCACAGTGTGGAATTACAAGCAGACAAAACTCCCAACGGTGCTCTTTTAGACTTCTGTGTGGGGTGTTGGTCTGTTAGGGTTCCAAGCCACTCTCTGACAGTATTTCTCCTACCTTCCCCATTCACAGTGTAAATCTTTATCACATGAATTTACATTCAAACAGGAGGCTCTGCCATTAGTTCCGGCTCTGCCGGTTGCTTCATCGTCGGTTTTTTAGGCTGTTTTTAAATACTCAAATTCAATGAGTTTTGTCCCAAGAGACTTGGGGCAAAATGCCTAAAAGTGAACCTGGACTTGGACATAAATGACTTGTGGACATCCTTGAGAAGTTAGTTAACTTCTCAACTTAGATGATTACTTTTTCAGACATAAACTGTGTTTATTTTGCACTTGCCAAGTAAGCTTCTCATAATTATAGCAAAATGTCATGATTGCAGCGTTTAAGTCAGTTTGCATGATAATTAGAAATGTTTCCTTTTGCATCCCAAAGCTCTTCCATCATCAGCATTTCTATCATAACTTTTCTTTGCAGATGTTTAATGTTATCACATCTCTCTAATATTATACCAGAATTCAATTGCTCTCCTGACATTTACCTTCTGAAATTAATAGGAAAGGCAAACTTCACAGTCCCGCTATGAAGGAATAATATCTTAAGCCAAATGAAAGAGGGGAATCCAATAGCCTGGGGGAGGTTTGTTAGCTTTCCAGCAAAATTGCGATTGTCCATATACTGAGATAAATTATTTTAAAGACTGGCAACTAAGGAACATATATTGTAACAACAGTGGTATTTACCATAACACATTTACAGCGGGTAAATAAATCCTTAAATGAACTCTGTTGATCATATGAGCTGTTGCCAGTCAAAAATTGTTGTTGCCTCAATTGCTCTCATCACATCAACACAAGTGAACAATAATGTATTTCTATGTTCTACTTTCAAACACTGTGGCAATGTGTTCACTGATGGATGTTGTATTTTACTGAGAGTGAAAGATCGTAGCAAATCATCAGATCAAGAAACAGCTTTTCACTCCAACTATCACTAGCATTTTTGGATATGCAAAGCAGCCATGTTGGCTTTTGAGGTCAAGGTTGATGACTTAATCTGAATTCTGCCATCTAAGGACTTTCCTGGTCCCTGGAAGACCTGGCATTTAATAAAGTGGTAGGCTAATTGTTATAAGAACTGAGCTACACTGCAGTAGATAATACACTTGAAGAAAGTACTTTAAAATAGACTGCAATCTCATGTATCAAATGGCATTCTTGTGTCAGTTGCAGGACTTTAATAAGTTTCCACATAAGCCACAAAATATTACCCTTCAAACCTCCTTTTATTGAACAATAACATATTCTGTTTAAAATCTGTGGAAAACCAATTTAAATGATCAAGTTAACACTGACCTTCCTTCCTGCATTGATAGCATGGGCATGGACAGCAGCTAAATGTCTTCATTTTGAGTTTTCACTAATGGGTTAGCTGCTGAGTCATTTTGTAAACGTAAGTGACTACAGTTGTCATCCACAAGCAATCGAGTTTGAGTCTGTGTGTGTGAGTGTGCATTTGGTAGCGGGAAGAATGCTTCAAATGTCTATGTGTAAGTGGGTTCCACATGAAACCATGTGAAAATCTGTGTTTTTGGCATGTTGCATCGGCCACAGTAAGCCCATTTCCCAGAGCAGGAGCTCATATACAAAACGCTATCCAAACACTTCCAAAAGTTCATCCAATGAAATGCTTTGGACGAGAGCAATCACCCCCTATTGGCTGTAAATCAGGAACGAAAGGCTTATCAGGAGAGAATGAAACATGACAACTTTGTTATGCAGAGTGACCCAAGATGGATGGATTATGTGTGGCATGTGACTGGTACAAGACAATAAGAAAAAAAGAGAAGAAATAATTGAAGAAGGAAAGATGATAACAAAAGGAAAGGTTGAAGGTGTTAGGTTCCTTAGTTGTTTGTGTTTTCAGTTTGTCATTTTAGTTCCTTATTTACTTTAAATCATCATTTTAGTTCATTTCTTGACATTCTGTTATTTTGGGATTTTCTTATTTCTGTATTTTCCCCTTTCTTGTCCTTAGATGTTCTATGTCTAAATGTTTTACCTTTAATTTTGCTTCCCACTTTATCAGTCTTTGTTTCTCTTAGATTTCTTATCCTCAGTTCAGTTTCTGGTTTCTTATTTAGAATTGTTTTCTGTTTGTTCCTTTCCTGTTGTCTCCCTGCCACTCTGGTCCTGACCCAGTTTTCACCGATCACCATCACCATCACCTGCAACTGTTTCTCTTAATTAGTCCTCAGCCCTTTCTCTGTCACTTCCTCACTCACTCCTCAGTATGTATACAGCTATCATTCAGTCACTACTCCCTGGTCCGTTGTCAAACCTCCCTGTCTGGTTCCTATTTTCCCCGTCGCTGCATTTTTTGATCCTCCTGAGTTTTGTAAGTTCATGTTCCTTGTATTTTGTAATTAAATCATTCTTATTTTATTCGCTGCATTTGGGTCCTTTAATACTGCAAACACGACAGAACGGACCAGCCAGTTGGACCCAGCAGAGACTCTTTCAGACTCAGATTGGAACAAACTGCATGTAACTGTTAAACTCTTTTATGACACCATGGCTGGGTCAACCGACCCACGGACCAGGCTGATGGTCGTTGAACTGAGTATTGGCCAAGTGCTGAGATGGCAACCTTATTTAAAGAAACTTGGGCTGGAGGAGATGCTGGATGAGGCTGAATTTCACCGTCACCAGGCCATCGCAGAACTCCTCGACCCACAGACCTCTCCATCTTTGACTCCCAGTATAATTCTAGTGACAGCACATTCCCCTCCATGGTTCAAGCCTCGCCTCCAATCTCCAAACCACCCCATAAAAGACATTGTCATCATGTCGCTTCCACCTCATGAGCCTCTCAGCCAGCCTCAGCTAACTCTCAGCTGTCGCAGTTGCAGTTGCAGCCACAGCCATCCAAGCCAGCCTCCGCTTGGTTCCAGCCGGTAGACTCCTCCAGCGGATGCCAGACGCTGTCTGCTCCAGCGGGTGCCAGCAGCAGCAGACCGCAGCCCTCTCCAGCGGTTGCCAGCTGCAGCAGCCTGCTGACTCCTCCAGTGGGTTCCAGCCCACTGATGTCACCTCAGGGGGTGTCCAGGCGGACACCCTCGGACTCCTGACTCCGCCGAGGGCGTCCAGACTGCAAACATGACAGAAGGAGAGTTGCGTTTTTACTGAAGGATTTTTGAACCAATTCCCTGCTTATATTTGTGTGAAACAGTAAGTTCAAGATTTCATAATGAAACCATATCCTGTGTAAAACAAGGCTCACACACTCTGTTACAATTATTTCTGTTAAGCTGTTTTTTATGCAAACCTCGTCAAGCAAACAAATTTAAAGTTCCAATTCAAAACCAAAAATTCCTTCTCAAGCAGTCACTTCTCTTTATTGAACTGAATTTACAACTGTCAGGACATTAACTTTTTTTAATTAACCAGTATATCAAACTAATAATAATGAACAGGTTACTTGAAATTCTGCAGTTTCCACAAGCAGACTCTAATTTTATGCTGTTAACCATCGCTCGTAAACAAGCTCGTGTGGTGGTCTGATGGTTCTCCGTGTATTGCCCAGCTTATATACTGTACAGGTAATTTCGGTCTTTGCAAATAAAGCAAAAAGACGACTCCTTTTAGGAGTAATGATTACCTCTTTACCAGGGAAAATTGGGCCACAGTGGCATGGAGGTAGAAGAATAAATCCAGCTACACACCTTCTGCTCAGACTCTTATTAAACTTTAAACACCACAGAACCTGTGTTCTCAATATGTGATCTCTTGTGTTCTGCTGTAAACGCTATAGTTTTGAATTTGCGAATTAACAGTTTCCATGTTCACTTATTTTCTATCGTATGAGGACAATTCTGGTGGATAAGGAGGGGAATGCCACGCCTTGTTGGCCAAAAACAAATTAGATTTACTTTTTTTAATGAAAAATTACTGTATGTACATGTGCGACAGTGCATCAAATACATAATTTATGACTGATCATGTTAATAAATATAGATTTCCTAAAAGTTTTTGTGTTGCTCTTTCTGGAAACTGTTTCTTTTATTTCTTGTTTAGGACATGAAGAATCAAAGGGAGGCTGAGGAGAGGAGACAAGGGACCGGATGGATCAACTGTTTTGTTTGTCAATGTATGTCACATTGCTTATTTAATTGTTCTATGGTTGTTATGAATAAATTGATTAAAATAAATAGTAAATATCAAGTCCTTTTATTAAGTTACATTATTATTCACAGTTTTTAACTGGGGGTGGTCCGGGCTGTGATTGACATGTTGCACAGACACAGACAGATGGAGAGCAACGTGAGCTCCTTTGTCTCAGTGCAATCTTTTGAGGTGGAGGATTTCTCTCCACCTCCTTCACCAGAGGAAAGAGAGGAAAGGGAGCGAGGTTCTGTGGGGAAGGCGTGAGCGGAGGCTCAGCTTCTTTTATACTCCACAGCAGCAGGGTGGCTGACGTCAGCCGTTACCACAGAGCGAATAGTAATGCCTCATTTAAATTGAAGTACAGCATAGAGTTTTAACCTGAAGAGGTTACACTTATAGTTTTAGGCAGAAAATTTATATTCTTACTGAGATTCACTAAAATACCCAAATGATGACCAGACACGTAGACAACACTATTTGTCACTCATTTATACAGTTTATCAGCAAGTAAAAGTTGATTTGGGGGTGAGTTGCTCTTTAACGGGCAGCATGCATTGCACACAAAAGTAATTACTTTCTTCCTTCGCTTATGCTTTGGGGAAATTAATTTAAAAGTGCAACCAAGAAGCAAAATAAACAACTAACCAGTGTTAAGATATAATGATCTATAGTTAGGAACATAAGTATTTGAACACCCTGCGATTTTGCAAGTTCTCCCACTTAGAAATTATGTAGGGTTTTGAAATTCCATTTCCACCGTGAGAGACAGCTTTTTTTTAAAGCAACACTATGTAGTTTTTCAACTTTCATAATATATTTCTAAGAGCCTTGTGATGTTACATCGACTTACAGTAGGTTGAATGACACGCATGCCATAGCCTGACGGGGTCTGTATCGGTTGTACTGGCACTACGTAACTTCGGGGTGCGGGTAGTAACCTGTGCACAAAAAGAACTACAAAATTCAACTGCTGCTTTATGGCATACCTCACTTCCGCCCCCCCCTATCCACTGTCAAATAAAGGCCACAAAACCTTAAAAAAAAAAAAAAAGCATCAGCCAATAGGCTGCTATAATGACGCTGGCTTGTAAACATGAGCTACACGATCTTTTGGCATTTGAAGAAAAAAAAAACATGAAATTGTATTCGTATGTACGGCAGCGTAGAGCTGTCAGCCATATAAAAAAGAAATTAGATCGTATCAAGTTATAACGTGATAGTTTATTGTAAAAACGTGAAAACAACGTGATAGTTTCACGTTTTTACAATAAACTATCACGTTATAACGTGATACGGTCTAATTTCTTTATTATATGGCTGACAGCTCTACGCTGCCGTACATATGACATGCTGAAATATAGAAAATGTACCTGGAATGAAGACATTTGACACAGAACGAAGGCTGACCAAGACGTGAAAATCTGTAATCTTAGAGGGTATCATCAATGCACATGAATCCCCTGGTGCAACCATAACAGATTTTACGACAGTAGTAGAAAACAATACCTTTTTCCCAACTGTAGGGGGACCCCGAGAGCAAAACTTACATAGTGTCGCTTTAATTCAGGGATTCACATTTTCTGAAATTTTGTATTTTATTGTTGCACATAAATATTTGAACACCTGAGAAAAAAAGTGTTATTATTTGATACAGAAGCCTTTGTTTGCAATTACAGACATCAAATGTTTCCTGTAGTTCTTGAGCAAGTTTGCACACACTGCACCAGAGATTTTAGCCCACTCCTCCACACAGATCTCTAGATCCATCAGGTTTCGGGACTGTCGCTGAGCAACACAGAGTTTCAGCTCCCTCCAAAGATTCTCTATTGGATTTAGTTCTGGAGACTGGGTGGGCCACTCCAGAACCTTGATATGCTTCTTACAGAGTCACTCCTTGGTTATCCTGGCTGTGTGCTTCGGGTCATTGTCATGTTGGAAGACCCAGCCACGACCCATCTTCAGTGCTCTGACTGAGGGAGGGAGGTTGTTGCTCAAAATCTCACAATACATGGCCCCATTCATCCTCTACTTAAAACAGTGCAGTCGTCCTGTCCCCTTCGTAGAAAAGCACCCCCAAAGCATGATGTTTCCACCCCCATGCTTCACAGTAGGGATGGTGTTCTTGGGATGCAACTCAGCATTCTTTTTTCCTCCAAACACGGCAAGTGAAGTTTTGACCACAAAGTTCTATTTTGGTCTCATCTGACCGCATGACTTTCTCCCATGCCTCCTCTGGATCATCCAGATGGTTATTGGCAAGCTTCAGATGGGCCAGCACATGTAATGACTTGAGCAGGGGAACCTTCTGTGCAATGCATGATTTTAAACCATGGGTTCTACCCCACGAGGTGAGATCTTGCATAGAGCCCCAGTCCGAGGGAGACTGACAGTCATCTTTAGCCTCTTTCATTTTCTAACAATTGCTCCACAGTTGATCTATTTTCACCAAATGGCTCGGCATTTTCCCCGTAGCCCTTTCCAGCCTTGTGGTGATCTACTATTTTTTCTCTGGTGTCTTTTGACAGCTCTTTGGCCTTCCCCATGGTAGTAGTTGGAGTCTGACTGACTGTGGGGTGGACAGGTGTCTTTAACGAGCTCAGACAGGTGATACTAATTTAGATTAATATGTGGAGTAGAGGTGGACTTTTTAAAGGCAGAGTAACAGGTCTTTGAGAGCCAGAATTATTGCTGATTGCCTAGTGTTCAAATACTTATGTGAAACAATGAAATCCAAATAAATTCTTTAAAAATCAGACAATGTGATTTCCTGATTATTTTTTTAAATGCCGTCTCTCACAGTGGAACTGCATCTACGATGTGATTTTCAGACCCCTCCATAATTTCTAAGTAGGATAATTTGAAAAAATTGCAGGGTTTTCAAATACTTATGTTCCTTACTGTATAATTTTGAAGATGTCTCTTTTTCTGAGCTAATCATACAGTCATTGATCCATCATTGTGTTGTCTAGTAATGCTTGTTTGTCTGGACCTCAGTCCAGGGAACAGTTTGGAGTTCACATCCATCAATGAAGCTATTCTAATGATGCCGGCAGTGCACTTATTCATTTCTTGTGTTTACATCCTCTTTATGGCTTTTTGTTTCAAAGCCAATTGAGCTTTTCTTTGTTCAGATTTAGTTTTAAATTAAAGATTATTATATTATGTCCCTTAAAGTGCTCTAAGTGGGATCCATTTTACTTCTTGTACTTTATCTAATCTATTTTTGTTAAAAGTTAAAGCTGCATTATTAGAAAGTCAAATCAAATCAATATATCTTACAGCAATAATTTCAATTCAATTCAATTCAGTTTATTTATATAGCGCCAATTCACAACAGATGTCATCTCAAGGCACTTAACAAGAAGTCATTTCAATACAATTATACAAACATTCCAATCAGTTAAAAAGTTTCCTATTTAAGGAATCCCAGCAGATTGCGTCAGTCATTGGCGTGAGGTTACAATACCAGTTACTATTAATAAAAGGTACTGATAATACTGTACTTTATTTAACCTTGAGTGCACAAAGCTTATATATGCCATATACTTGGATAAACCAAGATTAAATTGCAGGCAGTGTTGGATTGTTTTGAAATAAATTCAGGAGGCTAATTTAAGAATCTACAGAAAAGGTGAGGCATACAGTGCCTCAACTTTATCCTCTCTATAAGAAAACATCCAGGGGAAGCAAATGTTTGCTCACATTTGCATTGATAGCCATAAGTCATGTAAGTGGGTGAGATTATGAGACTGGTTTGAACCCTATAGAAGAACAGAAGGGTGTACTATAGAGCAAATTTGACAAAACTGGTCTTAGATTGTGTAGCTTGGCTTGAGAAAACCTAAAACTGCACACAGAGATGATGTACATAATGGTGGACTAGATATGGAGCAATTACCAACTAATAGTTACCATGACAAAACTTAATATTGCCATTTTAAAAAGATATAACTAATAAACCCACATCTGGTGACCACATCATTATCAACTTTAGGTTTTTGACCCTTTTTTTGCACATTAACTCTAAAAACATTGAGCTTTAACTTTAAAGAAAATGATATATAACTTCTGAAGTGCCTGCAAATTTCTTTAACATTTTAAATCAAACTCCAGTCCAGACTTTACCTGCATTGTGTAATTTTATTGTTGATAATTTTAACAACAGGCTAAAGTCAGCCATTGATTCAAAAGCCCCACTGAAAAGAAAAAAACTATGAAAACCAAGCCCATGAGACCATGGAGAAATGATGAAACGAGAGACCTGAAAAAGAAATGCAGGAGAGCAGAGGGAAAATGGAGGAAAACAAAGCACTCATTTTCAAATGTATCGTGAACAACTTAAAATCTATAACAATACTGTTAAAAGAGCAAGAACGCTTCATTTTTCAAACCTCATTGCAGACAATAAGAACATTCCCAAATTCCTTTTTAAAACAATTGATCTTTTAATAAATACTGATTTTAACAAACCCTCCATGTCTCCTTCAGTTGCTACATGTAAGGATTTTGCAGACCACTTCAGAAACAATATTATCAGATGGAACCTGTTATCACAACAAAATGTTAATATTAACATGTCTGAAGCATGGTTTTCACCCAAGGAAACCTTGGAGAGTTTTGTCCTGGTTGATGCAAAGATACTTGAGTTTTCTCTTAAGTCAACTCAACTACCTGCCTTTTAGACCCAATTCCCACATCACTTCTTATGACATTTTATGGCTTCTTTGAGGGTGAGCTTTTAAACATTGTGAATTGCTCTTAATTATAATTTAGATCTTTACATTCTTGATAACTATTGACCAGTTTCCAACTTACCCTTTGTAAGAAAAGTTATAGAAAAAGTTGTTTATGGGTTTTGGACAAACCACAATACCAAGACAGTTCTTTTAAAGATTGTTAATGACCTCAGGTGCAACTTGGCTTCACGGAAATATTCAGTTTTGGGTCTACAGGATCTAAGCGCAGCTTTTGACACAGTTGACCACCACATTTTATTTAGAACGGTTTTACTCCTACCTCACAGATCGAACATTTTTTGTAAGTATGAATACTCACTCTTGAGGAACCCATGACATTCAGTTTGGGGTTCCCAAAGGATCAATTGTAGGTCCAACACATTTTAATTTGTACATGCTGCCACTTGGGGATGTCATCAAGAGGTACGGCATTGATTTCCACAACTATGCTGATGATACACAGCTTTACACTGCCGTGTCTCCTGATGACATTGAGCCAGTAAATGTACTTTTAAATTGTACTTTAGATATCAAGTCATGGATGGGAGAGAACTTCTTACAGCTCAACCAGGACAAAACTGAAGTTTGAATCATTGGTCCTGAAGACAAGAGAGAGATTATTTTTACAGTAATGCAACATTTTAGACCTTGTCATTGTGGAAGAAATCTGGGCGTCCTCTTTGACTCTGAGCTCAATTTTATTCCCCATATCAAAAATTCAACTAAAACAGAATTTTATCATCTTAAAAAATGTACCAGTGTCCGCCCATTTCTCTTGCCAGCAAAGAGGTGTTGATTTTATGCATGATTTTATTTTCAGTAGATTAGATTATTGTAATGCACTGCTCTCTGGTCTTTCCAAAAAGAGTATTTCAAGTCTACAACTACTCCAGAACTCAGCTGCACGTGTGCTGACGAGGACCAGGGGACGGCAACACATTACACCAGTTTTAAAGTCATTGCATTGGCTCCTTGTACATTTTAGGATCGATTTTAAGATTATTTTATTAGTTTATAAATGTCTTAATGGTCTTGATCCATCTTATTTATTTGACCTTCTTTTAAAGTATGAGCCCTCACTGTCCCTGAGGTCCTCTGGCACTGGCCTTTTAGTTGTTCCACAAGTCAGAATGAAGGCATATGGCAAAGCCTCATTCTACCACTAAGGCCTTCGTCTGTGGAACAGTCTGCCAGAGAACCTCAGGGCCGCAGAAACTGCTGATGTTTTTAAAAAGAAGATCAAGACCTATCTTTTTAGCTTGGCTTTTAATTGAGTTATTTTATTTATCTAAATTTTATTTCTGATCTTATTCTTTGTTTTATTTATTTATTTTCAGGTATTATTATTATTATTATTATTATTATTATTATTATTATTATTATTATTAATATTATGTGTTACTAAAGTGTTTTTATGAATTGTTTTATACAGACTAACTTCAGTGTTTCTTTCATGGGGATCCTGCTGGGAGCCCTACCAGTTTAGCCGTGGAGGTCGCTGCCATTGGGATCGCTTTTGTGGTGGTGGGTGGGGGTCTGCACTGCAGCCTTATGGCTGTGCTGTGGATACCTACCTGCCCTGATCATGGCGGTCCCTGTGGTGACTCTTCTGTGGCTGTGGGGTGGCTTCAAGTGTGGATGAATCTCCCAAATATTGTTTTCTCACAGTGGTATCATTGTAAATGTTAATTTTTATCTATTTTATTTTCTATGTATATACTAAAGCATACTTAAAAATTTGAAAAAACAAACAAATTTAGACAAACAACAACTTAACTATCGTACCATGTAAAATCGAGCTAATAAATAATTTTGACAAAGAAAAAACAACAAAGTTAAATGTGGTAATTCCAGAATAAATTACGTAAATTAAATATGAATGAATACAAGATGCATTAATTTTATTGAATAAAAGTTTTTTTAGATAACATAATGAAGGAATCCATCTGAAAACAACTTTTCTTATTTCTTTTTTTGATATGCAGGAAATGATTCCTGCTTCTTACAGACAATTTAAGGTGAAACTCTAAACTTATTACCTGCACAGAGTAGGTTTGGTTAAGTGTGTGTTTCTATGGTGATAATGATTTTAAAAAAATATGTTGACTTTTGGCATTATGTAGCTACTAAACTACCTTTGTTGTACAGTCCTCAGTAATATTGAATTTTAGATTTGATGATTTAGGGACTCAGGGGCTTCACAGCGATGCAGTTCCTGGCTCCAGGGTTTGATTCTTTCTGCATGGAGTTTGCATGTTCTCCCTGTGTGTGTGTGTGCTCTCTCTGGGTACTCTACTTTTCCACAGTCCCAAAACATGACTGTCAGGTTAACTGGTCTCTCTAAATTGCTCTAAGGTCTTGGTATATGTGTGCATGGCTGAGACATGGCTTTTCCTGCATTGCCATGTGATGGACTGGCAACCTGTGTATCCCACCTCTTGTTCATACGTTCTTCCTATGTATAATGTTTTGGGGCTAGAGGTCGCCCATGTTAAATTTTTTTGCCCAGTTTTTTATTATGCTGCACAGTGCTCTGTGATATCTCTATCTGTGTAAGGTGCTCTATAAATAAATTTGACTTACTGCAAATAGGCACCATTCCGCCTGCGACCGTGCAAGGATAAGCGGGTTTAGACAATGGATTTGATTACTCATTTTTCAATGCTTTCCAAGAGACATTAAGTTGTATGTATTTTCAGTGGAATGAAATCACACTGCACTAAAAGAATTTGCTTTGCTTCTAATCAGTGTTATCTTGGTTGAATACCAATATACACAAATCTCTTAGTTATTTTGCCTGTGTATTCTGTTTGTGCTTCCCATCCAGTGCCAGATGACTGAGTCTTCTTTTAGCCTTTCAATAGCTGAACAAGAGCAGTTGGCAGTGACATGGATGACTCAACAGCCCTTCAGCAGCACCAGTTATGAGAGGAAACTCCTTCACCATTCTCTCTGCCCTCCCACATTTTCCTGTCAGGTCCAACATTTGAAGCCTTAAGGTCACAAAGCCTACTTTTCTCATGTCAAGACCCCTGCTGTATTAATCTGCTGCTTATCCATTTAGAAAGCAGCTGTCAGACGATTCATTTTTAGTCTCTGATATCTGTGAAGTGCCAATGCAGCACTAGCTTCCAAGCTAATCAATGCTTGCTGCCTCGAATCCCACCCACACAAATTGTTGCATCATGTATTATTATTATTCCTTTCAGGAGCAAGGATTCCATATATGGGATGGAAACGTCTCGCTTTGAGGGCAAAGCCGATAATCTCACATGTATAGGACTGCAAGCATCCAAAGGTTAAATAGCTGCACCTACTTACTCCAAAGCATTATGACATGAGCAAGAGTAGTGCAACAAGAGAAAAATGAAAGACACTAACAATTACACTGTTTTGTAAACATTAAGGTCAGCAAAGTTGGCCTCAAGCTTTTGCGTGTTGATGCATGTTGACCCTTACCAGAGATAACCAGCTTGAATTCTAATTCGGTGTCCCTACAGGAAGAGAGAGCATTCTTACTGGAAATATTCTTACTGTTAGAAGAACAAGATTAAGATGTTATACACACACAGAGTATTACTAAACCCAAACACTATCACAATAGAAAACAGCTAAGAACATACAGCACACTTTAGATTTAGATCAAACAAGAAAAGATTTATGTGGGGAAAGTTTAACTTTTTTTTGGAGACTTTATGAACCAGGAATAATATAATTTCTTAAATCATATTGATGAAGATCAAAGACGTGGATCAATCTAATGTCAAATGACCCACACTGCTATCCCTTGAGCCCTGTTGTAAAGAAATCTTTAAAGATGTCACCATGTCTCTATAGACACATTAAACCAGTTGCTATGCTGCCTTTTAGTGATTCTTTCCTTCCATAATTCTGTTTCTTGCTAGCAAAGTGCAGCATGCAAAGTCAACACTTTGTAGAACCGCTTCTCTCTGGAATTAGTGCTACAGGTCTTTTGGGGTGTGTCTAAGAGCTTTGCAAATCTTCAGGCAAAAGTTTTTGGTTATTCTTCTTTTCAAAACATCTCAAGCTCAATAAGGTTGGATGGAGAGTGTCTATGAACATGGCATCTTATTCTTATGAGTCTCTTTACAGATTTTCGGTTCCATCTCCATTACTTTGAACGGGTCATTGTAACACATGAGTATCCAGAGGATTCCTTTGTAGTTCTCGCATGTTTAAGGTCATGCTTTAAGGTGAACCCCTACTCCTCCGTCAAGTTCTTTGCCAATATACTCCATTTTCTCACCAACTTTGCTGCCTGTGCTGAGGAACAGCCTCCCTGTAGCATGCTGATGACACTACCATATGTCACTGTGTATGAGTAGGATGAGGTACAATGTCAAGGTTCTGAGGTCAGAGGTTCCCTCCTCACATGTGGAAGACATGTTCAGGGGCTAGAGATGTGCTCATCTTGTCATGACATGTTAAGCAGTATGGCCTTGGAGTGATATGATTATAGCCTGGATGTCAAACTTACATTTATACAATATTGGCTCTTTAAAAAAAAAAACAATTTTTACATATGAGTTGTCTGAGTGAACTGCAGTTTTAGTGGAGGGTTCCAGTCTGTAGTAGTCAGTGTCTATTAAAAGTGGCCCAAGGAGATAACAGTAGTGAGCCACAGAAAGGCTGATGGATGCATGTGTGAAATGAAGGCTAGCCAATTTGGTCCAAAACAGCAAGCAAGCTACTACCACACAAGTTGTTCATGAAGTTAATTATGGTTCTAAAAGGGTTCAGAATGCACAGTGCACACACAGTTTGTTGCATATATGGCTGCATTGATACCGACCAGTCTGGCTGTCCATGCTGACCCTTGTCCACATCTAAAAGAACCAACAAATGGAATGTGAGAATCCAATCTATAGGAATCTTGGACTGATATTTCACATTTTCTTTTAGGCCACATGGATGGCCGGGCGCATCGTTTACCTGAGGAACACATGACACAAAGATGCACAATGAGAAGAAGACAAGTCAACAAAGGAAGTGTTATGTTTTTTTTCCAGCAATCTTCTACTTGGAAACCTAGGGTCCTTTAGTAGGATAAACCACCAATAGCAAAAGCAAAACTAGTTCTGCAATGGTTTGAGGAGTTTCTTTGATCCCCATCCATCTGTGGTATGTGCTGGACAAAGTGATCCGATCCATGGAGGCTTCAACTTACATCTTAGAAAACCCAAAAGATCTTCTGCTTACATCCTGGTGCCAGATACCACAGGCCATCTTTAGGGGTCTAATCGAGTCCATGCTAGGGCTGTTAGTAACAAAAATGGAAACAACACACTATTAGGCCGGTGGCCATAATGTTATGTCTGATCAGAGTAACAAGACTGCAAAATGAGATTACAATCAAAACCAAAACGTGTTTAAGCTGGTTTTTGTAAAGTCCATGAAAAAGTTAGGTTTAGACCTCTGCACATGTACAAATTAGTTTCCAGTAAACTATTAAGCTTTTGGCATAGCTTTTGTTTTAACTTTGAAGTCTGCATCCTTCACAAACTGGTCACCTTCACTCAGTAGAGTGGCTCACTGGCAATAAGATGATGTACTGCATGAAAGGACCGAAGCTACAGGAAGCAAATATATACCCTTCAAGTCCTACTGTGCGTGTGAACTCCTACTTAAGTGCCTCTCTGATACAGTAAGTGTGTATGTGGCTGTTTGTGTGGTCACTGTTTCCCTAATGGCAACTGAAACAACCGCACTGGAACCAACAGCATGGGGCAATGAGCAGGCACACCTAAAGATAAAATCTATAATGATTGAAAAAGTATTCAAAGTTAGCTTGTAACTTGGAAACTACAAGTTAGAATCGCAACATTTTCCTTCATTGTTCCTGCAGTGAATATAAGTCTGTAGGGAGCTCCTCGTGTTTGGCAAAGCGTTCTATTCGCTTGGCTGACTTCAGACTGGTGTCGCATTACTTCTGCTCAGCTGATAAAAGGTTCAACACATCCATATGGCTAATAATCATTATGTGTCAGCGACAGGCCAGACAACTCTGTAAAATGTTGATGTAGTGTATATTAATATACACATGTTGGAACAATAGCGCTGAGGAGCCTGTACTTACTCTATTATCTGTTTTATTGTAGTGGCTTTAACAGTTTAGGGATGCAAGAGGGAGTGAAACTGCTCGTTTTCCCACTGTGTTAATAATCAGGGCTGTTCGGTTAATGTTGGAATATATAAATCAGATTCAATAACAATGTTTGGACTATCAACCAGATACAAAACTCAGAATCATCTCTGTTATAGGATTTTGGCCCTTTTTCTTTGCAGAATTCCAGAATTTTATCACATGAAGATTTCGAGCTTTATTGGCCTTTTTACTGTGTAACCACAACATTTAAATTTGTAGGGCCTTAACTAGGCCCCTACAGAACCTTCATTATGGGTTTTCTTCGTCATAGGTGGACTTAATGTTATGCTAGGGCTGGGCATTATATCAATAAGTCGTTTTATGGAATTTTCAATTTATGAAGACTGAATTAATAATTGAATCTAAATATCGATCTGAATATCGAGAATATTAGATTAATAAATTCATGAATTTATAAACATATAATTTGGCATATGAATCTATGATACTCATAGAATTATATGAATTTATAGATATATAAATCTATGAATCCCCCCAGATGTCCCAGACAGCACGTGAATAAGGGACATGTTCAGGGAAAGTACGACGGTTGGTCAGTCTAATTTATTTGGACATTGAATTCAGGTCAACTCTAAGAAGGAATGATTGAAGTAAAAGAAAGTTTTCAAAAAAATATTTTCTTTTATTTGTAATTTCTTTTTTTAAAGAAAGAGAGAGAAAAATCCATTGATATCAAAAATTGATCTTACCATGAAAACAATCTCAGATTTCATTTCTTATCCAGATCGCACAGCCCTAACCTCGTTTAATTCTTCCGAAATAGCTGTATAATGTCCGATGACATTTTCAACATTTGAAAATAAATCTTTAAATTAAAAAACCCTGATATCTTCAAATAATACCAGGGTATGTTAAATACTGACAAAAATAGTGATTTGTTTCATATCGTGATATATATCAATGTCAACTGATATGAAAAACATTATCGTGATACAATTTTGTTTTCTTATTGCCCAACACGATGCTATGCTTTGGACCACTGTGCTGCTGCTTAAACCAAGAACACTTGAGCTTAAGTTCAAAAATATTTGGCGTGGCTAGACATTCGCCTCCAGTATATTTTGGTTTCGATTACAGCAAGGTCCTGGTCCTGAAGGATCAAAGCAGACGCAGACACTTGAATTATTTGCTAAATTTGTTTTAGCTTTTCCTTTTTGAAAATCTCTTTTAAAACAATCTTGCCTGACTCCTGCTTGCACCTATGTCCTTCTACACAACAATATATTACAAGTTTCCAAGCATAGACACTGCAATGATTTTATTACTTTAATAAAAGAGACTGGTTCTACCTGTGGCTGTGGGCTTGTCTTGTTCTTTGTACCACAGCCAATAGTGGAATGTGTGCATGCATGTCTGTGACGCTAAAGCTTTGTGTAATGTCACTGTCCATTCTATAAATTCACTGGCCATGAGATATCCTTCTTTTCTCTTCAGGTTTTTTTTCTAATTATAAATACTCTGTGTTGGAGAATGGATTACTGGAAAAGGGCACAGAAAGAGTGAAGCACTTTGTTCCTCTGTGGCACACACATGTATCAGCTCAGAGACTTGTATCCGACAAGAAAGAAAAAAACCCACCACTGGTGACATTGAGGTAAATTGCTGCTGGCGTCTGAATGTGGAGTGTGGGCATCAGCACCTTTCACTCCTCGAAATAACAGTGTGTTTATGTGGCTGTGTTTCAGTGTTAGCATACGTGCGTATGCTAGTGATAATCACAGAGTGGGAGAGGGGGGGAACAAAAGAATGACTGTGCAGCTGAGTGGTACAGCAAGAAGGAGACGGCGAATGTATTCGAGGCGGATACACGAAAGAGCCTTTGTCTGTGTATTTGTGTGTGTGTGCAAGTAAGTTCCTGTCAATTGACATTTAGGGGTCTCCCTATCTCCTCCTCCCTCCATCAGTCGGCCATGTGGACCAATATATCTCTGTGTATCCTCAGAGTGGAAAGTTTTATTAAGTGCCTGCAGTACCGTTGAAGAAAAGCATTAGAAGCGGAAAAAGAAAGAACCTAAAATACTTCCCCCCCCCCCCCCAAAAAAAAGGTTACGGCTAACTCCAGGAGAGAAGTGCTGCAGAAAAGATTTTCTGCAAGTATTGGTCAATATCTGGGATGGTCTGCAGGACTGTTTGATGTGGAGCTGCAACTTGAATAAAGCACCTTCACTAGGATTTAATGAGGCTGGTAAAGAGGGGCCTATTTTTATCATTTAGTTCACACTTTAGTTATGTCTCTGATGGCAATTTTAGCATGTTGACTGTTTTTAAACACTGCTGTTTGTATTGCTCTCACGACAACAAATGATTTATCTAACTAAACACCCTTATTTGGTCTCCAAAGATAGTTTTTGTTTGTTTACTTTTTTTTTGTCATACTTGTTTTAAATCATGAAGGAAATTTTAATATCAGACAAAGAAAACCTTAGTAAATACCAAACCATCTTGATGTCTTTTTGTAGAGGGAAATGCTTACCATGTGAAAAGTCTTTGCTGCACTTAACTGTCTTTAACCACATTGTTATTTTCCTCATGGTGGGTTATTTTCACTAGCCATTCCGAGGCCTGATTAGCATCAGACTTTTGGAGTGAAGAAATATAACCTGTCTGACCACATTAAGTAGGATTAAAATCACCTACTAAAAATTTGGAGTCTGACAGAACCATGAGCTAAAGCACACTAGAAAGTCTGCCTCTGAATGGCTTAAAATAAAGTTTTGAAGTGGCCTAGTCAAAGTCCACAGTTAAATCCGTGGCTTGATCTTAAACAGTTTGTTCATGCTTGGAAAATCCCTTTAACGTGGCTGAATTAAAACAATACTGTGAAGAAGAGTGCGTCATAATTCTTCCTCAGTGATTTCGACAACTCATTACCAATTATTTCAAACTTTTGATGGAAGTTGTTGCTAACGAAGGTGGAAACGCCATTTATTGCTTTCCCACTTTGGGCCGGACTGGTTAAGATGGATTTTCTTTTGTCTAATAAATGTCTAATATGGAAATGTGTTTGATCTGAAGGATTTGAGTGTGACTAAAATACATGCATATAACCTAAAGAAATTTGTAAACGGAAAGTACTTGTTTGACAGTACTTTTTGACCACAGATTATTTAGACCATGTTGTCTTTTCACATTAACACATGTTCTTATGCTTTCAGTAAGCATTTCAAGTTCAAAAATCAAAAACACGTGTATGGTAACATGAACAGAATACAGATCATAGTCATTCACTAACCAAAGTGATGATTACTGTCAGACATGACACTTTGATGTAGCTTAGAGGAAAAGCAAATCAGATTGACAAATGCTATGCTGGATTGGGTCCCCAGTTTAGTTCAATGTTGCTTTGGCACTTCCTCACTAAACATTAGCATTGACAAATAACAGCTCTTCAAAGAAATTGCATTCCATAAAGGCAGTGGCCTTTCAGCAGAATGACATTCAGCAATGACAATCAGAAGTACTTGTTTAAGAGTTGCTCAAACAAAGCAATGAGTTTCAGGTAATAATTCTCATTTCAGCCAAATTGAGCTTCTCTGTGATGTGCTAGATAAGGTTGCACAAATTCACTGAGACTGGTTACCCAACTAAGAAGAAAAACTTACTATTCACATCTTTCTTTTGGATTTGACCAATAAAACACCTGCATTTCTTGGGAAACTTTTGTGTTTTCCTTGTTAAATCCAAACAGAATGTCTGCTGTGAATGCATGTGTTCTTGCCACGTTGCAGTGTGTATCTGTGCTAACTCATTAAGCTGCAGGTAAACCCCCCCTTGGTGAGTACACATGTTAAAAAATGATGGTACTGTCTTATGTTTAAATAGAGAATGTATTTTAAAAATATATATATATTTACTATTACAACCTTTTCAAAACCAGCCACGAACGAAATAGGTAGACTTACATTCCTAAAATCATAACATACACTAAATTACCATCAATTGCTCCCCTCAAAGTTGTTGACTTTCTATAGTCTACAGTTGTGGCCAAAAGTTTTGAAAGTGACACAAATATTAGTTTTTTACAAAGTTTGCTGCAAAACAACTTTTAGATCTTTGTTTCTGTGATGTACTGAAATATAATTAAAAGCACTTTATATGTTTCAAAGGCTTTTATTGACAATTACATGACATTTATGCAAAGAGTCAGTATTTGCAGTGTTGGCCCTTCTTTTTCAGGACCTCTACAATTCAACTGGGCATGCTCTCAATCAACTTCTGGGCCAAATCCTGACAGATAGCAACCCATTCTGTGCTGTTGGAGGGTGTTTTGGTACCGTTGTTTATTCATGGCTGTGTTTTTGGGTTAGGGTCTCAGGATGCTTTACTGTTGGCATGACACAGGACTGATGGTAGCGCTCACCTTTTCTTCTCCGGACAAGCCTTTTTCCAGATGCCCCAAACAATTGGAAAGAGGCTTCATCGGAGAATATGACTTTGCCCCAGTCCTCAGCAGTCCATTCACCATACTTTCTGCAGAAGATCAATCTGTCCCTGATGTTTTTTTTGGAGAGAAGTGCCTTCTTTGCTGCCCTTCTTGACACCAGGCCATCTTCCAAAAGTCTTCGCCTCACTGTGCGTTCAGATGCGCTCACACCTGCCTGCTGCCATTCCTGAGCAAGCTCTGCACTGGTGGCACTCCGATTCCGCAGCTGAATAATCTTTAGGAGATGATCCTGGCGCTTGCTGGACTTTCTTGGATCCCCTGAAGCCTCCTTAACAAGAATTGAACCTCTTTCCTTGAAGTTCTTGATAATCCTATAAATTGTTGATTTAGGTGCAATTTTAGTAGCCACAATATCCTTGCCTATGAAGCCATTTTTATGCAACGCAATGATGGCTGCACGCGTTTATTTGCAGGTCACCATGGTTAACAATGGAAGAACAATGATTTCAAGCACCACCCTCCTTTTAACATGTCAAGTCTGCCATTCTAACCCAATCAGCCTGACATAATGATCTCCTGCCTTGTGCTCGTCAACATTCTCACCTGAGTTAACAAAACGATTACTGAAATGATCTCAGCAGGTCCTTTAATGACAGCAATGAAATGCAGTGGAATTTTCATGGCAAAGACGGACTATGCAATTCATCTGATCACTGTTCATAACATTCTGGAGTATAAGCAAATTGCTATTATAAAAACTTAAGCAGCAACTTTTCCCATTTCCAATATTTATGTAATTCTCAAAACTTTTGGCCACAACTGTATTTCTGACAAACCCATGACAAAAGTAAGATTATGGAAAACATAAAAATTATGGACAACCCTGAGCATCCTCTTCATGAGACAGTCATACAACAACAGAGCGTCTTCAGTCGGAGGCTTCTTCAGTTTTGCTGCAATACAGACCGCTACAGGAAATCCTTCCTGCCCACAGCCATCATCATCTACAACAACTCCTTAAAGAATTAATTATATGAGCTACAACAACACTTAATTTCTCTCTGGGATCAATAAAGTATTTTTGAATTTGAATTGAATTGAATTGAATTGAAGATGCTGTTGCTGGGTGTCCAATTTTGAACTCTGTCTTGTGGTTTCTGAGCTGCCGGTCCATCTCCAGTAAAGCTTGGCTTTGTTGGCCAACTTACTCCTGTCTGTTTAGCTCTGCCTATACATTTCCTATGGGACTGAGATCAAAGCTTTTTGATGGTCACTTCCAGGTTTTGACATTGTTGAGTTTAAGACTTTTTGTACCTAATTTATTTATTTTGACTTATTTATTTAGGCTTTTCCATGATGTCACACAAGATATCTATAAAGCATGCCCATATGTGTGCTTTCACATCACTCAAATGTTGTAAATCAGAATTAGAAATTTACAAAGGAATGAGGACGACGTGTGTGATATTTTAAATTGCTTGAGGGTATAGTGAAGTAAATCCTCAGAATTTAAAAAATGAATAGAATCTCTAAAAATATTTTTCATTGTTTTCATAGTTAGTGAATAGGAAAATAGGTGGTAATCCTAACTGACATAGTACAGGCAACGTTCAGCCTAATTTAATGTTAGAGTGAGAACAATTGAGGATATATATCTTTTGTACAGTGCATGTAAATATAACTTTTTTCAACTCCAGGTTTATCCCTACTTTTGAGCTGATGAAGAAAGAAAACAGACTAGATCAGACCAATGGGAACAAACAGAGAAAATGACTTGCACAGCTTAAGTTTTTCCAACTTAACTTTCTCAATTAAAGATTACTTTAAAACCAAATGCTCCCTCTGTTCCAGATTTTCCAATTGCTTTTGGAAGAGTGTAATTGGTGCTTTCATTCATAGAAACGCACATTGTTGCTGTAAGTGACACTCTGCACTGTCATGCTGCTTCTAAAAGCAGACCTGGGGGGGTTCAGTGTGACTCATACCATTGGCTACTTTGGTATAGCTCCACAGTAAGGCCTATTAAGGTTTGCTATGAGTCACTGGTGCATCACCTGAAAAGCTGAAACTCAGCAGACCACTGGTATCTCTTACAAAGCCCTAATCATGGTTAAAAAAAGACTCACCTGATTCTACAGTTTTTACTTGTTTGCTCTTATAATTCTATATTTTTATTAACAATATTAACCCTTTGATCAAAGAGCTTAGTAAGTTCTTTAGTTTATTTTACATCATATTGACACAGACATGGAGAAACAGTCCTATATCCAGTGACAGATTGATTATTGAGTGTTTACTGACAAATGGCACCGATTACCTTGTTTCAAAGTCCTTCAGTGCATAGATTTGTTAAATTGTTCCAACCAGCTTGAGCGGAGTTTCAAGGTACAACAAAGTTTCATAAAGTCTCATTTTTTAAACATCTGAAAGGTTACATCACTAGTTGCATATGTGGTACAATAGTGATGGGACATAAGAAAATTTTAACTAATTTAGAGTTCTCATTCACTCGTTTTTTTTCAATAAATTTGCTGTGGTCTCTAGTATGGATGAATGCCTTGTAAATCGTTTTCTGTGGGAAAAATGCTCTTGCGCTCAATTTTCAGGAGGTTGAAGTTTGTTGGAGAGGGTGGGCAAAAATGACAGGATTACAGAGTCTTATTCATGATATGCAAACATATTGCTTCTGATTGGCTAGCAAGGTAAATCTTATGCTGCCTTTGAACAAATAACAAATTTAGGATTATACTTCTTTGGTGATGTTACAAGGAAAATAATTCAACAGTTTCTTCCTTAAATCTCATTTCTTTGGTGAAAAAAAAATGCCAAACTGATTATGTTATCTCCGCAAATAACACAAGCTCGAACATGTTCTGCCATGTTGTGGGATTGCTAATGGTTAGTTTCTACTAGCAGAGATGCACTCTACTCTCTCCTGGTCGCAATATTAATCCAGCCTTACCATGGGCTGTCGCAAGCCAAGATGGGCGAGGCCATGAATACTTATTTTCCCTGTGATGTAGAAGGGACTGGCTTTTTCTGACTGGCTCGTTTTCCCTTGTACATCATTTCTGTGGCTAATGCAGGCAGCGGGGGGTTGAAGAAAAAGTTCACGTGCAGCATCCATATGCAACTCAGAGTGACCAATCGTTTTTCAGAAAGAACAAGTATTCAATGGTTTTTCAGTGAACGAAACATTTAAGTGGTTGCTCTTTATTGGACTACTGAACAGCCACCTGGAAACTGTTGACCCCACTGTGTTCGTTGACCAGACATCTTCTTACTAACATGTCACAAATGGTAAGAATAAAAGGCTTCACACCAGTGTGTCTGCCACATAAAAAACTAGATGTGCACATTTGAAACCTACGTGTCTTAAAAATCAAATGGAGGGAATGCTCGACCAAAACACTAAGGGAAAATGTAGCTAAATGATGCCTTTTGAATTGATTTCTTATGAACAAGTATGCTTTTGTATTTGCTAATATGTTGGGTCTATTGCAAAGGGCCTTTCAGTATCTAATAGCGATTTAGCTTGGGTAATTAATCACTTCATTATGATGTTGGCAGAATTAGTTTCTGTCATAATCTAAAGGGAAAAGTTAACCCAAACAGGACCTATTTCTTGAAAAGGTCATTTGTACACCTTCTTTTCAGTAATTTTAGTCCAGCAAAGTTAAATAATATTTGACAAAATATGGCTACAACCACAATAGTTTTTCTTGGCTGCTGGTCAAATACATAAAATCCTGATAAAATCCACTGAGATTTTTGGTTTTTGAGGGAAAAGATGTTGAACATTTCAAGAGTTGATAAAACTTTCGCCAAGTTGTATAGCTATGACAGATGCTTTAACTCATTATATTTAAAAAAAAGAAGTTTCTATAGGAGGATATGTTAGACTTTTAATAAACCTTTCAAAGTTACTTATCCCGGAACAGAATCTTTATGTTGGATTTAAGTGGTGCTATTAAAGGGGCTATATGCAATTTTCTGAAATTTAAACTCGCGACTGACCCCATGTGGCCAAAAACGGAACTGCTCGCTCTCGCAGCACGCGCTCGTACGCTGGTCGCTCTCAATCTTCTATCTTTTTCAGGCACTTGTCAGGGGTTTAACTTTTTTAGTCTTATGTGGAGTTACTGTTGGTGTCAGAGTTGTCCTTGGTTTCTTCTGTTTATTCGCACAATCCATTGAACTGCTTGTGAGTGCTGACTACCGGTAGTGGCAGAGTGATCTGAAACATTTAACATGAACGCGCTTGACGTCACAAAATCTGTCCCGACAGAAAATAGAAAAAATTGGATACAGGCTCTTAGGTGCACCCACTGTGAGCTGACAAGGTGTCAGCATGCTCATCAGGAGATGTTTGAGTCATAAATGGTCAAATAAAAAGGCTATTGTTACGTTTATTTTGTGGAAAAAGTTGCATATAGCCTCTTTAAGAAAGTTACTATCATACCTTCAACGAGCCTTTAATAGAATAAATTAAAGAGAATGATTCAGTAATTTAATTTGGAACCTTCTGCTACACCTCCGCTTGTGCATTTTATTATTAGTTTTTATATGTCTAATGAGCAGCTGACTTATTTGCAACTATTGGCATCCAGCCCTGTTTATGGCAGGTTGCATCCATCAGTGAAGTCATTAATGCAGAAATGACACATCACAGAAATGTTTGCACTGCGGTAATCAAATTAACGGTGCTCACCATATGCTACATGTCTGACATTTCTATACAGAGCACTGTTTTGAGTGTAATTTGATTTTCGGTATTTTCCTCTGGAACAGCTGTGCATTACACTCTGGTATCAGGTGTGAAATGAGATAAGGCCTAGATTTTGCCGCCTACTGAAATGTGAGCACAGGCTTAAAGAACAAAGACAGAAAACAAAGTCAGTTTTAGACACAGCGCATTTGCAAAATAGGGAAGCACATGAGTCACTGTGTCCCCAAAAGCAGCACAAACCAGGACTGCCAGCTTGCGCTAGAAACAAAAGGCTTGTTATATATGTGCTATTTATGTTCCAACCACTGACGAACTGATGAGTGTTAACGTATCTAGTCACCGTATTGTTTTAATTGCAGTGACAGGTTTCAGTCCCAGAAACAGAAGGACATACATCTATAGTCTTCCAAAGCATGGTGAGTTTCCTGCAGTGAACAAGGTTTTCAACATCTGGATGTTGATGTTTCATCCAGCAATGATGTCAATATGTCATACTGACTGTATCACCAGGTAAGCAGTTCTTAACGCATGGTTTTTTTAATGTTACATCTTTACATTCTTTAACGCTTTTCGCTTCCATTTCAAACATAGTAACCAACTTTCCTGCATGTTTTAGATGTGTCTCTGCTTCAGCACATCTGTTTTCAATTGATGGCTGATCAACAGGTTTGATCAACTGCAGTCACCTGAAGCAGGCGTGTTAAAGCAGGGAAACATTTAAAACATGCAGGGCAGTGTTCCTTGAGAACCAGAGGTGGAAAACACTGTGCTATTGCGTAATCCATCTTATATTTCAATGGGACAAGAACATGTGCTGGAACAGAATATTGTTCAGGCATTATCTTCTTACGTAATTGGACAATTGTAACATACACAATATGAACCAAGTACAACAAAAGGAACTTCAGAAACATAAAAAAAAAAATCATGGTTAATGTTGCTTTTTTACATTCAATATTATTCAAAACAAATTAAACAGCCAGTAATGTGACAAAGTGATCCATACCAAAAAACAGGATTGCTTGTTTTTTTTGCTAAATTTAATTACCTCTTAAGGAACTACAACAGTACAAACCTGCTTACATGAGCAATATAAGATCATTAAAATAAAAAAAAATATTTTTACAACTGTATAAAAGTGAATCTTCATATTAAGTTTGTTTTTTATAAGATATGATCATGGCGCTGCTCTCTAACAGCTTGGTTGCACTGGCTTTTTTTTGCCGTTCAGGTTCAACACAGAGAAACTGGAAATCATTGAATCTAATTACTAGTAATGTTACCATATAACTATACCATTGCAAAGCTTGCAGTCCTGACACACTTTGCCTCTTACTGCGTTTAAACTTGTTACTCATAGTAGTCTTTGTTTGGAGACTGTTCACAGCTTTGTTTTTTCCAATGTCCATGGTAGCGCTGGATGACAGGGGGCTTTCCAGCATGTCAGCTTTTTCACTGCCGTCCCAGGATGCAGAAAAAGAGCAGGTAAACAACACCAGGCATTCTGTATGCCTGTTGCAGCAACAGGAGGAGAAAATATAGGTAATTGGTCAAAGGTGTGCAGCCGGCTACTTTACCAGGTTAACCAGATCATATTTTATTGTCCTGTGAATCATAATTTTAAAAATGGAGAGCTCAGCAGTAGTCTCTATATGAACATGTTACAACAAACTATTGCTGCCAGCCAAAGCTATTAGGCAAACATTAATTATTTGGTATATTTACAGCCATCAAATGGAACAGACATTTCCCTGATCTTGGACAAAGAATACACAGAGAAAGTGATATTTTTATGTATTTTAAAACTGTCAACACACATACATAAGAGTGTGAGCAATCTGTCTATTGTCTGCAACAGCATGTTCTGCACCAGGAAGTCTCCTCATATCTCTGCAGTCTGTGCTTTTCTGACGCTATCTGTTGGATTTGTATTTCAGCTTCATATATCTGAAAAACTGAATGTGCTGTAACCCACATTTATACTGAATCACAAGGCTTATGCATATGCTGAAGAAAGCACACAGAGAGTGCTGCTGACCGGTGCAAAAGCCAATTTACAGTTTTAATAAGGCTCCTCCAGTCTTCATTAAAACACCACACATTGAATAAGGTTGTAATTTTCCAGAAGTGAATTAAATGAAAAATGACATATTGTGTATAGATATGCAATATTCACAACAGTACATGAGAGGCCTCGTTGGTTACATGGTATTTTGACCTCAATTATAAAGCTATGTGTATACAGTACAAGTTCTTGTTTTTTGAATTTTTGTTCTCATCTGTATCCATCTATAGCCACTCACTTTAGGCTCTATGGGGAAGGTTGTGCAGGATACAGGATATGTTGGATTCCAGAAACTAAACATATAGAGCAGTAGGGAGCCATCAGGGCTTTATGATCATATTAACTTTAATGAATAAATACAATAAAGCTAAGTTGCCACTAATAAGTTTTGTGGCCCTAGTGGCCTTTATTTGAAAGTGGATAGGTCAGAATTGGGGAGAGACGTGGGGGAAGACTTGTGGTAAATGTCCGTGGAGCCGGGACTTGAACTCGGGACAGCCACGTCGAGAACTGAATCCTCCATACATTGGGCGCCCGCTACACCATGTGACATCCCGTCACAAATGACTTTAGCTGAAATAGTCAGAGGAAAGGTTATTTGTAACATGATATAAAATTTGCTTGATTGTGAGTTCTTATCAAAGACCAGTGTCTTAAAAAACTGAAGTAAATTATTTTTGCACCTATTGAACAATGATTAAGAGTCAGCACACAGCTTCAGTTAAAACAGCTAAAAAATATTAATCAGGCCTGAAATCTAGGTGTAGTATTAGAGTCAGGCCTGAACTTCCAGGGTCAAATGAAGGTAGTAACACGATCAGCCTTCTATCACCTGAAGAACATTTCTAGGATTAAAGGACTGATGGGACCTCGAAAAACGCATGCATGCATTTATCTTCGTATTGTTTAGTGGAACAGCGTCCTCACAGGTCTGCCTAAAAAGTCAATCAGACAGCTGCCACTGATCCAGAACGCTGCTGCTCGTGTTCCTCACTAGAACCAGGAAAGTAGAGCATATCACCCCAGTTCTAAAGTCCTTACACTGGCTCCCTGTAGCTCAGAGAATAGACTTCTAAATACTCCGACTAGTTTATAAATCATTACATGGCTTAGCACCAAATACTTGCTGCCACCATACTAACCCTCCAGACCACTCAGGTTCCCTAATTCCAGTCTACTCAGCATCCCTAGAATTATGCATTGTCCACACATAGCCAGGTATCTTTTAAAACGAATATTTTCTTCTAGGAAAACAAATCTTTTTAAAAACTCCGACCCAAGTGAAGATCTGCATTGTCTCCGTTTTAAGCGTATGCGTGTGGACAGAAATAACCTGAGTTTTTGGCTCCACAACATCACTTTCCGAGACAAAAATGCTACGATACAATTTGTGCAACCTGAGTTTACAGTCAGAAACAGCATTTATTCCCTCAGGGCTGTGTTGGTATTATCGATTGTCCAAGTGCTTTTTGTTTGCTTGTCATAACAAGCTCAGTTACTGCTGTATGTAGAACATTGAAAGTTACAGAGTGGATTGGATTTGGGGGAACTACCGCCCCCTACAGGTTAGTCAAGTCTATGAATGTGCTTAACAACGCACTTATGCGGTTAGGTGTGGACGGGGATTTTTTTTTTTTTATGAGTTGGTGAGAACATTTGTTTTTTGAAAAACCCCGGCTACGTGTGTACATGGCCTTAGAACTAAACATGGAGAAGCAGCTTTCAGCTTCTATGCTCCCCTTGTCTGGAACAAACTTCCTGATGACTGCAAACCTGCTGAAACACTGACCTGTTTTAAATCATGGCTAAAAATCCATCTGTTTAGAGATGCCTTTCAGGCATATTTTTAATGTGTCACATGTTTTGGGTGTGTTTTATGCTTTAGCGCTATTTTTATGTAAAGAATGCTGAATTGCCTTGTTGTTAAAAGTGTGCTATGCAAATAAAATTGCCTTACCTTATGGTGATTTTGCAAAAAAAAGTAAACCAGTCAGAAATTGTTTTCTCTGGCCACTAAGCAGAAGTTTGTCTTCACAGGAGATGGGGATAATGTGGTGGGGGTAGGGGAGGAAGAGGGGTATTACGCTCCTCATCCAAATAACCTATTGGTCTTGCTACATTTTTCAAGACAGTTTACCAACAAAAATGCTTGTTCTGTTACACATGTCTGCGTAATTTGTCGCTTTTAATTTGTTAGCCATATTTGAGTTGACAGCTGGACAGGGTGAACTCAGGTAAATGACTTAGGCACAGTTTGGTTCATGAGGCTCTGAGGCTGGTAGAAATCTCTGAAATGAGATGACTGCAAGAAGCTAGAAAGACTTGTAGATTCTACATTTAAATAAACCAGAAAAATGCACTAAAACAAACAATTTAGTCTTAAACTAAAGATGAAATGACTCCCTCGGGAGCATATTGATGAATTATTGACAGATTGATTCAAATGGAGAAGGTGGATTTGGTTTTAACATTTACGGTATGTAAAAAATTACTTTTTTGTTCTTTTACTGTATTAACCTTACTTGAACATATAGCATTTTTCATTTAATCTGTTTTCCATTCCCAAGAGTGGTTTTAATGATTATTCCACAATTCACAACTTCTGACTTGGTTTGCTCCGAAGTGATAACTGAACAGTGTGCTTGTGAGAGATTTGTCAAAATCAGAGACACACCAGGGGGTCTGTTTTGGTATAATTGTATTGTGATTATCAATATAAAAACTTTAGTAGGCTGACTGGGGGATTGGGTTGTCAGTGTTAACACAGACCCGCTGATAACCAAATGTTTAACTTAGTAAAGTTAGGAATTATGCCTGTAACAAGGTGGGTGAGAACACCATTTGTCCAGAGCTTATTCTTATAAGTTAGCATTCTTTTAGATTTAGCCATACAGTTTCTGGATTCTGTAGTCTGCAAACATTAACTATCCCGGGTTTGTTTGTGTTTTGCACTTTACAGATTATTGGATATAACATCTTGGCTAAAAACCACCAACAAGTTTTGTTAACATTTTATTGTTTGAACGGTATTGTTTGTGCATTTTTACTTTGTTTAAAATCGTACCTTACTTGCCTGTTTTGCAGAAGCTAAAGGAGGAAGTGCTGGCTCACTTCCTGTATGTATAGCCTCCTGTTTGCTGATGTCCCAGGAAGGCACCAGGTGAAGAGGGGGATGAAAACAAGTACAAATTGTTAAAGGATCAGCTTTAGGGTTTTCCTTGCTGTATTTAATTGTAGGTTTTATGGTAAACTGCAATTGATGCCCTCCAAAGTGTGTTTTGGTTAATGGTATACGTAAGCTACAATATGTGGATGATATGTCTGTTTAGTCTTACCTCTGGAATGGAGTGTGCTAATTGAAACCATCTTGTGTGGATGGCTCCAGATAATATAAGCAGAAGAACTTGGTGGCAAGGCTCAGGTCAGTGTAGCTGAGTGCACTTGATGTTAAATTTCGGTGGTATAAGTTTACCTTTTGAGTATATTTTTTGGATTTTTGTAAATATTTTTGGTCACAGTTTTATTTTTGTAAATAAAACACCTGCTACCCTGGACATCTGCCTACTCCCTTTCTTCAACCACCTTGGCCAGGCTATCCCACAATGCCTTATTTGGCACGTAGAAGGTCTGCAGTTACAACTGTGACCTGTTTAGTAGTGATGGTGAGATGAAGCCCCATGAGGCATTGAACCACTTGAGCCAGTTGGTTCAAGAAAGGGTTCTGCTCACTGGGCTTCATGTGAACACAAACCCCCCTACTGGCCAGGTACATAATCACAGGCAGCTTTAGCTCTTAGCCACTTAATGTGTGATGCATTAAAGTTGTAAGTCTGCTATGGTTCTTGGGAATGACTGTGTTCCAAAAAATAATGTATCTACATAAAATATTACAAATGTGAATAATTTTTTTTTATGTATTCTGTCTGTAAATTATCCCCAAACGGTAGTATCATAATGTTATGGCAGGTTGTGTAATAATGTTTTTCTGTCACTTGAGGCAAAAGGCATGGGCTTAAGCAGGCAGAGGAAAGTGAAAATGCTTGTGGAACTAGGAAGAGGGCATTGAAAACGATTGTGTAACTTGGGCAATGATGTACAGAACAGGGGAAAACATTTTTATTCAAAAATAGCAGTTTCTCAACAGTTTTAGGTTTTCAACGATTCCTCTTTCTTGACACCACCTCACCAGCCTTCGAAAACACTCTTTCACAAGGCACAGAAGATGCCGGCGTACACAAAAACACAAGTGCTAGACTAAATAAATTGGGTTACAGTAATTTTTGCTTTTCCCAATACTCCAGGGGGGTTTCCAGCCTGCTAATGTTTGGCTCCCACACAGGGGAAATCCCCCTCTTCCTAGCTGGCTCCATCCTCACACTT
This sequence comes from Valencia hispanica, assembly GCA_963556495.2. Classification (NCBI taxonomy): domain Eukaryota; kingdom Metazoa; phylum Chordata; class Actinopteri; order Cyprinodontiformes; family Valenciidae; genus Valencia; species Valencia hispanica. The sequence continues at coordinate 14,632,834 of OY747702.1, read as the reverse complement.
ATCTCTCTCTCCTCATTCTCCTAAATTATGACCATATATTGATTTCTAAAAAAAGAAGACACTTGGCACAGTCCTTAAACACTGTCATGACTCTGTGACCAGACTTTTGATTTTAACATATTTAAAGCATGCATTCTCCATGTGGTTAGAATGAACAGTTTAGTAACAAACTTCAGATAGGCTTTCACAAGTGCAAAAATGACTTTAAAATCTCTAGAAATTAATTAATAATAGAAATAATTACTCTTCCGAATTAGAAAAGGTACCAGAAACGGTAATAGTTTGCTTCACTGGACAAAAATTAAACAAACATCTGAAATAATATTTTGAGAAAACAGGTAGGCTATTTTCTTTTCAATGTAGTAGGACTTGTTCTCAATGTCATTTTGTTGAAATGAATCATTTCCACTGCTTTTATCATCGCCTAATCCCTGGTTTCTATCTTATTCTTCATGCACGAGAACCGCAAAGTTTTTTGAAACAATCTCACCCCTGAGAAGGTTTTCTGTCGGCAAAATAATAATGGAAGAGTTGGTGCAAACAAAACGTAAAACCAGATAGTTTTTCTTTATTTACAACAAACAGACAGAAACACCTGCACGAAAACATTACCTCCAGGCGAAGGTAAAACCAAAAAAAATCTTCTGTATACCGTCTTTCTGTGTAAATATCTCATGTTACAACATGAAAACCTGTGGCTTATATTCAGGTCAGGTATTACAGTGGGGGAAATAGTATTTGGGAGCCACCAATTGCACAAGTTGTCCCTCTTCAAAAGATGAGCGAGGTCTGTAATTTTCATCATAGGTACACTTCAACCGTGAGAGACTGAATATGAAAAGAAATTCCAGGAAATCAAATAGTATGATTTTTAAGGAATTTATTCGTATAATGGTGTAGAAAATAAGTATTTGGCTAATAACAAAAGTTCCCCTCAATACTTTGTAAATGTACCCTTGGTTGGCAATGACAGAGGTCAAACGTTTCCTGTAGGTCTTCACCAGGTTTGCACACACTGTAGCTGGTATTTTGGCCCATTCTTGGCGTTTATACCAAAGAGCTCTATTTTTTTCTCATCTGACCACATAACATTCTTCCAACCCACTTCCAGATCATCCAGATTGTTTCTGGCAAACTTCAGACGGGCCTGGACAGGTGCTGGCTTAAGCAGGGGGACCTTTTGAGCCCAGCTGGATTTTAATCCATGACGACATAGTGTGTTACTAATAGTAAACATTGTTACTGTGGTTCCAGCTCTCTTCAGGCCATTGTGTAGTTCTGGGCTGTTTCTTCACCGTTCTCAAGATCAAGCCTTCGGATGTGCTGCTTCATGCTTTGCTATCAGACTTGCATGAACCAGTTCTCCAGAGGCTGGGCGTGAAGGTTGGAGAAGACGTCTGCAGAGATAAACAGTGAATGCTGAATACTAATTAAGCAGTTAGTCAGAAAGGTTGGGTAGGGCGATGCATGAGTTATTCTCTGCCCCCTTCATGTTTTGGGCCAAAGCATGTTTGTATTAAATACTTAAACGCCTTCTGGGATTCAGTCTTCTTTATTATGGAAACCCTGAGGTATTTTTTGCCATTACAAGATCTTACATGGAGCCCGAGGTTGAGGGAGATTGTCAGTGATCTTGTATTTATTCCATTTTCTAATAATTGCTCCATCAGTTGATCTCTTCTCACCAAGCTGCTTGGCTATAGTAGATTGGTTCATCCCAGTCTTGTGCAGGTGTACAGTCTTGTCCGTGGTGTCCTTGGAGAGCTCTCTGGTCTTGGCCATGGTGGAGGCTGGGGTCTGACTGTTTGAAGGTGTGGACAGATGTCTTTTATACAGATAATGAGTTCAAACAGGCGCCATCAATACAGGTAATGACTGGAGGATAGAAGAGCTTCTTAAAGAAGCAGTAACAGGTCTGTAAGGGCCAGAATTCTTGCTTGTTTGTAGGTGCTAAATACTTATTTTCTCCACCATTATAGAAATCAATTGTTTAAATATACAATGTGATTTTCTGGATTTTTCTTTTACATCCTTTCTCTCACAGTTGAAGTGTATCTATGATGAAAATTACATACTTCTCTCATCTTTTCAAGTGGGACAACTTGCACAAATTGGAGGCTGCCAAATACCTTTTTGCCCCACTGTATGTGCAAAATGTATTTTCTTTTAAAATTTAGCTGGTGTGGCTAAATGTATATTCAGGTGCGCCCAATAGTCCAAAAATTACGGTAATTAAATTAGCTTTAACAGAACTGCTATATACTTATCCCCCTATTACAGTGTAGGGGGATTTGTAGAGCATTCGTTTGGATCAGCAGGACATTTTGTACACATAAAAATATGCTGTTATGTTTTTAAATTAGCTGGATAAATGCATCTGCATGTCCAGCTGGGGGTGGAGCTGAAAAAATGGTAGTCTGTACAACAACAGGTACACTGGTTCAGTATTCTTGGATTCTTCTGGGGAACGTAACTCCAAATTACTCACAGAAAATTAATGTATTTGCGGCATATTTTATAGAGCAATATAATATATTTGATAGAAAATGCAGCTTTGGAAGCTGTAATACCTAGGTGTGAAGTTACTTGACACGCTATTGGTTAGCATTTGCAGAGCAACCAAAAACCATTTTCCTTTGGCACTAATTGGCTGTAGCTCCCAGACTGGAGATAAGGATAGACCATGGAAGCTAGCTTCTGTGATAGAGCCAAGATGGCATCCACCATATTATTTCATGTTGGGGTATATTTGGAGTTTAAACTAATAAAATAGGCAGCTATGTGTTTATAGAGGCGGTCTCAGGTATTCACAGATTTCAGCTACTGGCGATTGTGGTCCCTAATAGCCCTTGGAATACCAGGGGTCCACGGCATTGGCAGTTGAGTTTCATCAAGGACTTTGATTCTAATCCTTTTAAAAAAGCCTTGGATGGGACTCCAAGCTGATACCTGAGATTGAATAAAAACATCCCTATTTTGAATTACAGCAACAAAAAATCATGTCCCTGGAAAAAATAGCTTTTTCTTAAGCAAAGATGATACTGGAGTGCTTCAGGTGTCTTTGATATTTAATAAGCATGTTGGCCAGAATGTAAGACAATGTGTGCACCCAGAACAGAGCCATGCTCAAGCTCTTCTTTAACCCTTATATTCCTAATATTATATAGTATTTGGTAATCAAAAGATTATATTCTTCAGCACCTCCTACCCAGTCCCGGTGTCTGGCCCAGCTAGGGTAAATCACTCCACACTGTGTCTAGAGCATGAGAAGCGTGGTCAGAAGGTGTCCTGTTGAGATCTGCTGCTTACTGACGTTTGTTTAAGCACAGATTGTAGAGAATTTCTACATCACCTTTTCCCTAAATGCATTTACTGAGAATGTAACTAATCAATTAATCACTGATTACTTAAAATATTCCCACCACATACGGAAAGAAAAAATCATGTCAAACAAGTGGCAAATTTGTTGACTGCACCAATTAAAACCGTTTTTTCTGTGGGCCTTGATAAAACTGGTTTAACTTTTGTGGCTTTTCTCTACCACATACAAACATGCAAACACCTCAGATGTGATTAACCATTAATTCTTTTTGCAGCCATTACACCAGCAAATAAATGGACGTTATAGTGAGAGTGTAATACAAAGAGAAAGGAAGCAAGACAGCTCTGTGTCTGGAGTCTCTCCCTCTCAAGTTAGGTTTATTTTATTCACAAGTGCATGAGCTGCTTGGTTTGTAGCCTTTAGTCTGATTCAGTAAGAGACTAGAGGTGCACATGCACACACGCATCGAAAATGAAAAAGCCCACTATACAGGTCCTTCTCAAAAAATTAGCATATTGTGATAAAGTTCATTCTTTTCCATAATGTAATGATAAAAATGTAACTTTCATATATTTTAGATTCATTGCACACCAACTGAAATATTTCAGGTCTTTTATTGTTTTAAAACTGATGATTTTGGCATACAGCTCATGAAAACCCAAAATTCCTATCTCAAAAAATTAGCATATCATGAAAAGGTTCTCTAAACGAGCTATTAACCTAATCATCTGAATCAACTATTTAACTCTAAACACCTGCAAAAGATTCCTGAGGCTTTTAAAAACTCCCAGCCTGGTTCATTACTCAAAACCGCAGTCATGGGTAAGACTGCCGACCTGACTGCTGCCCAGAAGGCCATCATTGACACCCTCAAGCAAGAGGCTAAGACACAGAAAGAAATTTCTGAACGAATAGGCTGTTCCCAGAGTGCTGTATCAAGGCAGCTCAGTGGGAAGTCTGTGGGAAGGAAAAAGTGTGGCAGAAAACGCTGCGCAACGAGAAGAGGTGACCGGACCCTGAGGAAGATTGTGGAGAAGGACCGATTCCAGAGCTTGGGGGACCTGCGGAAGCAGTGGACTGAGTCTGGAGTAGAAACATCCAGAGCCACCGTGCACAGGCGTGTGCAGGAAATGGGCTACAAGCCACTTTTGAACCAGAAACAGCGGCAGAAGCGCCTGACCTGGGCTACAGAGAAGCAGCACTGGACTGTTGCTCAGTGGTCCAAAGTACTTTTTTCAGATGAAAGCAAATTGTGCATGTCATTCGGAAATCAAGGTGCCAGAGTCTGGAGGAAGACTGGGGAGAAGGAAATGCCAAAATGCCTGAAGTCCAGTGTCAAGTACCCACAGTCAGTGATGGTCTGGGGTGCCATGTCAGCTGTTGGTGTTGGTCCACTGTGTTTTATCAAGGGCAGGGTCAATGCAGCTAGCTATCAGGAGATTCTGGAGCACTTCATGCTTCCATCTGCTAAAAAGCTTTATGGAGATGAAGATTTCATTTTTCAGCACGACCTGGCACCTGCTCACAGTGCCAAAACCACTGGTAAATGGTTTACTGACCATGGTATTACTGTGCTCAATTGGCCTGCCAACTCTCCTGACCTGAACCCATAGAGAATCTGTGGGATAATGTGAAGAGGAAGTTGAGAGACGCAAGACCCAACACTCTGGATGAGCTTAAGGCCGCTATCGAAGCATCCTGGGCCTCCATAACACCTCAGCAGTGCCACAGGCTGATTGCCTCCATGCCACGCTGCATTGAAGCAGTCATTTCTGCAAAAGGATTCCCGACCAAGTACTGAGTGCATAACTGAACATAATTATTTGAAGGTTGACTTTTTTATATTAAAAACACTTTTCTTTTACTGGTCGGATGAAATATGCTAATTTATTTGAGATAGGAATTTTGGGTTTTCATGAGCTGTATGCCAAAATCATCAGTTTTAAAACAATAAAAGACCTGAAATATTTCAGTTGGTGTGCAATTAATCTAAAATATATGAAAGTTTAATTTTTACCATTACATTATGGAAAAGAATGAACTTTATCACAATATACTAATTTTTTTAGAAGGACCTGTATAACATGGATGACTCTCATTTCCCTAGACTGAACAGACTATATTGTTCACATTGTGGGCTGTAACATGGGCAGTAATCTGTTTGCATTCATGTGCTCCCTCATAGTGGATGTTTTATTCTGCCTTTGCACTTGCATAGAAAACGGCACATTGAAAGAAGGCGAATGAATACATATTGATTTGGCTGGAAGTTAAAAAATATTTATCTTAGTCAGTCACACTGACATTACTTTGCATGACGTGAACTTTAAGAAACAAGCAGTTTGTGCATTATGAATCAAAAAAAGCAGCAACAGTGAAGCAAAAAATCTAATATTTTATTGCTGGTGACTATTTTCATCTGTGTGATGGATGCTGATTCTGCAGTGGAGCACCTTCAGGAAAGTGTTCATATGCCATCTCTACACAGAATTCATTTGTTTTCTCTCTCACCACTTTGTATTGAATGAAGAATTCTAATGGTGAAATGTATTCTGGTATATAACTCTGGTGTGACAGTGTCAGACTCTCCTGTGAGCAGGTCTTGGCAGGGGCAGATGTCTAGAGGTGTATTTATGGTTAGACAGCCATCTGGTAAATTTTGAGCTTGTCCTTCCATGTCGTCTCATCCTCTGCGAGAAGTGAAACTCAGAAATGTAGCAGACAGTTTTCCCCTGATGACACCACTATGACGCTAAATGAATGTCTCTACCAGCAAGGAGGGCTACACATAGAGGGTATCAGTTAATCTCTATCTTTGCACATCTCCCATTAAGGGTATCTTGCTACATGTATACTATTCATCAAGGGATTTACAAGCCATTGTCTCTCTCATTCAGAAAACAACACGAATGTATTGTGTGTTGTAAGTGCTTTCTACTGAGCGGAAGACCACTCAGGTCTTCCAACTCTAGTCTACTAATCTGGAATCTCATATGTTTAACTGTGTCATATGTTTTATGTCTCTAATGTTGTATTTTATGCTTTTACTGTTCTCCCCTACTCATGTAAAGCATTTTGAATTGCCTCGTTTTTGAAAGTGTGATATATAAATAAAGTTGCCTTGCCTTGCCTTCAAAAGTATACCACTTTAAAGCAATGCAAGAGTAGATGCTAATAATGACAAGAGGTTTGTGCTCGTTTTTATCCACCATTGGAAAGACTTTCAGGTTTTTGGTGATCCATGCCAATTTTGGAGATTGAATGCTAAATATGGCCATCAGCGAATAGCTGGGTTTCACATGACGTCACAATGCTGCGTCGCAAGCGCGCGAAATTCAGATGGAGGCCAGGAAGTGAAGTAACTGAGGATCTGTCGTCTGAAAATGCCTATGTTTTGTGTAGTTTACGGCTGCTCCAATCGTTAAAACCGAGAAAAAGGGAAGGGGTTTTATAGAGTACCAAAGATAGTCGTTCATAAAGGTGTGAAATGTAGAAAGCTCACAGAACAACGCTGTAAAAAATAGATTTTGATTGATTTGATTGATTGCGTCTGCGGTCCGGAGGAGCAGAGTCTGCTAATGCCCGTGTCTGCAGCGACCACTTCGTCAGAGGTAAGTTATGTTAGCTAGCTAACTTGGTTTTTGTGGCTGTGTTTATATAGCATTAGGTTGTTGTTAAATTCTCATTTGCTTAGAAATGATTACACAGTTACCGGTAGTCTAATATGGACTTCATTGGGACTTTTTAGGCTGGCCTAGCGCTTTGGGTGACGTTGAGTCGGTAGACTGGGCTCCGACGGTCAACCTCGGTTACCAAAAAACTAAGCCCAAATCAGAGGCATCTCTTCAACGAGAGCAGAGGATGAAGCTCAAGGAAGACCAACAAAGACAGTCGGAATGTGCAGAGGCTATGTTGGATCTTCAACAGACAGCTGAGAGCCCAGGTCTAACGCAGACAGCTGACTGCTCCGAACCGAAGCAGTCGGCTGACAACAACCCACAATCAGAGGGCATCAGCGGGAATGGGACATTACATGATCAAGGTGAATTACTGTACTGATGTGTAACCAGTATTATTATTAAATGTTACAAATGCGATTGTCAGAAAATCACCCTGTATAATTGGGCCAGAGAACTTGCATGTTTGTAAAAAGGTTGTCAAAAAGATAACTTCACAACAATCCACATAATTCATATTCATGAATTAACTAATTATGCTCCCCATTGCTATATTGCAGGCCATGGAGATGCCGGATGCCAGACTGAGCTAACGATGGATGACATTGAGAAGATTCCTTAATCCAAAATCCATTTTTTAAGGCAAAGCTCTTTAAGTGGAGCTCAACAGAAAATTCATCAATTTTTAAAAAACATAAAAAGGCACACACCCTTTAAGAAACCTTTAAACGTATTTATCCTTCCACCACATCCCCCTCATCTCCCAACTCAAACTCAGTAAATAAGTTGGTAGATAATTTCCTTGCGAAAATCTCAGACATCATGGATTCCATTGCTCCAACTAAAGTGAAAGTAGTCTCAGGTAGAAAGAAGTCTCCGTGGACAAGTAATCCACTGGTACGTAGTGAAAAAAGAGAGTGTCGACGAGCCGAGAGAAAATGGCGGAAAACTCGACTCCAGGTTCACTATGAGATCTACAAAGAGAGACTGAATAGATATCAGCTAACTATAAAATATGCTAGGGAATCGTTCTTTTCTGAAATCATCAACAGAAACATTAATAACGCACGGACTCTATTTGCAACAGTGGAAAGACTAACTAATCCTTTAGTGACAGTAGCCCCAGAACTAAACTCTACCAGGGCCTGCAATGATTTTGCCAGCTTTTTCACTGAAAAGATTCTAACAATTAGACGGTCAATCTGTACCTCAATATCGAACCCACAACCAGTGCCATCCCCAATCAACAACAATGTAGAGAACATGTCTGAATTCCACGAATTAAACCAGAACAGCCTTGAAAAAATCATTATCCAATTAAGCTCCTCCTCCTGCTGTCTTGATATCCTACCCACAGCTTTTCTAAAGAAAGTTCTTCCTGTTATTGGTTCTGATCTTGTTCAAATAGTGAACTCATCACTGCTATCAGGTGTCTTCCCTCAGGCTTTAAAAACAGCAGTTATTAAACCACTGCTAAAGAAGAAAAATCTGGACAACACGTTAATGCAGAACTACAGGCCAATCTCTAATCTCCCATTCATCAGTAAGATTATTGAAAAAGATGTGTTTCAGCAGTTAAATGGCTTCATAACAACGACAAACCGTTTTGATGCTTTTCAGTCTGGTTTCCGCGCTCACCACAGCACCCAGACTGTCCTCGTCAAAGTATTTAATGACATCCGCATAAATACAGACTGTGGAAGAACCACAGTGCTGGTTCTGTTGGACCTCAGTGCAGCATTTGAGACTGTTGATCATGATATTTTATTGGAACGACTGGAGAGCTGGGTCGGACTCTCTGGTACAGTACTTGGCTGGTTCGAGTCTTACCTAAAGAACAGGGACTTCTATGTTTCAATAGGAGACTTTTCATCAGAACGAACAGAAATCACATGTGGGGTGCCCCAGGGCTCCATCCTGGGGCCCTTCTTATTTAATATCTACATGCTCCCACTAGGCAAGATTATAGCGACCAATAACATTAGCTACCATAACTACGCGGATGACACTCAGCTCTACATTACAATGTCACCAGGTGACTCTGAACCCATTCAAATCCTAAATCAATGCATTGACCAAATAAATGGATGGATGTGCCATAACTTTCTCCAGCTGAATAGAAACAAAACTGAAGTGATTATTTTTGGACCCAAGGAGGAACGATCAAGAGTCAGCACACAGCTTCAATTAATACAGCTAGAAACTACTGATCAGGTTCGTAACCTAGGTGTAGTAATGGACTCAGACCTGAACCTCCAGGGTCACATAAAGGCAATAACAAGGTCAGCGTTCTATCACCTGAAGAACATCTCTAGGATTAAAGGACTGATTTTGCAACACGACTTAGAAAAACTCATCCATGCGTTTATCTTTAGTCGGATTGATTACTGCAACAGCATCTTGATAGGTCTGCCTAAAAAGTCAATCAGACAGCTGCAGCTGATCCAGAACGCTGCTGCTCGCGTCCTCACTAGAACCAGGAAAGTAGAGCACATCACCCCCGTTCTAAAGTCCTTACACTGGCTCCCTGTAGCTCAGAGAATAGACTTTAAAATACTTTTACTAGTTTATAAATCATTACATGGCTTAGCACCAAAATATGTTGAAGACCTGTTGTCATGGTACCAACCACCAAGACCACTCAGGTCCTCCAACTCTAGCCTACTAAACATCCCTAGACTCAGAACTAAACATGGAGAAGCAGCTTTCAGTTTCTATGCTCCCCTTATCTGGAACAGACTTCCTGACGAGTGTAGAGCTGCTGAAACTCTGAACTGCTTTAAATCGAGACTAAAAACTCATCTGTTTAGAATTGCCTTTGAGTAAATGCTTGATGTTATATGTATGAAATGTGTTCATGCTCTCTTGCTTTTTTTTATTTTTCTCTTGCTTTATTGTGTATCATGTATAATGTGTGTTTCTTTTATGTGTTTCTTTTAAATCACCAAATCATGTAAAGCACCTTGAATTGCCCTGCTGTTGAAAGTGTGCTATACAAATAAAATTGCCTTGCCTTGCCTTGCCTTGCCTTGCCTTGAGAAGATGGAGGATGTTCTGAGACAGAACACAACAGAGCTTGGAGATCTTCGAGCCAAAGCACTGGACACACAGTTCAACCAGGAGTCCTTTGAAAAAAATGAAGATAAGACAAAGTTCTACACGGGGCTCCCCAACTTCTTAGTTTTAATTCAGATTTTTGTGCTGTGCGAACCCTACATCACCTGCTGTCCTAGGTCTGTGCTGTCAAAATTTGAACAGTTAATTTTAGTTTTGCTGAGGCTGCGACTAAATCTCCCACTGAAAGATTTAGCTTTCAGGTTCAAGATCTCTCTGTCCACTGCTTCTAGAGTTTGGCATAAAATAATTGACATACTTCATGAAAGGTTAGAATTTCAAATTGAGTGGCCAGAGCGACATGTACTTCAAGCTACAATGCCAATGGGATTCAGACAGGCATTTGGATGTAAAGTTGCTGTGATAGTTGACTGCTTTGAAGTTTTTATTGAGAAGCCCTCTAATTTACTAGCCCAAGCACAAACGTGGTCAAACTACAAGCATCACCATACTGTAAAATTTCTGATTGGTGTTGCACCACAGGGCTATGTAACTTACATATCTTGTGCCTGGGGAGGGAGAGTCAGCGATAAACAGATCACAATAGAGAGTGGCCTCCTAAAAAACCTGTTACCTGGAGATATTGTCCTAGCAGACCGTGGATTCAATATTGGCGATAGTGTGGGATTTTTTATATTGCTTCACTACAGATACCTGCATTTACCAAGGGGAGAAAACAGCTGTCAGCGTACGAGGTGGCAGAGACTAGAAAAATAGCTAACTTGTATACATGTTGAGAGAGTCATCGGTTAAGTCAGAAGAAAATATCAGATTCTGCAAAGCAGGGCTATGCCTATTGAGCACATGGCTACAAAACCAGGTGAGGCACTAGCATTGATTGACAAGATTGGGGTTATTTGCTGTGTATTGTCTAATCTTTCGGAGTCTGTCGTCCCATTGGAGTAAGGAGGAGAGGGAGGGATACTCAGTCAGTCCAGTAACTGAGCCCTGACACACATCAGTCTGTAAATATGTAATGTTAATGTTTCTGAAATCTTTTTATATATATATATATATATATATATATATATATATATATATATATATATATATATATATATATATATATATATATATATATATAAAGATTCCAATGTATTATTGCACTCTGTTCTTGTAGTTATTATAACAACTGTTGGAAAATCTAATCTTGTAAATAAACCACCATGTATTCTGTCTTAATGGCATTTAATCTTTCCAGTAAACATTCTTACATCACATTACACATGTATGTTTGTAACTTGCTGTCCCAGTATTTCTGGAAGTATACTGTTTCTAAAAAAGCACTCAATTTTAGGAATCACATCATCCCAAAGTTCAAGATCAGGCAAAATCCTTTCAACAAAAATGTCATTGCGGTTCCACACAACAAAGTCACAGTACTCAGCATCTACAATGTGAAGCTGTGCCTGAACTTGGTAGTAGTAGTCGTGACTCCGGTCCAGTGTGACCTTATCCCCATCACTGATGAGGCAGAAGCCCTTTCTCCCAGCACACAAATGCAGATTGGCTTCATCTTGGTGAGAGTGTGGGCACTGAAATCACAGTGAGAAGGACATGTGAACAATAGATTAGCAAAGATATTTTCTGCCTTTTTGCTCAGTTGAGGACTGTAATATCACCTTAACCTCGCAGATGCCAGTTCCGTGACAGTCACAAGTGACAATCCCATCAGGGGAGGACCCCATGTATGGCCACTTGGGATTCAGCCAGAGACCACTGTCCATACAGGAGAAACCTGCATGTTCCCGACCCATCAGCTTCTCATACGCTCCTCTGGCTTGTGCTTCATGTTTGCATCCATAACTATACACGGTACACATGCAAAACATGAAAAGGACATTATTATTTAGTATTGGATGTGTAGAGGCAGTTCAGTGATTTAAATGCCATTACCCTAACCCCTATACTTAGTGCTGCATAACCCTAGCCTTATAACCCTATAACTAATGTTGACCCTTCAGGGCTGTCCATACCATTAATTGTTTATTATTAATTATTAATTTTCCAGACTATAAGTCGCTCCTGAGTATGAATCGCATCAGTCAAAAAATGCGTCTTGAACAGGAAAAAAAACAGAAGTCGCATTTATTTAGAAATGTATTTCACAAAAACGGAGAATATTAAGGCTAACTAGACTATTGAGGCCAAAAAGAGTAATGTTAATGAAGATGAAGATGTTAATGAAAATCAGTGAACGAAAATGCTGATGTGGTACACGAACATTTAACTAAACATGTGGAGAATACAATGCAATCAAGCATTTTGGGCGATGTGGAGTCACTGGCCGGCAGCAGAACAAATACGCGAGGGAGGATTATTTAATGTATTTCACAGCGTCCAAGAACAGACATTTAATCAGGAAATGCAAGATAAACACAATATAACACGGAATTTAATATTAATAAGTTAACATAACACGCGCCACTGAGTCCAACAGGCAAGCTACTGGTGGCAAGTTCACCATCCATTAAATTATTCGTCCTCCGTGTTGCTTCTGAACATCTCCGCCAACTCCGGAGAAGATTAAGTGCTGTCTCCTCTTCTGCAGGGCACAGAAGAGGAGTGTTTACTCTTCGGTAATGTTCACTCTTTAATTTCAGAATGATTCAAAAACATGTTAAATTTCATATATTATAGAAATTATTTCATATATTATTTCATATATAAGTCGCACCGGACTATAAGTCACAGGGCCAGCCAAACTATGAAAAAAAGTGTGACTTATGATCCGGAAAATAAGGTACCTATGAAAACAGTAAACATTTGTTCTAACTGAAGAAGGTCTATAGTAGATGTATGGACCACAGCTTTATAGTTATGGTATGGACTCTCCTCCCACTTCATAGAACACTTTTTAGTTACACTTCTTAATGTGGACAGCCTCATACCCAAAACCTAACCTCTCCCTTACCCTAATTCAAACCCTAAATACCTTGTAGCGACTGTGGTGAACCTATATGCTTCTGGGTAGCATATGGCCTTGATCAAGCTCTTAGATGGTTGCTCGGGGTTGGTCTTAACAACTTGTTTCAGCTTAGAGGCAGTTATGCGCCCAGCTCTTTGCCTAAACCAAATCTTGCTTGCACTCTGACTTCGAGTTTCCCTCTCAACAGCCTGGACCTGGGACAGGGTGAGCTCTTCTAGCTGGAAATCATGGCATAGCTTTCCAAGCTCTGTGGGGGGTAGCTGCAGGGTCTCTGGTGTTCTGTATTCAAGAACAGTTTTAGGAAGCATGCTAGACTTGGGGATGAATTCTTTGTGGTAAGGCTCCCTAGCCATCAGTGATGCACTCCTTGGACAGTTTTTGCTTAAGGTCTCAAAAAACGAGCATATGTTTCTGACCCTTTCTTCACTCTTGGGCATGGAAGTGATTTCCCAACCTTGTTTTCAGTTGACCTGCCATCAATGGAACGGTCAAGCTTTTGTTTTTTGGATTTTGCAGAGGAGAAGTCTATCAGAGCTACTGGAGCAGCAGGAATCTGAAAATAAGTTCACACAAAGAAGATCATTATATTCCACAACATATCTCTCTATATGCAGTATTAATCATCACAGGATTAAGATGCCAAACTGTGTTTATGTGGGTCTTTGCTGTATTAGCTCCTCTTTGCCCAATAGGGAAATTGTGACTGACCACAATGTCACAAACTACACAGATTGAGGCAGAACATAGGATAAAATAGAATAGAAATACTTTAATAATCCCCAACATTGAATATGATGGAATATAATTAAATCCCCTCAAAAAAGATGAAATGTAGACGAAGACAAGCAATCTACTTGTCTACTGTATATTGTGTCCTGATTAATTAACCAGAGCAAAGACATAACCAAAGGGGCACAATATAAACATTAATATATTATCATAATTTAGCGTACTGTTACACTGTGTCCAAAAAATAACATTCTCTGTCCCACATTTGGTTTGCTGTGAACGTGTCACCCTACCTTTTTTACATGTGATGGCATCAGCCACTTGCACTGCTCTGTTGTGCAGGAAGCTGTGTCTCGCATTTTTACTCCAGCTTCAATGGAAAAAAGAACTGCCCCTACATGAGAACATGATTCTGATAGTCTGTGAATAGAACACAATACAATATGACAGTTTTTAAAACATCAAATGCAATCTACACCAGGGGCAAAGTGCAATCTATATCAGCACATTTTGATGATGTGCAATATAGCCTACTTATACTAATATGCAGTAGCACTTTACATTAATTAACATGTTTATCCCTCAAAGCTCTCTCTCCGCTGGTTCTTAAGTACACTGGCAGTATGCTAGCAGTACGTGTCTGTGTGTGTGTGTGTGTGTGTGTGTGTGTGTGTGTGTGTGTGTGTGTGTGTGTGTGTGTGTGTGTGTGTGTGTGTGTGTGTGTGAGAGATCTCGTGGTAAACATCCTAGCCTACATAAATGACTTACCCTGCCATGCAATTACAATGAGCTGCAATGACTTCTCCATCCTTCTTCGCAATAATCCAGGTCTTCAGAGGTGTTTCGCTTGATCTCTGAGAGTGGTTTACCTTGAAACATAAAATACTGTCAGGCTAACGTTGTCCTTAAGATGTGCTGCATGTTTGTTGACATTATAGGCTACTAATGTCTAATGTGTAACGGCTATTATACTGCTAGCATCTTAACACATAAAACAATATAAGAACAAACACTCACCCTGGCGAAGACCAAACGATGATCATCGTGAAGCAGTTTGGTACCGAGGTTGTGGACCCACCCGCTGAGAAAAAAGCTGTATGCCTCCAGACTTTTATAGGCCTTCATTTGCTGTCGGGTGTAGTAAGACGTCTGAAGGACCAGATAGTTGGTGATGTCAACAGCCTCGACTGTCGGCAAATCTTTAAATCCTACCGAAAACTCACTCATCTTCATGAGGTACGGGTCACGTCCCACATATCTGACAATTGACTCGTTGTACCTATTTCTTGAAACGGGATCTAAATCCGTACAATACGGACTCTCTGCAACGGTTTCCTCATAGACGTATTCTCCATTCTTTACTTCCTGCCCTCCATCTGAATTCGCGCCGTCTTCCTGCGTCATCATAATCATGTGACTGAAACCCAGCTATTGAATGAATTCACACTGTCTGCAGCCTTGTTTTGCCTTTTAATACACACCATTAGTTACACCTTTTCAAGTTGTTAAACAGTTAACTCATAGAAACGAGGCTGAGCTAAACTTGAAACCAGTTGTTTACTTTGACTGTATAAAAAGACATTTTTTGTTTTTTTGTTAAACTTTTTATGGTTTAGGTCCATTAGGATTACCAACAATCCTTGTGTTTGCCTGGTGCCAGAAAAATGACAAATTTTTTAGATAGTTTTTTTCCCTTTTTTAAGTGGGGAACTTGGATACACTATTTTGATTTGTATTTGATTTCGGTTATTATTTCACAAACCTCTCAGAGAAGTTTGATGGACTTTTTCCCATTTCTTTTTGACAGAATTGGAGTAACTGGGTCAGGTTTGCAGTCTGGCTAGCTCACATAAACCTTATCAGATCTGCTTCATGCCACTTTGTAACTGACTTGACTGTGTCCCTTGGGTCATTATAAATTTGGACACCCTGTAGGTACCTAGGCTTTAATTTTCAGGCTGATGCCTTAAAATGTGACTTAAATATGTCAGCATTGACAAACACGGTTGCTTGATTCAGTTACAAAATTAAAGATTTCAGACTAATCTTAGTCTTGTGCCCTAAAGACCTGAGAGTTGACTTGTACTCCTGGTCTGAAACTCGAGTTGCTCACTGTTTTTTATGTAATCTAGAGTGACAGTGAGCCTGTTTGTGAGCTACAGACAACTGCTACTCCGCATGTTTTACTGTAAAAACATCAGCTTGATTATTAGCGAGTGATGGATTATTGGTTAATGACTCTTAACAATTGGTTCATGTTAGCTGTGTTGTCAAAATAATGACAACATTAATGTGTTTCCAACTGAATGTTGTAATAAATGACTTTAGATAATTTCAGAACAAAATTAACGTAACTTAACTCTGACCTTCTCCGTTACACTAGCTGCACCTTTATACTTACAGTTGAAAATACAAAAAAGCATTTCCTGTTCTGTTCATTGAGAATTTCAACACTCAGTATTCATTATTTAGTTATGATACTGCCTCATTCATTGTGTTGTAATTTACCTTACACTCAAACCTCTACTATTTAGAATTGAGAACAAAGTTTAAAATTTGTCCTTAGTCGGTTCTTTCAAAGAACTGGTTGCTTTTCCTGTGACGTGGGGCTGAGTCGGTGCTGTATCACAACGTCATCTAAAGCATCAACATTGGAGAGATTGACTTGTGATTGTATAATCTGTCTCTATAGAATGTCCGGTGTGTGTGGGGGGTGTTGATTAATTTGGCCATCGCCAACTCATGGCTTTAGTACTGACAAGACAGCCAGGTCTTGCAAAAAGCTGCAAAAAACACTTCACCGTATCTTAAGTTCAAATGTATCTTTACACCTCAATTAGCCTGTTGTCTTTTTTTTTTTTTGCAGCTGCAAGCACACTTTGCCTGGTTCTGCTTACACACCCAAGATAGTACAACTGCCAATATCAGTTACAGCCATCTGGTTACACATTGAACTTACAGATGCCACACAGGATGTACTACTGCCTTTGTTAAATGAGGAGCCCAGCTAGCTGTTTCTTTAGATCGGGGATTCTGCTATCTATTATTGATGTGAGGACTGAGGTCCAGCACTGATGGCCATGTAACTTCTCTGCTGATGTTTATTAAATTAAATTAACTTTAATTCTCTTGTAGTGTCCTAATTGAGTGAGTCTCCGTTGCTCGGGTAAAGATACCAGTTGATTTCAGTGTAATCAGTTGTTACTTCAGTGGCTTGCAGCTAGTGAGCTGTCAATGCTTCTAAGTTGGCCCATGACCTACTGTACAATGATGGGGGGGGGGTTCCAGCTATGGTACTTAAGGCCTTTGCCTGGGGCCGATGCACCAAAACGCATTTGTCTCTGGGACACAGAAGCTGTCCCCTTCCTACTATGTGCCAACTTTGTGATATCTGAGCATGTTGTTGTATTCTACTTTTTTGAGGCTATTTTTATTATGCAGTACATATGTTTTAATTATATCTTTTTTAAGCTTTAGAAGTAATAGGCCTGTTTATATTATTCAGGGTAGTAAAACATGACTCTGTTACCAGTATTTTATAGGGTTGAAGGTTTTAAGTAAACAAACTCTTGAGTAAAGATATGAACTGAAAGCAGGGAGGATCAGCTATAACTCTAGTTCATGTTACAGTCCAGTAAACGGTACTCATGGTACGGTTAGGAGACCTGGAGAAAATAAATGACCTGTCAAGATGTAGGAGGAGACAGGAGTCACGTGATATGTTCTTTGTTCTTTTTGAAATAAATATGATACAGCCTTGTAAGAGAACGAGTCAGTCAGATCTTGTCTGGCTCCCATCTGCAGGTGCGTCTTATCTGTTGTTTGTGTGTGTTTTTTTGTTACTCTCTGTCTCTCAGCTCTGGGTCTTATTTTGAAACAGATTCCGCTGGGGTTTTGGAGTTCGGCGCCCCCACCTCTCTGAGCAGGAAGTGAGTTGCAGAGCACATTATGAGAAAAAGCCGACAAAAATGGTGGAGAATGCGGGCATTGTATTTGGTTTTGAGTTTTCTCAGGGCTGGGAGAGATTGAGTGTGAGTAATGAGTGTGGAATAACTGATTGATACATGTGTTTGTGGCAATTGTAGTGATTTTGTGTTTTTTCTTTGAGTTCAACAGAGAATCGGAGAGCGACTGGATTGATCCTTGCTAATCAACACCCGGGTGGTTTTGTATCAATCTGAAAAAGCGCTAACACCAAATTAATAGGTATTGATCGATTTAAACGTTCTCCATTTAATGTTGACGTGTTGTTTTTTCGGTTGAGGGTCGACCAAAGTACGGACCAGGGGGCTTGAGAGTTGGCCGCTCGCTTCCGATAGGACGCTGTCGGAAATTCTCTGAGGCTGAAAAGCGGAAGAGACAGCAGTTTAGAGCCTATGTGTTCTCTGTGTCTAGACGGATTACCTTGGAGAGGCCGGCGTATCTTCCAAACGCACGATTGAGCCACGTGAATTGGATTGTGTTTAAAGGTCCGGCTTTAGGTGGCTCCGGTAGAGGTTAGTGTTTGATGAGATTGTGAAAATTGTTGTTCTTTCTTTCTCTCGGATGTTTGTGTGTTTGATTGGGGAAGTCGCGGTGACGGAAGGAAGCTACCATATAGCTTCTTGAACTCCGGCCGCATATAAACTTCTCATTTAGGGGAACTAATCGACTGAATCTAAAACCATAATTCCTCTGCGAATCTTAAACGCCTAGACAATGCCCGCGCTTCTTGTATAGACAATAAGCGTAGAAGCTTGACATTGTGGAGGAATGAGGGAATATCATTTTCAGTCGGCTAAAGTACCACCATAAGTTAGCTTACGGCTAACGCACAGTTTGGATGAGTTTCGCCTGGAAATAAAGGCGTTCAACCTTGTGCAACTACGTAAACACGTCTAAAGCATTGTCTAACACATATATATAGGACTGTTATTATGGATAACTGGTAGTAAACTCTATAGAATATATATAAAATAACTTTTTATGATAACGGAGCGGTCACGTTTGGCTTCCGGTTGAGCTAGGTTGCTCATGATGACAGCTAATCTTTGGTAGCTTAGCTTCCGAACTGTATTTATTTGGCTCGGTTAAACAGTCATTCGAGTATTGATGGCGAAGTGTGGTTTTGTTGGAGGCATTTTGTTCTTGGTTGGTTTACTTATGAGTACGGTTTGTTAGGTTTAGCATCGTAGTGCAGAATTAGCCATCTGTGCACCGGCGTATTCATTCCGCGGTGTGACACGGAAGTTTTATTGGGCCGGACTTTGATCTGTCAGTCCGGCGGAGTTTTTTTTTTTTGAGCAAACTGTTGACGATTTTGTGTTGCAAAGCGAGTTTTAAACGTATTTCTTTCGGTATATGTTTTAATGATAAATACAAATTGCCTTATATTGGGAGAATTCTATTTTTTCGTGTGTTTCACCAAAGTGTGCGTCCCGAGTTTTGGCGCAGGCCGGACTCTATTAGGAATTCTTAGATTTTTAGATGAAACGGCAATAATCTCCGTATATAAATAAATTAATGATAAGATAAACAGTGCGTTATAAACCTTTTTAGCTTTCCTTCGTTTCGGCTTTGCCTAAAACATTATTAAGGTTAATGTTGCATGAATAAATAATATATAAACTCCTTCACTATAAAAAGAAATAAATTAAATAAATAAAAACGGTGCCTGCCTTTACTGTTAACTGCATTAATATTGGTTATTATTGGTAATTTGGGCCTACGAATTGATAGTTTATCAATTAAAATAAATAATTTATAGAGTTAATACAAATAACCTATTTTGTTAAATTTTAATCCATTTTGGATTTTTGTTACGAATATTCAATGGCAGCCGAATATAAATTACTTCCTGCTCCACAGGGACGAAACTGGCGTACTTTAGATGCCCAATTGTTAATATACATTTCTAAATTATATTCTGTTTTAGTTGATAAGCCCGGTAAAAAAGATAAAAACCAGTTCCAGGGCCTTATGACGGCCAGGTGGGCTCGTCATGGTGCCCGAGGGGATTATAAGAGAAGTCTCTCACAGAATGTGTTCTGGGGAGGAAAAGCGACACCTACTAAATTTAGTTAGCAACAAATTAGAAGACACCGATAAATTGTTTTTGGCGTATAATGCTAAATTGATGGATGTGATGGAGCAGCACGAACACAGGTTAACTGGGGTTTAGCTACAGATGGATGGAATGCTGCAGAATCAGGAAAGATTAGCATCTGTGGTAAGGGGTCAAGCTGCAAACCTTTCAAGAAGTCCCAGCCCCAGTCAACGTGATGAATGTTAGCGTTCTACAGGTCAAAAATATGCAGACGTTGGGAGACAAGGGGAGTGAAGGACCATTTAAGAATACCAGATCTCAGGTGTCACTGGGGGCAAGTGGTGGCCCTGATTTAATGCTTCCTTTAGTGGGAGCATCAGATGGTTCAGTAATTTACAAACCATGGAAGATGGCTGACATATCTGCCATCATTCTGCAACTCCCTGCTTTGACTGGTGGAGGAAACTGTTGGATAAATAAATTAA
Source organism: Valencia hispanica (assembly GCA_963556495.2). Lineage (NCBI taxonomy): Eukaryota > Metazoa > Chordata > Actinopteri > Cyprinodontiformes > Valenciidae > Valencia > Valencia hispanica. The sequence goes on along the minus strand of OY747702.1, from coordinate 14,612,553 downwards.
ATCAGTTGACTTCAGGGCAAACCCTAGCGGTGGGGGATTGGAAAGCTATTATGGGTAGAATGTTGACATTGACAGATTATAATGAGATGATGCTCCAGTGTCAGCTAGCATTTGTAATTGATGAAGCCCCATTCACACATTTATGATCAGCCTACATGGGAAAGACACGTAACATATTATTTACAAGATGTGCAAGATTCTGCGTTATAGGACGCTGAGGAGAATAAGAAAATGGAGACTGCTTTGTTAAAACTACAGTTAAAAGAGGCTCAGAATAAATTGACTGACTTGTATCAGTCTAAAAAAAAGTGATACAGATGGTGGCTGAAGCAGCACCTACTGTTGGATCAGGGACAGTGCTGCCTTCTTTTCCTGTGATGTATGCTGGAGCTGCGCCGAATCCGCCATTTACTGCTCCTTATAGGACATGGCAGCCTCGTGGCAGGTCACGTGGCGGGGCCAGGTTTGGGGATTTTAGAGGCATGGGGAGAGGGCAGCGAGGTGCTAACGGTTGTCACAGGTGTGGCTCCAATGAACACTGGGTGAGGGAGTGCCCACACCCACAAGGGGGCGCTATACCTCCCGGTCAGCCACCTCTACATATGGCTCCAATGACTCTCCCTATAACTCAACCATTGCCTGTTTCAGTGGGTGATCAAAGACTATCACATCCTTTTGTCATTGCTCAAACCATGCCTGTCAACTTGTTAGGCAGAGATCTGCTTATCAAACTTGGTGCTACTATCCTATGTACCCCTGATGGACTTATGGTGACTTTTCCGAATGGACGTACGCATTGCTGTGACACCATGAGTGGTCAATTTTTGCTGAAGGATGACACTTCACAAGTGGCTGATATTTTCTGGGCCAGATTGACTACGATGTCTGCACATGAATCTTCTGCGGCTGAATTTCTGAGATGCTGGAAGCCTTGGCTGCTTGAACTCCAGCCTTTTGTTCCACCGCCTGACCCTTTCCATGTTACCTTCCTCTATGAGAGGGGCGATCCTACTTTATATCAGGAACAATTTGAAACAGAACTTGAAGGCCAAAGTTGGTCTGTGGCTTCGGGTCCATGCTTTGTGGGGAAGGAAGGTGTTGCACTGTTTGCTCATCTCACTTCAAAACAGCATAAGTGGTATATGATGGAAGCTGAATCGCTTCCACACATATCGCTTTTGTTGCATCCGAAACATCAAGCTAAAGATTTGGGGGGAATGGTTAAAAGGGGAGTTGAATTAAAGGATTGGGTTCCTACCCAGATATCATCAGTCTCTTTTTCTCCTTCTACTCAGATGTACAAAATAGACACGCAGCTCTCAGATACTACCATTCTGGAACATTTGCAGCTTTCTAGAAATCATGGCAGAGAAAAAACAGATCATCCTGATGCAGTGGAGGCCTTAAAGGTCGTGCCTGACTCTTTGTGGTCAGATGGTCCCACTGATGTCGGTCTAGTGCAAACCACACCCATCACATTTGAGATGAAACATTCTGATCCAATCTGGCGTTCTCAGTACCCACATAAACCTCAGGCTGAGGAAGGTATTGCAGACACTATTGCAGGCTTACTTGAAGCTGGAGTTTTTAGAACCATCAAACTCTTCATATAACACCCCTATTCTTCCTGTGGAAAAACAAGGTACTGGTAAATACAGAATGGCACATGATTTGCGTGCTATTAATGAGGCCCTTAGAACCCCTCCCATTTCTACACCGAATCCATGTACAGCTCTGGCATCACTGACTCCTGATTTAAAATGGTTTACCTGCATAGATTTGGCTAATGCATTTTTCTGTTTACCGCTACATCCTTCTGTCAGGGATATTTTTTCATTTACATTCAGGGGCAGGAAGCTACGTTATAGTAGGCTTCCGCAGGGTTTTGCTTTATCTCCAGGTATTTTTAATCAGGTGTTGAAGCAGTCATTAAGCACTGTACAGCTCCCTCCAGACTGTGTACTGACCCAATATGTGGACGATTTACTTTTAGCATCCCCTACTGTTGAAAAGTGCATAGCAGCGACTCTAGTTGTGTTGCAACATTTGGGAAAAGAGGGATTTAAAGTCTCCCGCGATAAGCTTCAGTTGGTCAGGCAGGAAGTCCAGTTCCTGGGGCGAAGGGTGACCGCTCAAGGCGCTGGGCTGACGGACACCCACAAGAATGCTATTTTGGCCCATTCTAAACCTCTCACTGTTAAATCAATGCTGTCATTTCTGGGACTGACAAATTTTTCCAGACATTATGTGCTTAATTACACAAACCTTACCACACCACTCAGGGCTCTTGTAAATGCTCATGGTATGAAAAATCTGCATGCTAAATTAGAATGGGACATACCAGCTGAGGAGGCATTTATTAACTTGAAACAGGCTCTAGCACAAGCAGCTGATTTAGCCACTCCTGACTATACATGTCCATTTTTTCTTAACACATCAGAAACAGATGGGGTGGTTAATGGGATTTTGTTTCAGAAAAAAGGTGGTCAGAGATACATTCTTATGTATCTTAGCATAAAGCTGCAAGCTATTGAAATGAGACAGCCACCTTGCACGAGACATGCAGCAGGAATTGCACATCTAGTGGAGAAAACTTCACACATTGTTAGGGGTTTTCCACTTAATATTTTGACATCTCATGGAGTCATGGCATTGGTTAATTTTGAGACGTTTACTCTTTCTACTTTGCGTCAGCAGCGGATTAGCAGAGTTTTGGAGGCACCAAACATTATTTTTACGCATGAAGGAATAAACATGGCTGACCAAATCACCGCCTCTGGGGAGCAGCATGACTGTGTCAGGCTGAATTCTGTTGTTCAAAAAAAATACGTCCTGATTTACGGTCTGATCCCTTGCCTACAGGTTTTGTGCTCTATACAGATGGGTGTTGTTTTAGAGATGGACAGGGCCAGTTAAAATCAGGTTTTGCAGTTGTTGAGCAGAATGGAGATTCACTACATACTGTCGTGTCAGGGAAACTGGAGGCAAGCAGAGCGCACAGCGTGCTGAGATAAGGGCTCTTATTGAAGCATGCAAATGGGGAAGAGATAAAGACGTCACGATTTACACTGATTCGAACTACGGGTTTTCTGTTATACATTATGAATTACCACAGTGGAAGAGAGCAGGTTTTGTTACTGCTACTGGGGTCACAGCAAGGCTGACACTGTTGACGCGTGGGGAAATAGGGCGTCATCGAGCGGTCTAATTCAACTTTAAATTTACAGCTGGCAGAGAACCACAGGTGTCATCGCACCCTGACCCGGACCCTCGCAGTGATCATCAGCATCTGAAGGGCCTGGTCTCCTCCTTCCTTCCGACCCCTCACCTGTCCCTCACGCTGCAGCAGCTCTCTGCTGACCTGGGAAAATCTCTTTGCAGCGGGTGGTGTCGGTTCTGACTAGGCGGTGTCGACTGCCGAAGCCAGGAGGCGGGGCCTGACCCACCCAGAAGATTGGTTGAAGTTGCTGTAATCATCCAGTGTAATCTATATGTGCAAACAAATTGGGCGAGATAAGCAATTTGGACTTGCTTTTCTCGAAGAGGGATTGTACCGAAGAGAAAAGATCGCAAGAAATCAAACACATTTCACAGCAGGTTTTGACCACCTCACAATAGGTGGGGGAAGCTATTGGAGGCGGGGCCTGTCTGTGCATTTGTGTTTATTGGGGGAAATGTTCAGTTAATGAAGTAACTGTCATTTCAGTGAGGGCGATCTGCAGAAAAGACAGTAACTTTGGGAAAAAATAAAGAGTCCACTGTACTGAATCATTTCATCACTCTGGTAGCCACCTGCTGCCAGAGAAATAAACAAGAGCGAAGACTAGAGAACAAAATAATAAAGACTGAACACTTACTAATCATTTTTCTTGTATTTTACAGGTTGTCTAACCGATTTTTATTTACAGGTGCAGATTGCTAGACACTGCCTAAGAGGGTGTCAAATAATTTTTAAGTAGTCGATTTGTAAGATTTTCTTCTTTATATTCAGTATTTACGGTTTTATAAAACTTTTTTAGTAATAAGATAAAACATTTTAAGGAGTGTTTAAAGTATAATCAGGTTCACTGACTACTAATTCTTGTTTTACTTATTCTTTTTTCATTATGATGTGGTTTTTGTAGGATGTTTTTAGGGTTGGTGACAATTGCTAGAGTTTGCTTTTACTAAAAGAATATTGAGAATTAGGTTAAAACATAAAAAACAATAATAATAAATTTAAAAAAAAATATTGCTTAAAGGTAAGGATAAACAAAAACAGACACTCTTCTCATTTTGAATGATCAGGTTAGAAAGAGGGACAATTTGTTAAATAATATGTTTGGTAAAGGGAAGACTCTGGCAATGTCTATAATGGTTTCTTTAGCAGTATTTGTGTCAACTTTGGTGTTATGTGGATGTTGTTGTATTCCTTGTATACGTTCTTTGCTCACAAAGTGTATTGAAAAAGCTGTTGGTGATAAATGTGCAAGGTCAATATCTGTTGCTTCCTCACATGGAGCCTGAAGGGGAAGTACAGAGGAGTGGTCAATCTATTTGAAAAATAGATTGAAAGAGGGATTTGTTGTATTCTACTTTTTTGAGGCTATTTTTATTATGCAGTACATATGTTTTAATTATATCTTTTTTAAGCTTTAGAAGTAATAGGCTGTTTGTATTTATAATATATCGGTGTTTATAATGTTTATATTATTCAGGGTAGTAAAACATGACTCTGTTACCAGTATTTTATAGGGTTGAAGGTTTTAAGTAAACAAACTCTTGAGTAAAGATATGAATTGAAAGCAGGGAGGATCAGCTATAACTCTAGTTCATGTTACAACCCAGTAAATGGTACTCATGGTACGGTTAGGAGACCTGGAGAAAATAAATGACCTGTCAAGATGTAGGAGGAGACAGGAGTCACGTGATATGTTCTTTGTTCTTTTTGAAATAAATATGATACAGCCTTGTAAGAGAACGAGTCAGTCAGATCTTGTCTGGCTCCCATCTGCAGGTGCGTCTTATCTGTTGTTTGTGTGTGTTTTTTTGTTACTCTCTGTCTCTCAGCTCTGGGTCTTATTTTGAAACAGATTCCGCTGGGGTTTTGGAGTTCGGCGCCCCCACCTCTCTGAGCAGGAAGTGAGTTGCAGAGCACATTATGAGAAAAAGCCGACAATGTCCATGGTGTTTATACTTCCAAATTGCCTAAGTAGAAGGCAACTGGATAACTGGATTTCTTCTCGTTTCTTTGCATTTTACCTCTCATTCAAAATGGTTTTCAGTCCTGAAACACGGTTTGAAGTACAGGCTCAAACGTTTCAGTTGCAATAAGACATATTTCCACTTTCAGAACTTCAGGGTGATTTTACCAGACCTTTACGGTATGCATGTGTCTCTACTACACCGGCCCAGGCCGATAAGGCCATTTTCTGTGCCATTTTACTAACCAACCGAGTACCAGTCTTGGAGTATGTACTCGGAAATGGTCAGGTAGAATCGCTGGGTGGGACTGTGGTTAAATCATGCTGATTGGTTGTAACTCAGAGGGAAATTATATCAGCAGGTGTCGCCAATCAAATGGCTTTGGAAAATTGGAAGAGTTGCTGGAGAAGCACTGTAAAACAACTTTGCAAAAAGAATGGTGGCAACATAGCAAATTGAAGAACAGCAGCCACCCCTGCTTCTTCCAATGTCAATCTTTTGTTGTCCAATGCTACTTTAGGTGGTGATCAGTAATGCCACTCACTGCCGAAACGGTCGTGTAATACTGATGTCTAAGCCAATTCTTTAATGGGCCGATTTTGCATGCTGAAATGGCAAGGCCAATTGATTTACCCCATCAGATAACGGTCTGGTAAAATTACCCTGAAGTTCTGATAGTGGAAACGCACCTATAATCACACTAACAGGTCTGTTAAATTGACTAACAACCAATGTATCCATAAGGATGCGATCATAGACTGTATATATAAGATGGACGGAGCCTTCCTGACGTTACCCGTAGGTTTCTTAAGAGCTGAATGGAAGCCCAATTGGAGGTTCCCACCGCTATCTCGTCACTCTCGGAAAATACACAAAATGTGCAAAAAGGAGGAGCTGAGAGTGGGACTATCAGGGTGGGGGCAGATGATTGACACCCATCAAACTGAGCCAATGTAGTTACAAGCTTGCTGAGCTAAATCGTAGGTAACTGAAGCTAACAGAGGTTGGGGGGCACTTTTAAGCAGAAAATCGCGGTTGAGCAACTCTGCTACACCTCTGCCTTCTAGGCAGATTCAATAGTTTTGTAAAATAAAATCATAAAGCCTTGTTGGTCCATAGCTTTCACAAAAACGATGTGAATTTTAATTAAAACAAGTTTTGATCATCAATATGTAAAGTAAAGAAGAAATGTAATCCTTTCAACCCATTTTCCAGCAAGCAGCGTTATCTTAAATGCACAGCAGAAATATAATTTTACTTGCCAAAAAAATGGAGCAGAGACTTCTTGGATGGTCTGTTAGTACAATCAATACCACAGCAAGCCATCTTTGTTCAATAGGTGTACGATTAAAATCTGAACATGAATAAACATTGCGGAAGCAACTGATGGTCAAGTTCAGAGAAACAAAATGGCCAAGACTAACGTGAGGCAGAGGCTGCGGGCCTCCCTGGAGCAAGCGGGGGGGGGGGGGTCAAGCTGCAAAGTATTTAAAATGACGACCTATGTAATATAAATTAACTAATTTGATTTTAATAAACTGCTTTTTCCTGTCTGTAGAAGCAATAGTGTCCGGAGGCAGCCGGCCATTGGAATGGCTGCTCTCAGTTTGAGGAGTGAAGTGCAGGAGGTGCTTATTTGATACACTGAAGAATGCATAATGATGTAATGGGGGTCATATCCATACTAGGTGGTTCAGAATTATTGACACTACACAAAAATACTATTTTTTTGTTTCACTTTGTACACATTGAGAACTATGTAAAGCATGTTTTATTTTTGCTCCTAGTTTGAATGAAAAGGGAAGACTGTCATGTTCGACAACTGACTCTAAATCAGGCAAAAGAGAGTAAGTTGTTTTGGAAGTTTATTATGAACAGAGAGACAGGCAGAAATACTGGGTGGTCCCACAGGAACTCGGCTGGCAGAAGTTACTGAGGAGAAGCAGGTGAGTGGTTAGAAATAATATTAAGTTTTCTGAAATTTGTAATCTGTATGTTGGGAGGAGGCCTTACTTGGGCGCCTGGAGGATGGAGCCCGTGGAAAGGTAAGCAGGGGACTGAATACTGAGTTTGGCTGGGGTTGAGTGCCTGCTTAGATGACGTTCTGGTTTTTGTTCTTGCTGGTTTACAGATTGAGGATTCTGATCCTTGTACATGTTCATTGCAGATTGCGTCGAGGCGTTGGAGGGTGGACAGACAGGCGGATGCAGAGGACGGTTTGATGGTGAAATCTGACCTTTATGTTTTCAGGTGGGAGCGGCAGGAGGCTGACTAGGGGGGGATCCAGAGGAGTCAGTCCGGTGGTGAGAACGGTGTGGTATCTGTGGAAGTTATGAAGTTCAGGACCGGTCTTGTAGGAATCCAGGAGACAGCACAAGGTTTGGAGCGAAGATGAGGAATGATGGCGGGCACCGGAAGGACTCGGGAGTGGATATGCAGGAGGACACAGAGAGTAAGTCCAACTCGAAATAAACTCAGAAAGAGTATGCTACGGAGCGCTACTAAGTTTCGGCCTAATACCACTCTAGGAGCAAGAACCATTTGGCGTCAGCCTCCAGAAACCGCTCCCCTTTAAAACTGAAGCGATGACGAGGCTGATCAGAAGCACCTGGTGCAGCACCTGTCAATCTCACCCTGAGGTAAGAGCCAAGCAGAGCAAAAACCACCCAGCACACAGTAACTGACCCCTGACAAAGACACATTTGACCCTTTGTAAATATTGTTGAATGGTTTGAAGGAATAAATACACTTGAGAGTAATACTGTGCAATGAAATAGTGTTAAAAAACATTTTATACACAAATTTAAACATTTTTATTTTAGTTCAAATGTACCTACCGGATGAGGGGGGAACCGCAATTTTTGTCACTTCCACATTGGCCTCACTCTTGGCTGGCGGAGCTTGCCCCTTGGATGCGATATGAGTTGTTCTGGTCAGATGTGCCAAGGTGGGATTTGCCAAAATACTGGGAAACAGGTTGGGGCTGCAGAGTAGGTTTTAGAAAGAAACCCCATCCATTTACTGTTATATTTCCATGTTTAGATCCTAGGTTTGAGTCCCAGCCTGGGGTCTTTCTGCATGGAGTTTGCATGTTCCCCCTGTGCATGCCTGGGTTCCGTACTGGTACTCCAGCGGTCCCACTCCCACAGTCCAGAAGGTGGCAGCAAGGCAGCTAGATTACATGCAAGTCTATAGTACCTACGCGTCAAGTGGGCGTCAAGCTGCCCTGCGTCAAGCTGCCCTGCAGCAAGCCGCGCGCATTGACGCAGCTGGCATCAGCACATCCACACAGCTGCTGCTCGGACGCGTTGACGGACCGTCGGAGCAGCTGCTGCGTGAAATTGGGAAAACTGAACTTTGGGGCCGTAAACGCGGGGCGTCAACCAATCGTAGGGACTCTTTGTACTGATGTGGATCGGCAAGTCATTCATTCAAAATAGAGGATCAACTAATCGTCACTGTCTGTAATTTTCGTGAATTGTATTTCCCGTCTTAATCTTTTTACAAAGACAGGAAGAGATCGGACCTTATTTGGTGGAAGATATCGGAGGATATTGGAGTGCCAGGTAAGCAGTTAAATAATTTATTTGATAATTACTGAAACAACATTCTATGTCAAGTCAAACAGACATTAGAAAAGAAAAAATAGGTCAATGAAGAAAACAAAGTCCTGACTGGATGAGACTGCTGTTACATTAATCTACTGGATGTCACTAATGGAGGGTTTTTGCAACAGACTGGCATGCTGGATGTTTTGTTTTTGAAAACGAATTCCACTAAAAATCCAAAAGGTGTGGTTTGTTCTTTAAATCTGAATGTCATGGATAACCTGTCATCTGTCCGGCAAACATGGATTATTCGTTGATGCAAAGAAAGGTGTTAGAAAAGCTATGGTTGGTTATAGGATGATGTGTAACAGTTAGAATAAATCTTGAGTCTGAGAAATTGCTGACACAGAGGTCAGGCTGAAGATTATGTTACGATTTAACCAGAGGAAGGTAAGATAGATAGATGGTGATGAGTGTTTGGTTTACTGGTGTGGTTCAGCCACTTGCCATGTTGCTGGGTCCACTTTGACTTCAACTCTGCTTTATTTTATTCAGGCCGGACATGGCACAGACTTTTGGTTTGGTACATTTGACACTCCCAGCAGCCAACATTCAACAATAACAACGTAAATTGGGTTAGGAATTCTAGAACCCCTTTAGGTGTCTAAAGATTCTGTGCTATTGTTTTTCTCTTTGTCTCATGTTTTTTTGTATATTTTGTCTTCAAACTATAAAACAACAGCCCATAAATATTGCATATATTGTTATTTTTAGTTACAATATAAGTACTAACACAATTTTTTTTTCCTTGTGTGGATGAGCTTCTGTTTTTCTCCTTAATCAGTGACAGAATGATGTAACTTCAAGCAATGACATTATGGTGACTTGTTGGCTGTATGAGAACTTATTCAATGTAAAATCAATTAAACCCAGAATTTATTTGAAAACCTTGTGACTTTTATGGAGCCTTTGTTAGCAATTACTGAATTAATATCAGTATTTTTTTATTTAAAAAAAGTTTGAACCAACCAATATATTTGCTGTTGCAAACAAACAAATCTAAAAACAACCAGTCTGACGTCACATACAGTTTGCCAATAAAATAGTTTATAGATTCTAGAACAATCTATAAGACAACAAATGTCATAACACTAAATTGTGATTAGTAAAAGTGTAACTTTTTGACCCAAGTTCAGCTCTCTCCATTTACAAATGAAAATGCAGTCACTTCCTGAAAATGGCAAATGTTTTGTTATGTTTTTACTGCAGTTAAACCTTTGAATAAAACAACACAGCACAAAGCTGTCATAAACGTATCAAAAAATACAACATTGCTGCCCTCCGGACCCCTACCAAAGTGTGTATAAAGTATTTATGCAGACATGCCAATAAAACTGTTCACCCTGAGGCATTCTAACAGCAAAGTCAAACACAACTTGAGTCAGAAATGTGCGAAGGTTTGTCTCAAAGACAAATAAATGCATTATTGAAGCTTTCTGATAAAACAAATGCGTTTCCGATAAGTCTTTCAGCATGTCTGGTCTTGTTTTAGTAAAATGTAATTTAATGTAAACTAGTCATGCATTACTCAGATGTGACCCATTGTTCCGCACAAACTGTCTTTCTGTGGACCCTTATCTTCGCCTCTATTCATCGATTTTCACTGAGATGGATGTCAGGCGATTGTCAGGGCCATTTTAGCTCTCAGTTTTATTTTATTTTATTTCCATTTCATTTTCAGATTCTTATCATGAATATCCCAGTACATTTTTCAATTAATCCTTCATTCATTTATATAAAGTCTGCCAGTACCATATGCTGAAAAATAGCCCACACCATGATTGCGTGGTTTTCCCCTATTTTCAAACATGCTAATTTGTTTTGTTGTAATTTATTACCTATCAAACCCAGTGTTTGCTTTAGTTCTATTTTATTTAGGGCAGAGTGATATGCGAAAACTTGGGGTGTTATGGGGTGATACCTGCTCATAGACTTTACCAGCTGGATCTTCTTTCATTCAATATCGCTGTTTTGACTGATGAGGCCGAGCTGGTGTGTTTCTGTGCTGATTGGTTAATGTGTTAAACCTATAGTTATGAATATGTACAGCCTGTACGGCCATTAATAGATGTACTTTATTGATGTATGGTTGTTTTACTTTTGTGTCTTTCAGTTGATTATCTGGCTTGTAGAATAGGCACGGTTACTGTACTGTTGTCAGTTAATGCTTGTTTGAATAAAACTTGTAAAAAGCAGTAATTGAAGTGTCTGAGCCTGAGTGAGACAATGTTTCGTCAGTTAAAACACACCTTTACGGTGGGAGTTTACTAAGTTAAAGGTAGTTAGCCTATTAAAAACCATACAATGATGTTTCCACCTGCAAACTTCAGTTTAGGCACAGTATTTTGAGGGTAGTGCACAGAAGCATCTTGCTCCAAACATGGGGTGTGCAATGACATTCCAACGTTTAGACTTTTGGCTTCATCTGCCCAGCCTTTATTCTCATAGTATTTAAGCGGCTTGTCCAAATGATTTGTAGAAAAATATAAATAAGATTCAGAATGCTGTTGAACACCCCATCATGCCTAATTTCGACTGTCCAAGCCTGTGGGAGCAATGCTTTGATCTGGGGTTGCTGCAGTTGGTCAGGTCCAGGTCAGGGTATTAGGAGCCCTAACAGTGAGGTCAGCTGACCACCTGGATGTGCTGAGCCACCAGGTTGTTCCATGAATAAATTGTTTTCTACCCTGATTACACTGGCATATTCCATCATGGCAATGGCTAAAATTCTGAAAAAGTGGTTCAGAAACATGAGACATCATTTTCACATATGGATTGGCCACCACAAAGTCCACAATATTAGTTTTTTTGGGGCCAGGCAGTGTGTATTGGTCAATACGTTGGTAGTTGATGCTCTTAGTGTTGTCATTGCACCTCTGATTAACTGTCTTAGTTGAAATACGTCTATATTTAAGAAAGAGTCAGGGTCAGCCTCTTCACAGTTATTTTGTGGGTCAGAAGCTGAAAGGTTTGTGAAGAAAGCTTGGCTACATAAAGCTGATGATGTCATTGATTTGTCCTTTGGTACAAAGAAGAAAAACAGTGTGACTAATAGGTTGCTGGTTTCTTCTACAGTGGGACAGGATAGAAAATGATGCGCTACAGGGTGGGATGCACAACCAAAAGGTCTTTAATGCTTGTTCCTCATGCTGAAACAGTTTAAAAATGAATGTGTCAATCACAGTTTTAAAACTCAATTGCCAATGCACTATATATTCAGGACATTTTTGGAATATACGTGAATCCTATAAGACCTGATGTTTTTGTTAGAGGGAAGAAGGCACCCTGCTAAATCAATGACTCCTAACAAAGGGAACCTGTGCTTCTGGGAGTAATCCAACATTCCTAAACATCCACTGTAAGATTGTGCTTACCTGTTGAGTTGGTTCGCAAGGCCTTGTGTAAGCAGATTTTGTTGTGACAGTTTGTACAGTTGTGTTTTCAGGTTTACTCCAACTGGTGACATTCTGTAGGTCAAGTAGTTCACACTGAGCTATAGTCAGGAGTTTGAGGAAAACACAAAGACGTTTTTCAAAAGCTGACTAAATATTTATGTATTTTTGGGTCAGCATGAAAACACACAAAGCTGCAACTACCAGAGGGAAATCTGTTAGTGGCAGGATTGTGCTGTGGATTTTCTTCTTTTTTTTTTACATCAATACATCCTTGAAAACTCAGTGCATGCTTGGTTTAAGAGCAAAGGTTGAACATTTTGCTCAGAAAATCTCAGACTAGAATCTAGTGAAGAAACTACTAGATGAGAAGAGATAGATTTGATATCTAGATTTGATAAGATAAGATGTACCTTAACGATTCCAGAAGCCTTCAGTTGATCCAAAATGCTGCAGCAAGAGTTCTGATAAATATAAAAAATGAAGATCACATTTCTCCTGTTATAGCTTCCCTTCATTGGCTTCCAGAATAGAATTTAAGGGGCTGTTTACACCACAACGTTGCCGTTTTTATTTGAATACGCGGGTGAAAATGCACTGCGTCTACACGACAGGGCGCGCGATGGAAAACGATGTAGTACATATGCCCGGCCTTTAGATGGCAGTGTGCCCCGTGTATGCAGTGCTCCAAGGTTTCCCCCCTCACAACCCAGAAAAGAAACATTTCATTAAAACTAACAATGGCGGTCTCTGCGTGTACAACTGTGGTGTGGACTGATGAAGAAGAGGAATTACTTCTTAATTCAACACGGGACTATACTACTACCTGGATCCGCCATTGTTGTTGTTTTTCTGTAGAAAGGCGGAGTGCGCAAGTCCAACATGGCCGTAGGCGGCTGGCAGTGACGTCGTCGTTTTCAAAAGTCTCCGGCTTGCGTTTACATGACAACGAATCGGCCAGCGTTTTCAGAACTCTCCACTCTGGAAGCTGTTTTCGAAAAGCTGCGTTTTTTTTCTTTTTGATAAAGCTTATAGTTAGAGTGGCTTAGGTCATCCTGAGCTATCTCTGCAGTTATGCTGCTATAGGCTTAGACTGCTGGAGGACAGACTGACCACTTTTCTTCACTCTGCTACTTTTCTTTTCTATTACTCTTCAGTTGTATTATTTGCTGTTATTTCGACTGTTAACTTTGTGTTTTCTCCGTGTTTTTTTTCTCCATAGAAGCTACACCCAATCTGGTATCCTGCTTAGCTACATGCCCTGTTGGACAATGAACATCCTCGGTTGTTTTTTTATCAAATTTTAACTTTCTTTAATATAGAAAGTACTCTTACATCAGTTCTTTTTGTTCTTTCTGTGTCTCTGCTCTGTCTTCTCAAACCCCCAGACGGTTGTAGCAGATGGCCGCTCGTACTGAGCCAGGTTCTGGTTCTCCTGGAGCAGTGGCGGTTCTAGACCAAATTTACCAGGGGGGCCAGGGTGGGGCCAGTGTTTTTTCATGGGGGCACAGAACAAAAAACAAACAAACAGAAAACAGGGCAATATTTCACCGTTTAATTTATTAAATGTGCCACAGAGCCATATACGGTTCCAAAGTTGCAGGTTGCAGACCCCTGATCTAGCAGTTTGTATGATTTTATTGAAATGACTTTTCTTGTAAAATGCCTTGAGATGACATCTGTTAGGAATCAGTGCTATATATATAAATTGAATTGGGATTCAAGGAATTGAATTGGGAAATTGTTTAATTTGGAAATGTCCCTTTAAACAACAGGGTTTTATGATTATACGCTTTTTGGATTCACGCTTTTCTATGGGGTGGTTATTTTGGTTTCATCTTTGTTTAGTTAATATTACCAATGTCATTTGTGTTTTTTAACTCATGATTCTAACCCCTGCTTTAACGTAATAGACACGTTTACTCACGTGTTCAGCTGTAAAGCATGTAAAAACATACCCTTCCCACCGCGTGCGTTTTAGACGTGTATCACTCATGAAAGCGTTCCACCCAGCTGGTCCCAGGAGATCACAAAATCACTACAGAATTGCAATTGCATAACTTAAAGAGTAGTGTGCAGGGAAAAATGTAATTCTATTTTAAGTATCATAAACTCACCATCCAGTCCTAAAACAAGATATTTCTGTCCATGTCTTCTTCTTTTTTCATGCTGGCCTTGTAAAAATTATCGCTGGTATCCTATAAACTGGTTGATTCTCTACTTTTAGGATTCAATTCTTGTTGTCCATGATAAAAACCAGCAAATTAGTCCCACAGACAGACTGACTTCAACCCTGGTGTCAAAGGTAGTGACATTTTGTTTTGTTTTTTCATAGTTAAGCAATCAGAAATCCACACTTCTATTTGAAAATTGACGGCAGCTATCAGCTGCTTATTATGCTTTGCAGACGTTACGTGCCGCTTACACATCTGTTAAAGAGCAGATAATTCATAAGTTATAAACCTAGAATTGACAGAGGGTGTAGCATTTTTTTTTTACCAGACTATATACCAGAGGTTGTACTAGACTTTTTTGTTGTCAATCATTTAGGCAGATGAGGTCAAAAAAGGCTGAGGTTTTGGAGTTTGGCCACGGACAGATGACTTCTCATTGCGGTTTTGATCTTGTTCTGGAGGGAACAGCATCAGGAAACATTTCTCAAATTAAGGTGATCAGAAGTCGGCAAGACTCTCTGAACGAGTCATTTCCTCATCTCACAAGCACTCGCTTCTGCGGGAGGAAATCCCACAGCATGCGCTCTTTCTGCACTGGTCTGTCACACACTTCAAAGCCTCCATTACTCTTCAAAGCACTGTCAGTTCCCGGATAGCAAGATGCATGGAATATGGTCCAGGTCTGAGATGATGCTCCGATGGTCTCATGGAAATCTTTTTCTATTGATTTAGTTATCTGTACTCTGTGCGTAATGTTGAAAATGTCTGCAAATCTGCACCGAGTGGTCAGAGTTGTGAATTGCAATCTGTCAAAATGACAGACGTCCTTCAGATTTTTTCGTCACTGTTTTAGACGGAAAATATTTGGTTAACAAACCTGCTGTATTCCCCCTAGTTAAACAACAGTAGTACCGGAAATGTTTCAGTGCATCCTTGTCTGTTAAGCTGTTAAAGAAAAGGACAAAATGCTGAAGCAGTGTGTAGGAAAAAAACTATCTACATTCCATTATTCTTTACCTTGAAGAGCCATCTTTAGAGCAAAACCTTAAAGCAATCACCTTCTGTCTGACCTTATCAGGTTTTCACATGCTGTAAGGGAACTCATTTCTGTTTCTAGGCATTTATGAATGCACAGCTGTCCCAAGGTCCTACCATGGCATTTGAATTGGGTTCAGGTTTGGACTTTAATAAGGCCATTTTGTCACCTTGGTATATTTTTTCCTTTTTCAGTCACTCTGTTGCAGATTTGCTGCTGTGCTGGGTAAATTGTCCTTTTGTGTTACCCAATTTCAGAGAGCTTCACCTGTCAGGTTGAAGGTTCAGGCTGAAATCATCAGCCTTCCACTAGCATGCTGACATACAGTTATTAAAATATTCGACTTCATTTTCACAAAATGTTGAACTTTGCAAAAAGCCAGCTTCCTAACTTCAGCCTAGCTGCAGTTTTGTATTTTTTTTTTAAGAATACACTTTCCAAACAAGCCATTGTTTATCAATCTTTAGCCTACAGGAAAAAAAACGAGATTGAGAAATTGTTTCTGGATCCTTTACTGAGTTTGACATCAGGGTGAAGTTAGTTTATTGACAGAGAGTAGGCATTATTAATGTTTGGCGTAAATACACTAGAGTTATCCCAAAAAGCTAGACATCCACTTTTTAGGTACCATGGGTAAACAAGGGATATGAAAAGTAAACACAAGCATGTTAAAATGAAAAATGACACCATGATAAATCATCAAATATATCTACATTAACAATTGCTCTTCATGTCATAATATGGACTTCTTGGGGAAAGTCTGTGGGACTTCCTGATCAACTGCTCCCAGACGATCATTTGGATAAAACCCTTTAGTGTGTCACTGCTGTCTGCGCTGTATTTATGCCCCTTTTTCCTCCTCTTTTTCTCTTGTCTCCTGGCCCCCACTCGTCTGAGAGATGGATAGAAATCAGATAAAGATGAGAAGTCTTTTCACACAGTCTAGGAAAAAGTTAGAAAAAAAGTTCCTCTTTCTCACCAAAGACTTTTCAGTTTAGATCCATGGAAATAAATTATTAGTTTCTCATTGTTCTTTTTTGTTTGTGTTATTCTGGTGAGTTACTTATATTTCTATCAGTAGCTACCTCTAAATATAGATTAGTTTGATTAATTTACACTTTGATTGAGTGTATGCCTACTTAAACTTAAACTGGTGATAAATCCCACAAAACATGTTTAAAGATTTACTGAAACGATTTATTGTGACCCCTTATTTTACAGCACAAACACAATCAACAACAATGATGATTAGACAAGAGATTATTATTGTTGCCATTCAGTATTACCAGTGGATAACGTTTGGTAAATGAATCATGCCAATAAATGACCTAATTGCTTCTTTCCCCTTGTCTGCCTCTTGCTTCTCCTTATGTTTGCATCCCTTCCCTATGATTAATTATTGTTCCACAGTATCAGTCCCTTTTTCTAATCTTACCATTATCTTTTCCTCATCTCATCACTCTCTTCTCTTAACCTTTTCCCCTCACTTCGCTTCCATCCTGACATGTCGTTTCCATCCCGTTCCTCTCCTTATTTTTCATTCTGCCCGTCACTCTTTCCACTCTTCATCTCTTCTGCTCTTCTGCTCTCCCCTTTCAAGGTGATTAATTATTGTTGCCTGATGTGCTGTCTGGTTGCCTTTCTATAAAGATCATTCATCTTTTATGAATACCATTGGGGCTTATCTGTGCAAAGTCATTAATAGCTTGGCTTTTATTTTCATTTGCCAAATTGGAGCAATTAAAAAAAACAAGCTAAATGTGCACTGTGCACTAACTTATGGCTGTAGAATCAGAACTATTTCAGAAGGGAAAAGCTATTGATACCTTGGGAGAAATATTTTCTTATGAGATTAAATAAAGAAAAACTATCTGATTTTACGGTTTTGTTTGCACCAAATCTTCCTTTATTATTTTTCCGATCGAAAATCTTCTCGGTGGTGAGATTGTTTCAGAAAACTTTGCGGTTCTCATGCATGAAGAATAAGATTTGAAACCAGTGATTAGGCAATGATGAAAGCAGTGGAAATGATTCATTGCAACAAAATGACATTGAGAATAAGTCCTCGTACCTAAAGACAATTTGCCTTGGATGACCCTGAATAAAGCTGTTGTGTTGGGAACAAAATGTTTACTCTTTTTTTTTTACCTCCACCAGGAGGTAATGTTTTGTCTGTCTGTCTGTTAGCAATATAACTCAAAAAGGTATGGATGGATTTTGATGAAATTTTCAGGAAATGTTCACAATGGGAACAAGAAAATCAGATTAAATTGTGGGGTTGATCCGACGTAAAGCTCGTTTCCACCCACCGACCAGTGGTGCTAACCTCCACTCCTCTCCCGTGTCAAAGAGCTCACAGATGGCTGACCTCATGCAGCAGCTCCGCTACGGTTGGAGCATATGAGCACCAAATTAATCGAGCATGCACAAATCTGCCCTCTCTGCTGGAAGAGCGCAGCGACATTTATTTTAAGCACATATTTTTCTGATTATCTTTGTATAACCTGAGTAAATATATGATGTTTGCGAATTATGATTTATTTTATTAAGAGGGGAAAAAAACTATCCAAACCACTCTGGCCCTATGTGAGAAAGTAACTGTGCCTTTGTTTGATAATGTTTTAGCTGTTTACTTCCATAATTTGTGTAATCATGAAATTACTTAAATAGAACCTGTCAGACAACATGAAGTAGACTAAAAAACTCCAGAAGCAACAAATCCTGTTAAAGAAATAAGAAACATAATCACTAACAATGAAACGAAGCACACCAGATAGTCCACCTCTGAACAGCTGAACAAAACTAAAATCAGGGGTTTGGAGTGACCAAAGCTTAAAATTTGCAATTTAACAACAGCCAAATAAAATATTAAAATATTATTTTTATGTGCTCCTAATTCTTGATGATAGTTTTTGAGCAATAGGTTTGGTTTATGGGGGGGATTATTTCTTTTTCTTTTCTTTTTTCTTAAAAGCCCATGGTACCGATTATTACAAGATTTAGTAATGGTAACCTAAGTCCAAGTATGCAACTATAAACACTGGAATCTCCACGCCTGTGTGTCCGCGTGTGTGTATGAGCATGCTGGTGTATATAAGGTTTCTCCATACAAGTATTCAATAGCTGGTGCGAGGAGCCATTGATCCGCCTCCCAAGAATTGACACAGACACGAAGGAGATCGGAGCTATAGACATCCAAAGGACCCCCAGAGCTCAGCAGCCCCAGGCAGACCAATGCAGTGCTGACCGCACCCTACAAGAGAGGAGCAGAGGAGAGCCCCGGGGGAACATCCAGCAGCGACAATGCGGGGTCCACCGGCAACTGGCCACGCCAGGGTGGATCCAGCCAAGGGCCCGGGGAACCTGGAGATTACATCTCTACAAATGGTTAGGTCAGTTTGTATAGCTATTTGCCCTTAATAAATAAAAATACAGAAAGACCCAGGCCTGGATTTGAACCCAGAACCGTCTTGCTGCAAGGCAACTGCGCCACTGTACAGCCCCCAAATCACTGTCATATTTGGGGTTAATTATAATAATAGCTCACACTTTATCAGGTCTTCATAGCAACTGGAAAGCACCACAAGAAACATTGGGGTGTTTTAATGTATGATCTCGTTACAACCCTAGTAAACAGCTTTACATTATTTCTCAGTCTTGGCATGAACCCCTCATTCTATCAAAAAAAAAAAACATTTTGGTAAACAAATGAAAAATAGCCATGGTGTTACTGTTCTACTTTTTCTAACATAATGAAGTATTTTCTGCATAACACATTTGACATTTTTTTTACCATCTAACCTGTCACACACCTAGTGCTACTGTAACTAAAGCACTGGTAACCATAAATCTGCTGCTGAGCACAGCTTTGATGTACAGATCCAACACCTCAGCGCTCCTGATATTACTGCCCAGTGCTTTTTCAATTTAACCTTTACCCAAGGCAAAATCCCCTCAGATAGAATATGGCTCAGTGGCTTCCATTGGTGACACTCTTTGATATAAACAGCTATCATCAAGAATCCTGCAGTCAGTTTCAGGCCCTGGAAAGCATCTGTGCCCCTAAAGAAAATTAATACTTCTGGGTCATGGGAGTCTTGTATCTGCAATGTATGACCTGATGTGTACAGGGCTCTTTAAATGTATTCACTAATTATCTATATCTGCTTTTTCTGCTTTATGGATGCAAGGGTACTGGAAGCTAAAATTCCTCAACAAGCAAAACTGTGCCTTCTATTTATAATCATTAATCAACACCATATGTATGTTGTACCAGTTATAACTTATCACATTAAAATTTAACATCTTAAGTTGAATCAATCAAGGAAAATAACTAATAATGAATGATACATGAAAAAAACAGTATTATATATGTGTATAAATAAAATGATAGGGTGTTTTTATAGTTTGGTTCAAGTTGTGAAACCAAGAACATGACTAAAGTTTTCCCACCAACACAATTTCTTACCTCTCAAAACAACAATAAAATAAATAGTTTGGTAAGACAGACAATTATTTAGTTATTAATTAATTACATAAATATCAAAGTTCAAACAACAGAAGCAAAATAGCTTGTAAATTTGTTTTACTAACATTGAAGTAACTTTTATTTCAGTTTGTTATAGCATCATTCATTTGAATAAAACACTGTACTAGATGAAGAACTGAACTGTAGTAATAGAGACAGGACTGGTGAAATTGGTCAACTTATATTGTCAATATAAATATTCCAATGGATGTGGGAAACAGCAAAAGTGCAACTGACTAAGTTAAACTTAGCTGTAATTTGTAGTCCAAAATAATTGGCAGTATAAAATTATTAATATGATTAGTCACCAATCAGATCACTTTTATTTTTAATGCAGTGGCAGACATTTAATTACAAAGTCTCAGATAAGGATGAGCATTCACCTTTGGGTCTCTCCAGTAGGATACCACTATGAAAGCAGTAAAATAAAGACCCTGTACATCCCATAATCCATCCCATAACAACATTGTTACAGTCGGGTGACCCCGAAGACCACCACATCTGATAGTTTTATGGGTGACACAAGTGCCCTGTACTCATCTAACTCAGATTTACAAAAGCTTCTGATTTCAAATGTTCACTCACTACTCAACTGAGGACTACTGCACACTGTTGTGTTGACAAAGTCATCTAAAAGAAGTCTGCTTCTTGGTTGGCTGACAATACTCGGGTAAAAAAAAGCACTGATGAAGCTCCACTACTTTTACTGTGTTTCTGTGGCAGCATTTTGGTTAGAGAGTAAAAAAGAAACCTTTGAGAACATCAAGACCGGCTAACTGTTAGTCACCAAATAAGCCAAAGTTTGCATATGCTTTAAAATGTTCAGCTGACACAAAATTAAATGGATATTTTAAAAAAAATTGGTGCACTGCAAGGCTGCACAGTAGCACTGTTGCCCTGCAGCAAGAAGGCCCTGGTTCAAATCCAGGCCTGGTGTCTTCCACATGGAATTTGCATGTTCTCCCTGTGCATGTGTGGGTACTCCAACATCCTCTCACAGTCCAAAAACATGCCTGTTAGGTCAATTGGTCTCTCTAAAATTGCCATAAGGTATGAGTGTGTGCATGGTTGTTTGTCCTGTGTGTCTCTGTGTTGTCCTGCGATGCAATGGACTGGCAACCTCTCCTTGGTCTACACCGCTCTAGACTGTTTCCCCAGTGGGACGTGGCCAGAGAACCTTCAAAGGGAGGCGCCCAGAAGGTATCCCGATCAGATGCTCAACCACCATCCAGTCCTTTCAGTATGGAGCAGTACCAGCTCAACTCAGAGCTCTTTAGAGTAATGGAGCTTCCCATCCTATCTTTAAACTCAAGAGCAAGCTTGTTTCAGCCACTTTTATCAAATATCTCATTCTTTTGGTCATCATGATATCATAACCATAGTTGATGGTGGACTGGCTGGTAAATTAAAGGCCTTGCTTTTTGCCTCAACTCTTTCTTCATCGTGACAGACTAGAGCAGAGCCTACGCAATGGAAGACAAGGTCCTATTTGTCTATTCATATCCCACTCTACCATCACTCCTGAACGAGACACCAACATACTCGAACTCCTCCGGTTGGGACAGAACCTGCCCCTGACCCAGTGGGAGGAATCGATCCTTTTCCGGTTCGGAATTATGCAATTGATCTCTGTCCCCAAATCTGAAATGCTTTAACTGATCGAACCTTAGCTGAATATTTCTACACCAAATAGCATTCTGTAAAAAAGAACAATTGCAATGAATGTAAATGCAATTCATGAAACCTTCATTATGTTTGTGGAAACAGAATATTAGCATTCTGGCCGTTATTTCGACTGTTAAGTTTGTTTTCTCTCAGTGTTTTTCTCTCCATAGAAAGTACACCTGGTCTGGTATCCTGCTTACCTACAATGCTCTGTTGGACTGGGGGCATTGACTGGGATGATCGTCTCGGTGGCTGAACATCCCCCGTCTCCCGTTATCAACGGTTTACTTTGTTTAATATAGAAAGTTCTCTTATATCAGATCTTCTGTTCCTTCTGTGTTTCTGCTCTGTTTTCTTAAACCCCCAGACGGTCGTGGCAGATGGCCGCTCGTACTGAGCCAGGTTCTGCTGGAGGTTTCTTCCTGTTAAAGGGGAGTTTTTCCTCTCCGCTGTCGCCTCATGCTTGCTCAGTATGAGGGATTGCTGAGGGATTGCTGTGGTTGGAAGTCTGCATCAATGTGTCGCAACCTCAAATCATTGACTCAATGAAATCTGCAAGGGATTCCTTAAACCGGAAACTAACAAAAAATGTAAACTAATTGGAATGTTTGTATGATTGTATTGAAATTACTTTTTGTGAAAAGTGCCTTGAGATGACATCTGTTGGGAATCACCGCTAAATAAATAAACTGAGTTGAATTGAAAAATTATTCGAAGCATGCATGCCTATAGCCAATCCCAAGGCTGCCATATTTTTTCACAAATACAGGAGAAACTCAAAAAATTTGAATCTTGTGCAAAAGTTTATTTTATTTTTTATTTATTTCAGTAATTCAACTTAAAAGGGGAAACTAATGTATGATATTGACTCATTACATGCAAAGCGATATATTTCAAGCCTTTATTTGTTATAATTTTGATGATTATGGCTTACAGCTCATGAAAACTCCAAATTCAAATTCGAAGAAAATTGCAATATTACATGAAATCAATAAAACAAGGGTTTTAAATAGAGAAATGTTGGCCCTCTGAAAAGTATTATAATGCATACGTACTCAGTACCCTTTTGCATTAATTACTGCCTCAATGTGGTGTGGTATGGATGCTATCAGCCTGTGACACTGCTGAGGTGTTATGGAAACCAGGATGCTTCAGTTGCGTCCTTCAGCTCTTCTGCATTGTTCCGTCTCATGTCTCTCATCTTTCTCTTGGCAGTGCCCCATAGATTCTCTATGGGGTTCAGGTAAGGCGAGTTTGCAAGCCAATCAAGCACAGTAATCCCATGGTTATTGAAACAGGTATTAGTACAGGTGTGGGCAGGTGCCAAGTCCTGCTGGAAAATGAAGTCAGCATCTCCATAAAGCTCGTCTGCAGAAGGAAGCATGAAGTGCTCTGAATGTCCTGGCAGATGGCTGCGTTGACTCTGGACTTAATAAAGCACAGTGGACCAACACCAGAAGAAGACATGGCTCCCCAAATCCACACAGACTGTGGAAACTTCACACTGGACTTCAAACATCTTGAGTTGTGTGCCTCTCCATTCTTCCTCCAGACTATGGGACCTTGGTTTCCAAATTAGATGCAAAATTTACTCTCATCAGAAAAGAAGGCAAGGCAAGGCAATTTTATTTTTATAGCACACTTTGAACAATAAGGTAATTCAAATTGCTTTACATGGTTAAGGGGTAAAATAAAAATAGCAGTAAAACACAGACACAGCATATAAAGTAAAAACAGCAATAAAGCAAGAAGGACACACAAACCATATGATACATGAAAACATCACTCAAAGGTAGCTCTAAACACATGATTTTTAGTTGTGATTTAAAAGAACTCAGTGTTTCAGCAGCTTTGCAGTTGTCTGGATGTTTGTTTCAGATTAGAGGAGCATAGAAACTGAAAGCTGCTTCTCCATGTTTGGTTCTGATTCTAGGGATGGTGAGTAGACTGGAATTAGAGGACCTGGTTGACCTGGGGGCGTTGGTAAAGTAACAGGAGATCTTCAACATACTTTGGTGCTAAGCCATTCAATGATTTATAAACTAGTAAAAGTATTTACAAGTCTATTCTCTGAGCTACAGGGACCCAATGTAATGACTTTAGAACTGGGGTGATGTGCTCTACTTTCCTGGTTCTAGTGAGGAAACGAGCAGCAGGGTTCTGGATCAGCTGCAGCTGTCTAATTTACTTTTTAGGTAGACCTTTGAAGACGCTGTTGCAGTAATCAATCCGACTAAAGATAAATGCATGGATGAGTTTTTCTAGGTCCTGTTGCGACATCAGTCCTTTAATCCTAGAAATGTTCTTCAGGTGATAGAAGGACTAACTCCAGACTCCGTCCACTCCTTGTGAAGATCCCCAACATTTTTGGATGGCCTTTTTCTGACAATCCTCTCCAGGCTGTGGTCCCTGCTGCTTTTGCATCTTTTTATTCAACACCTTTCCCTTCCATATAACTTTCTATTATCTATGTGCTTTGATACAGCACTTTGGGAACATCTGGAGGATGTGGGTGGCCAGATCGATCCAAATATTGATACTATCGATACCAAGTCAGTATTGGATCGATACTAGCCTAGTGAGATATATGCTTTACTTTAAGTTCCGCTCTTGTTTGCGATCCTGCGGTTTCGGCAAAGAGGAAACAGCCAAGTTGCCGGACTTGCAGCTCCTGTGTCAGCCCAGAGCAGGCACACACATCCTCCCCCTTCCCCCTCCTGTGTTCAGATGTTGTACCGTCACGTGAGTCACCTTTGTCAAACCTTTTTTCTGCACAGATTATGTAAAGGCAATGGGGGTTGTTGTTTACACATTATTTATATTTTCACCAGTTGTTTTAATTGTTGAGAATTTTAATGTATTTTTGTATTATAGTTTCTCAACAGTACTTGTTTGTTTTAATTTGCTTACTGGTTCGCATGCACTTTTTATTTACGTTTGAAAAATGTGATAATAAAGCATTTTCTATTTGATTATAAACGTTGTCCTAATTCTGTCCTGGGTGTTAACTATTCAATAATAAAAAAGGAAACATCACAAAAAACACTAAAGGTCATGAAAATTGAGATTTAGCAATTTAATGACGCATCCACCTTATTTATTGAAAAGTATCTCTATCGGTATCGGCAATACTGGCCCGTATTTACTTGGTATCGGATCGATACCAAAATTGGAGTATCGCACACCACTAGATTGCCGCAAACCTTTAACAAATTAGGCACTTTGAGCGTAAAATCTTCACAATATTCTGATTCTTTGAGATTTTGAATTTCGGGTTTTCACAAACTGTAAGCCATAATAATCAAAATTATAACAAATAGAGGCTTGAAATACATCCCTTTGCATGTAATGAGTCAATATCATATATTAGTTTCACCTTTTAAGTTGAATTACTGTAAAAAATAAAATAAACTTTTCCACGAGATTTTTTGTGTTTCTCCTGTATTTGTAAAGAAATATATAAGGGATCATTTTAGTTTTTGTGAAATTACTGATAAAGATGATATCACATTGTTTGCTATCTTGCCATGTATGCTGGCATTTTGAGAAGGCTTTCTTACAGACTTCTAAACATGATCAAATGAAGGAGATTTTGTGTAACATCAAGTCTTGTCACAATTATGAAGTTTTTGTCTCACTCCTTTTAATAGTGTATGCATACTGAGATCAATGGGTTGGAATACACAGTGTTTAGCTGTGTCATGACAGGGTATGTCACACTTGTTGTATTACAATTTCATTGAATCCTTTCTTTATAGGTAATCATCAACTGACCATCTGAGAATTAAATGTTAGTGCTCTGAGTGCCCCCAAGAGGTCAAAAAATGATTGCCTCAATTAATTAGACAGCAAGCGATGCCTTAAGCTTCCTTTTTTAGTTTTCAATGGTTCAGCATGAGATGAGGTGCTAGAGAGCATGAGAGTTATCGGGTCATTGTTGTGCTATTTGAGTTGTAGTTGTGTCGATTCTGCAGTAGTGTTGTGCATGTGTGGTTCATGTGGCATGTGAGAGCTACAGGGCCCATGTGGTAGAAATGTTCAACATGTCCACAGAAAAAAAATCACACAGCCTCATTATCATATCAGAAAGTGTGTGATGCAGCATCAAATAAGAATAAGAGATACTTTAATAATCCCCGT
The DNA here is from genome assembly GCA_963556495.2 of Valencia hispanica. Lineage (NCBI taxonomy): Eukaryota > Metazoa > Chordata > Actinopteri > Cyprinodontiformes > Valenciidae > Valencia > Valencia hispanica. The sequence goes on along the minus strand of OY747702.1, from coordinate 14,586,826 downwards.
GGGGAAATTCAGTTTCAAGTACAACCAATCCAAGATCATACAAACACTTACAAACAGCAACACAATACAGAATTTGGAAGACCGCGGTGGCAGCGCCCCTTTTAGCAGATAGAAAATGATTCACAATAGGTAGGGGATGAACAGGAGGGGAAAAAGGCATATCTGTCCAGCCCCCTACAGGGAGCCGAACCGAGGTGCTGAAAAACCACAGCAAAAACATAGCAGCACATGTATCGGTCATAACATATGAGAATACACATGGGAAAGGGGGGAAGGTTCAGGAACCTGCTGCACAGAGGAACCGGTCGCAGCCATCAAAATGCGCCCTTCATTCCGCTGTCCGACGAATGGGCAGGAGATTTTAAGGTTAACAGCGAGGACATTGAACTCCAGGAGCGTGTGTTTCTGTAGTTGTGACGTGAAAGTCGGTGTGCGTGTGTGGGGGTGTCAGTAAGTGACTCCATGAACTCTCTCTCACTCCAAGCAGGGCTCGCAGACTCATGTAAACACGGGGGATGGTGTAGGAGTAGGAGCGTCCATTTACATTCTTCTCTTCACAGGTTGAGTTTTGTGAAGTCTAGCCTCCCAAGGCTTCCTCGTCGAGAGCTGGAAGAGAGTACCTTACAATGCAAAATGCATTGTACCAATTGGAAGCTTGTAAAAAAAAGGAATAAAATTAAAAATACAAAAATATTTTATTTTTTTTCAGAAACGCGGCTATAGGCATGCATGCATTGAATTATTTTCCATTCAATTTAGTTTATTTATATAGCGGCGAGTCACAACAGATGTCATCTCAAGGCACTTTACAAGAAAAGTCATTTCAATACAATCATACAAACATTCCAATTAGTTTAAAGTTTTAGTTAGCTTCCTGTTTAAGGAATCCCAGCAGATTGCATTGAGTCATTGACTTGAGGTTGCGACACGTTGATGCAGACTTCGAACCACAGCAATCCCTTTTACTGAGCAAGCATGTAGCGACGGTGGAGAGGAAAAACTCCCCTTTAACAGGAAGAAACCTCAAACAGAACCAGGCTCAGTAGGAGCGGCCATCTGCCACGACCGTCTGGGGGTTTGAGAAGACAGAGCAGAAACACAGAAGGAACAGAAGATCTGATATAAGAGAACTTTCTATGTTACAGAAAGTAAAAAGTTGATAACAGGAGACGGGGGATGTTCAGCCACCGAGACGATCATCCCAGTCGATGCCCCCTGTCCAACAACGCATTGTAGCTAAGCAGAATACCAGACCAGGTGTAGCTTCTATGGAGAGAAAAACACTGAGAGAGAAAAAAGTTAACAGTCGAAATAACACCAAATACTGCAACTGGAGAGTAGTAGAAAAGAAAGTAGCAGAGTGAAGAAAACTGGTCATTCTGTCCTCCAGCAGTCTAAGCCTATAGCAGCATAACTACAGAGATAGCTCAGGATGACCTTAGCCACTCTAACTATAAGCTTTATCAAAAAGGAAGGTTTTAAGCCTGGCCTTAAAAGTAGACTAAGTGTCTGACTCATGGACTAAAGCTGGGAGCTGGTTCCACAGGAGAGGAGCCTGATAACTAAAAGATCTGCCTCCCATTCTACTTTTAGAAATTATAAGAACTACAAGTAAACCTGCAGTCTGAGAGCAAAGTGCTCTGTTGGGAACATATGAAACGATCAGATCTCTGATGTATCTACCTAACTGACTGCATTCATCAGGATTTATGGATAAATATAGCTGTGTATCATCGGCATAGCTGTGGAAATTTATCCCATGCTGTCTAATGATTCTACCAATTGGAAGCATATATTTTGTTAAAAAAACTGGTCCAAGCACAGAACCCTGTGGAACTCCACAGGTAACCCTTGAGTCTGAAGATTTATCATTTACATGAACAAACTGGAATCTGTCAGACAAATATGATTTAAACCAGCCTAGTGCTGTTCCTTTGATCCCTGTAACATGTTCAAGCCTTTCTAAGAGAATATTATGATCGACTGTGTCAAAAGCAGCACTGAGATCTAACAAGACCAGAACAATCACAAGTCCATTATCTGAATCCATGAGAATATCATTAGTAACATTCACCAGTGCTGTTTCAGTGCTATGATGAGGTCTGAAACCTGACTGAAACTCTTCAAACAGGTGGTTACTCACAAACTTGATTACAAACTATTTTCTCAAGGATCTTAGATAAGAAAGGAAGGTTAGATATAGGTCTGTAATTAACTTAGTCATCTTGATCAAGGGAAGATTTCTTAAGTAAAGATTTTATTACACCCATTTTAAATTCCTGTGGTACGTATCCGTCTACTAAGGATAGATTCATCATATCTAAAATGGGGCCAGGAACCAAATGGAACACTTCCTTAAATAATTTGGTTGGGATTGGGTCCAACATACAAGTTGAAGGTTTAAATAAGGCTAATATTTTTGATAATTCCGAAAGCTCGACTGAATCAAAACAGTCCAAACACAAATGAGGTTCTACAGTTCTTTCCGATGCTGCCTCACTGACTGAGAAATAAATAATCATGTTTGGAAGGATGGCAATGATTTTATTTTTAATAGAATGAATTGTATTTATGAAGAATCCTATAAAATCATCACCACTAAGAGCTGGGGGAATAGTTGGTTCAACAGAGCTATGACTCTGTGTAAGTTTGGTAACTGTACTAAAAAGAAACCTATGATTGTTCTTATTCGCCTCTATTGTTAAGGAAAAATATGCTGTTCTAGCTTGTCCACAGCAGTAGACTATTTTTGAAGGTTAAATAGGAATCCTCTAGGTGTTTAGAGAGCCATTTCTCTCCAATTTCCCAGTATTCTGCTTTAAAGTACTCAGCTCTGCACTAAACCAGGGAGTCAGCCTCCTATGGCTAATTACTTTGTTTTTTAAGGGGCCTGCACTATCTAATGCCAAACCCAATGAGGACGTAATGCTATGAACCAGACCATTAATTTCTGAAGGGTTACAAATGGAATTGCTGCCATCCACTGTGTTACTCTGACACTGAGGAAAGTAAGAATGGAAAAGATTCTTTAAAAATTGTTACAGCATTGTCTGATAAAGCTCTACTATAATGAAATTTTCTTTTAAATTTTCAGATTTAAGATGGTCAGTTAAAGTAAATTCAAAAGTAAATCATGTAACTAATAAGTTGGCGAATTAAATCACGCTAGTAACTGCTTCCAAATAAAGAACATTTCATTCATAATTTTGTCAATCCAAGCCCATAACATTTAAATAAATCTTTCTTGGGTTGTGCGAATCAGCTCACACTCTAAAGTGTAGGTCAATATTGCCAGCTGTGCCTGTTGCAAGGGCTGTGCGCAGGGGTAGGCGGGGCGGCTTTGTTTGTAATAGTTCAAGTTATTGTGTTCCTGTATGTATACATTGTAAATCTATATATGTTTATCTGAATAAATTCAGTATAGTTCTGACAACAGTGTATACGGTTACATGTGTTAAAGACAAACAAGGCCGGATTTTCATGTTAATGAAGCATCTACTTAAGCTGGTATATGGTAAAATGATTAATCACATGGTGAATAAAGTAGCTCCTAGCACCATCTGCTGTTTGTACAGGGAATAGCACACTTGCAAATGAAGTCTCTGAGCTGACCCCTCAAGCCTGGTTTGTACTTCTCCATCAGCAAGTTTGCACCCACACCTACACATATTGACCGAGATGTTTTCCTTTTATACTTCTCCGTTGCTGTGTCAGTGTTGCGAAGCAATTTCCTGCCAGGGCAGCAGGGGGTGTAGACCTTTTCTGGCAGGCCTGCCTACCATTGCAGTGACGTCTCTGGTCGACGACAGTTTATTTACTTCGGCTTGTAAACGCACATCCACTCAAGTAGCAATGGCAGAGAACGAGTATTGATTGAGCTGGAAAGCTTTTTACTAGAAGTGCAGCTCATAGAAAACTCTAAAAACGCAAGTAAACAAACAAACACAGTGATCTGTTTTGTTGTTCTCTATACCTCCTGTCGTTCAAAATTGCCAAAAGACAATATTAGGTAAACTGACCTTGCAATATAAAGCATCCCAAAAACTAAATCAACTAGTAATCACATCCACTATGGAGCACCGTTTTGGTGAAATGATGTTGGGCTGACCAATCTCAGACGTGGTGTTGATGGATATTTTAAAAATTGGGCCTTAGTCTGTCCGTCCTTGCAAGGCTACTGCACATCGCCTGCTTCCCTGAAAAGTGGCGTTCTGTGTCTGCGTGCCCCCACTGACGGAAAAGTATAAACTTGGCTTGAGTTTTGCTTTTGTTGGGTGGTAGGGTAGATTGGGGTTGGGGAGGGGGGCGTCAGAGAGGGTGTTCGCCCAGGGCACCAAACGGGCTAGGACCATCCCTGAAGGTGTGTGTTTGCCTGTGTGTGTGTGTGTTGTAACCATAATACCTTATCTGTAAAGCTACCATTTCTAATAAATGCAGTCTGTTAAAGAACTACATTAAAAAACACCCTTGAATTTTCAAACTCACTGGCTCTCTCTGTCTTTACATGTGTGCCTGTCCTGGCTGACCTCTTTACAGGACTTTCTCCAGTGTCCACAGCATAATTATATCAACCTTAGGCCATCTGCAATTCATCCATCACTGACACATATACTTCTGCACCGTTTAATGAAGGCAGAGCAAGACAGAGACCACAGTTCACACTCAGTCAAGCTGTACCTCAGACCTTCTTCAGTTTAAGGAAATGTATATTTCATTGAGACTGCTTTAACAGCTTTGAACCCAGCAGCATTCAACTGACCAAAGACTTTAAATATGCAGAAAATCAATCCTTCAATCATGAATGCAATGGAGAGCTATAATTAAATTATGTTTGTTTATTAAAACAGTAGGCAGGGAAACACAAAATCAGACAAGGTGGGTCAAGCCTTCTATAGCCTCCAGAAACTGTCAGGAGAAAAAATTACCTTTAGAAATTGAACAGGCACACAGCTGTTTCTGAATCGTGAAGTGTCACTTTTGATTGACCTTTATAAGTTATCAGCACCACAGGATTGCATTGATTGCACATAAAAAAATGTGTTTTCCTTCGGAAATGTACAACTTTGCTTTATGTGCTAGTAAAAACATTACAGTGTGAGACAAACTCCAGTCTGATGGCAGGCATTTTAATAGTGAAAGGAACAAAAGAAAAATTAAATCGGCTGCATTTAATATTTGGGAGTCTGTATTTTATTTATATATATATATATATATATATATATATATATATATATATATATATATATATATATATATATATATATATATATATATATATATATATATATGAGTTTTACGAGCTTGTAGAGAAATACTTAAGACTTGAGGTTGAGATTGTTGACCACAGGTGCTTCAATACAGTATCAGACCATTGATGTACATTTTTATGAAAGAATAAATTAACAAGCTTTAGGCAATGTGAATCTTTATAAAAACTTGTTTGACTTATGGAGTTACTTTAACAATCCAGAAAGTCTTACATTCACTTCACAGTGTTTCATTTTTTTCCTTACTCCAACAATCGATCCATCCATTCATCTTCTTATCGTACCTTTCGCTTTCTTATCGCTCTTCACATCATTCTACTTGCTCTGTTCTACGTCTCCTCTTAACTTCTTTAATCAATATCAGGAGGGTCCACAGTTTAGGGTTTTCATTAAAATAGGTTCTAAAAGCTAAACCTACACAACTCCATTGGTCGATGAAAAAGTTTTAGAACCGGTTTAGTTTTCCACAACCATGAAGGCGCCTATAGTTGATACTTAAAACATCTCTTTAAGTACATGTTTGATCCTCCCTCTGCTGTATTCCCAGTTTCTGTTAAACACCATAAAGCAGGGAGACAGCTTAGCTCAGACATGCACAGAAATCTGAGCATGCTGCTTTTATTTTTTTTAATTATTTTATTTAGGACTGCAAAGGTGCAGCGGTGAGCACTGTTGCCCTGCAACAAGAAACTCCTGGGTTTGCATCTTACGGATTTTTGTCTGGAGTCTGTATATTCACTCAATACAAGTGTGGGTTATCTTCAAGTATTGTAGCTTTCCCCTCACAGTCAAGTAATATGCATGTTAGGTTAACCTTATGCTTTGCCCTTTGGTGATGATATGCTTGTGTCACCTGTTGATAACCGTTAGCTTTCCCTGACTAATGCAGGTATTACAAAGGTATAATAATGGATTATAGCTTGAATCGTCATCCAGACTAACCAAGCAGTGAAATACAATAACTTGTAAATTTCAGGAGGGTTTTTCGACAATAATTTTTCAAAAATAGAATTATTTACAATCAGATTATGAAAATTATTCAGTTTTAGATGTCAGTGAGGCACTTCACATTTATTCAAACAATTGCAATGCCTACCGTAAAAAAATATTCTGTTTGGAGTTTATGATCAAATATAGTTTAGGAAGGATTAAGTGCAGCAAATGATCCAACCCTAAAGAACAATCATAGTCACTTATCTGGTCCTTAAAAAATATTGATTTGCTATATTAATCACAGCATTTGCATCATTATGTCTGCAATCAACTATGTCATCATTTGTGATGATGTGAATTTGTGAACAGTTTGAAATGATTTATGCTTTATAATAATAATCAGCAACTTCTGATCAGTGTTTGTTACCAGTCTTACTAAATAGAGTATACACACACTGTCTAAAGCACAGGGCCGCCGCTGACCATACGCAAAGTACGCACAGCGCATAGGGCCCCAAGTACCTGGCGGGGGCCTCCAAAAAGGGTTTCCAAAGAAATGTCATGAAAATTATTACATTAGCCTATTGCATATAATACATACTTTAGTTATAACAGGCCCACCGTTGTTTTTTCTTAATTGTGTAACCTATCACTCACAATTCGGGCAAATTAAATGTTTTTATCAAAATAATATAAACCTTGCAGTTTATTTTGTTTTTGTTTTATGCTGTACATTACTTAATTTCTAAATGTTCGTGTTCATATGTTTATTTAATGCCAATTTGAAAATGAATAGCAACAGGTTAAGTAGGAACTCGAGTTTTGTCTGTGTTTGTGTTTGGAGGGGGGCCTCCCTGGCCAATTATGCTTAGGGCCCCCAAAAGCCTAGCAGCGGCCCTGCTAAAGCACATATTGTAAACACCAGGTAGATTTTGATGAGTGTTTTAAATGTCTAAAAGTATATTAATTTAAGCAGGTTAAAGGGGAGCTAAATATGGCGATTTTAAAATGGCATATACATTTTGATTGCTGCTCTTCATGAGCTCATCTCCACCTCCTGTAAGTGTACGTTTACATGCAGCAAGAGAAATTCGAATTATTGCCTTAGTCCGGCTGGAATCGAACCGAACTGGAGTTTCAGAAGCTCGACTACTCTTGCTGGATGATGCGATTCAAATCGGACTACTCTGCAACCAGCCCCCCCGGCCCCGCCCGCACTCGCGCACCCCCCTCGAGAAGTTTGGAGAGCCGAAAATCCGACCCAGTACTAACAACAGTGGTGTTATAAGAGGCATATGGCATCTAAGACACACGTAAGCGCCCAATCAGTGCATGTTTGGACTTACGAAGAGGCGATGCGCTGTTACTGTAAAAATCCTGCTTTGACTCCGTCTGCTTCACTCCCGCCAGCCTCAGTTTACTGTCTGAATGCAGCTGGAAGCTAACCGCTGTTAGGCTAACTCGTAGGGGCGCATATCGCCATCTATCGTCAGGGAGTGGAACGTACTTCATTTAATAATTCGATTTTCTGGTGGACATGTAAACTGGGACTCGGCTCGCTGCAGGAGGGGAGTCTTTAGTCCGATTACTCAAAAAAGCTCGATTTAGCTGTTTACACTTCTAACAGATTCTTTACTTTGGCTCAACAATACGGGATTAAGATAAAATGATGCAGCTTCTTCACTGCTGGTGTTCAACAAACCTCTCAGGTTTCTGTAAATCATCTGGGAGGGTTTTTTACTAATTAGGTAAACATTTGATCCAATAAGTTGCACTTGATTTTATTTAGCCTATCAGATTAAAGGTTCTAAATTCTTACATGTAAAATGCTGCCTCTTGCTCCAAATGACAGTGGAAGCAGAGTATTTCTGAAGCGACAAAAGTTGATTCTCTCCCTTTTAGCAGAGCTTGATGCAAATGCATAACAGGTCAATCCTGGTAACAGCAACAAGATTCCTGTCTAATGACACATTGCAGCCTTAAATAGTGTCATCTATTAAAAGGACTAAACTATTCACAACTCACAGGAGAGTTGCACATTGCATCTTCCATCTCTAAGCATAAAATACATGTTAATAAATACATTTTATCAGTTATTTTTTATAAAGATTTTATGTTTTAATTTTATATGTCAGCACTATCCTGAAGCACCACACAAACGAGCCCAGGTACAAAAACAGAACACATTCTCTTATCCCAGTGCCTCTCCTGGAACCTTTAAATAATGTGTTCAGACCCCCGGGAAAGTATTTGTAACTGAGATATTACATTTTAGAAGCTTTTTTACACTCACTTTTAGACACAATATTGGACTATTTACTCCAGATAACAATTCTTTCTCCTCACATGCAACCACCACACTTCTTAACCACCACATCCAGCTGTGCAGGACCTGGGACAAAAGGCTACATGTTTTTTGCAAACTGGCATCTAGGTATAGGGTCGGGAATGAGAGCTCGAACAAAACAAATGATGAGAAAAACGGTCAGAAGAAGGACAACGCAAAGCGTGGACATCAAATAACAGGAATCACGGCTTCAAAGTTAAACTGTCAGGGCAGAACAACAAGACAAACACAGGCAGACAGACATAAGTGTGAGGCTGACATGGTGAAAACAGTGCTGGAGTGACTGGGCGTTGAAGAGATAAATGGCTTGTGACATGATGGACAGAGAATGTAGGGCTACAACAGCACTTTCAGAAAAATATTTAAACAGACAGAAGACTTTAAAATAGTTCAAACATTTCTGTTTAGGTGAAGAATATTTTTCTGTAAATGCCCAACTCAGGAGGATTTTTTAAAAACGAATTTATGTATTTAGACTCATGAAGTTGCATTTACTTGCATGATCGACAAAAAACAAAAATCAGTTCTCAGTGTTTATTTGTTGTGGTTCTCTCTGAGCTCAACGCTGACCAGTTAAAGCAGAAGTCATCTTTGCTATGGCAAAAAGGGGAAGGAGGGGATGGGGTGGGGGGTTGGGGGGATTGCTTTCTGTTAGTTGTCATTTAAATGACTGAGTTTCTTTGTTTTTTGGTATACAACAAAAATTGGAATAAATTGAAAAGAGGACGCCGATTTGAGGAATAGAATTTCAATATCTAAGAGTGAAAATAAGTAGTCTAGCTGTAAAATTGAAAATCTGCTCTCCTGATCAAACACATGAATTTACTGCAATACCAAACACTTTTTCGATCCTCCTTTTTAACAGTGATGTCTAACCCAAAAATGATGTTTCTTAAATAGGTCTGCCTGATTTGAATTTAACAAAATAATAAAATAATAATCAAAATAATAAAATATGTAATGCAGGGACAGAACCTCGTCAGATGGACCTCTCTACAATGAAGGACACGAAGAACCTGCTGATCCTGTTAGTGCCAAATACCTTACAGTTTCCATTCACTTAAATGTGATTTTTCAAACTCACAGAATGCCTGACACCTACACTCTGACTGTTAAGATGTTAGGAGAGAAATGTGGCTTGGCGTGTAGATCATCTGTGATTCTTTTCCTGCCTTGGCACATGTCACTTTCCGTACCTCATCGATACTTCCTTTCATGCCATAGTGGTCAAACTCATTCTGTCTTCTTTCCACTAATGTATGCTCCACTTGTTTTTCAGCCACCTGTCACTATCCTGTCATTATCTGTCCCTTCAGCCTACATACGTGTCTTCTTGCCTTACTGTCACACAGCATAAACGCAGGAGTTAGATTAAACAGTGCATGTGTGCAATTACACTGAACTATGTGTGTGTGCGTGCGTGTGTGTGTGTGTCACCTCACATCTGTGTCCCTGTTAATGACTTTGACAACATGAGAAAGACAGTTTGTACAGCTTGACCTCGGACAACCACGGTCAATGTTCAAAACGAACCTTTTTGATGTGAATGGGAATTTGATTACACAAATATTATCCGCCTGGTTCTTAATTATGTTGACTGTCAATTTTTTTTTTAAATTTGAAGGAAATTCAAAGAACATTTATAATGCATATAAGGGTTAAGCATATTTCATGGTCAGCTGACTGTTTAACTTCATGGCCCATGTAAGCTCAGTGAGACTCCAATTGCTTCTCTTGCAGTTGGCTGCAATCAGCCAAGGATGGATTTACAGGTAAGGTTGAACAGGTAATTTAAAGAAAAACCATACAAAAAAACAAGAATGGAAGGTGGACAACAATTTAGCCTGGAGTGTCAAACTATAGACTGTCATAAGCTGTATAAGTAAGGGACCCTAATGGAGGCAAGAGGCAGACAATGTAATGGGTAAGTGGATGTTTAAAAATAAACCAGGAGAACAGACTAACATAACTGATGTGGAAAGAAGAAACAAGGAACAACCAACAAGAAGTCAGATATAAGGTGCTTAAGATGAGGATCTGACACTGGATTGAGGGAATCAGAAGCTATACGTGATGGGAGGGTGATTATTGACACAGGAAAGAGGTGAGACTGATTAACTTTGTGGAAGCACCTGGGAGAGCAGAGGAAAGATAAAACTGAAGTAAACTGTCTTAATTAAATAACCACCACCGAATATTAATCATTTACTTAATCCAGCATATTTGACCTCCACCAGGAGGTATGTTTTTGAGCCAGTCTGTCTGTCTGTTTGCTTCTTTGTCTGTTAGCAAGATAACTCAAAAAGTTATTAAGGTCTGTGTTCTCTGAGTGCTTTTCTAATTTAATAACACTATATGTTTGTCATGTTTCGTCTTAGACTCTAAATCAGGCAACAATTCCACACGACACCTTAGAACGGTTTATAAAGATGTTTATTAATAACCAGAGGAATGGAGAGAGAGCCAGAGAGGGAGAACGGCGGCGAGAGACTCCGGGGAACAGGGACTTAGGCTGGAGGAAAACAGGGTAGTGGTTAGAAGAATGTTCTTGACGTAAACAGTTCTCGATATGAATCTTGGAATAGAACCCTTACTTGCTAGACGGCTTCGGAGACGCCTGGAGGAGGTACAATGGAGACAGGAGCTGAGAGAGGCTGGGGTGGTTCGGAATGATTGTAATCCTTAGTTCCTTGTGGGTGGAGTCGTTAGAGGGTGGACAGGCAAGCGTAGGAACAAAACGGTTTTCCAGGTGGGGAGTGGAGCGGAGACTGACCAGGGAAGAACCGGAGAGGAAGGTGAACTGCTCCGTTGAGAGAATCCGTCTGTTGGTTCCAGGACCCAGGGAAACACAAAGGAAATAGTTCCAGGAAGGACACGGATAGAGTCTGCGGATGGTATGAGAAAAGGTGAGTCCCTCGGACAAGATTGGCTAGGAAAAAACTTCTTAAGTATTCTGAGGAGAAGTTTGGCCTGAATAGCACACTGAATGTGAGAACCATCTGGCGCCAGTCCCAAAGGATCCACTCCCCTTTTGAACGGTAGTGCTGATGAGTAACACCTGCTGCTGCATCTGCCGGTCACACCCTGTGGAATGAGACAAGGAAACAACCACACCCAAGCACCCATATCCTGAAACCTAACAATGTTTTAATCAATTCTTTCCTGTTCTCATCCTAGGTACTTGAGAAATAGGGTAGATTTGTGCTTGTTTGAATAATATTCTAGCATTTATTATTGCTGCAGCTAAAATAAAAACTGTGTAATCATCGAACTACCTCCCGTTTGAACATTTGAACAATTCAAATGAACCGTAAGAGCAGTTTTGAAGGCGATTCAAAGGTGACTATTAGATGACTCACACATAATCACATCATGTCTCAGAAAAAAATTTAATAATGAATTTGGCTACTTAAAAAGAATGTGTCAAAAGATAAGTATAACAAATTTGCTTTGCTCTTGCTTAAGTAGTTGATGGATAAACCATGTAGAGAATGCTGGTAGAGAAGGACTGTATTGATCCAGCAGCTGTGTTGTGTGCATCAGATGTTTGTGTCTTGATTAGGCCATTAACTGGGAGGATGTGTAAGGTTTGGGGTCATGGAGAGTAATGAAAGCAAAAAAAGAGTATTTACAACTGATTTAGCCAAAGTAAAACAAAACAGATGTCAGTGCCAGTGCAGTGTAACTCCTGCTGAGGAGGAATTACCTGGAACCATTTTGGATTTTTATTGACTTCTCTGATCTCTGATGACTGCTGATTTGGTGTGTTAGTTTGCTCACATGGTAAGCGTATCAATTTGGCGTCATATGTCTTTTCTTTTTTCGTTGTGCCATCATTTTCATGTCCCAATAAAAGTTTCTGTATAACTGCTTGCTACTTGGGATGATATCACTATGCTGGAGTGTTTGGGATTGGGTTGTCCTTTATCGTGTTTTGAGCATTTCCTTGTTAATTTATATCTATTCATGTCTTGCCATTTTCTATTCAGTTCAATGCATTTATAATTGTTAGGTAGGTCTTCAAATATAGATTGTTTTCTTTGTATTTAGTTTCTTAGGTTATTCTTATGTTTTGTCCTTGTACACAGGGGAGTGTCCAGCCTTTGAGGAGTACCTGGGCTTAGCCCAGACAAGATGTGATATAAAAAAGTGTTACAATAGATTATAGACTAACATACATTGTAAGGTGCCTAAATTATATATTTTTTCAACGCATGCATGTCAAAACAGTGTAATGTGTCATCTAATATACAATGGCTTATAATTCTATATCTAATGTTCAATTTAATGTTCTGTGTTTTGGAAAATTACGTCTGAAAACAGCAAAACAAACAATAATTATTTCAATCAATCTTTCTCTTGTTCTCTTGTTTATTTAAATGTCCCTTTCATTTTCTCATTTGTCTTTGCTTTTTCCATCTCTCTCCTTCCACCAGTGAACTCCCCATATTTTTTATTATTATTTAAAATTAGATTGCTCACAAACACCGTGCACATGCAATCATTCATACACTATTCACCTATTGCTGTCTCTTTATCTCTAGCTGTTGTCTCTCCTCTTCTCCCTCTAATCACTTGGCCTTCTCTCGTCATTGGTTCTGTCTTGGATAGTCTTTTTGGCTCTGTCAATGATGCCAAAATGGTAAATGAGCAAATAAGGTAAACAAAGCTTTACTTATTTCAGGTATTATGTCTTCAATGATGCACTGTGATTGACCCTTTGTGAATTTGCTTCCATCTATATTTTAATAGGTATTATGATAGTTGGAATTGAAAGAACCTTTTCTTATTAGTTATCTATAACACAAAGTTGGAATATTTAATTGTTGCCAGTTCACATGTCTAATGATGATGCTGGTGCTTCTGCTGGAGCTGCAGCTACAGCTCCTCTCTTTAGCTCATCTCTCCTACCCTCTACTAAATCATGACATCAGAATTAAGTGCGCAAACTATGATTATTCTAAACTACTAATACAAAACACAAACTAAATATCCTTATAAAAACACCTGAGCTACATTGAGTCATGATGCATCAAGAGTGTTACAAAAGTGTTTACTTGGTTAGTGATCTCTAGCACAAAACATTCTACTAAAATAACTGACCAATTTCCATGTTTGATTAGAACAGCTCTGCTGCTGCTGGCTCCTTCTCTGTCTGCAGCTCATCTTTGCTTCCTTTTACAAAATTATTAAATCAAATCAAAGTGTGCAAAAAACCAACAAAAGACAAGGCTCACATAGAGGAACACAATAATGTAATACAAACAAGCAGAAAATAAAACCAAATCAACAAGTTCAACAACAATAGAAACATTCAGCCTTCTTGTCTAAAGCAGCAATTCTCAAATGGGGAATACTGTCTGCAGGAGGAACCTGGGTTAAAGAAATGAACAGATACTTATTTCAAAATTAACAGAAAAGGGCAAAATAAATTCAATTTTATAGTCAACATTGCTATATTAGAGTTTCCCACATCAAGTTAGCAATTATATTTTTCCTTTGTTGGACTGTGCTTTTTAATTAAAAAATTATTTTGTTGCTTTTGTATTAGTCATTTTTCATGAATTTCCTTAGTCAGTGTGCTTTCTAAGGATAAGTAGTTTGCTACCAACGGGACAGCTAAAGGAAATGATGCATAAGCCATTTCCATCACCTCATTTTACAAAGATAAATTCTTACCCTTGGCCTCTCTCTAGAAAAAGCTAAGGAGTTGCAACTGTTTTTTTCCCATTGATTTCCATTGATTTCTGTTAGTCTTAGAAAGGTTGCTAATCGTAATATATCTTCGGTTTTGGCGCTATGCATTTTTCTGCACATGCATTTTTACAGAGTGGCACTGTTAGGAGAAGGGAGGGGCCATGTGCCCACGGTAGCGACATACTGACTATGGCAAGCCAAGGTATGGCAAGGCGTTAACATATGCCTTGGATGTTAATACCTTAATACAGCTGTAATACACGCCTTATTTTTGATACTGATGGCTTGCTATAACTGACGGTAACCTTACACTGAGTCAAGTCAGCGGCAGCGCTGATCCGAGAGGAGCACACCCGGCCCGTTGTGTGTGATTGAGGGAGAGGTGAGCCTGTGGCTGGTGAGTGAAACAACAGACTTAAAACATCCGGGGCTAGACTGAAAATATTCGGGGCTGAAGCCCTGGGAAAATCGGCTGACGACGCCACTGCTTGTACATTTATATTTACATCCTCTAGATTACTGTCAGACCTTTTACCCTTATGTTGGTGTTTCAATTCATTTCAATTCAATTCAATTCATCCCTAGTGTTTATCAATCGCCTTCCCTCAACCTGCCAGTTTGCTCCCCTTCACAGCTGTTCCTTATCACCAGATTTTTCTCTGCATTCTCCTTCAGCTGTTCCCCATTTGCCTCTGATTAGTTCGTCTGGTTACCACCCCTGCCTCTGTATTTAAGCTCATGGATTTTCCTCGTTTTCACTGGATCCTTCCATTTACCTATTAGCATGGTTTATATCTCTTTAGGGCATTACAATTCTTATTTTCAATCTACATTTGGGTGCTTGCCAACAACAAGCATGACAGATAATGGATATCCATCCATCCATCCGTCCATTATCTATATTGTGTATCCTATGCAGGGTGCCTATCTCCAGCAATCATTGGGTGAGAGGCAGGGTACACCGTGGATAGGGTGGATAACAGATAATGTTTCTCATTCCCTCTTCTTTCAACGCACTTTCAACTGTAGACTAAAATAAATGAAGAGCTACACAAAAGGCAACAGATTCCCAACTGGAATTAGGTTTAGACTTTGGCTGGATCTTTCACAGAGCTAATGCTTTGATATAAACCATTCTACTGTAGCTTTGGTGAATGGTTGGGTGGTTGTTCTGCTGGAAGGTGAACCTCTGCCCCAGTCTCAAGTCTTGTGTAGCTACCAACAGATTTTATTCTGGGATTGCCCTGTATTTAGCTCCATTTATCTTGCCATGGATTCCTACGTGCCCCTGTCTTTGATAAAGAAAAACATTCCCAAAGCATTATATTGCCACCACCTTGTTGTGTGTTGGTATAGTTTTCCTTCACACATAGCATTTTGCAGGTGGGTCAAAACGTTCAGTTTTGGTTTAATCATACAAGAACATGTTATTCCTCATATTTGCTGTGTCTCTTACTTACATCTGGCAAACTGACTTCTTTTGACCTTCTTCTTTCCACTCTTCCATTAAGGTCAGATTTGTGGGGCAAAAATTCTTCTACTTGACCTACGAATTTCTGCAGCTCTTCCAGTCAGTCCACATGGAGGGGTATCTCTTGATAGGTTTGCAGATGTGCCATAGTTTTTTTCTTTTCAGATGTAGGACTGGGCAGTGCTCTGTGAGATGTTTAAATCGTTGGTTGGATGGATGGATGCAAATAGCAATGTGAAACCAGAATTCACTGAGGCCAACACTGATACCGGAATGTACACACAACCATACCGTTGCCAGCCCAAGGTCTGTGAAACTCAAACGCAGCAGGAGTAAATCATCAAGCAGTACGAGAGAAGGTGTTGAAACAGGGACAGAACACTATATTTAAGACTGATCTGCAAAGCCAAAAAAGGCAGTTTGAGTAACATAAAAGCTCCAGCAAGCAGTCTCCAATTATGTCAAAACTTGCAAAACATTGTGCTGTGCAGGCAGTGTGTACGCAGAAGACACATATCAGCTGTGGACGCAGACCAGGGAAGAGTAGCCTGCGCATTGCACCGCATGAAAAATAAGTGCCATGATGAATGGAATTTTTGAGCATAGGTTAACGCAATTTCATTTTAAACACTGGTAGTTTTTCCCTCTATTAAAAGCTATTAAGATTTTGTTCCTGCTTCATAGTTCCGCCTCCCCCTCCCCTCTGAAGTCTGTTAATTAACAACCATGAACTACCTAATTTGAGGAAGGTCAACAGAGTTTGAGGATTTTTGGTTTTCTTTAGCTCCTAATGAATCTCATTTATATCCCACACTGCGGCCAGATGTGCCTCTTCATCCTCCTCCCCACCTTGCTCCAGGTATCAGTCACAGTCCTGTGTATTTCCGCCACCCACGACCTCACATCTGGGTCCGGATTGAACTTGGCCAAACGAGGTCTGACAATATTGAGAAAGAGCAGGACAGAGATGGTTGTAGTGTGTAAAGAAGCTGGGTTTGTGGTGCGACTTAGATTCATCTATAGGGCCGTTTACATTCTGCACTTGATATGGGTATTGTATTCACAGCTGTTAACCGTTCTTTCAATTTATCAATGTATTTTCCCTTGATCCTGTTCCGGCAGGATCCGTTTAAAATTAGGCCCTGGTTGGATAGTCTTTTTTTTTCTTGAGGGGCCCTAATTCATTTGTTGCTTTATAGGAAGAAGGACGGGGGGAGTAGGGGTAAATGACCCCGGATCTAACCCTGCTTTAAACTTCTCCACAACTACAACTTCCTCCCTGACATGTGTGTTGTGTTTCTTTGGTAAGTTCTTACTGGATGTTCTCTAACAAACCAGTGAAGGATTCACAGAACAATTACATTTCTTTTTTCAGTTTAAAATATTCACAGCCCAATATTTACTTAGTTGTACATTTTTAAAGCATTTGTTTGAAGTAGGTTTTATTTTAATTGGTTGGTTGAATACAAATGCATGCCACACTTTTCAGATTTTTTTTAATAAGAAGACAAAAATCCTACTTTATAATAATGTGCTCTTTTGTGTTTGTCAAACAAAACACAATGTGTTTTGTGGTCTTTAAGTGAACAATTTTTATAAAAATGTTCAAGAGGCTTGAATATTTTTGCAAAACTCACAAGAATGCTTTTTACCTGATGTTTACAGACATTGATGTTCCAGGGATGTCATTTTCTCAACACGACTCTGTCATTTACCTCTTTAACCACAACTTTTGACCACTTGTTTTGTTTTCTGGCAAAAAACATTTGTTTGCTCCCTGGAGGATCTGTATGCATACCACACAAACCCATATTCTTGTTAAGTGGTGCTGTACTGAACAGAAATGTCAGATCCCTTCGAAAAATGGATAGGCTGTCAGTAGTTTGCAGTTGTTTTTTTTAAATAAAATCAGAATGAAATGTGCCAGCTGGGGGTTGTACTGAAAGGTTTCATCATAATGTGTTGCATTATGCATTTAGAGAGATTGACATTTACAGCAGTACAGTCTTTTTATTGGTATCAGAATGGCAAATTTAAAACTCTCTACAAACAGTTTTTTGGGTCGTTTTTTTTCAATACTCAGTCCTCTTCTTAAGCATGTTTCTAAACCATTTAGACACCTTTTCTCCACAGCAACCAGCAACAAGACACCGTTTTTTTTAAACAAAACTTTGCTTTTGTTAAGTTCCAGTCTGGAGAAAGAGCTACAAGCATCATTTATATGTTCATGATTGGAAATCATTCATTTCATTTGGAACACTCAATTAATCCCGGTCCATTGTGTAAATTGAAAAATGCCACAAATTAACGAGGGTTTTCAATAATTTCTCTAATAGCATTTTTAATCACTTGTGATAATTGTGATGCAGAAATTGTTAAAAAATTAAATGTTTTCAAAACCAACCACTACAGGTGAAACCAGATATTCAAACACAGTATTAAAATACTGACTGTTTTTACCATATTCAATTCAATTCAGTTTTATTTATATAGCGCCGATTCACAACAGATGTCATCTCAAGGCACTTAACAAGAAGTAATTTCAATACTTTTATACAAACATTCCAATCAGTTAAAGAGTTTCCTATTTAAGGAATCCCAGCAGATTGCGTCAGTCATTGGCGTGAGGTTGGGCCCCGTTGATGCAGACTTTCCAACCACAGCAATCCTTCAGCAATCCCTCATACTGAGCAAGCATGTAGCGACGGTGGAGAGGAAAAACTCCCCTTTAACAGGAAGAAACCTCCAACAGAACCAGGCTCAGTAGGAGCGGCCATCAGAAAACAAAGTTAACAGTCGAAATAACAGAATGTACTGTAATACAACTGGAGAGTAGTAGTAGAAAAGGAAGTAGCAGAGTGAAGAAAATTGGTAAGTCTGTCCTCCAGCAGTCTAAGCCTATAGCAGCATAACTACAGAGATAGCTCAGGATGACCTTAGCCACTCTAACTATAAGCTTTATCAAAAAGGGAAGTTTTAAGCCTGGCCTTAAAAGTAAACAGAGTGTCTGCCTCACGGACTAAAGCTGGGAGCTGGTTCCACAGGAGAGGAGCCTGATAACTAAAAGATCTGCCTCCCATTCTACTTTTAGAAATTATAAGAACTACAAGTAAACCTGCAGTCTGAGAGCAAAGTGCTCTGTTGGGAACATATGAAACGATCAAATCTCTGATGTAGGATGGAGCTTGATTATTAAGGGCTTTGTATGTAAGAAGGAGGATCTTAAATTCCATTCTGGATTTAACAGGGAGCCAATGAAGGGAAGCTAAAACAGGAGAAATGTGATCTCTCTTTATAATATTCATCAGAACTCTTGCTGCCGCATTTTGGATCAACTGAAGGCTTTTAATGGCATTTTGTGGACTACCTGATAGTAAAGAATTACAGTAGTCCAGCCTTGAGGTAACAAATGCATGGACTAGTTTCTCAGCATCACTCCTGGACAGGATGCTTCTAATTTTAGCAATATTCCGGAGGTGAAAGAAAGAAATCCTTGAAACCTGTTTAATATGGGATTTAAATGTCAAGTCTTGGTCAAAAATAACGCCGAGGTTCTTTACGTTATTACTGGGGTCCAATTTAATGCATCCATATGAAGTGATTGACTAATCAGTTTCTTTTTTAGAAGTTCTGGTCCAAAGACAGCAAAAAGTTTAGGGTCATCCATGCTTTTATGTCTTCCAGACATGCCTGTAATCTACCTAACTGACTGGGTTCATCAGGATTTATGGATAAATATAGTTGTGTATCATCGGCATAGCTGTGGAAATTTATCCCATGCTGTCTAATGATTCTACCAACTTGGAGCATATATATGGTGAAAAGAATTGGTCTAAGCACAGAACCCTGTGGAACTCCACAAGTAATCCTTGAGAGTGAAGAAGATTTATCATTTAGATGAACAAACTGGAATCTATCAGACAAATATGATTTAAACCAGCCTAGTGCTGTTCCTTTGATCCCTGTAACTTGTTTAAGCCTTTCTAAGAGAATATTATGATCGACTGTGTCAAAAGCAGCACTGAGATCTAACAAGACCAGAACAGACACCAGTCCATTATCTGAGGCCATGAGAATATCATTAGTAACCTTCACCAGTGCTGTTTCAGTGCTATGATGAGCTCCAAAACCTGACTGAAACTCTTCAAACAGTTCGTTACTGTTTAGATGCTCACAAACTTGATTAGCAAATATTTTCTCAAGGACATACTGTCTGACATTAAATCCAACTAAACATTTCAACTTAGGTCAGTTAGGATTACAGAAATATTTCTTTGTTCAATGTAAAAAATATGTGTTTGATTATTTTCTTCAGTTTCAAAAGTTTACGTACATTCCCTAAGTATTTCCCTTTGAACCCGAATGACTTGGGTCAAAAGTTTTGGGTCTACTTCCACAAGCTTTTCACAAGTGTGTTGGAAGTCTATCCCGTTACTGGTGTACCCGAGTAAGATTTGTACCTTTCAGCTCTGCCCTCAACCTTTTGGTCACTCCTAAAGATTGTCTTTGTTTTTCTTGTAACTAATTATAGTTATTTCCTCATGTGTAGAGCACCAGTTCATTCTTCAATAAAACACCACTGCAAC
This sequence comes from Valencia hispanica, assembly GCA_963556495.2. Classification (NCBI taxonomy): domain Eukaryota; kingdom Metazoa; phylum Chordata; class Actinopteri; order Cyprinodontiformes; family Valenciidae; genus Valencia; species Valencia hispanica. Next base: position 14,566,525 of record OY747702.1, on the reverse strand, counting down.
ATAAGGCTTCCACCTAAGTACTTTACTGTCAAGATCATGTTTTTAGGCCTGCTAGCTTTCCTCTTTTTTCCTACAAACGCGAATATGGTCTTCATGGCCAAACACTTTCATTTGGGTTTCATCAGATCAAATGACATATCTCCAGATAGTAATGTCTTAGTTCACGCAAAAATTTCAGTTATTATTGATTCCATTGCTCCAACTAAAGTGAAAGTAGTCTCAGGTAGAAAGAAGTCTTCATGGACTAATGATCCACTGGTAAGTAGTGAAAAAAGGGAGTGTCGACGAGCTGAGAGAAAAAGGCGGAAAACTGGACTCCAGGTTCACTGTGAGATCTACAAAGAGAGACTGAACAGATATCAAATAACTTTAATAGATGCAAGGGAATCGTTCTTTTCTGAAATCATTAACAGAAACATTAATAATGCACAGACTTTATTTGCAACAGGTGAGAGACTAACCAATCCACCAGTGACAGTAGCCCCTGAACTAAACTCAACCAGGGCCTGCAATGAATTTGCCAGCTTTCACTGAAAAGATTTTAACAATTAGACGGTCAGTCTGTACTTCAGTACCAAAACCACTACCAATGTCATCTCCAATCAACACCAATGTACAAAAATGTCTGATTTTCATGAATTAAACACAAAAAAAACCTAGATGAAATCATAACCCAATTAAGCTCCTCCATCTGCTGTCTTGATATCCTACCCATAGCTTTTAAAGAAAGTTTTCCCTGTCATTAGGTCTGATCTGATTCAAATAGTGAACTCATCGCTCCTGTCAGGTCTCTTCCCCCAGGCTTTAAAAACAGCTGTTATCAAACCACTGCTAAAGAAGAACAACCTGGACAACATGGTAATGCAGAACTACAGCCCAATTTCTAATCTTCCATTCATCAGTAAAACTATTGAAAAAGCTGTGTTTCAAAAATTAAATAGCTTCATAAAAATGACCAACTGCTTTGATGTTTTTCAGTCTGGTTTCCATGCTCACCACAGTTTGATATTGGATGTATGGATATTTAAAATGTAATTTTTAAGTCTGGTAGACCCAATAGGATTGGGGAGTCAGTTATACCAACTGCGCCACTGTGCAGCCCCTGTTTATTCCACAGATTTTCTTATTTTTAAAACATTTTGTTTAAAAAAGCTGTTTAAGCTGTGATATATTTTGATCTGACCGTATTTCCATCAGGGCTTTCACCTAATCTTCACATCTAACCGCTAACCATTTATTCTAGCTTTTCAGCTAGACTTGGGCTTGTTTTGGTTGTTTACCCACCATCCACTGTGTTGGGGTCCATAAATAAAAGTGAAAAATTACTAATATTTTTAGATGGACCAGAGTCAGCTTGTTGCTCCACACCTGAATCCACAAATATGTGACTTTCCTTGAAAAAGTTTGATTCAACAGGGCTTGTGTGAATGCTACCTGATTTAACGTTAGGCAGGGAGAAAAAAAAATGTGTGTCTTTTAAAGTGTAAGTTACTATTTTGTTTTAGTTGTATGTTATGCATTTATCTGTTTCTCAATTAAGGAAGCAGTTTATTAAACAGAAATGGGCTTTTCAGATTTCTATTTATAATGAAAATAAAAGATGATGAACTAAAATAATAATAATTTTAAACAGTAAGAAAACTCGAGCAGAACCAGGTTCTGAATTAGTGACCATGTGCTTCACTAGCCGGAGACTAATAGGACAGTAGTGACAAGGGGTCTCATTTATAAACGTTGCGTACGCACAAAACGGGGCCTGAAACTGGCGTATGCCACCTTCAAAGCAAAAGTTGTGATTTATAAAAAACAGACTTGACGGGAAAATGTGCGCACCTGTACGCCAACTCTGACTCGTGCGTACGGACATTTTGGAGACGGGGGGAATCGACGACGCAGTTGGTGAGGTGGTGAACTGCAGTCAGACTGCATATTACTCCTCTCACACATATCATTTCACCTCACACCAAACATTAATTATGGATTCATGTTATTATAAACATTCAAACCAGCAATGATATCTATATTGTAGTTTTGCAGAGAGCTATAGCTCTTCTAAAAACATTTTTCAATATTAAAATAAATACATAAAATTTATCTCAAAACCTTAAACTCAGATAAAAGGGCCGGGACTGTATGCCAATTAATAAATTGAATCATCTGTACCATATATCATTGATTGATCATTGAAGGAAGCAATCAGTCTTATTGCTGCCAATAGAAAAACCCCAACAACATTCAAGCGAAATATTTGAGATGGATGGATTGGCTTTGCTAGAAGATTTTGCAAAAGGAAGGATTAGGAGAGAACGCGTGTTCAGGGATCATTCCCATCCTTGCCCATGATGATGACTGGCTAATAAGCAGATTAAGATTCCCTAGAGCTGTGCTCTTGGATCTCTGTGCTGAATTGGCCCCGGTTTTGGAGAGACCGTCCAGACGGAACCGTGCCATTCCGGTCCAGCTGCAGGTGTTCACCACTCTGGGGTTTCTTGCAACTGGTTGTTACCAGCGGGAATTATCCGACAGGTATGTGTCTGAGTGACATGATTCTTACTATTCTGCCCAAAGTCCCTTTTTGGAAATAATGCCTTCAACTATGTTATATTTATTTACTAGGTCTGGGATATCACAGCCGTCCCTGAGCGCAATAATGCCTGCAGTCTTGGATGGGATCATTAAAATGAGCAGGCGATACATCACGTTTCCATATACTGTGGGGGAGCAGGCCGAAATCAAGATGCAATTTGCAGCAATGTCCGGTTTCCCAAACATAATCGGCGCAATTGACTGCACCCATATTGCTATAAGGGCCCCGTCCGAGGATGAATTTGTTTTCGTCAATCGGGAAACATGTACACAGTATTAATGTGCAGATCATATGTGATTCACCCATGATGATCACTAATATGGTGGCACGATGGCCTGGGTCAACACACAACTCCTTTATCTTGACACACAGCAGTGTAGGGAAAAGACTGCAGGCAGGCGCTGTTCGTGATGGCTGGCTGCTCTGTAAGTCCTCACCGTCATTAGAAATGCTGGTTGTTGACGCCTGAATTAAACGTGTTATCACTTGCAGGTGATAGTGACTACCCTCTCAGGAGCTGGCTTCTGACCCCGTTCCCAGACCTACAGACAGCAGAGGAAATGCGGTACAACTCCTGTCACACGCGTGCGCGCTCAGTCATGGAGCGTGCCACATGCCTGTTAAAATGTAGGTGGCGGTCATTGGATGCCTCGGGTGGCAGACTATTATACCACCCTACAAAGGTCTGCAAGATCGTGAGGGCATGTGGAATTCTTCATAACATGGCACTGAGAATTGGAATTCCCCTCCCTCCTGGCCTACCTCCCCAGCATGAGAACCCCGACCCACAGCCGCCTCCTCCTCGACAGGAAGCCTTCACCCAGGGAGCAAGGATCCGCCAGGATGTAATGCGACGTTTGAGATAACGACATGGTTAATTTATTAAAATGTTTTATTGCATCATTTAAAACGTACCAATGGCTGTCACTATGTCGCAAAGCACACTCTTTATTTCCTTTAACTCGTTTGTCACATAATTGATGGCGCTGATGGTGTCTCTCTGTGTCTGCATCACAGCTTCAGTCAGAACCCGACCACTGCTGGATGCACCACGGGCACCGGCAGCACTGGTGCTGGGGGCAGCCGGACGCTGGGCAACCTCATCTTCCTCAGCCTCCTCATCCTCGCCACCTACCGACTGTGGAAGAGCTGAAAAGACACAGCATATTAGTCTATCTCCTTAAAATATGCTCAAATTTGTTAACGTAGCCACGTAATAAAATATATACAAAAGGTGCTTTACTGGGTTCCTCTGTCGTTTCTGCCAGGTCGGTGTCGCCCTCCTTCTCTGACACAATACCGTACACACTTGATGTTCCCATGATACTTGCCATCTTCCTGTCCAGTGGTGTCAGCTCGGGTCTACACGTACCTCCTCCAGTAGCAGAACCACTCTGGCGGTGGGAGGCAAGTTATTTTTTTGCCTCGACTTTGAGGTCCGACCACTTTTTTTAACTTTCGGGTACCGTCCTGTCAGTTGCACTGACAGTCTGCACTGCAGACGCCACATGCTGCCACTCGCAGTTCTTCCTTTTATTTGTGACACCACTGCTGTGTCCACCAAATAAAATGTCTCTTCTAGCCTCCACTCTAGCACTTCAATCTCCATCTCCGTAAAGTTTCTCTTCTTGTTTTTTTTTGTTGTTGCCATATTTCCCCTCTTCTTCATATGCATCAATATTCATGTCCTGCTTTGCATTGACCTTTTAAAGCCGGATTTGGGCGTGTTCAGGGCGGGATATGAGCCAAATTCACGTGCGCAAACTTCCAAGAAGACTGTGATTTATAAAGGGGAAATTGCTTACACCTATGCGTAGGCATGGTTTTATAAATCAGAAATCTTTTTGGCGTACGAAAACATTTTGTTTTGGTCGTACGTACACTTTTAGTAGGGATTCTACGCAATGTTTTATAAATGAGACCCCAGACCTCTGGGATAATAAGTTAGGTGGGGTACAGCAACTCAACACCTAATAGCAGCAACTAATTCTTCTGCGACGCATACAGTCTGAATTTGATCAATAATATTGATTGCTATTTTAGGTGATTAATTTAATATTGATTCAATATTAAATGAACCACAAAAAATAGCACACATCTGCACACTACAAACACCATTTTATGTAAATGTAATTGAAGAATGAAACCTTTTTCATAGCCTACATGAAATTATAAATAAAGGGTCACTCACCAGTGTTGTTCTTCTTGGAAAAGAAAATGCAGATCTTTCATCTGGGCAAATGTTTCAATAACTGTAGGATCTTTCATATAATCTCCTTTAAACCTATAATAATCTCTTAAAGGGGGGGTGGCACGTTCTTCTTATTCAGAAAGAGCAATTTTGAGGTCCAGTACATCAATAATTTTACCTGAAATAGATCTGTAAGTTCAATAAATGATTTATACTACCTATTTGAAATTTTGCACTTACAGCATGTCCGCACTGAACGCCTTGAAATTAGCTGCATGTCTCTTAAAGAGTCTTGGACATGCCCCCTTCAACACGCTGCCGTCAACGCCATCACAACATTCTCCAGTCGCATGGGGACATAGCATTACAGTACTGTAGCATCGGTGCGCCGGACTTTTGGAAGACAGGCATATCTTTCAGTTTACTACGGCCACGCAGGACATGGTACAAGCATATGCATTTGAACCCGTCTCTGACCCTGAAAGTGAAATATTGGATGAAGCGGAGCTTGTTCAAGAGCTACTACTTTCCACAGGTGCTACCTGATTGCTGCTGAAGACGCTCTGCTTTAGTGCTCTGGGAGCGGGGGAGGGAGGGTGTTCAGTGCTCAAAATGGCGGCCGCGAGAGTTTATAGATATTACTCAAACATACATAAATTAACCTAAGAAACACTTTAGGCATGTTTTTAAGGAGGGAATGGCATAAGAATGTGATGAAAAGCTTTAAAAAGTGGATTTTACATGCCACCCCTCCTTTAAAGTCATTGAACGATGTTAAATTTAGCTAAATTTAGACTCCATCAAAAATCTACTTCATTCTTTTTTTCTTTTCTTTTTTGTCTTGGTAGCTAGCAAGGATATTAGATGGCTGCACACTTCTATCCAACAGAACGTAAACGTGACATATGCTATTCCGATATTTTAATATGAGTTTTGCTGCACAACCAACTTTCATATTTGGTAAAACAGGGCACATCCCTTCTTGCTGTGGTAGGATACCGAGATCTCTTTTTACTTCCTCTTCTTCTAGTAAATTTCTGACAGACTATATGCCAGATGGCGCACTGCTGCCTTTCTCTATCGAGCAAGGTAGTGGAATCTCAGTTTGGGGCCGTGGCATTCGTACCCCTTGGCTGTCTACCGAGCGCATGTTGCACATACGCACTGTGATTCCAGATGTTCATCATTTAAACCAACGTTAAAGGGCCGGCCCCAATCGCTGCTTCAAGAGGAATTAAGCCTCCTGAGCTTGTCAGTATTCTGGCAAAGACTTAGATAGTTATACACAAATGTTTATAACAGAATCTTCTTGGTAACAGAATCAGTCTTTATATAATGTTACTCTGCATCTGGGGCATTCTTAAATTAATCAGTAGAACAGGGTTGTTCTTTACAGAGGCGCCACAGTGAGTGACACAAAAACTTAATGTGCATTTTGTAAGTGTTTACATTTAATTGCCTCCAAGACTTTTCAAAGGTCTCACTTTCCTTTTATTTATTTATAGGTGCACTTGTAAACCTGCTAGGTGAACATAACAGTTTTACGTTGAGTCCTGTGTTAAACTGTACTGTTGTTTTGGAAAAGAGTCATTCAGTTTTAAAGTCTGAGTCATTTTTACAGGAACTTCATTGCTAAGTTCCTGCATTTTAAGGAACTCAACCGGCCAGGAATTGTTCTCAGTGCAATCACCACTATGGAGTTCTGTGGATATTGTAGCTGGGTTAACTAAAGAATGTTTCTTACAATGTCATGTTTGTGAATGATAAATGATTACAAAGAATTCTACCTGTTAAAATCCAGGTTAGATGTATTTTTTTTTTTTATTAGTGGATTTTTAGCAGTATCCAACATATTCAGTGTGTGACAGAGTATAGTTTAATGGAGTTATGTGTTTGGTTTGTACTTTTACAGTATAGTTGACTATGGTTTTCCATTTGCTGAAATTCAGTGTATTGTGCAGCTCCAACACAAAAGTGCATAGGTATTGAACACAACTGAATTCAGAAACACTTTATTCATTCCAAAGGGAAATTAATTGTTGTTATAACTCATATTAAACAGGCTTTTTAAACATTTTTGTAAGGGCTAATTTCTGTGAGCAGCAATGATCCTTCTGTAAATAATTTTCAACGCAGCGTTCGATCATTGACAGAACAGAGCCATATCAAAACAAAACCATCTTTTTACATCCAAACTGATCCAATCCATGCACTCCAATAAACAAGTCTTACGTCAACAATGAAAAAATAATCTGCCGCTAAAAACCTTCGTAATTTCCTTCCTACCATGTTTTTTCTCACAACGTTTTCATCATAACTACCATTAGCATGCTTTTATTAGCCAAAACATTACACTGCACCCTTCTTCTTTGTGATCTTTATTGACGGTTGGCAAACGACAAACTGGTGCATTATGGTCGACTGGTATGGAGTTTTGGACAAGAATGTCACTCAAGGTTGCACTTGCCTAATTAAGACTGGTGATGTATTAGCATTGTTCCTGCTTGTGCTAGCTTTCCGTTTGTTTTTTATTAAGCCAAGTTCTAATGTCCATTCTGGCAAACAACCATATCAAAGTCGTGATTGATAGCCTACAGCACCCCCTGTTGGTTGTCTTGGGTCAGTATGTTGCATGTTTGCAACCTAATTTGCACGAGGATAATCTGTCGCCCATTGGAGGCATGGAATTTTAGCCATTTTTCCACACAAATTATCTTCAAATCCTGAGGTTTCTTGGGTCCTTTCTGTGCACTCTGATTTTCAGTTCTTTCCATAGATATTGAGTTGGACAGAGGTCATGTCAATGACCGAGCCATTTTTGAAGGATTACTTTATTTCTCTGAAACCAATTTGCAGTTTCCTTGGCTGTTTGTTTGGGGCTTTTGTCTTGCTTGGAAATCCTCCCTCACTTCTTCTTCCGATTCTTATTAGAAAGGCCCTACATTTACATGTCTCCATTCTTCCTTCCCTCACAATGATATTCCCACCTGTGAATTCAGCATTCCCATGTGAACAGGGCCTGACTGACCTTAGGATAATGAATTGAAGAATGAATCACTGATTTCACTGAGTGTTGGTTGGTACTCTGTGACGGGGTAACCCGTATTGTGTCATTTCCTGTTGTCACTGTTGTTTTCTGTGGAGCTGTTTGGTGTTCAGACTCTCTTGAATTGATCTTGTTTTCTCTGTGCTGAGGCCTTTCTAAGTTATTTTAACACACAAGCACACTAAAACACATGTTTTGTGGTGGTGTACTTTACGTTTTGGGAACTCCTTGTGTTTCACACAGCTTTTCTTGGGGTGGTAAGGGCTCGCCAGCTCAGTTAGCTTAGCTTCATTGCGGCTATGGCAACTCTTCTTTCTCCTGTCTCTAACTCTTCTCTTCTCTCTTGCTCTCTCTATCAGATGTTTAGTTACTTCCCTGCCTCCTTTAGTGATAATGGTAACTGTAATAAATGTAAGATTTTTGTAGCTTTGGAGGCGAGGGTATCAGAATTAGAAGCACTGTTGAAAAACCAGCAGATAGCCGAGGCCCATTAGCCAGCGAGGAGCCAACAAGGATAGAACCCCCTAGCCGTCCTCCGGTAGAGCCCGCGCAGCCGAGGCCTCAGGCCGGCTGGGTGACTGTACGTAGGAAGCATAGTTCTAGGACCCAGCCCATGGGTCACCACCAACCGCTCCACGTTTCTAACAGATTTTCCCCGCTCAGCGACTCACCCGCTGAGAAGCCGACCCTGATAATTGGCAGCTCCATAGTCAGAAACGTGGCATTAGAGACACCATTGACCATAGTCAAATGCTTGTCAGGGGCCAGAACGGGCAGCATCAAATCCTACCTGAAACTGCTGGGTAAAGATAAGCGTAAATACAGTAAGATTGTTATTCACGCTGGCGGTAATGACACCCGGTTAGGCCAATCGGAGGTCACAAAAATTAGTGTTGCTTCGGTGTGTAAGTTTGCCAAAACAATGTCAGACTCGGTAATCTTTTCTGGTCCCCTGCCTGATCGGACCAGTGACGGCATGTTTAGCCGCATGCTGTAATTCCATCAATGGTTGTCTAGGTGGTGTCCTGCAAACGATGTGGGCTACATTGATAACTGGCAAACTTTTTGGGGAAAACCTGGTCCATGGCATCCATCCCACTTTGGATGGAGCAGCTCTTCTTTCTAGGAATATGGCCGAATTTATTAGTCCTCCAAAAGCCTGACAACCCAGGGTCCAGACCAAGAAGCAGAGTCGTAGTTTAACTCACCTCTCTGCTGCTTCTGTACTGTTACCTACCCATTACCCTATAGAAACAGTGTCTTGCCCACGGCCAAAATTAAATGTATTAAAAGTTAACCCAACAAAAGCAAATTATGGAAATCTCATAAAGATAAATACAACTTTGACTGAACAGAAAAATAAATCTATTAAATGTTTTTTTCTTAAACATAAGATCTCTCTCCTGAAAGACTTTGTTAGTAAATGACTTGATTTGTGATAATCACATTGATTTCCTTTGTCTCACACAAACCTAGTTGCAGCAGGAGGATTATGTCAGTGTAAATGAGTCAACTCCTTCCAGTCATTTACATTTTCACATTCCTAGAAATACTGGGCGAGTAGGAGGAGTTGCAACCATTTTTCGTTCTGATTTACTAATTAGTCCCAGACCAATTGATAGCTACAGTTCTTTTGAACATCTAACCCTTAATTTTCCTCATCCAAGTTGCAAAACATTAAGACCATTTTTGTTTGTGGTTTTGTATCGTCCACCAGGCCCTTACTCTCAATTCTTGGATCAGATCTCACATTTTTCATCTGATTTAGTATTAAATACTGATAGGGTCATTATAGTGGGGGACTTTAATATTCATGTGGATAATGAAAGTGATGGCCTAAGTGCAGCCTTTAGTGCTATTTTAGACTCAATTGGCTTTACTCAAAAAGTACAGGGATCAACCCACTCGGGCAAACACACTTTGGACCTTGTACTGACGTACGGTATTGAGTGTGAGGAAATAACAGTCCACCCACATAACCCGGTCCTGTCTGACCAATTCTTAATAACTTCTGAATTTACTTTAACTGACCATCTTAAATCTGAAAAAAAAATGTCATTATAGTAGAGCTTTATCAGACAATGCTGTAACAATTTTTAAAGAATCTGTTCCATTTTTCTTTCCTCAGTGTCTCAGAGTAACACAGTGGATGGCAGCAATTCTATCTCTAATCCTTCAGAAATTGATGGTCTGGTTCACAGCGTCACGTCCTCATTGCGTTTGGCATTAGATAGTGTAGCCCCCTTAAAAAAGAAAGGGGCTACCCATAGGAGGCTGACTTCTTGGTTTAACGCAGAGTTGCATACTTTAAAGCAGAATACTAGGAAGTTGGAGAGAAAAGGGCGCTCTACACATCTAGAGGATTCCTAATTAACCTGGAATAACAGTATACTGCTGTATAAAAAGACCCTTCGACAAGCTAAACAGCATATTTTTCATCATTAATAGAGGCGAATAAAAACAGTCCTAGGTTTCTTTTTAGTACAGTTGCCAAACTTACACAGAGTCATAGCTCTGTTGAGCCAACTATTCCCCCAGCTCTTAGCAGTGATGATTTTATGGGATTCTTCATAAATAAAATTATTTCTATATAAACTAAAATCATTGGCATCCTCCCAAACATGATTACTTCTTCCTCAGTAAATGAGGCAGCATCGTAAAGAACTGTAGAACCTCATTTGTGCTTAGGCTGTTTTGATTCAGTCAAGCTTTCGGAATTATCAAAAATATTAGCCTCATCTAAACCTTCAACTTGTATGTTGGACCCAATACCAAACAAATTATTTAAAGAAGTGTTCCATTTGGTTCATGACCCCATTTTGGATATGATGAATCTATCCTTAGTAAACGGATACGTACCACAAGAATTTAAAAAAGCTGTAATTAAACCTTTACTCAAGAAACCTTCCCTTGATCAAGATGACTTAGTGAATTACAGACCTATATTTAACCTTCCTTTCTTATCCAAAATCCTTAAGAAAATAGTTGCTAATCAAGTCTGTGAGCATCTAAACAGTAACGAGCTGTTTGAAGAGTTTCAGTCAGGTTTTAGAGCTCATCATAGCACTGAAACAGCACTGGTGAATGTTACTAATGATATTCTCATGGTCTCAGATAATGGGCTTGTGGTTGTTCTGGTCTTGTTAGATCTCAGTGCTGCTTTTGATACAGTCGATCATAAAATTCTCTTAGAAAGGCTTAAACAACTTACAGGGATCAAAGGAACAGCACTAGGCTGGTTTAAATCATATTTGTCTGATAGATTCCAGTTTGTTCATCTAAATGATAAATCTTCACTCTCAAGGGTTACTTGTGGAGTTCCACAGGGTTCTGTGCTTAGACCAATTCTTTTCACCATATATATGCTCCAAGTTGGTAGAATCATTAGACAGCATGGGATAAATTTCCACAGCTACGCTGATGATACACAACTATATTTATCCATAAATCCTGAGGAATCAAGTCAGTTAGGTAGATTACAGGCATGTCTGGAAGACATAAAAACATGGATGAATCTATACTTTTTGCTTTTAAATTCTGACAAGACAGGAGTTGCTGTCTTTGAACCAGAAGTTCTAAAAAAGAAACTGATTAGTCAATCACTTCATCTGGATGGCATTAAATTGGCCCCCAGTGATAACGTAAAGAACCTCTGTGTTATTTTTGACCAAGACTTGACATTTAAATCATATGTTAAACAGGTTTCAAGGATTTCCTTCTTTCACCTCCGGAATATTGCTAAAATTAGAAACATCCTGTCCAGGAGTGATGCTGAGAAACTAGTCCATGCATTTGTTACCTCAAGGCTGGACTACTGTAATTCTTTACTATCAGGTAGTCCACAAAATGCCATTAAAAGCCTTCAGTTGATCCAAAATGCGGCAGCAAGAGTTCTGATGAATATTAAAAAGAGAGATCACATTTCTCCTGCTTTAGCTTCCCTTCATTGGCTCCCTGTTAAATCCAAAATAGAATTTAAGATCCTTCTTCTTACATACACAGCCCTTAATAATCAAGCTCCGTCGTACATCAGAGATATAATTGTTTCATATGTTCCTAACAGAGCACTTCGCTCAGGTTTACTTGTAATTCCTAGGATTTCTAAAAGTAGAATGGGAGGCAGATCTTTTAGTTATCAGGCTCCTCTCCTGTGGAACCAGCTCCCAGCTTTAGTCCGTGAGGCAGACACTCTGTTTACTTTTAAGGCCAGGCTTAAAACTTCCCTTTTTGATAAAGCTTATAGTTAGAGTGGCTTAGGTCATCCTGAGCTAGCTCTGTAGTTATGCTGCTATAGGCTTAGACTGCTGGAGGACAGACTTACCAATTTTCTTCACTCTGCTACTTCCTTTTCTCCTACAACTCTCCAGTTGTATTACAGTACATTCTGCTATTTCGACTGTTAACTTTGTTTTCTCTCAGTGTTTTTCTCTCCATAGAAGATATACCTGGTCTGGTATCCTGCTTGGCTGCAATGCCCTGTTGGACGGGGGGCATCGACTGGGATGATGCTCCCAGTAACTGAACATCCACTGTGTCCTGTTATCAACTTTTTACTTTCTGTAACATAGAAAGTTCTCTTATATCAGATCTTCTGTTCCTACTGTCTTTGCTCTGTCTTCTCAAACCCCCAGACGGTCATGGCAGATGGCCGCTCCTACTGAGCCTGGTTCTGTTGGAGGTTTCTTCCTGTTAAAGGGGAGTTTTTCCTCTCCACCATCGCTACATGCTTGCTCAGTATGAGGGATTGCTGAAGGATTGCTGTGGTTGGAAAGTGTGCCCAACCTCACGCCAATGACTGACGCAATCTGCTGGGATTCCTTAAATAGGAAACTTTTTAACTAATTGGAATGTTTGTATACATGTATTGAAATGACTTCTTGTTAAGTGCCTTGATATGACATCTGTTGTGAATTGGTGCTATATAAACAAACTGAATTGAATTGAATTGAATTGAATTAAACTCTTTGCTTTGTGTTTTGACGGTCGTGACAGATGGCCTCTCGTACTGAGCCAGGTTCTGCTGGAGGTTGCTTCCTGCTAAAGGGGAGGTTTTTTTTCTCTCCACTGTCGCTACATGCTTGCTCGGTATGAAGGATTTCTGAGGATTGCTGTGGTTGGAGTCTGCATTTCACCAATCATACCAAGCTTTTTGTAATGGGGAACATTTTATATGAAATCAGTTATTATTGTATCTGATATTTACACAAAACAAGAAGGCTTTCATGCCAACCCCCCAGACCACTCAGGTCTTCTAATTCCAGTCTACTTAACATCCCTAAAATTAGAACCAAACATGCTCCTCTAATCTGGAACAAACCCCCAGACAAATGCAAAGCCGCTGAAACACTGAGTTCTTTTAAATAACAACTAAAAACTCATGTGTTTAGAGCTGGCTTTGAGTAATGTTTTCATATATCATTATGTTTTGTGTGTGCTTCTAGTTTTACGGGTTTTTTTTTTACTTCATATGCTTTGTGTTTTACTGCTATTTTCATTTTTACCCCTTAAAGCAACACTAAGTAAGTTTTGCTCTCTGGGTTCCCCTACAGTTGGGAAAAATGTATTGTTTTCTACTACTGTCGTAAAATCTGTTATGGTTACACCAGGGGATTCACATTTACAAGCAATACCCTCTAACGTTACAGATTTTCACGTCTTGGGCAGCCTTTGTGTCAAATGTCTTCATCCCAGGTACATCTTCTATATTTCAGCATGTCATATGTACGGCGGCGTAGAGCTACGTTATGATACAGTCTAATTTCTTAATTATATGGCTGACACCACTGTTCTGACGATCTGTGCTACCACCTCAGAATGTCCTACCATAGCGCGCATCTGTCAGTGCTACCCCTTGAAAAGTATGTTTACATGCCAAAAACAACAACTGTTAGCTTTGATGTTAAACATAATCATCGGAAAATATTTTTCAAGTGACGGGATTGAAGTGGCAGTTTAGCAGTAATGCCTAACATAGCAAAAAATTATGAATAACGAAAACTTTTCTTTCAATCCACAGAACATGCTACCCGTTTAATATAAAGCTAAAACTAGCAACTAAAGATGCACTAAAAACCATGATCAGAATATCCTACCTGTTAAATAGGTCTATAGATGAATAGCACACTCTGGAAATCTGTTAGTTTGTAAAGCAGCTAATGAATATATACCAAGCCAGTAAGATGTAGAGCAGATAGCAGTATTATTACTCCAACATATTAAAATGTAGTATGATTATAAGCACAAATAGCCCGCAAAATACACCGCATTTACTGTACGACTCTAATTAATGGGACTTGTTTACATGCAGTGTAACGATATCACAGAAGTGAAACTAACGTACAAGGGCTGTCATGTAAACTTGAAACTAGTAGCTTAAGGAAAACCTTAAAATATTTTGAATAAAGATTAGCCAGTAATAAAATAATTTGAATAAAACTCACCGTAAACTTCAAAGAAATAAAACAGACGAAATGGATCTTCCAGGTAGGAATTCTTGATGACAGATTTGCTGAGTAAGCGAATTGTGACATAACATCGAAATGTGCATGCGGGTAGCACAGATAGTCGGAACACCGGTGTACAGATGAATACAATTTCGCCTCCGTCATGATGACAATTGTTCAAGCTACCTGCTGCTAGGTATCTTCCATGTATATGTCCATCCCGAGTACGCTCCACCCAGTGAGCCTTGCAGGACGCTGCACCCAGAGAGCCTTGTAGGACGCTCCACCCAGAGAGCCTTGCAGGACGCTGCACCTACCGGCTTTTGTGAAGCCTGCTGTAAAGCAAGTCGCATTTGTAGTCTCATTTGAAATACAAAACCGCTACCCGACGACCCAAAGTTACATAGTGCTGTTATGGCCGATAGAGGGCCGCAAAGCGAATGTGGAAGTGCCGTTTCACCCTGTTATGAGTTGATGAACCACTGATACGAGTTCGGAAACATTATTTTAAGGTAAAAAAAAACTCTTTAGTGTTGCTTTAATCATGTAAAGCACCTTGACTTACCTTGTTGTTGAAAGTGTGCCATACAAATAAAATTGCCTTGCCGTGCCTTGCCTTCTTAATGCTGACAGATTTCTGTTAATTCCTTGGCTTTTTTGGGGGTCATTTTCCTGTGTTGAATATGTATTCCCTGTACCATTCAACTCCATTAGACATAAGTTATGGACTAAGCTGGTATGGAGGGCTTGTGGTGGTTTCTGATATTTGGTGTAGATTTCATGCCAATAGAAATATTGGATTATATTTACTCAGGAAAATATTGACATGTTCAATGCTTGTTTTACTCGTGGTTTTTGTGATCTCTGACAGCACAAAATGCAACATTTTCTGTCTTTTGTAGTGTAGAGATGTCTTCGATTTAAACCAAAAACTAACAAGTCATTTATAAGTCAATATGTTATACGGTGGGGGGGGGGGAATAATTTTACGGCAGCCACTGATTGTAGAAGTCCTATTTAACAAGATGAGAGGTCTGAAAAAAATTTTTTTGAATAGTATTGCAGAAAAAAAGTATTTAGCACTTACAAACATACAAGAATTCTGGCCCTCACAGACCTTTTACTTCTTTTTTAAAAATCTCTTCTATTCTCCACTAGTTACCTGTATTAATGGCACCTGTTTGAACTTATCTGTATAAAAGACATCTGTCCACATCTTCAAACTGTCAGACTCCAACCTCCACCATGGACAAGATCATAGAGTTGTCCAAGGACACCAGGGACAAGATTGTACACCTGCATAAGACTGAGATGAGTTAATCTACAATAGGCAAGCAGCTTGGTGAGAAGAGATCATCTGTTGGAGCAATTTTTACCTCCGCCAAGGAGGTTATGTTTCGCCAGAGTTTGTCTGATGTTAGTTAGCCACAAAACTCAAAGATATTGACAGATTTTGATTACATTTTCAGGAAATCAGTTCAGGAACAACTGATTAGATTTTGGAGGTGATCCAGAACAATGCCTGGGGGGGGGTTCATTAAATTTTCACGAAATGTCTTCAGGGGGCCCTGCGACAGACTGGCAACCTGTCCAAGGTGTACCCCACATTTCGCTCAATGATTGCTAGAGATAGGCACCAGACCCCCGCATCCCCGCATAGGATAGACAGTATAGATAATGGATGGATGGATATTCAAAATGTAATTTTTAAGTCTGGTAGATACAGGATCACTGACAATCTCCTCGACCTGGGAGTCCATGCAAGAACTCACCTCATGGGGTAAACATGATCTTGAGAACGATGAAGAAACAGCCCAGAACTACACAGGGGGAAACTGGTCAATGACCTGAAGAGAGCTGGGACCACAATAACAAAGGTTACTATTAGTAACACACTATGTCGTCTTGGATTACTATCCTGCTGCGCTCGAAAGATTCCCCTGTTTAAGCCAGCACATGTCCAGGCCCTTGTAAAGTCTGCTAGAGACCAACTGGATGATCCAGAAGAGGATTGGGAGAATGTCATGTGGTCAGATGAGACCACGCCACTTCCCGTGTTTGGAGGGGAAAGAATGGTTAGTTGCATCCCAAGAGCACCATGCCCACTGTGAAGCATAGTGCAGGAAACATTATGGTTTGGATTTGCTTTTCAGCAAAGGGGAGAGGACAACTGATCCGTATTAAGGAAAGGATGGATGGGGCCATGTATTGTGAATTTTTGGGGAAAAAAACCTCTTTCCATCAGTGAGAGCACTGAAGATGCAATGTGGCTGTTTCTTTCATCATGACAATGATCACAGGCACCGAAAGAGTGACTACGTAAAATGCATTTCAAGGTTCTGAAGTGACCTAACCAGTCTCCCAGTTGAGGTGTACCTATGATGAAAAATACAAACCTCTCTCATCTTTGAAAGTGGGACAGCTTGCATAATCGGTGGCTACCAAATACTTTTTTGCCCCACTGTACATCTGACCTTTCTAATTAGTGTCTCCTGCATAAGTGGAGAAGGTCCCAGGAAGGACATCATCCTTGGAAAAACAACAGCATGAAGAAGCTGTTATTTAAAATACGGCACTAATCTGCCCTGTTATTCTAGATGTGTCCTCTGAACTTTTCATCTGGTTTCTATCCGACAAAGGATGACCAAAGGGTCAACATTTAACAGAGGCAAGAGTTTACCCATTCGAAAGGCTGTTCATCTGAAACTTTGACCGAGATGGCCAGCTGAAGTGATGCCCACATGATGACGTTAAACTTGAACCTGGCAGGCTTTTGAACCAATTAGTGTCACATCACTTCTGAAACCAAAGGTGTCCCTGTGCCTAACACTCACAAGCTGATGCAGACAGGCATAAATAAGGACGCGCACTCTCATCCCTAATCCCCCGTCCCATCTGTTGCATGGCCTCTGTCAGCTAAATGTCACCTAATAACATCATAAGCTTGTCAACCTTTCCCCTTTTGTCTCACGTGCACGGATGAATGCACACACTTGATCTAGCACAAGTAAAGCCCTGCGTGTGACACCTCTTGCCTTGTCCTTTTTGTTGTCTCTTCCACTCATCTTTGCTACTCATATTTTTTGTCCTCAATTCCTCTCCTGTTCTCTGTCCCTTCTCCAATATATTTTAAATCTTTGTCATTTTCTTTCCAAACAGCTACAGTCTAGTTTCACCATGAACTATTTTAGTCTCATTTCCCCTTAAATATGTCTACTCCACAGATCTTTCTCACTGTTTCCTTTTTCACCAGTTCATTCCTCCTTTATTCTGTCCAGGTTCACTTCAATAAAGTGCACAACTTTTTAAGTTTTTAGCTGAAGTCACAGGGAAGGCTTATTCACACCACTGCCTGTCCTTTCCCCATTCCATCACATTGTTCACACATGTGCCAATGCATCAACCACAAGAAATGAGCTGGAGCACATGTGTGCATGCTCCTAATAATTTGAGAACAGAGCTGGCCTTCCTGATGATCTTATCAAACCAGCTGTAGATAAACTGCTGCTCCAACATACAACATCATAGAAGTTGGCTGATGCTGCTACAGAGTCAAAGAAGATCTTTGGGAGCGCCCTCTGCACTCCAAAGAGTCCAATATCTCAATGTCCACTCCTTGGCTGTTCACTGCTGTCAGTGTGGTGGGTCTGCGTCTGTGGAAATTCACCAACAGCTTCTTGGTCTTCTCCGCTTTAATCAGGAGGTGGTTCAGCTGGCACCAGTGTACAAAGTCCTGAGTCCAATGTCTATAGTCTGGGTTGTCCTCAGCTGTGATGACCCCAACTGTGGCAGAGTCATCAACTCATTTCTCACCTTTGAGCTGCTGCCCTAAAAAAGGAAAAAGGGTGAGGGAGAGGGAGAGAAAGCAAAGTGACACACACAGTGAGCCCCTCAGTGAAATATGACATCTGTGGCTGTTGTTCCAAGTACAGTATGTCAGCAATCTTTACTTAGCAACACCATTTAGAATAAAGAAACAGAAATGCACTAACAAACTAGGAAAAAAAAGTGGGGTGCCACAAAGTGACAATTATGTATGGTAAACAGGAAAAGTACCTTACTTCGCAGTTCACTTCAAGGTCCTAGGACTAGATCTACAGTACAGTATACAGTGCTCATTCAATTGAATGAGAAAGTGTGTCCAAACTTTTGGTCTGTCTTGTACCTCTATAACTCCTAACCTTGGCCTTTCAGCTGTAACTCACAAAGCGATCTATATATAGCCAGTCAGTGAATATATGCTTGGTGACAGTCCTCTTTTTTACCTGGGCAGAATTTTTCAAATTCTTGGGTTTGTTCTCATGTTTATGTTTACAAAAATAGTCAAGCCTCTTATGTGATTTTGTAAAGGGGCAGATACAGTGGCAGACACGATATCTATAAAAAAAATATTGGGACTGTTGATGCTTCCATTGTAATTTTACAGTAATGTGAGCTTTGTTTTACTCAGATAATAAAATATTATAATGACGATATATAGCCTTTCTCTGAAAAGTATTTAATTAAACTGTCAGACCCAGTTTTTATGACAAACTTGTAATGCGAATGAGACACAGTTTTACTTCAAGCTGAATAACAAGCATATACAGGTTAATTTAAATAAATTTGAATATCATCAAATACATCTTGAAACATATCCCTCTTTGAGTAAGTAATCTGTATATTTTGTGATATTCACTGTTTAAATTAATTCGGTTAATTTGAAATAAATCACAGAAAAGAAAACAAGTCAAAGTATGCAGAGTACAATGGCCTGAAGAAGTCAACAGAGCTAGATAAGTTGCAAAAAGCAAAGATAAGACCCTTAGGTTGCCAACACAGACACCCTCGTCTCCATGACTATTCCTTGAGCTCCTGTCGATGAACACCACTAACAGGATTGGTGACCGGGGGACACTCAGCCTGTCACATATCATCTGCTTCTCGAGTCCCCAAGGACTACCATGCCCCGAAGGCCTTACTCTTCAGCGTGATGGTTTTTATCACCACTGGTAACCACCAACAGGTCCTCTGCTTTCCACCATGACAGCCACAGATGACCTTCAGGCCACAGCTCCTGGAAGCTGCATCTGGAATGAGACATGAGAGAAAATCTCCTAGAGGTGTGAGTTGAAAAAATCATCTGAACAGGTTCCTCCAACAAATACTTTCAGCTTAACTTTGTATCTCCCTTTTGGGTTTGCCAGGTCTGTCTAGCAGCTTCCCTGCCACCAGATCCGACAGTTCTCAGTCTGACAGTGAGAACAACATGCCTGTCCCAACTGTGAGATTCTAACTGGCTAAACATTTTTTAAACCATTTATCATTTTCATATGAATATGCTACTGTGTCAGAGACATACTGACAGAGACAAACTACACATTTTCTTGTGTAAATGGATTCCCCTTCATTTTTTAGTCAAAAGCTTGCAGGTAACTCAACAAAGATAAGAGGACACATTATGTTATCTTCCATTAAGTATAAAATTATTTATTCCTGTACATATCCTGTACATATCCTGTCTTATAAGGCCCCATGGCATGACACCACATGTCTGGTTCTGTACAAAAAAATCAAGTGAAAGGAAAGGAAGTCAAGTGGGCAAAAATCGCATCCTTCTGAAAATCCCAAGGCAAACAAACACTGGCTATCTTATATTTGGCAAATAACATCTTGAATATTTACAAGACTTTTTGGAAAATCTTCTGTGCACTGACGAGCCAAATCTGGAACTTTCTGGAAGGTGTTAATCCCATTACATCTGCCGTAAAACTAAAACCACATTTGAAAAAAAGAGAACATAATACATCCAGTAAAACATGGTCGTGGTCGTGGTCTGGGGCTGCCTTGTTGCCTCAGGACCAGTGTTGGTCAAGTTACTGTGAAATAGTAATTCGTTACTAATTACTTATTACTTTTCCAAAAAAGTAATCCAGTTACTTTACTAACTACACTTTTAAAATTAATTTATTAATTTAATAATTCATTACTTTACCTTAATCACTGTACAACCTGAATACACTGTTAACCAATTCTATTCTTCCTGCAAATTCCATCATAATCAAATTATTTAAGAGAAAATGTCTCCTCTTGTTTTATTAGTTTCACTCTTCTAACGTTTTGCACATTGCATCAAGCAAATATTAAGCTAAATGCAACAGTCTCTGATTTAAAGAATACAGTTTAACTTTTAAACCTATTTTCTGGACATTCCACTATGTTTTAAGAAAATAATAAATTTCTTTGTTTAACCTATATTTCTCCATATTCCAGCATATAAAAAATATTTTTGTGTTTTCACTCCTTCATTCAAATAGATGTAAGTAAAATACAGCAATAAAATAACTAAAATTAAAGTCTCTCCTGACTGTATTCCGAATTGTTACCATTTATGTATCTTAACGGTTGGTAAAGCGCAGAGAGGAGTAATAATGAGTTTAGAAAAATTATTTTCAGCTGTTTAGCAGGAGAGGGGCTGTCGGAGGTTTGCCCATTGGAATCGGATGTGATGGCCTCAGACATTATGTCAGTGGGGGGCTCTGAGGTCCCTCAATGAGTTTCACGTTCCTGTGCTGGCTTGCTAGATGCTTACTTGGATTTGAGGTGGAATTTTTGCTGTAGCCTATATAAAAGTTTTCTTTCTACACAAAGTGTACAGGGGATGCTAATGTTTTTGTCACTTTTTTGCTGAATCTAATCAACATAATGTCAGTACTTCCAAGCATTAAAAAGCTGCATGTTGCTGCCCTATTATTTCGTTAATTTAGTGTCATTTCCCGAAACAAAGGAATTATTGCAAAGATGGTTGACGAAACAACAGATTTTTATTTACTTTATTTTTTTTAAGTCTTTATTCAAAATACAAAGGACAGTATTTAACAAAGAACACTAAATTGTACATCAAACGTTCTGAACGGACGCCAGGGGGGATACAAAAAAAATACAAATAAAATTAAACTAGAAAATGACGCTTTGCAAGATACAAGTTTTAATTGCTTTTTTGTTTGTACTATTTAGAATAGAATTTATATAAGATATAATATGAGCCATTAGATCAACAAAATGAGGAGTTTTATTGCTATACTTAATTTTATGAATGTAATATTTACTTAATATAATCAGGAGGTTTATTAAATAAAATTGGGAGGATAATTTTTTATCATAATTAACAAAACCAAACAAGATGTTTTTCCATGATTATATAAAATGGGGATAAATGTTAGCATTTACACAATTTGACAACTTATTCCAAATTAAGTCAGTGTGTTTGCAGGTCCAGAATATGTGTATTATTGACTCTTCGATTCTTTACAAAATGTAAAAGTTTTATCTATATCTTTTCTCAGTCTTTGCATGTACTGATTTGTAGGACAAAATCTATGTATGATTTTAAATGACACCTCTTTCACTTTGTTATTTAAAAGATATTTGTTCGGCAGAAGCCAAACCTTTTCCCAACAAATGTGTCCATGAATTGAAGTCCAAAAACGTATAGCCAAGGATTCAGTACGGTCTTCGCATGCCTTTGTTCCGATTTTTCAGTGCAGAAAAACAGATTTTCCCAACAACAGTGTCCGAGACGTGAAAATGTAGATGAGGGGTAGATGACGTAGATCCTTTAAAAAGACTGATGAGATTAAGAGGAATAGCATCAACAACAACAGAGTAGTCCTTCACAGAGACAGAGACAGGAATCTTGTAATGCTGGAGGAATTCATTATAGGTGTAAAGCTGACCCTGTTGATTAAATAGTTGACTGACCAATTTAATATTATTGTCAAACCACTGCTGGATAAAGACAGTTTTGTTTTTGTAAAAAATATATCTATTGTTCCAAATGTAAAATCTATGAGGAGAGAAGTTGTGTTTATAAATCATGGACCATGCGAGCAACATCTGTTTATGAAATGAAGAAAGCTTGACAGGCACTTTGTAGGTGCAGAGCAGAAAAAAGTCGAGGCCACCGACCTGAGAGAAAACAGAAAGTTCCATAAAGAGTTTGGTTTTTTCACAAACTGTCTGATCCAAATAATTTTGAAAGACATATTTAGAGTACTGATATCTAAAACATTCAGACCACCGTTAGAATAATCATTCATTATAACTGATTTCCTGATGTGATGAGTGCGGCTTTTCCATACAAAGTCACATAATATTTTATCAATTGTTTTACTTATAAAGTTGCTGGCATACAGAGACGGAGCGGCATAAGTAATTCTCGAGAGTCCTTCAGCTTTGGAGAGGAGAATTTGGCCTTTAATGGAAAGATCTCGTAAGAGCCAGAGGTTAAATCTCTTTTTCATTTTCTCAATAATTGGGAGAAAATTAGTATTACTTCCATCACTTTCAGATTTGGATATTATTATAGCAAGGTATGTGACAAAGGTTTTTACAGGAATATTAAAGAGTGAATCAGAATCACAAGATTTAATTGGTACAAGTTCAAATTTTTTCAAATTTAAGGAGAGACCAGAAGCTGTGGAGAAAGACTTTATTATATTTATTGCTAACTGAATAAGAGAGCTATCTTTAAGAAAAAGAATTGTATCGTCAGCTAGCTGACTAATGAGAACAGCAGATCTACTTGCAGCGCTTGCCTTTGTGATGTGTGCAATTTTGCGCACATGGAAACACTTAAGAGACATTGACGAAGACGCTGAAAGGAAAATAGTGACATTTATCCATCATCAACGTGTGCCCTCACAGCTTTTCCTGCACCCCTCTGATTCTAGATTTTTTTAATGTGTACCACAGAACCGACTAAGAATGAACAATTTGTCAAGTGTTTGTTGATGTTCATGGGCTCCTTAAACAGTCATCCAATCAGCTCTGCCAAAGGTCTCACAAGAAGTTTGTGCCTTGTCCTCTTGTCTGAATATGCATGTGATAGAAACTCCAATGTTGTTCAGCCCTGCACTGAGACCAGGAAAGCAGTCAATGAGACAGTGAATACATTTTAAAGGGATCCTGCCTACACTCAAATCTGGGCTTTAAACTAACACAGGCCATAAAAGTTTCATTAAAAGCTTCTAGGGTTTGACAAACTGAACAACATGTCTTATTCTGTGTATCTCTCTCCGCTGGGAAAAAGCAGGGGCACAGCAAAACATACATGGAGAAAAAATTGTGGGATGAGGACAGGATGCAAAACAGAGGGAGGCTTAAGGGAGACAAAACCGGAAAGACGAGCATAGTGAAAGATAATCACTGTTAAGAGGTCTGGTGAGGGAGTTGAGGGAGGAACAGTGACTGGATACGGAAGACATAATTATGTCACTGGAGACAGATTGGAGGAGTTGGGATTTGCAGAGGCCAGCTGCATGTAGGTTCACAATCTGTCTGAATTAATTACTCACTTTTTACTATTCTTTTCTTTTCTCATGTTCATATTCAGTTTTCTTTTCGTTGTAGACTGCCATCTGCTTTGTTTGAAACACATAGGTAATCGGCTTGGAGAGGCATAACAAGAGTTGGTTAGAACAGCAAACTGCAATAAAGCAGAGGGAAAAGAGCAATTTATCTCTCTGTTATTATTATTGAAAAAGCTGTGTTTCAGCAGTTAAATAGCTTCATAACAATCACCAACTGCTTTGATGTTTTTCAGTCTGGTTTGGCTCTTTCCTGCTGTATCCTGTTGTTGAATAAAGGTCACCTTTGTTTGACGTTTTTGTTTCACGTATTTATTTGATCTATTTTCGTTTTTTTTGGTGTTTTTTTGGGTTTTTTTACAGTTAGTCTTGTCTTTTACTCCCTCACACTCCAGGTCCTCGTTTATTAATCATCACAACCTCCCTGTTTGAGTAGGCATTCCCTCAGAGTATACATTCCTGCTAGTTTTCAGCTCTGTTTGTCAGATCGGTGTTAGCCATCTGTGTGTTGGCCAAGTTATTTTTACTTCACATTAAAGATTTTCATCCTTATAACGGTTTTGAGTTTACTAACTCAAGTGCATCATGTCAGAATTTTTGAAGAAGCTGAACAATGCTCTCCAAAATAAAGAGAAGGCCAACAATTTTGCCCAGTTTTTCATATGGCCACCTTTTCATTCCCATTCAGCAAGCACATTCTCACACAGCCAAGACCGACACCTTTTTTTCTTCCAAGTCTGAATGATTCCCATGCTTCTTTTTTCTAGTGACCAAAGTGAAATGATGGTTTGATCTGACTGAGACCCACAGACTGTACCAAGCCTCTGTAGCTGAAACACACATAGCTCAAAACAGAACTGTCCATCATGAGAACAGACACAACTTGGATTGTAGAGAAACAGAATCTAGATACAGGTTTTTCATGCAGAACACACAGACTGTCAAAATCTGATATTTAGCCAGAATCATGTTCACAGGGACATGTCATGTAGCTGTGGTTTCAACAATGTGGAACCATTTCTGTTACCCTAAATCACTTTAGTGCCACAGTTTGGCACCAATCTTTACAAGTTCAGTACCCAGCTAATTACCAATGATCACTTGAGCTGGTTTAAAGCTAAAGAGTCCAGATGGCCAGAGAGATGAGTGGTTCAGGCGCATTACAGCCATGGGTTTGAATAAAAAATTGAAAATTGAGTGCTGTAAAATATATTTCTGGAGCACCATTTGAGAGTTAAATCAAATGTTAAACCAGAAACATTAACTGAGCATTTAGTCTCAGTCATAAACTACAATATCCTAAAGTGTACATTGCAAAAAGGTAAAAAAAACAACAACAAAAATCAAGTTCTTTGGCTCTGCAGCTCTAAAATTTATTTCTTTAGTATCTAATTTACTTTTGTGAGGTTAGAATCAAGCTGATCACCACCTTGGTAACAAATTATTAAGGGATGGCCTCTCATTTTGCAACCAGCTTTTATCACATGTCTGTCAATGTGAGGTGTGTTGGTCAGGACAATGAAGCTGAACCCGCATTATAAACTCAGCTCACACTGTATTTTCCCTACAAATGTGCCACCATAACGGGAAAAGAACAGACTTTCCAAATGAGCTTACTGAACTGTTAACACTCATGATGATTTATCAGTGCTTCTTTTCCCTTATGAGGAAATTAGGACAAAAAGAAAAGTTTAAGATAACCCTAACAGATATTCCTGACGTGTGTGGTGTGTTCAGAGCACTCAGCTGTTGAGTATGAACTGTAGCCAATCAGAAAACGAGGTGAGAGGCAGCGATACACCTTGGAAGCATCTAATATTATTTCAGTCAAGTGTCGGCTCACTTGATCGCAGTCCACAAATGCATAAAAACAGATCAATCAGAGCAAAGTGTGTAACAACATTTTCAAGTAAAAAATAACAATAATTCACCTTCATGTCTTTGTATAGAAAGTAGAGCATCTGCTTCTGCTGTGTCCACTCCTTTATCCAATGCCAGGATTTAATTTTTTTCTCTGTTAACTAGTCCTCTGTTAACTAGTCCACAAACTATTGCCATCCACGTTTATTTAATCCTTTGACTTTAGACATGTTTTATATCAAAGTTTTGTAAGATTTCCTGTCTGAGCTTGGAATGTTTATGAATAAAATCGGTTTATGTGCGTCTCATCGTTGCACACCACATGCTGTAGGACCAAAACAGAAATATCTGATTTTTTATCGCCGTGTTTGTGGTTTGAAACTCTTGGGACAATTTTTCAATCCTGCCGTGTGAACCAGGCATTTGTGTTTTCCTCCTGCCACTCTACCTCATGTCCCAGCTGCAACTCATCTCCAATCTTCCCCTACCGCCTCTCCCTCACACACATCCGGTTGTCTTCAGTTGTCTTCCGTGGTTATGTGTCATTTTTTAATCAAATCAAACTTTATTTATAAAGCGCTTTTCATACAAGAATTGCCTCACAAAGTGCTTTACAGATAAGATGACCCCACATAAAACTACATTCCCATCCCTCCCCCACAGATTTAAAAGCACGGTCACAGTTATACCCCCTTCCCCCCAACCCATCTCCCATGACCACACACAGTTAAAAGCAACAGTAAAAAATACATTGGGCCGAGTGCAGATGAACCATGCAAGGAAACGCCATCAAAGGAGCCAATACAGAGACATTAATGCATGCTTTTATCACCTGTAGAATTGATTACTGTAATGTCCAACTTTCTGGTCTCCCCAAGAAGAATATCTTACAACTCCTACAAAATTCAGCAGCATGTGACCTGACAAAGACCAGGAGGCGGGAGCACATTACATCTGTCTTAAAATCACTGCATTGGCTCCCCGTATGTTTTAGGATCAATTTTAAGGTTATTTTAATGGTTTTAGGTGTGCTAATGGTCTTGGACCTTCTTATCTTTCAGAACTGCTTTTACCATATGAACGTTAGCTGTCTCTGCACTCCCCTGGCAGCCGTCTCCTTGTCACCCCAAAAGTTTGGACAGACACTTAAGGTAAGGCGTCTTTCCAGTTTTATGGCCCTCACCTCTGGAACAGGCTGCCAGAGGACCTCAGGGCCGCAGAGAATGTTCATGCTTTTGAAAGCAGGCTCAAGACTCACCTTTTTAGCCTAACTTTTAATTGTAAAAGTTAGGGTTGTAAACTGGACCGCCGTGTCGGCCCGAGAGAGAATGGGGCGGACTCTGGCAATGTTCTTTATTTGATAAAAACCTATTTTATTATTATTTTAATGTGAGGGATAAAAGTCAGCTCAGAGTCAAAAATCACGCCCAGGTTATTCACTTGTAAAGAAGGATTAAAGGACAGTGATCGAAGTTTTGGTAAACGTTTCTCTCTCTGAGCCTCAGGACCGATGACTAAAACTTCAGTTCTGTCCTGGTTGGCTTGCAAAAGTATTCGACCCCCTTGAACTTTACCAAAACAAAGTGGTGTACACGTGAGAAGTGGAACAAAAATCATACATGATTACAAAATTTTTTTACAAATAAATAACTGAAAAGATGGGTGTGCGTAATTATTCAGCCCCCTGAGTCAATACTTTGTAGAACCACCTTTTGCCACAATTCCAGCTGCCAGTCTTTTAGGGTATGTCTCTACCAGCTTTGCACATCTAGAGACTGAAATTCTTGCCCATTCTTCTTTGCAAAACAGCTCCAGCTCAGTCAGATTAGATGGACAGCATTTGTGAACAGCAGTTTTCAGATCTTGCCACAGATTCTCGATTGGATTTAGATCTGGACTTTGACTGGGCCATTCTAACACATGGATATGTTTTGTTTTATTCCATTGTTACCCTGGCTTTATGTTTAGGGTCGTTGTCCTGCTGGAAGGTGAACCTCCGCCCCAGTCTCAAGTCTATTGCAGACTCCAAGAGGTTTTCTTCCTAGATTGCCCTGTATTTGGCTCCATCCATCTTCCCATCAACTCTGACCAGCTTCCCTGTCCCTGCTGAAGAGAAGCACCCCCAGAGCATGATGCTGCCACCACCATATTTGACAGTGGGGATGGTGTGTTCAGAGTGATGTGCAGTGTTAGTTTTCCTCCACACATAGCGTTTTGCATTTTGGTCTCATCTGACCAGAGCACCTTCTTCCACATGTTTGCTGTGTCCCCCACATGGCTTGTGGCAAACTGCAAACGGGACTTCTTATGGTTTTCTTTTAACAATGGCTTTCTTCTTGCCACTCTTCCATAAAGGCCAACTTTGTGCAGTGCACCACTAATAGTTGTCCTATGGACAGATTCCCCCACCTGAGCTGTAGATCTCTGCAGCTCGTCCAGAGTCACCATGGGCCTCTTGGCTGCATTTCTGATCAGCACTCTCCTTGTTCGGCCTGTGAGTTTAGGTGGACGGCCTTGTCTTGGTAGGTTTACAGTTGTGCCATATTCCTTCCATTTCTGAATGATCGCTTGAACAGCGCTCCGTGGGATGTTCAAGGCTTGGGAAATCTTTTTGTAGCCTAAGCCTGCTTTAGATTTCTCAATAACTTTATCCCTGACCTGTCTGGTGTGTTCTTTGGACTTCATGGTGTTGTTGCTCCCAACATTCTCTTAGACAACCTCTGAGGCCGTTACAGGGCAGCTGTATTTGTACTGACATTAGATTACACACAGGTGCGCTCTATTTAGTCATTAGCACTCATCAGACAATGTCTATGGGCAACTGACTGCACTCAGACCAAAAGGGGCTGAATAATTACCCACACCCCACTTTTGGAATCATGTATGATTTTCGTTCCACTTCTCACGTGTACACCACTTTGTATTGGTCTTTCATGTGGAATTCCAATAAAATTGATTCATGTTTGTGGCTGTAATGTGACAAAATGTGAAAAAGTTCAAGGGGGCCGAATACTTTTGCAAGCCATATATATATATATATATATATATATATATATATATCTTAAGGACCAGGACTGAAAAGTACAGATTAAGGGGAGAATATTCTCATCACAAAACAAGAAGGTTGTAGTTCTCTTTGTTTTGAGTATAACAGGGACATAAATTTCGGGAGTGTAGAGCTTCAACTTAACATCAGAAGGATTATCCTGTTGTTGCCAACTTTGAGGATAGCAGAATAACTTACAGATTTTACTGATGAAGGTCACAAAGTCGAAGAAATCCAGTTAGTCATTGTTCCATATCAGATGTCTGAAAACTGAACCTGGTAATAATCAAACAGATGGATACATTCCAGTGAACATCTTTGATAACTGCTAGATCACATTTGTGCTCCTACTGATCCTCTGGGCCACATTGTTCCCAACACAGATTCCTTGTTATAACCCTCTTTCCTTATTCTTCCAACATCCCATCTAAGTAAGTCTCCGCACGTACTCTGCTTTTTAGCATTGGATTAGCGATCATCGGCATGCCTACGTCACAGCATGACAAATCAGCATCATCCGTGGGCGAACGTTTGTCCTGATGCCTGATGTTTGTTGGAAGTGAGCATGCGACGACCAGCAGGAAAACAGATTCTGCTAAAGGACGTGTGTCCATGTGTACATCGAGAGATAACGATGGATACATAATCTGATTAAGTGTGTCATATTGTCTCTTACCATTCTTTCAAACAAACCTGTTTCACCACTTCCCTCCTTTATCTGAATGCATTGCAGGAAAGGCAAAGCATTTGGGTGTTTTTGTACAGTTCCTCCATCTCAGACTTTTTGTCTTCCTTTTGCACCAAACTGAGTGTATTTTCTTACTCATTGCATCACA
Organism: Valencia hispanica; assembly: GCA_963556495.2. NCBI lineage: Eukaryota > Metazoa > Chordata > Actinopteri > Cyprinodontiformes > Valenciidae > Valencia > Valencia hispanica. The sequence continues at coordinate 14,537,169 of OY747702.1, read as the reverse complement.
GGAAACTCATGACAAGAAAGCCTCCCGGGTTCACTACCCTCCTCCTCCTCCCTTTCCTCCCCCTGTCACACTGTAGGTGTCAACTGCTTTGTAAATGCATGGCTGTCCTAATCGATTTGATTGCTATCCTCGTCCTCCCTCATGTATACCCTCCAAGGCATGTGAATGAAACACACCGGGGGGGTTGATGACTCAGGTTGATGTCACTTTGGAGCCAAGAAGAAAGGCTTTGTCTCCATGATGAGGTGTGGTTGAACATGTGGATGGACATGTGTGTGCTTGGGTGAATGCTAGAGTGCATTGTCTATGTGCGATTTGAGAAGTTTGTGCAAGTATGCATCACTCTCTGTGTTACAGATTCTTCCAGGCGTGAGAAAAAGTTTGAGAGTAAATGTGTGGTTGTCAGTGCCATCCAGTAGCCCACTGTCTTGTCCCCCATATAGAGTTAAAACCCAGACTTTTATGAGATGCTAAGGGCTTGGGGTGAGATCAATGCCAATGTTGTGGAGGCTTAGTCGAGTAAACCGTATTCAGAGATAAAATTTTTCATAAAGATCATTGTCACTTTTGTGTCATGGCTATATTCAGACATGCTGCTAAAAAGGACACAAAGAGCCCTGATGTGCATGTGGAATTTATAGAGGACTGGACAGTACATCAAGTGAAGTATATCTCTAAACTCATTCCGGTGTCAGTTCTCTCATGGATGGTGTCATGTACCCACAGCCATTCATGTCACTGTGCAACATAGGCAAAGACAGTACGACTGAGTTTTAAAATTAAGTAAGAACACAATGGTTTCAGAGTGATGTGATACAGCATTAAAACCAAAAAGTTGTTAAATATCCTTAAAACATAAGTGACTGTGACTGTTACAGTAACTCTGTAACATCAGTACCAGATATTCCATGCACTCATGTATCTGATGTTTAGATCAGTTACACTTATTGACAATTTAATAATCAAAACTAAAAACCTAATTCATTCTGAGCTACAGCAGCGCAGCATATTAAATCACAGTTATCACAATATAAGCATGTGCAAAATGACAAGAGACTGGTAAGGCACAATATGTGGTGGGATACTAAAATTGTGATGCATTATGGTCTATGGAGTTTAGGGCTATGATTTTATCATATTTTGTTTTCTTAAGACAGAGTCAATGAATACAACTGCACAAAACTGCTGATCCAAGTCACAAAAACTGCTTTACAAGCCACTCAATTTCTATGCATTCCTGTTTTTGCTCCATTTGTAATGCTTAAACTGGAGCAAATGACTCGTGAGTAATCCTTATGCCCATACAGCAGGGGGCGCTGCCAGACTCAGTACTAACAAACCGTAAATACCCACATGCTTTGCACTGATGTTGTGATCCGGTAGCTGTATGTCGGACACTGGTCATCATGACCAAACAGTTCCACTTTAGTTTCTTCAGACCACAGGACATGTCTCCAAAAATAAAGGTCTTTGTCCCTGTGTGCGTTTGCAAACTTAAATCTGGCTTTTTTATGTTTATTTTGGAGTGATGGCTTCCTCCTTGTTGAGTGGCCTTTTAGCCTGTGTCAGTACAGGACACGTTTCACTGTGGATACGGACAGTCTTACCATTTTCAGCCAGAATTTCTTTGGCATTTTGTTCTGGGGTTTATTTGCACATTTCAGATCAAAACCTGTTCATTCTTTGGACTGTTGACTGACATACAGTGCCCCTAGAGATGGCCATGCTGAAACTTTTCCGCACCCTCCTATTACTCCTGACATATAGTATAAAATAATCCAACAATATCCTCCTCAGTCCCTCCTACCCAGTTTTGATGTCTGGTCTAACAAAGTTAAAAGGACTTCCCACTGTAGAGTAAAGGAAACGAGGTCAGAGGGCCCCCTGCTCAAATCTGCTCCTCACTGACGTCTGTTTAAACACACTGATGGTCTCTACATGACATATTCCCTAGATGCATTTACCAGTGTGTAACTAATCAATTATTTCACATTACTTATTCCCACTACGGGGACACAGAACCATCTCCTTACTGAGCGGTATGATGGCTGGACATTCCCATCATTTCTATACTTGCATATAATTGTTTGAACAGATGAACGCGGCACCTTTTTAGCATCTGGAAATTGTTCCCAAGGATGAACCAAACTTGTGTAGCCCCACAGTTCTCTTCTTGATAGCTTGGCTGATTTCTTTTAAAGTGGACCTGGCATGAAATTCCCCGCGATGTTTGGGCCCTTTTTAGTCCCACTCTAAGTACCTTAATACTGTATCAAAGGATCGTTTGCCGTAATTCAGCCTTGTTGTATTATTGCAGCCCCTACTAGGTAGCCCTTTTGTTAGCATTAGCACAGAACGACCGAGTTTTGGTGGGCGGGGCCCAAGCCATGCGCCTCTATTGTCAAATGAGTCTCTAACATCCGCATCTGATAAAACATTGACAGACATGCATTTGCGCACCACAAATTGCCCAAATTCCAATATTATGTATGAAATGCAATTAGGTTTCGGCCTAATTATATTGTGTGTTGAACAATAATCTGTTTACAAATTACAGGCCTAATAAAATATTTGATCATCCATCCACACATCCATCCGTCCTCATTACGTCTCTAGCTTCACCAGGTCAGTAATGGCTCAGTTATCGGCTACTGTAATGGCGACTGTAATGGCGTTTCAATTTGATCCGGAATCTGATCCGGACGGCGAGGCACCTGAGCAGGAACCAGAATGGTAGAGCACGTCTTCCACATTTGATCCAGACGTGCTGTGCATGGAGAGGAGGGGCTGTGTGTGTGTGTGTGTGTGTGTGTGTGCGTGTGCACGTGCGTGCGTGCCTGCGTGCGTGTGTGTTTGTGAGAGAGAGACGAAGAGAGAGCAGGGAACGGAACGCTGAACAAATACGCTGCGTGTTTTAATTAGCGTAAAAAAGAAAAACGAAACGCAACGTGTGATGGTCGTTGTTGATTTTTTTTTTTTGGGGTCTGTGTTGAATCTGTGGCTGTCGGAGTTTAATCTGTGGCGGACCGCCACAGATTTGTCATGTGTGGGAAACACTGGTATATAACAGCTGAAGGAGATTATTGCGGAAATATACTTACTTGTATAGGGATATTTGCTGGTTCACGGAGAGTTCGTATTGATCCTGGTAAAAGTTTAAGACGATCAGTGAATCCACTGCTGTATTGTCCCAAGTTAATAAAACATTTGTCAGAGAAATGTTTGCCACAAACAACCACGTGCTTCGGGAGTCGGTCGGGTACATTCCCTGCATAAATAAAGTCCATCCACAAGCTTTTCGGTGGGGAGGAAATGGGGAGGACAGTGTCGACGCGGTCTGGACTCCATGCTGTCGGTTTGTTGTTTGCCTTTTACCGTAGCTCTCGTTGTTTAGGTTGTAATATGCGCCGCGAGGGGAGGGACTTGGAAAGTGTAGTTCAGAGAAGGGGGTAATTGGCTGGAACTCAATGACGTCATATGCCGAAACGCGTGGTCATATCCCGAACTGCGAAACAGCCTGTTTCTGAGTGCTAATTTCACTATGTAGGCAGACATACCCGGGGACAAAGGAAACACTAATCAGTAATTTTAACCCCTAAAGCTTGGTTTATACTTCCAGACAACTGCAAAACTGCTGAAACACTGAGTTCCTTTAAAACAAGGCTAAAAATCCATCTGTTTAGAGATGCTTTTGATTAACTGATAATAATAGCTGGAATGCAATTCAAAAATACTTTATTGATCGCAGAAGGAAATTAAGTGTTGTAGATCATACTATTTATGTCAGAGTCCGTAGGGCTCTGCCCCTGACTATGATTATTCACTGCACCTGGTTCCGATAGGCCTCGCCTGTTTCTCCTCACCTGTCAGCCCTATTGAAGTTCCGTCTGATCTTTCACTTGTTGCTGGATCATTGTCTAGCAAGGACAAACCTTTCTGTGTGTTGCCGCACAATTAAATCTTGGTTCTCACCTTTTATCCACGTCTGCGTCTGGATCCTTCCTTTACCAAGTGGCACATCCTGACAGAATGATCTTGGCTTGTGTGGGATCGGCTCGAAGCGATCTCCACCCTCCCGTCACCCTGGATCCGCCTGGAGGAGATCGAGGCGCTACGCCAGCTTCTACCTCTGCTGCGTCCGATCCTCGACCCTCAGGATTACACAGATCTACAGGTGGAGGTGGAGGTTGATGACCAGGGAGCCAGGCGGCAGCCCACCTGGACTGGAGGGCAATCCGCTCTTCCAGCGGCCTGTCTCCCGGCGGATCTCCTCAAAGAGCTAATCTGGACACAGCTGCGCATGGTTTCCACCATCACGACTTCCTGGAGGCGCCTGGCGAAGAGCGAGATGCTCCGACAGCTTCTTCCTCTGCTGCGACCAATCCTGGACCCTCAGGATTACAAAGATCTACAGGTGGAGGTGGAGGTTACTGACCAGGGAGCCAGGAGGCTGGCCACCTGGACTGGAGGGCGATCCGCTCTTCCAGCGGCCTGTCTCCTGGCGGATCTCCTCACCGAGCTAATCTGGACACAGCTGCGCGCGGTTTCCACCATCACGGCTCCCTGGAGGCGCCTGACAGAGACGGAGACGCTCCGACAGCTTCTTCCTCTGCTGCGGCCGATCCTGGACCCTCAGGATTACACAGATCTTTAGGTGGAGGTGGAGGCTGCTAGCCAGGAAGCAGCCCACCTGGACTGGAGGTCGATCCGCTCCTCCAGCAGCCAGTGCAGCAACCATTTCTGTCAAGTCAGGCGGCGTCTTTCACTCTCTGGCTGCGCTAGGTGCCCCCCTCTCGGGCTGATCAGAGACGGATGAGGAGGATGAGACGGACTATAATCAAGCGTCTTGCATGTGCCTGCTCCTCGTCTCCGGGCCCCTGTGCCTGCACCTCGGCTGAGCCGCCAGGTTCCCACGCCTGCCCCGCGCCTAAGCCTACAGGCCCAGACGCCACCGCGTCATCTCCTAATAAAATTAAAGATTAATTAAAGATTAAACCTTTCTCTGTGTTGGCGCACCATTAAATCTTAGTTCTCACCTTTTATCCACGTCTGCGTCTGGATCCTTCCTTTACCAAGCAGCACATCCTGACAATTTAGTTCGTCAAAGAGTTGTAATACATCCTGATGGTTGTGGGCAGGAAGGATTTCCTGTAGCAGTCTGTGTTACAGCGATAGTAAAGAAGCCTCTGACTGAAGACATGTATGATAGTCTCATGAAGAGGATGCTCAGAATTGTCCATAATATTCCTGATTTTATAAAGAATCCTTCTTTGCATCATTATCCCCACTGGTTACACAGTTGTCCCTAGAACAAAATCAGCCTTCTTTATTACCTTGTTTAACCTTTTTAAGTCCCTGGCTCTGATGCTGCTACCCCAACGGATGATAGCAGAAGAGATTACACTCTCGACAACAGAACTGTAGAAGATGTGCAGCATCTTGCTGCAAACCTTGAATAAACTAAGCTTCGTCAAGAAGTGCAGTCAGCTCTGTCCCTTCTTGTAAACGGCTTCACTATTCAGTCTCCAGTCCAGTCAATTGTCCAGGTGAACTCTGAGGTATTTATATTCCTAAACCACCTCCACTTCTTCTCCCATGATGGAGAGAATGTTTGACTTAACTCTGTTGCATTTGAAATCTACAATCATCTTTTTTGTTTTGCTCACATTCAAAGTAAGGTAAAATGATTTCCACACCGTGCCACGAAGCAGTCCACCAACTCTTTGTATTCAGCTTCTTGTCCATTTCTGATAAATCCCCTGACTGCAGAGTCATCTGAATATTTCTGCAGATGACAGGTCTCTGACTTATACTGGAAGTCTGAGATGTACAGAGTGAAAAGGAATGGTGAGAGTACGGTCCCCTGTGGTGCTCCTGTGCTGCTGACCACCTGGTTTGACACACAATCCTTCAGTCTCTCAAACTGTGGTCTGATTGTTAAGTAGTCATTTATCCAGGCGGTTGTTGAGGGCTCCACCTGTGTTTTCTGGAGTTTCTGGCAAAGCAAATCAGGCTGAATTGTGTTAAATTCACTATGGAAATCAAAGAACATGATCCTCACAGTGCTGCCTGCTTTGTCCAGATGACAGTGGGTTGGTTGAAGCAGGTGGATAATGGCATCTTCAACTCCAACTCCATGGCGATAAACAAACTGCAGCAGGTCCTGATATGTTCTAGTTTGCTTACTCAGTCAGTTGGTACTGGAACAAGGCTGGATGTCTAGCACAACACTGGAACCTTCTCCTAGGTCAGGCTAAGGTTGAAGAGGTCCTGCAGAACCTCGCAGAGCTGCTCTGCACAGGCCTTCAGAACTCTGGGGCTGACACCATCTGGACCTGCAGCCTTGTTCCGGTTCAGTTTCTCCAGCTGCCTCTTCAGCTGACTTCTGATAACAGACACATGGGAGGGGGAGGCAAAGGGGATAGCAGTATCTCCTGACTTGGTTGAAAACAAGCTTGTGGAAGATAAAACATCCAAGGTCTGACAGGAAAGCTGTGGGTCAGGGGAGGGTGGGATATTTGTTTGGCTCGGGACAGGAACGGAGGATGATGAGCTTGTTCCAGAACTGAACCTGTTAAAGAATGTTTTCAGTTCATTGGCTTTGTCCAGGCGTCCATCTATCCAATTCTTCTTGTGCATAAACCCTGTGATCTTCTTCATCCTTGACCACACATCTCAGATATCGTTCCTCTGTAGTTTGTTCTCCAGCTTCTTCCTGTATGCCTCCTTGCTGTCTCTGATCTTGACCTTAAGTTGCTTCTATATACTCCTCAATAATTCCTTGTCTCCCTCCCTCAAGGTTCTTTTTTTGTTTGTTTTTAACAGTTCCTTCAGGTCACGAGTGATCCAGGTTTTTTTTAGGGAAGCATCTCACTCTTCTGGTGGGGATGATGTTGTCCACACAGAATATAGTATATAGTAGAATATAGTCAATATAAGGTAGTCAATGAATGTCATAACAGTGGTATGTTTTAATGGTCTTTATGTCTTCATTGTTGTTCTGTTTTTATTGTTTTTCTATTGTCGCTTTTGGTTTTCCCCTAGCCACCCAAAGCGTCTTGAATTGCAGTGTTGCTGAAAGTGTGCTATACAATTAAATCTGCCTTGCCTTAAAATGCACATCCACAGATGTGCCTCCAATTAGTTCAAATGTGTCAGGTAACCTATCAGATGTTTCCAAAGAAATAACATCATAATCTGGGCTTTCCTTTATTGTTTTAAGAGTAATCATTCTGTATCTGAACTCATGAAAGCATTTATAAATAAATCTCTGACTTATTCTTTCTCTCTTTATTGTGGCACATAGTGCATCAGAAATGAGGAAAACAATGTGTGTGAGTTTTTTTATTCAGCATATGTAAAATTCTGGCTTCAACTATAAGCATAGCACAGATCTTTGGCCTACAGTGACACATAAGCAAGTAAAAATCTTGTGTAATACTACTACTAAAGCTCAGGGGGCTCTAAATGTCAGTGATGCCATCTATGATCTGGAAGGTGACATTGAATTGGACACGTTAGTGGGATAAGGATGAGGTGTGGAAAGCTTTAATAAACCAGCTTCCTGTTTCTGAGCTAGTGACACACAATTTAGTTTAGTCAATCTTAACTCTATTTTTCCAGTAGTGCATACATCTTGGATGAAATTATGGCAAAAAAGACAGGTTCAGTTATTTAATGCATTTAATTTTGTTTTGTCAGCAGTGTGAGTAGCATAACTATTCTTACTACATTTAAAAGAATTCAGAGGTGTGTTGTTGGTAGTACTGTCAAGAGATTAAAAAAACTTTGAGATTAATTAATTACGATCTGCAATTAATTAATCTTATTAAAAAAATTTAATCACACCTAATAATTGCTGAGAAAGCCCTCATCTCGTGGTATTTTCATTGAAATGTATTACATTTTTGTGGCAGAACAAATATATAACAAAAAATTGGCTTTATGAAACCATTTATTGTTTTTAACAGACTTGAACAGATGCAGTCCAAGCCATTTACATTTCTCTGTTATTGAGACTAGTTCCAGTGCTGACTGCAACTTCGGCTTCGAGCATGTGTGATTCATTAGCATTCTGTTCTCAGTGGTTGTAAATATATGCGCTGAGTCCAGATGGACCTGGGGGCAGGTGGAGCTGCAGCGCGCGGACTGCCTCCTGTGAACGTTCTGAGACGGGAGATGATCCCATGGGTGCACCGCTGCACAGTGGGAGTAAGAAGGATATATGCTTAATCCAAAACTCTCCAATAGCTCCATAAAAAGTCACTAGATTTTTCGCTAGTTGCTTTTTGAAAAACAAATTGCTCGTGGAGTTTAAAAACTCGCTAAATATAGCGACAAAAACACTAAATTGGCAACACTGTCTGCAACTCAACGCTCATCCTCCCTCATTTTGCCCTCGCCACTACATAAGAGCTGACATCTCATGATAAGCAGGCCTAATGACAGCCAATTGATTTCAACACATGCAGAAACAGTACAATTAAAGATTAAAAATTAGATTAACGTGATTTAAAAAAACATAGCAAGCTAAATATGGCCATAATTAATTAATCACATTAACGCAATAATTTGACAGCCCTAGTTGTTGCACACTAAGATCAGCATTTTAATGCCTCTTAATTAGGCCTAGTACTTCTTTGTGAGTTTTTAGTAAAATCTTAGAACAGTCAAGATTTTGGGGCAGCTGATTTGCTGTGCTGTATTCTCCTCCCCCCACCATCTACTCTGCTGATTCTCCCTGAAACCAGGACTGCTGCTGCACACTCCTCAAATCACATCTGAAAATGACCAGAAGGACTAGCAGAGATGGCATATAAATGGTCTGTACTTATATAGCACTTTATCTAGTTCAAAGGACCCCAAAGCTTCATACTACATTCAATAATTCACCCATTCACATGCTGATGGGGGTAAGCTTCTAACCCAAGCTTCCCTGGGGCAAACAGAAGTAAGGCTGCCATACATAGGCGACACAAGGCCCTCTCACCACTTTTAGCAGGCAAGGCAGGTACGGTGTCTTGCCCAAGGACACAACAACTGAGACGGATGGGCCGGGGGTTAGAACTGGTAACGCATACCGATTACTAGACAAACTCCCACCACTTGAGATGCCAGATTGTCCAACACAGTTGCAGTAATCTAGCTCTCTTTGTACAAAGCTTCTAGAGGCATCTTGTACTTTGCTCTTGAACATCAACTGGGTCTTGCCTTCAACAAAGCTTTTCTTGCAGTGACATCATAATACCGGCAGACACTAAGGATTTACTTGTCTACTTTTGTTAGACCTTTCAGCAGCCTCTGACAATGTCAATTACATTATCTTACCGTTTAAAAGATAGATTCAGTTTTAAGAAGCTTTGTTCTCTGTATATAACAAATCACACCAGACTCTACTTATATAATTTTGGGGGGTACCCCAAGGCTTTGTTATGGGGTTACTTCTTTTTTGCTCAATAATCAGTCTTTTGAAAAGATCACTAATACATTTCATAATATCTCCTATCGCTTTTATTCATATCACACAACTTATTTTACAATATTTCAAGCCGTCTGAATAAATGAGAAAGGAATCACAATAGTTGAAATATAACTAATTTAAACTCAACTCAGTTAAGAGCAAATATTGGATCATTTCCCTAGAGAGCATAGTTCCTCTGATCAGGCAACAGGTTGACTTTAGAAATCTGCTTAAGGAATTTAGGTGGCGGTGTCGAAAAATTAATGTCCCTTGAAGGTCATTCTAACAAACTTGCCTAAAATAGTTTTTATCATGAAGGAAATTATTTAAAACTTAGAAGGTTGGGGTTGTTAAGTTGGTTGGCTTGTTTGTCCATCCTGCTGGACAAACAAGCAGGAAATCCCACCCTAAACCATTTTCCTTCTCAAACTTTTCTTGAACCAGTCCTTTCTTTGTATCAGAGTCCATTATAATGCCGAAAGGTTCCACAGCGATTAGGGGAACACTCATCTGCACTAATGTTGCCTCACACACCCAGTGATCCTCATCAGTTGGGCTCAGACCACATGGGGCAGCCTTTATCAATGAACTTTGGTTGGTTCACTTTTCTTGGACCACTTGTTGGCTGATACTGACCACTGTAGATTGGGAACATCTTTGGAGATGCTGCAGTAATTTAATTCAATTCAATTCAGTTTATTTCTATAGCTCAGATTCACAACAGATGTCATCTCAAGGCACTTTACAAGAAAGTCATTTCAATACAATCATACAAACATTCCAATCAGTTTAAAGTCTTAGTTTGTTTTCTATTTAAGGAATCCCAGCAGATTGCATTGATTCATTGACTTGAGGTTGCACCCCATTTATTGTCATGTTACCAGGTAACTTTCTGACCCACATGCAGAATCAGATACCTGGATGAAAGGTAAGAATGAATTTATTTACAATTAATCAATGAACTGGATTAGCGGATTCTGGTCCCTGAGTTCGGCAGTCTGGGGAGTAGAGAGAGAGAGTAAACACAGGCGGAACTTATGCTGTGGAATGTCTTGAAATGAGCCAGGGAGCTGTGGTGGCTTACTTTGCGATGTATAGATGAGCGTTGAGGGAGGGAGGGATCTGGTGGCGTGTGATGCCCTGTAGGGAGTTAGAACCTCCAGATGTCGTCCTTTGAGAATGCGTGAGCTCCAGGTGGAGGTGTGAGCCAAACACAGCTATCCCTCAGCAATCCCTCATTCTGAGCAAGCATGTAGCGACATTGGAGAGGAAAAACTCCCCTTTAACAGGAAGAAACCTTCAGCAGAACCAGGCTCAGTACAAGTAGCCATCTGCCACGACCGTCTTGGGGTTCGAGAAGACAGAGTAGAGACACAGAAAGAACACAAAAACTGATGTAAGACCACTTTCTATATTAAAGAAAGTAAAAAAGTTGATAACAAGACAGAGGGGATGCTCAGTTACTGGAAGCATCATCCCAGTTGATGCCCCCATGTATTGCAGCTAAGCAGGATACCAGACCAGGTGTAGCGTCTATGGAGAGAACAACACTGAGAAAAAACAAAGTTAACAGTTGAAATAACAGCAAATAATACAACTGGCTAGGAACCACCAGTAAACCTCCAGTCTGAGAGTGAAGTGCTCTGGACTTTAACCCCCTAAATTCCCTTATCCCTTTGTCAAACGCATTCATATCCTTACACTTGCCCATTTTTACTGTTTCTAACACTTTAAAGTCTTAACTTTGAATATAACATGCTTCCTTGATGCCCAATATAGTCCACCCATTAACAGGAGCCATGATGAATAACAATGAGTGTTTCTCACCTCACAAGTCAGTGGTGTAATATAATGCCTGCCAGTATGTTATACTGTATCTGATCCCCAAATTTATATTATAATGAGTCTATGCCTTTAAGTGATGAGAATCACTTAGAGGCACAGCACTTTTGTTCTGTGGTTCAATGTGAAAGTAGACCCTAATATCCAACAACTTCACAAATGTTCCATTCATTACTCCTACGCTTTTCATACTGGAATCAAAATGTCTGCTGTGAAGGTCTCTTTTAGTCTAATATAATCGGCAACTCTGACCATAAGCATCAGAATGCCAGACAGAAAGCATTTCACCTGTAACTGCAGGGAGAGAAGCAGTCGTCAGTGCGCTCTCACACCCCAGCATCAGCACCCATCTGCAGCCTCGTAGCAGAAAAATTACACTTTTAAGATATGTGATTCCAGTCCTTTGTAAACATCATTACTCCATATCTCAAAGCCCTTCAGTGTTCGGTCTCACTCTTAGATAGAGGATGGTTTCCTGTTTGTTTTTTTAAGATATATAAAGGGTTTTGGTCGAAAATGTGGAAGCAAGTTTAAACGACATTTAAATAACCCTTTTATCTTTTATTGTTAGGTTACTAATTAACACATTAATCTCTAATAAAAGCTGCAGTTTTACAGCATAAAACTGTGGGGCGTCCATGGCTCAGGAGGTAGGAGCTCGTCTTGTAATCGGAGAGTTGCAGGTTTGAGCCCCCACTCCCTCTGTCCGTCTCTGTGGTTGTGTCCTTGGGCGAGACACTTCACCCGCCTTGCCTACTGGTGGTGCTCAGCTGTGGCTATAATGTAGCTCACCAGTGTGTCAGTGTGTGTGTGAATGGGTGAACGACTGAATGGAGCGTGAAGCGCTTCGGGGTCCTTAGGACTAGACAAAGCACTATACAAGCACAGGCCATTTACCATTTAAAAGTAATTCTCAGCCGCAAGAAATGGCCTGTTATTACTGTTGCACAGCATACTTTAGGCCCAGAATGGCTAATCGGGAGGACCGGAACAATTCCTGGTGGGCCGGACTGATGTTTGGGCCACGAGGCCTGGTGTTCTCTCGCTCTTTTTTTGTTTAGACAAACAGCATGCCATACACTGAATTGATCCACTGCTTGAGCTGTCGCTCGGCAGCCTCCGCCTTCACTCTTAGCTCTCGTTTTTCTCTCTTTCTCTCTCTGTCTGTCGGCATACGCACACTGACCTGAACACGTTGGTGTATTGGGCCAGTTGTGTTTAAACGATGGAAAGTAGAAAGAGTAAGGTTGGTGCAGAGAAGGCTTAAAAAGAGGAAGGCTTTGAAAGCAGTTGCAACTAAATGTGCAAAGATTTGAAAATTCTTTACTAACACAAGATCGCAGTTTGAAACGACAAATGAGGGCGAAGAAAAAGGTAAGGCAAGATGTTGAAAACCAATTATTAATTCAATAAATTGTGTGGCATATCATTGCGTAATATAATTTAACTAATGCTAAGCCACATAACTGGGAAAGTGTCTTGTAGGCCCTCGTCAGAAGCAAGCACCAGCCATGAGTTCAAAAGTCCAGAGTGGGCAGCTAGTACTTCTCATTGAGTAAATGTAATTAGAATTATTATGAAGATATATAATGAAGAATATGGTGTTGACGTGTTGTATGTGAAAAGTGTCATGAGATGCTAATGATTTAGTGCTACATTATTGAAACCGAGCTGAATTGATTCAGAAGGCTTTATGAAAAGAGGCTATTTGTGCAGAGAATTATAACCATTTTAAAATGTGATTTAGTGTCAGATGCAGAGCCAGGAGTCAGTACTGATGAGAAGATTGCTCCTGTCAGTGTGGAAGGAACAGGTATTGTAAACAAGCAAGCATTAGTTCCAATATAACCGCTCAATATGCCCAAACGAGGGTTGGACATGTTTCTTTGAAACTTTTGTTATACAGAAGAAAAACAAGATAATGGCTTCATTAGAAGAAAGTTGTTATACATTGACTACAGTGCAATTTACTTTTTATTCTTCATAATAATAAGATTATTCCTAGTATGTATTAATGCAGAAAAGGACATTCTGATGTAGCAAAACATGTTGGAGATTTGCTCTTTAACTCATATCCTTATATTTGTGAAATCCAACTTGTTATCGAACTGTTTCCTTGCAGAGAAAAAAAAGAGATGATGGTGTTATTAGTAAGTGCAACACTTTTCATTTTACTTTCATCTTTTAAAGTTTTTTATGCAATCTATTTTATTTTATTTTTCAGGGTTCGGATATCTTTAAACACTTATTTGAACAGAATATAAATTCTGACATTGTTGAAAAGGATGGGTTGTAAAGAACAATGTTGGAGATGTGCATTCATGTTGAAACAAATCTATACTGTGAAGCAAACCTTATTTGGAATGAATTGGATACATTTTAGAAAAATAGAAAAAAGTAAAGCTTTACAGAACAGTGGAAATATTGTAGACTTAACATTTAGGCTGTAGTTATAATTATGTGGTTTAAAAAATAATAGGTTGTGATTTAAAGTGGACCGGTCTAAGGCATGAAATTCCAGGGATGAAATGAGTTCCTCTCCGACCCTGGCATGCTTGCACAATATTATACAGAAGGAAATTAGAGTAAAACCCCAAAAAACATTAAATATTCCAAATGTTTGATAAAATAACAGTAAACTGTGTCCATTGTAAAACAATTCTATATTACCACTTGGTACAACATCAGTGATTCAGCATCTCAGCAGATATCTGCTTACTTTTCTCCAAAGCACCATGTGTCACAGCCCTGCTCCCAGTGTTATTCACTCATAGAAACTGAAGCTCCTTTCTAGCAGCACTAAGGACACATTGAGCAAAAGGCAAGAAGGATATACCGAAAGAATGTGGCAAGGTCCGTTTTAAACTGATACTTTTTTCAGTCTGTATAGCAAGAAGTTTTTTGCCCATCAGGGACAGATCAAAATTTAAACTTGGGACCACTGTTATTAATAAGGATGATAAAAAGAGACAGAAGAAGAACTTCACTTATTGAGTGGATCCGCTGCTGTGACATGTGATTTCCAACCATGACAATGACTCTCAGAAGGGGACACTGAAGTGCTCAAATACCATATTTTTTAGTCGACTCTCCATCCATTGTATTCAGCTTATCTGAGATTTGGTCACCAGGGCCACAGGTTCAGTTAAGGAACCCCAGACTGCCCACTCTTCAGCAACATCCTCTAGCTCGTTATGGGGGACCCCAAGGTGTTCCCAGGCTGTTCTGGATATAAAGTCTCTCCAACAAGTTCTGGGTATTCCCCGAAGTCTCCTCCCAGTGGGACGTGCCTGGAAGACGTCTTTAGGCTTTCCCTGGATGACGAAGCTCCTAACCCTAATTCTAAGGTGGGGAACACCATTAAGTTTGGAAATGGCTGTATAACCTTTTCCTATTGAGGGGTGGTAGTATTGCTTCTCTAGCATCGTTGCCTTCCTACTTTGTCTTAACTTAACTTGTATCCTCCATTCAAACAAACTGTCAAAACCTTTGCATTAATAGAGCTGTGATGATCAGGTAATCACAGCATTCGACCAACAGCTCCTCTAATCCATTCAAGGCTGCATTTACCTAAGATAACTTATGAACTTCAGTAAAATCTTATTGGGAACAAACAGAGGAAACAGAGGGACTAAAGTGAAAATGCCAAGCAAATGTCATAAAGCTGAAATATCACAGCAGAGTTGTTGTTTTTGGGGGGGGGGGGGGGGGGGGTATAAAAACAAAAACCACCAGGTGATGAAAGATGTGCGATCTATTAGTGTGAGGGACGTTATCGGTCCCTGAAGTGGAGGCGAGAAGCCTGCAGTTTATTAATATGGATGAGGCTTGTTTACTCCTTGTAGCTCTAATTCACTCTCATTTACACAATTACACACATAAACAGGCTCTCTCATCTATCTGTCACTTCGGATCGTTTGAAAGATTAGTCTCCTCCCTCTTCCTCCACTCGTGTTTTGCTTAGTGGAGCTTCCGAGCAGCTGTACACCCATCTATTATGTCAACGGTGAAGATGATAATTGGTTGTAAAGTGCAAAATGAAAAAAGAAAAGGACAGCAACAGTGATCCTGTTCATCATTTATTTCTTACATCATATACCATACCACTCCCACCCCCCACACTTTCTATTCCTTATTCATTAAGTTGTCCAATCCTTACTGTTGGTTCAGCTTAGGAGTAAACACTGGTAACATTTATTAAACAAAAGAGCAATATTACAGTTAGATTTTGGTGTACATAAATATACATAGTAAGGAGCATAATATTTTTTGTGAACTTTGAATACAACAAGAAATTCCTTTAAGTCAGAACAGAGTGCAGATCAGTCTAAAAACACTAAGGTCTGGCTCACACGGCCGGATTTTTAGGGGCAATTTGCCCCGATTCTCCCCTTCCGACCTGCCCCGATTATCGGGATGAGTCTTAAAATAATCCTGACAGACATTCCTGCCATTGGTGGTGTGTTCAGAGCACTCATGTCGCTTGGAGGACATAGGGACCGCTCCGATCACAATTCGGGGGTATTCAACATGTTGGATTGTCTTGGCCAGATATCGCAGCATGTGGTGTGCTACGAGGAAAAACGAGCATGCAGCCTGTTGAATGTGAACTGTAGCCAATCAGAAAGCGAGGTGACAGGCAGCGATACACCTTGGAATTGTCTACTCCTATTTTAAAGTGTCAGATCACTTGACTGCAGTCCACAAATGCATAGAAACAGAGATCAGTCAGAGCAAAGTGTGTAACGACGTTTTCCAGTGAAAAAAAAAAACAATAATTAATCTCCATATCTTTGTATAGAAAGTAGAGCATCTGCTCCTTCTGTGTCCACTCCTTTATCCAATGCCAGAATTTAATTTTTTTTACTCTATTAACTAGTCCACAAACTATTGCCAATGCCTCTGCGTCGGCATCCATATTTATTTAATCCTTTAATCCTAATTATTTTCACAAGTCAACTAATTGTACATTAAGCTGTTTTTACACTGTTTCCTATTTTGTCATGTTTGCTGGTGTTTGAGGCCTTTTAAATTGCTTTAAACGTAGGGAAATTAGATAAATGGGAAGGAGATCACAGTGTCTTGTCGCATCATGTCTGGAAACATTACTTTTTCAGAACTTCACTTGCTCATCTTATTTCTTTATTTTCTTCATAGTAAACTATCAGCTCAGTTATCTGGAAATTAAACAGAAGTTTTGGATAAAAGTCTCCAAGCGGTCAGATAAGTATAGGCCACTTACTCAAAATAAAGGCTCACTTAAGTTTCACTTTCACTTTTTTCATCCCATGTCCCTGCAGGTGAGTAAAGAGTCTCTACACCATGTTGCAGAGTTTGGCAGGGGTTGAAATTCAGCCCGGTAGATTGGTTTGGAGAGGCCTTTTATCTGATTGTTCAAAGGATACAAGTGGAATCATTATAATTAACCAAAATACTTCTAATTGTAGTACAACAACATAATAATGTTTTTATACTACCAATAATATTAATAACATGTTTAAGGTAATAATGAGCTAATAATATGTTTTATGTCATCACAGCCAACGGTGGGTATCTAGTTACATTTACTTGAGTAGTATTTTGGAAAAGAAAAATATTTTTAGCTGTAGTTTTACCGCACCACACTTTTTACTTTTACTTGAGTAAAATTATTATGAAGTATCGCTACTCTTTCTTGAGTAAAATTTCTGGATCCTCTATCTACTGCAATTAATTTAACTGAATCAAAACAAATATGTTTTAACCAAAAATGCACCAGACAAGAGGACACAAACCTACAGTTTATGCTGAAGTGATACCTCTTGTTTGTACAAAGCTTTCTAGTTCTAATGTTATTTTCTAGCTGATGAGCCATTTAGAAATCAATTAAATATACAGTAAACACTAAACATTGTCACTGGAACCCTGTTCAAACACAGATCCATTACCTATTGTAAGTATTAAAGGCAGGGTACACGATTGTGGGAGCGCTCCTTGAGAGGGCGTTATTGAAAAATAAAACGTCCCACCGCTTACTTCATGCTCTCCCACTAAGCCACGCCTCAATAACACAGGCACGCACAGCCAGCATGATCTTGTTGGGTCTCCGCCACTTCACTTCACTTCACACTTCACTCCGCTATTTCAACCAAAGTCACAAAATATAACGCGATCTTACCTGTCCAGGAGAAAATCAGCAACCAACTCATCCGTTAGCAAGCCCTTAGCTTCCTTGATTTGACGCCACCGTGTAAATGCATCAGCTCCAATGCAGATTCGGCTTTAAGCACGCTCTTCGTCGGCTTTCTTCTTTCTCGTTGCTATTTCCACAACAGTTCTACGTTTTCGGTTCATTTTAGTGCGAGCTCCCTTCCTGTTTACAGGCTAGAACCAGTGTTGCGTGCACACGAAGGTGACGCGCAGAGGGGAGGTGCTGGAACACGGAAGCTCTGCTTACAAGCCTCTTATCTTGGACGGACCGTGGAAGTTGATTGGATGAGGTTTTCCCAGGGTTTCTCGCTGTAGAAAGAATGAAAATTACTCTGTCAAGTTTAAGAACTCCTAACTTATAGGTTGCCACTGGGATATGAAGAGCATTTTTTGCAGTTTAAAAAAAAGTGTTTTAAAAGGAAATTGTATACCCTGCCTTTAATTCAATAACATTTTATGTTGACCATTTTGATTTGAAAAAGTGTTTCTTTTGCTTTAAATTTATTTTGTAATTATATTTGTTTTAATTATTTCATTGTACTCTTGAAATACCATAATTTGAAGATAACTTTATATTTTTATCTGACTGATGAAATTATTAGAACTGATTGGATGTTCTGATCAGTTAACTCAGTACTTGAGTAGCCTTTTTAAGTATTTGTAGTCTTGGGTAAATTCTTGGATGGCTAATTTGTACCAATATGCAGAATCAAATGGCCAGTCCAAATAGTAACGGAAGATTTATGACATGAGTACGCAATCGGCTGCTCTGAATGCTGATGGACGTAGAAATAAGCGCAGTGGCAGTACCTCTCACAAAGATCTTCTATAAAATAAGATGCCTCACTTACGCACACAAACAGACACACAGCAAGCTCACGACAGTGGCTCAAGCACGGCTGATTCCCGAACTCCCGAACCTCCCTATGGCCAGCCTGCCCCTGCCATGTAGTATGAGATCAAGTATTGTTATAATTGGGTCATCACTCAGATATTGCAGAGCAGCTGCAGTATACATTATGTGTGAGTTTAGGTGTGTTTGTAATGTGTTTTTAAAAAATCTGTAATGGGCTGATTTATGTGGTGATCAAATTGGGTAAGTGGGTGAGTGGGTGAGTGGAAAGAGCATCATTTTCAAAGATTTCCCAAGCTTTGGGCATCTAACAGAGCAACGTTTCATTTAACTTCCTAAAATAAATATGATATGACAGGTTTGATGAGAAATCCATCAGAAGTCCCATCTAATGTTTCCCAAAAGCCATGTAGGGCAGCCACTGAACTGAATAAGTTGCTTTTAAATTCAATTCAAAAATACATTATTGATCCCAGAGGGAAATTAAGTAAGTTTTGGCCCCATGAAACCAAACTTTTTGCCTACGTGCAAAACACTACAGATGTTACATCAATTTTGGACATTAATATACTTTGATGTAAACCACAGGTGAGCAATTTTGCAAGTCACCGACCATGTTTGACCCTTAACCCAGCTGGAAAAGATTGCTCTAGATCTGCTACATGGCCCTCTAAAAAGGTCTTGTTATAAATCGGGCTCTGGGGTCAAATTAAGGAGTCTCAATTTTATTTCTATGCTGAGCTTTAGAAGAGAGAAATATGACTTTTTTTGTTTACAAAATGAAAATTAAATCTCACATTTATAAAAAATAAAAAATAAAGAAGCCAAATATAAATAAAGAACAGTTTGTGACCTAATGACATCAAAATGTAGCTACAAAAAATATTAAAGCACCAAAAGTATTGCATGAAACAACAAGTTTTTTCATTAACTTCATGTGTAAAAACCTTGCTGAGTTCCAGATCAGTTTTGGTCGCACTTATTCGGAGCCGCTGTGGAAGGCCTGTTGGCTCAAGGTTACAGACGCCACACATCCATTATCCTGCTGGAACATTTAACCCCTGCCCCGGTCTCAGGTCTTTTCTGGCCTCTGACAGGTTTTCTTTCAGGATTCTCCTGTATTTCACTCCATCTGTCTTCCTGTTTTCCTTTTGCTCCCTAAAGAAAGAGACAATCACAATACGATGCTGTCGCCTCTAAGTTTCAAAGTGGGGATGGTGTGTTCAGGGTGATCTGCAGTGTCAGCTTATAACCACACTTAAAGGTATGTCTCAAAATATTTGAATATCATGAAAAAGTTCATTCATTTTGTCGCTGATAGATTTATTACACCCTGAGTTAAACAATTAAAATTATTGTCATGCTCTTTAATTTTACTATAATTTTCATAATTTGCTTTATCACATAAAATCCAAATGAAATAAATTAAAGTTTGTAGTTGCAAGCGTAAAGAAGTTGAAAGGGTATGATGAAAACCTCCTGCAAGGCACTTTATCTGTTCGAACCGAGCTTGTACTCTTAAAGTTATTCTTGCACTGCATTCATTGCAGCCCATTTTTGAACTGCCCGAATGCTCACAATAAAGAGATACAAATCACCTTTCAAATCAGGGGAAGCCTCTGTAACCAAAGAGCAGGCAACAGTGCTCTGTAATACACACACACACACATACACACACACACTCCTGCACATGCGTTCAAGTAACCAAGTCCATCACGAGACTCTGGGGAAAGCAAGACAAGCGGCAAGCTGTCGACGTGTGTGTGTGTGCACGTGTTTGCGTGTGTGTGTGTTTGAATGAGCCAGACTTTCCTCTTAATTAGCAACCCACTCTGATGACATCAGATGGGGCTCAAACTGTGCTGGGCCGCTCCGAGTGTGTGAATGTTAAAGAGCCTCGTTTGATTTTCCTCCTTCATGACACTTCTGAGAGCTGAAAACCCTCCCTAATCACTTCTGAGGCTCACACCCTCACCATTACCACCATTACCACGAGGAACCCGACACACACCGGCAGAGCACATGACATACACTGTTTGTGACACGTGCGATTGCACAACGGCTCAGCCAGAGCGTTGCCACCTCTGCTTTTTGTTTTTAGCTTGTTGATCAGACACTTCGTTATGACACACGTGGACAAAACCTGGGGCTGCTCACTGTCAAATCATCGGGAAATTGCTGTTGTGGATTATTGCATGTTCCCATAAATAAGATCTGTCAGGTGCAGAGAAATAACAGTTCCCTGAAGGCAGTCAATGAAATAAGGGGATAGTTCTTTATTATGCTAGAATCAGCTGAAACCTTTTTTTCCCGCTGTCTGATATTAAATAAGACTAAATTCTTCCTGCTTTAGGTAAAGAGAGAGTTTGTTTATTACTTTCTTTAAATTCATTGGTATTTAGGCACAAACTAATCAACAGGCTGCCTGTTCAACCCAGCAGAAGAAGTCTGTTAGGTAATTGTTGTGGTTTACCTAAAAACGAGTCACACACAAAAGTCGGAGATAATTTAGACAATAAGCTCTGCAGAGGTAGATGTGGTTCAATCAGTTCTGCAGAGGGAGACCAGCAAAATACGGTAAGGAATGAGCCAACCGTCTGTCTGTTATCAGCTCCTGTCACTCGTCTCCCACTGATCTCATCACTGGTCTCAAAGAGCATCCCCTCTGCAGGCTCTCTTTATTTAGTCACACTTCATTAACATATTAAAAGAACAGGATGTCATGCACAAAAGCATGTGACTGAAACCAAAATGACATTTAAAAAGTACATTAGAACTATGTGATAAAAAACACCCTAAGAAAATAATAATACACCCTTATTATTTTCCCTAACATTTCCCCCCTGAAATGGGGTTTTTAAATGTGATCACGAACAACAAAAAGTTGTAAAATAGGTAACAACTCTAATAATATAAAAATATAAGAATTATAAAAAACCAGACAACAAAAGGTTGCAAAATAAGTAGCATCCCAAATTCAAAAAAGGTATTTATGCGAGCTTCACCTAGACATCATCCAATTAATCGCTACCTGAACAGTAGTTTAGATTAATGGAATCATTAAAGGTTTTTACACATTTTAATTACACTTCATCTTCTTCTTTATTTCTGTCTTCATCTTCAAGCCTCTGATTAAGAAGAGAGTATTGGACCAATGTGTTAGTTATCATCTTATTCATCATTTGTTTTATACATGGAAGAACACAACTAACAAAAATGCAGAAAAGTATCAAAATTACAATGAATGGCATAGCTATTTTTAAAAGAACCTGATACCACCTGTCAGTTGTCAGCCAGGCCATGAGATCCCATTGTCCATTACTGCTTTCCTGTGATTCTAAAAAGTCAGTTAATCCCTGCATCCGGTCATGAATGAGAGTCCAATTATCATGTGTACTAGGAATGTACGTACAACAATGTTCACCAATTACAGTACAAAGTCCACCTTCAGAAGCAAAAAGAGTGTCCAGAGCTACCCGATGTTGCATCAGCATGGTCTTCATCGCCAGTTTTTCAGGATCGTTGGCCAGCAGGTTGGACATTTCAGCAAGGATGTCTGTGATGTTTTCCAAAGTCCACCAAACCTCGTTCATCCGTTTTGTCAGACTTGCAACTCCAACAGGTGGGAACATGGTGTGGAAGATTCCTTTTGCATCAGTGTAGAGAGGTTTTCGTCCACCATTGTCAGAGAACGGGTTGAACACTTGTGGAGGGTTGAATTCCCGTTTATTCAGCTCTGTAGGTTTAGAAGGTGCTCCATTTTCTGTTATGATGTATGAGGAGGGTTGCAGTCGAGCCAAACTACATGTGCCACACCAATCCTTAGGTAGGTAGAGGTAGAAAGTGTGACCACACTTCCAGATGTATCCGTCAGGCGTTCCCATGCCAAATTGGGAGGGAACCTCTAGGAGGTGGGTTCCTCTTTTGACAGTGGTTTTGAAACCACTTATCTTGTCTTGAAGTCGAGTGGTGTTGAGGGTTATGTATCTTGGCACAGATCTGTTTCCAATCGTCATCCAGTGATTTATACGCATCTTTTTCGTCTGGGTCCCTGACAAGGGTAGCGTGTCCTCACAGATGGAATTTCCTAAAAATGCATGTTTGTTGTTACAAGGGACTGAAAAACAGAAAGTGTCTTTTCCAGTAAGGCGTAGTAAGTTGATTCCTTTGGCAACTGAAGCATTCGTTTTCTTGGAAAAGTCACCAGGCTGGGACCATGTCCTGTTGTTCTCAGCAGTGCAGCAGTGAGGTAAGGTGGAACAGTCTGTTCCAACAGTTGTTATAGTTAATTTGTATAGCAGACATATGGTATTATTTAAGGTGGTTGGGACAGCAGTCATCGATGAGACTTCTTCAGAATGGTGTGGGATCCATGAACAGACATAACACCTGGTATTGAAACCTAAACGTTTTGCAGTCAAATTAGCTATTTGGTACCAGGTGTTCTGGAACGCATGGTGGGTTAGAATTTTAGCTCTTCTTTCCTTTGATGTCTGGGCGTCATTAGGTGTGAGGAAAAAGCAGTGGAATAGAGGCAGGCAAACTGCCAGACAGGAGGGGAGCCAAACTAGTTTCATGTTGGCTAGAGGCAAATAAGAGGACTAGCCCTCCAAAACAGAGGTTTGACCACTAAGGGGATAGGGATGCTGTTCTGCTGGGTTTGAGACCAGAGGCCCTATTGGTCACTCTGTCCTTTGTAGCCCAGACTTCCCCACTGTCCCGTGGCTAGTCCCCTAATTGCCTTTGCAATTTGCAGTGTGAGATGTGTATCCACGAGGGTCTCTCAGCGATTTTCACAGCCGTGGGCGTGGTCAGCAGGACTTCAAAAGGTCCTTCCCAGCGGGGACTCGTCCAATTTTTCCTTTTAATCACTTTGATGAAAACCCAGTCTCCAGGTTTGATTGGCTTTTCAGGATCCTGCAAAACAGAAGGAGAGATAGGCAGATTGTGTGCGTTTTGCACTTCTTTGGCTAGGATAATTTTCCTCATGTAATCAGCTAATGTGAGTTCTTCGTCTGCTTTTTGCAAATCAGGCGCAACTAGAGGTAACCTGTAAGGTCTGCCATAAATGATTTCAAAAGGTGTTAAACCTTGGTTTGTTGGCGTGATTCTCATGTAAAGTTTTACTAGGTCCAAACACTCAGGCCATGGTCTTCTAGTTTCTGCCATGCATTTCCTGAGTCTGCTTTTGATGGTCCCATTATGTCTTTCTACTAAACCTGCACTTTGGGGGTGATAGGCACAATGATTTTTTAGTTGGATGTCTAAATGTTTTGCCATATTTTGAATAACCTCATTCACAAAATGTGGTCCATTATCTGAATATATTACTTGTGGAATACCATGGTTTGCAATGATAGTTTTACATAGTGCTTTTGCCACTGTTAGAGCATCATTCTTTGCAGTGGGAATTATTTCTGGCCATTTGGAGAAAGCGTCAATTATTACTAAGCAATATTTGTATGAGCCGCTCTGTGTTAGTTCAATGAAATCCATGTGGATTGTGTGGAATGGGTAGGCTGGTTGAGGAAATTGGCCTCGCTTGGGTCTCATATTCCCTTGTGGGTTGTGTTTGATACATGTTAGGCATGTCTTGCAAAAATGTTTTAAGTATGTTTCAAGGTTGTATGTTGTACAGTGTTGCTGTATTATTGATACCATCCCCCCTGTGGAGACATGGCAAGGCCCATGGCTCACAAGCGCAGCAGCTTTAAACAGTGATTTGGGTAGGATGGGTTTATTACGAACTTCATAAAGTCCATTTTCGTTTAGAATGGCACCTTTTGTTTTCCATAATTGTTTTTCAGAAGAGGGAGCGTTTGTTTGCATGTCTTTCAAAACAGTCTGATCTATAAGTTCTTGTTCTGTGGTCTGTGTATAAGCATTAGAGGAACCAAAACTGCCTTGTGCAGCTGCTTTTGCTATTTCATCTGCGAATCTGTTGCCACAGGAAACTGTGTCTTTTCCTGTGGTGTGTGCTTGACATTTACAAATTGCAATAGCTTTTGGTAACATAACTGCTTCTAATAGTTTTATCAGTAATTGAGAGTGGGTTATAGGTTTTCCTGTAGAGGTGACCATTCCTCTCCTTTCCCATTGTTTAGCAAAACAGTGCACGGTAGAAAATGCATATTAGCTATCTGTGTGAATGGTTACCACCTTGCCTTCTGCAAGTTGACATGCTGTTGTCAAAGCTACTATTTCTGCGGCTTGAGCGGAAAAATGTTGTGGTAATGATTTGGCTTCTATAATCACATCAGGAAGTTGTACAATTGAATAGCCTGTTTCAGTAGAGCCTGTTTTAGTTTTAGAGCTTGATCCATCTACAAACCATTCCAGTCCTGTTTGTAGTGGGACATCTATAAGATCAGGCCTAGGTAGTTGTAATCTTTCTGTAGCTTGTACACAGTTATGTGGTTCTCCGTCATCTGCAGTAGGTAGAAGCGTTGCTGGATTTAAAGTGTTGCAACGCTGTATGGTAATATAAGGTTGTGAGATCAGTATTGCAGTGTAACTAAGATGTCTCGCTGGTGATAATAATCCCAATCTGCCTTGTAGAAGTAAAACATCTACTGCGTGGGGAACCAACAACATGAGAGGGTGGAATAGCACTACATCAGCTGAGGCTT
This sequence comes from Valencia hispanica, assembly GCA_963556495.2. NCBI lineage: Eukaryota > Metazoa > Chordata > Actinopteri > Cyprinodontiformes > Valenciidae > Valencia > Valencia hispanica. Next base: position 14,512,196 of record OY747702.1, on the reverse strand, counting down.
CGACAGCCAGTGCTGCAGCAGCGATAGCTTGCACACAGTGGGGTAAGGCCTGTGCAACTTGGTCTAATTTTTTTGAATAAAATGCAACAGGACGTTGTTTATCTCCATGTTTTTGCAGCAAAACTGAAGTCATAAAACCATTTTTGCAGTCCACCGTTTGAGTGAATATTTTGGAGTAATCTGGTAGTACTAAAACAGTGCTAGAATGGATGTCCTGTTTTATTGTGGTAAAAGTTTGTTCTGTTTTAGTTGACCAGGTTAAAGTATCCTTCATCTCCATCTGCTGGCCATGGATCATCTCAAGAAGAGGTTGTGTTTTTTCTGCATAATGAGATATATATTGCCTGCAATAATTAGCTAGTCCCAGGAATTGCATCATTTGTTTCTTTGTCATGGGCTTAGGAGTGTTTAAAATTTCCTCTCTCCTTCCAGGTTGGACTTGTCTGCCTTCTCCTGACAAAGTGTGTCCTAAGTATTGAACCGATGATTTTACCCACTGGATTTTGTTTTTACTGACTTTATTTCCAGTGGAATGCAGGTGGTGCAGTAAGGAGAGAGAGTCATGTAAGCAGCTTTCATAGTCATCTGATGCAACCAGGACATCATCTACGTAAACAAGAATTTGTGTATTTTTAGAACATTCAAAACTGGCCAGGCAGTTGGTAATTGCTTCTGTAAAAATTGTAGGACTGTCTGCAAACCCCTGTGGCAATCTGCTGTATGTGTATTTTACATGTTTATAAGTGAAAGCAAACCAAAATTGTGAATCTGGGTGCACTGGAATGCTAAAAAAGGCGTTACTGAGGTCCACTACTGTGAAAAACTTCCTAGTGGGACTCAAAGAGTTTAAAAGAGTGTGTGGGTCCGGTACATTTGGCGCTCTGGTCTGGACAGCTAAATTCAACATTCTCAAATCTTGAACCATACGCCAGCTTTTCCCATCAGCCTTTTTAACTGGCCAGATTGGGGTGTTACATGGTGAATCAGGACATTTTCTTATGACACCTGTTGTTAGTAAATCCTGAATTATTGGTTGAATTCCTAACTCTGCTTCCACAGAGAGGGGATATTGTCTTACTCTGGGTCTAAAATGTGATTTAGCAGTTATTTGAACGGGAGCAATGGATGAGAGTAGGCCCACATCAGTGGGGCTTTTAGACCATAATGTGTCAGGGACTTCTTTGAGTTGCTTTTCTTCCTCTTCAGTCAATAAGAGGGTTTCTGCTTCTGGTCATTCTAATGTTGCAATTTTGGTTGTGCAGTGGAGTGGCATGATAAGGGGCAGTCTATATAAACCTGTGGATTCACTGTATTGCCAACTATCTTCTTTATTTTCTTGCAAAGTTTTAAAATCTGTGGTATTATTTGCTTTTCGCACCATATATCCCAAATCTTTCCAACGTGATGTACTGCTTTTTGTCAGGGATATATGCGGATCTGTAGGCAAATCAAAGAATGGTTTAAGGCTGGTAGACAGTGTTACTGAGGCAGCTGAATCAGATTTTCCATCAGTAATGATGTATGAGGTGAACACTACAGCAGGTGAGAGTTGCATAAAATAGTCTTGGAACTTGGGATCAGGTTCAGGCCTCAGAGCCATAGTCACATGTAACTGTGATGTAGGCATAATTTGTTTGTCGGGTTTAGGAACTACCTGCAAAACTGTGTCCATCATTGTTGTTGTATCTTTAAGGTTTTCTTTAGGTTCAACTCGTAAAGAGTAGTACAGACCGAGCCCCTGTGGTCGATGAATTGTATTTAGGTAAATGTCATCATTTCCTGTTCTCACAGCTCTCATGCCGTCTCCCACTGGGATAATTGAGATTTTTAGGGCTGACATTAAGTCTCTGCCTAACAAATTGAGTGGACATTGTGGTGAAATAACTATTGAGTTTTTAGAACTTAACCTAGTTTTTGGATCTGTTATTAACACTGGTTTAGATAAAAATGAGCGAGTAGTGGCACCATCTGCTGATTTTACCAAAATGCTTTCTTTAGATTCTGGCAGATTAACGCCAGAAGATATCACTGTTCTGCAAGCTCCAGTATAACAAAGGAGCTCTACTGTTTGTTCATTAACTTTAAGTGTTATGTAAGGCTTCTCTTTCAGAACATTAAGTAATTCCCAGGCGCCACAGCAGTCCACCACCTCATTAGAGGCGGTAAAAGTATCTAGTCATTGCTGTGTGAACCGCGAGTGATCTGGGGCAGTTGAACCCTGTGTATGGATCTGATCTCGCCCTATGCCCCCTCCTCGGCCTCTGCTACATTGATGTGAAATGTGGCCTACTTTCCCGCAGATCCAACAAGTGGGGGCAGTTTGACCACCTTGATGTCTCCATGACCCCTGTGGTGTCTTATGATGTGTATTCCTTTGTGGTCTAAACCCCCTTCCTTTGTTGTGGTTGTCACTTTGATAATAAACTTCCCCCTCATCGTCTTCAACCTGAGTGTGAAATACCTGTGTGTCGGAGTCTGGAGGTTTTGGTTTCTTCCCCTTTCTTTCAATGACACCTTCTGCAAAACGTGCATTGGCCATAAGGGTAGTAAGGTTGCATGTTTCCCATGTCAGAAGGTGATTTTTAATCCAATTAGTGATAGTGGGGTGGAAACTATTCAGCAGGCCATTACACAAATGCCGTATATATGGGGTGTCATCACCAAGCTCTTTTGTAAGGCCGCTATGGATGTCATGTTCCTTTTGGTATCTGTATTTAAAATCATCTACAGTTTCCCCAGGCTTCTGTTTTATGGATGCCATATGCTCATAATCTGGTTTCTTTTTAAACTGTGCACGAACTTTATCCGCTACTGCATCGAATTGTTGCTTTAGTGCCCCCTGGAAATCATTCTGAAATTGTAACACAACTCCGGCATCATCTCTTCCTGTGTAATTTCCAGCTACATGGTGCCAGTCTTTCCCCAGCGATGCAGCCATAGCCTGTCCTAATTCATGACCGTTTAACCGGTAGGATTTGACCACATCAACCATATCCTCTGTCCATTTTTCTGGATCCTCCTTATGGCTAGTGATTTGTTCTACAACCTCTTTAACGTCTTTAAGTGACCATGGTCTAAAAACATATCTCGGAGTACCATCGGCAGATGGTACTTGAATCATAGGGTTGATATTTATTGAGTCCTCTGGTTCACTCTCATAAGATTTATCCTCAGATTTTTTTGGACCTGACTTCTTTGTAATTCTAAGTCTTTGTTTTATTGTGGTACCATTTGTTTTTTCTTCAATTGCAAATTGATCTCTTGGAACAGGAGGATATAGACCTTCCCCTAAAGCCCCCGGCTGGTCTGATGGGGGTGTTGGTGGAGGTGCATAAGGTTCTCCTCCAACAGCCCCAGGGGGGTCTGTCTGAGCTGTAGGTGGAGATGCATAAGGAGGAGGGCGCAGTGTGAGCTCGTCACCTAGCTTTTTCATAAGAAGAGCCTCATCTTTAGCACCTTTGCTCTCTTTTCTGTTTTTTATATTTTGTTTCCTTTTCTCTGTTTCATCAGCCCACACACGTGCTATTTTTAACTGTGTCTGTTTAAGTTTTTTCTTTTTACCTTTAGCGATAAGTGTTTTTGCTTCAAGAACACATACAAGTTCTCTCCATTGGCTTCCTTTAAGCTTCCCATCTACTTTATACTTTTTGCGCCATTTTGTTAGAAACTGAAGATTTTCGGGGTTCTTTTTATACATATATTTTGAATCGCCTTCTAATTTGTCGGTGGAAACATCGTTTCCCATCTTTGCGTTGTTTTTATATAACCCTTAATGGGTTCTATTAATTGGTCTGGTAAAGTCTGTTGTTAGAATACCAAATAGTTCTATGAGAATAACAACAGTAATTAATATTAAGGTTAAGGTGAATGAAAAAGCAAGAACTATGAAATTAGTCTGTTGATGAGTTAAAGTAATCTTTTTTTTTTTTTGGTCATTTATTTGAGATTTTTAGTTGTACTCAATTTCTGCTAAAACTGGATCGTATAGTTTTTACTCTAAGTGTCTCTCTTGTGCAACTAGATTGAGCCGTTGTATGGCTTTCCTAATCTAAGGATGTGTTGTGTAACCTATAAATCCACACAGAACGTCTCTTGTAGTGCCCGTTCAAACCGTACGTTAACACCGTTAGGTTTCAGGTTGGACTGGCATACATAAAGATTATGTCCTGTGTCTAATCTTTCTTATACCCACTTACGGTGCGGTATTTCGTTTTCATTCTGCTGTTTGTGTTTTTACTTCCATACACTGGCGTGCTTTATTTCCCAGCGAGGTGGATTGGTTCGCAAACCTAACCCGTTACAACCGTATATTTTTCAAGGTGGTCAGGTTCGCAGACCTGTACCGTTACGCCCTTTTTTCAAGGTGGACCGGTTCGCAAACCAGGTCCGTTACACCCTTTTTTTTTTGTTCAAATTTTATTTTTGAAGGTGGTCAGGTTCGCAGACCTGTCCCGTTACACCCCTTTTTCAAGGTGGACCGGTTCGCAAACCAGGTCCGTTACACCCTTCTTTTGTCACTAAACAGTTACGGATCAACACCTGATATTTTATCAGAGAGGCTAAAGCGTTCTTTAGGCCCAAACAGCAGAATATACCCTGACTATCTTAGAATTTGTTTTGTTAAATGTAAAGGTGCACAAAAAAGACGTACTCACAATGTCCGCCCTATGCGAGTGACTCAAACCGAATCGATCGCACGGGAGCACGCGCAGGGGGTCCTCGTGGAAGTTATGCAGCCGGCCAGTGCAGCAGTTCAGCGATCTGGATGTCAAAAACAGCCCTTCGACGGAAACCACCGGCGACAGTGCTCCGTACGTCGGGTCTCGGCACCAAGATGTTAGGTAATTGTTGTGGTTTACCTAAAAACGAGTCACACACAAAAGTCGGAGATAATTTAGACAATAAGCTCTGCAGAGGTAGATGTGGTTCAATCAGTTCTGCAGAGGGAGACCAGCAAAATACGGTAAGGAATGAGCCAACCGTCTGTCTGTTATCAGCTCCTGTCACTCGTCTCCCACTGATCTCATCACTGGTCTCAAAGAGCATCCCCTCTGCAGGCTCTCTTTATTTAGTCACACTTCATTAACATATTAAAAGAACAGGATGTCATGCACAAGAGCATGTGACTGAAACCAAAATGACATTTAAAAAGTACATTAAAACTATGTGATAAAAACACCCTAAGAAAATAATAATACACCATTATTATTTTCCCTAACAAAGTCTACACATGAAGTTCGCAATGTAGGAAAGGAGAGCAGAATTACGTAATTTAACAAACAAAATGGAAAACACAATAAAACACTGTTCCTGTATTGTTTCAGCTGCTGCAGCTCCTGTACCTGTTGTTACTTGGTTAGGTGGGGGTTGGGTCAGCCCCCCTTTCCACACAGACACAATAAACCGGCCAGCCATGGTGAAAAAAACTCACTGAAACACAGAGGTCCTCCGAAAACAACAAAAAAAGAACGAAACAACTCGAAGGTTAGCACAAGGGTCAGGGCTAGAGATGTTTATGAATCAGGAGAACAACCCTTCTATAGGTTCTGTCAGCTCATTGGCTTCAAGTCTGCAGCAACACTAGAGCTAAACACAAAAACACTGACATGTCATGTTGTTCAGTGGAGTCTGGGACAAAGTTAGGAAATAAAAATGAACAAAAGTCCCGATCATTATGGAAGTGTGCACGAGTATTTACTGTTTCCAGGTCTATTCATGAGACATGTTCTGGAGCTGAGTTCAACTAAAGCATTTTTATAGGGAGATTTTCTTTTATAAAATGTGAATAGCATAAGATTCTTTGTTTTGCACATAATGTTTTAGTTTTAGTAAGAAAATTTTGAACCACAGCACTGTTATATTTGTGAAACCATTTGTGAATAACAGTCAATGTGGGTCTCTGGTTATTGATTTGTTAAATTGTTTACATTCACTCCATAATTACACACTTTTGGGTTAATAAATATGGTCAAAATGGAAAAAGTGGAACTCAGAAAAATAAAATGGAAAAAGTGGAATTTTGGAAAAAATAAAATTGAATTTAGAACAGGGCACAAAATAAGTTTGTTACAATGAAAAGAAATACAGTGGAGGTGAGGGAGGCAAAGAAGTTATATAATTTTTTGATAAGGAATGAAGCTGACAAGTAATCAATGTTAACAGTTTAAAAAAGTTTTTAATGTTAGGTTTAATCTAAAAATTCACATCACACTATGTCATTTGTACCTTTTTTCTTCTGAGAATCACAAGACTGAGCAGTTTTGATTAAATGTTACCAATTAAGTCAATAAACTGAACTTGGAAATAGTGTTGAGACATAAAACTATAAAATCAGCTGCAACCACTTAAAATTGAAATGGTTGCAGCTCATTTTGTAATTCTGTTTAAACAATCAGGGGATTGCATGCAGAGTGCTGTTGCCAGTGGTTTGTTTTATACAGATAAATAATTAAATATTATCAGGTTCTCAAAAGTATTTCAATTCGTGGGGTGAAAGCATTTGTGTCCCCTAGCATGACATGACAGGGCATGATAGACTAAACTCAGACATATGGCTTCCTAGGAATACATCATGGAAAAAGCCTAAAGAAGTCGGCAAAGATCTAAGGAAGAATATCATGGACCTCCACATGTCTGTTTTATCATTTGGTACAATTTCCAAATTCCTGAAGGTGCCACGTTCATTAAGCTGCATGGGAAGGTCCATCCATCATACCATTTAGGAAGGAGACGGATACTGTGTCTAAGAGAGAGTGGTCGTCCACAATAACGCAAGGCCTTTACGGAGATGGAATGAAAGGCCACTACAGGAGGAAGAAGCCATTACTCCAAAAGCAACATAAAAAAAGATTACAGTTGGGAGGAATGCACTCAGAAGGAAACACATCCGTTTTTGATTTGAGATATGTCCTTTGGTCTGACAAAACTAAAAATGAAGTGCTTGGCAACGATGATCATCACTAGATTTGGAGGAAAAAGTTGTAACCTTGCAGGCCTGAAAACACATTCACAATTGTGAAGTATAGAGATGGCAGCATCATGATGTGGGAGTGTTTTGATACATGACAACTGACCCATTTAGCAAAATAGATGGCATCATGGGCAAGGAATATTCTGTTCAAACATTTAAATAACATCTTAACTTTTTATTCATTTTCATACATATTTGACCAACAAAGGCTGAAAGTAAGAGATGGATATTTTATTTTATTGGTTGTTTTTTAATCTTATATGTGGGTTGTAAAGGAGGCTATTCTCAATCTGGGCATTATGCTGCAAGCGACTAAATACACATGATATACTGATATCAAATTGTGCCCTCTTTGAAGGCGACTGTACAGAAGGTCAGTTCAGTGAGTAGATCATCTGAGGCTGGGCTTTAATCAAAGTGCACGGTTCCTACAAGTGTGATTTATTCATTTGGAAGGGTAACTTTAAATAGTAACATATCTGTGAGTATTAAGGAGCAGCATTGTAGTGTTGGAGTGATGCTTCTCGAGTCAAATGCAGCAAGGTGAGAAACTGAATAGGTTATGGTAAGCTCTGATACTGTTAGTTGATACACTCAACGTTCAATTCAGTTCAATTTATTAATCCCAGAGGGAAATGAAATGTTGTTGTAGCTCATATATACATTTGTAATATAAGTTGTTGTTTTGTTGGCAGGAAGGATCTCCTGTAACGGTCAGTCTTACAGCGTCTCTGATGAAACCTCTTACTGAATAAACTCTGTTGTTGTCTGAAGGAATCATAACTGATTAAATGAGCCATTCGCAGTTTCACTGTACCAGCCGTGTGTATTTAGACTTACATGGCTAAATCTTTGAAACAAGCATATGTTACAGAGTCATGAAGATTATCAGGATTGTTCATAATGTTCTTGATTTTATAAAGAATCCTTCTTTGCACCATTAGTCCATAGACTAACAATGAAAACATACAAAAAACGCCAGCTTTAGTGACACTACACAACAATCCAATAAGTTATTCACAAACAATACATATCACATTGATCATTATAAAATCTCTCAGAAACTTGCATGAAAACTCGAAAATTGTCATCAAGCCAAGCCAAAGTGGGATGCCAACGCCATCTATCACTTCTGGGGTACCGCCGCCCTATATACCCAAATATGGAGCGTGTCATGAATGACGTCGGCATGATCCAATGGCTAGCAGCCATTTACACTTGCAGTAACCGTGTAACAAGCTAGCTTGCGGAACTCGGACACCGGGTGTATTGGAAGCCGGGAGGACGGGTCTTTGAGGAGGTAAGTAGGAGACTGTATGCTGAGGTTGGCTGGGAATGGGTGGCGACAGTGATGGAGTTCCGGTTTTGGTTCTTGCAGGGTTTGATCCTGGTATCTGTTCAGGGACGTGCACAGGGGGGTTGCTCAGGTTGTTCGGGCAACCGCCCATATGTCCTTCTCGACTCACGTCGCCCTTCTCAGGGAAAAAAATAAAAAATTGTACAATGGATGCAGAATTTTACGTAGGCCTAGATAAAATAATAATAATAATAATCTCAAAGCCTCATTCACTTACATTCCGGCACCGAAGTGAAAAAACTCTGTTTACTTGGCTGCAGCGCTGCGCGCTACCAGCAGTAGTGATGTGTCGGTCACGACGAACCGGCTCTAAGAGCTGTCTCTTTGAAGTGAACGACGGGAGCCGGCTCGTCATTGGGAGCTGTTTTATTTATCCCCCCCGCTTGCTTTGGTACATTTGGTACACATAGTTTTGCATTAATTTAGGTGATAAATATAGAGAAAATCTGAGGAGCCACTTGGGAGCCAGAAGAACTGGCTCTCCAAAAGGAGCTGGAATTCCCATCACTAACAGGCAGCGGCCCTAGTATGAGCACGTCGAGGTTGTCGCATAGACAGATAGGGTTTTTGGGTGACTGTGAGACAACTCAACATTGTCGGAGAAGGTGAGTTTGTGATGTATAACAAACAATCATCATCATCAAGTTTTATTAAATTAATTAAAATCCTCATAAATCCAGGCTGAGTTTGCCACGTTTAGCAGACAGATAGCTTGCAGACAACCAAGCTACATGTAGTCTGCTGATAGTTTCTCACATTTCGTTTTAGCAAACTTAGAAACTTTGTTTCTATTCTGCTGGAGAAAGTTATGGCACATCCATCCATTTATTTGGTCAATGCATTGATTTAGGGTTTGAATGGGTTCAGAGTCACCTGGTAACATTGTAATGTAGAGCTGAGTGTCATCCGCGTAGTTATGGTAGCTAACGTTATTGGTTGCTATAATCTTGCCTAGTGGGGGCACCAGACCACAAAGGTCCTCTAATTCCAGTCTACTCACCATCCCTAGAATTTGAACCAAACATGGAGAAGCAACTTTCAGTTTCTATGCTCCAAACTTCCAGACAACTGCAAAGCTGTTGAAACACTGAGTTCTTTTAAATCACAACTAAAAACGTATGTTTAGAGTTGCCTTTGAGTCATGCTTTGTTGTATCATGTTTTGTGAATTATTCTTGTTTTACTGCTGTTTTTACATTATATACTTTGTAATGCTTTGACAAATCTGTATGCTTCTTGCTTTATTGCTGTTTTTACTTTATATGCTTTTTCTGTGTTTTACTGCTATTTTTATTTTACCACTTAATCATATAAAGCACCTTGAATTACCTTGTTGTTGAAAGTGTGATATACAAATAAAAATGCCTTGCCTTGCCTTGCCTGTGTTAGGCCATCCATTTGTGTAGCTGTTGTTTAGTTTCTACCATGTAGAGGTCTGAACATTCCTCACTGCACTGGGTGGCATGTACAAGATACGGGATATCCAAAGGTTCGAAGCATGTGCTTTCCTATTTGTTAGGACTTTGTAGCTGTGTGCTGGGGCTGTGTGGTGTTTGTTCTGTTTACCTCTCTTTTCAGGGTGTGATTGGCAGACGCTGTACCAGGTGTTTCCCATCAGCCTCATCACAGCCTCTGCTTTAAAAGGGGAGTGGCCCCTGGAGGCTGACGCCAGATGGTTCTTGCTGTTAAGCGTGGTACAAGGCCAACTAAGTTTGCTTTCCACAGCAAATCACCTTCCTGAATGTCTCTTGTGAAACTTACATTCTGTCTTCTCGCAGATCATTTCCCGAATCCTTCGTGGAATCCGTTGCCGGTTCTACGCACCATCTCCACCTCGAGCCTCCACCTGGATGCTTGCACGGTTGGTCTGGAACAAACAACTCCCAAGATTCAAATCATACTCACCTCTAGACTAGGATTGCCGGATTTCTTCCTGGTCAACCTCCTCCGCTCCACCTGGAACACAAAGATACAGAACCCACATGAACCATCCTCCGCAGCCGCCAGCCGGTCCACCCTCCTACGCCTCAATCCGGACCCTGCAAGGAACAGATACAGGGACGTGCACAGGAATTTTGAGGGGCAGTTGCTCTGACCTGAAAAGAGGGCACCCCCCAAAAAAAACACACAGGCTATATGAAGGACTGAGAATAACAGGGTCTTTATTAAAGGGCATGGCGCTTTGTAGAGTTGGCAATGAATGTGTACAGCTTCTCAACGACTGTGAAGAAACATGAAAAGCTTCAAAGGAGAAGCCGCCTATTAGGAGCCATTTCGACAAAAATATTCAGAACTTCTTTCTTGTCGATTGCTATGTCCTTCTCTATGGCCAGCAGGAGGAGGTCAGACAGCCGCTCTTGACCACACTGATTTCTGAGCCTTGATTTGACCAGCTTCAGCTTTGAAAAGGAACGTTCTACCGTTGCAGTGGACACAGGTAGAGTGGCATATATTTTGATTAGTTTGAACAGTGTGGGGAATATGACGTTAGCATTGTTTTCCTTGAATACTTCAAGCATAGACTTGACTGTCCTGTTGGGACACTTGTAAGACGCATGGAAGACTCTCAGCTCTGTGTGAAGGTTGGTCTCTTCCCCCTGAAGTCCATAAAACTCACATAGTGAATGTGCTGTATCAACACCTTGGCCAATATCCTTCCACTGCTCTGGGTCAGTGAGTCTCTGCAGTGACATCACAATGTCCCGAGTCTTCCCTTCCCCGTAAAATCTTCTCTCAAGCTCCTGTCTCAATCTGTCCAGAAAGGAATAGTATGTCCTTCCCCTGTAATATTCCTCCAAGGTCTGGACTGCATCATCTTCTCTTGCTGATTTGGAAGTGTATTTCAGCTTTGCAGGGACTTTTCTTTGTCTACCTGGAATATTTGTGGGAATGCTTATGCCATTTTCCTCAGCAATTGTTGTGGCAGTGTTGTATATTTGTGAGAATTGGCTGTCTCTCCTCAGTTCCACTACTCGCTTCAAGACACCATCTAACACAGAGTAAGCAGCAGCCAAGTCCAGGTCATCCTGCTGGACTACTTTTGAGACAACTGATGTCTCCATGAACACTGGCAATGCTATTTCAAGACACAGCAAAAATTCAAAATCTATGCTGCTCAACAGCATTTTAGCTTCTCCTGCAGCCAGATCGGGGGGGTCACACTTTCTCAGATCTCTCAAGTACTGCAGGGCAGCAGGGAGGACCTTCTTAATTGTCTTTAAAGCATCTTCCCTGCAGCTCCACCGGGTGTCTGAAAGCTTCTGCAGTTCAAGGACACGTTGGTCTGGATTCATGGCTTTTTGAGTATCCACAAATGCAGCATGGCGCTTTGTGGAGTTGGCAATGAATGTGTACAGCTTCTCAACGACTGTGAATAAATCCATAAAGTGCTTGTTGGATTTTGCACTCTCAACTAAAGCAAGATTCAAACAATGTGCATGGCAGTGCACATATAATGCTCTCTCATTTTGTCTCTGAATCCGGGACTGCAGCCCATTGTAGCGTCCACTCATATTGGCAGCTCCGTCATAGCCCTATCCACAGACATCTTGAATGTTGAAGTTGTTTTCCTCAAGTAGCTTCATCACTACATTCTCCAGTGCCTCTCCCGTTGTTGATGCCACATCACAAAGTTGGACAAAGCGTTCCTTTATAGTCATGTTGTGAACATATCGCACAACAAAGGACACCTGCTCAATATGTGACACATCAGTGGTCTCATCCAGCAAAATAGAAAATTGTGATGCTTCTGTCACTTCCTTCTGTATGATTCGTTTCACATAAAGACTAAGTGCTTTTATGAGGTCGTTTTGTGTCCTATTGGACAGGAGAGACACCTGGCACCTTTGGTTTGATGCTTGTTTTTCCTTGACTGCATCAAGATGAAGCCCGAGTACGCTGTCATATTGGCCAAGCAAATCCACCAGGTTCAGAAAGTTTCCTCTATTTGAACTTGACAAGCCTTCTTCATTTCCCCTAAAGGCCAAAGCTTGTTTTGCCAGATATAATGTGATGTCTATTAAACGGAACATAATCTCTCTGTTATTCTGCCTCTCTCTTTCTTTGGCTGCTTCCATCTGAGAATCAGCTACTGCAAAAGCCCTCTGCAGTGTATCTTTTGTAAAAGCATGCCACCTTATCATGCTTAGCATATGCAATTCACTACTGCGGTGCTCCTTAATCTTCACTTTGGCCTGCCTCCACAAGTTTATCCCTACAGACTTCCATCCTCTCCTGCTCCGAAATCTTTCTTCATTCACAAAATTCCTGCAGCTAAAGCAATACATGGCATCATTCAGTGGAGAATATTCCAGCCAGGGGTCATCGTTATACCATTGGGCTTGAAAAGAGCGCCCATCGGAATTTTTAGGGAACTTTACCAAAGGACGGCAAGGCCTGACTGAATTGGAAAATTTGATGAAGGACTGATCATATTTAACATTGCTGCTTTGTACATGAGCTGGATCGGTGGGATTAGCCAACCGCAGCAAAAAATCTAAATTTGTTGACTCTGCCCCACTCGTGATCTCAATATTTGCCCTTGATGATGCTCTCGTCTCCCTCATCACATCCTCTTGCTCATCTATCATTTCCCTATTTTGCCACTCTGTCCTGATGTCATCTGGGATTGGCTCTGGCTCTCTGAATGCAGCTGATGCACTGGGATCATCATCTGTCCAATTACATACTATTGTTATTATCGCCATTATCATTATTATTTTAATGCCCACTAGTGGTATTCATGTTCTGCTCAGGCAAGATCTTGGAAATTACTTCTAAAATAGCCTATGTTTTTTAGATTACAATTATTTAGCATGCAGCTTTTTAACCATGTACTTCCTAGCATGGTCCTCTCATCTCATATTTGGTGATCATCACTTAGGCGTACCTGCCCTACGTGCATCTTCCTGGTGGTGGTCCACATTTTCCTCACATAGTAGTGACTGCTCCTCATCTTAAATGTAATGTAATTATGAAACATTGCCATTAGTAGGCTAAAATATGAGTCTAATTAATTAATCATTTCACCTACAGTGTCATGTCATCTTTATCACAGTGAAAAGTCTGTCTCACCTGCTGGTTGGCTTTTTCGCAGCCAACCCTGCAGTGATGTGCTGCCCTCTCTGCTGCCTGTCCTAATTGTCTCTCCCTCTCCTGAATCCGCCTTTTTTCAGTGGGCATCTTGGCTTCAAACAATACCAAAAATAGTGATAGGATTTATGCATTTAACCATTTTTAATAAAATAATGTGATGCATTACTTCCATCATTCATTCTTCTTGCTAAAACGAAATGTGACAAACTAACTATCAGCAGACATGTAGCTTAGTTTGACTAATGCCTAAAAAAGAGCCAAGGCTATGTGATAACGGGCTGCTTGCCTGCAAGCTATCTGTCTGATTATTTAGGCTAAACATGGCAAACTCAGAATATAATAATTAATGGGATGCACTACTTCCATCATTCATTCTTCTTGCTAAAACGAAATGTGAGAAACTATCAGCAGACTACATGTAGCTTGGTTGTCTGCAAGCTATCTGTCTGCTAAACGTGGCAAACTCAGCCTGGATTTATGAGGATTTTAATTAATTTAATAAAACTTGATGATTGTTTGTTATACATCACAAACTCACCTTCTCCGACAATGTTGAGTTGTCTCACAGTCACCCAAAAACCCTATCTGTCTATGCGACAACCTCGACGTGCTCATACTAGGGCCGCTGCCTGTTAGTGATGGGAATTCCAGCTCCTTTTGGAGAGCCAGTTCTTCTGGCTCCCAAGTGGCTCCTCAGATTTTCTCTATATTTATCACCTAAATTAATGCAAAACTATGTGTACCAAATGTACCAAAGCAAGCGGGGGGGATAAATAAAACAGCTCCCAATGACGAGCCGGCTCCCATCGTTCACTTCAAAGAGACAGCTCTTAGAGCCGGTTCGTTCGTGACCGACACATCACTACTGCTGGTAGCGCGCAGCGCTGCAGCCAAGTAAACAGAGTTTTTTCACTTCGGTGCCGGAATGTAAGTGAATGAGGCTTTGAGATTATTATTATTATTATTTTATCTAGGCCTACGTAAAATTCTGCATCCATTGTACAATTTTTTATTTTTTTCCCTGAGAAGGGCGACGTGAGTCGAGAAGGACATATGGGCGGTTGCCCGAACAACCTGAGCAACCCCCCTGTGCACGTCCCTGGCTCCCCTTATCTGGAACAGACTTCCTGACGAGTGTAGAGCTGCTGAAACTCTGAACTGCTTTAAATCGAGAATAAAAACCCATCTGTTTAGAATTGCCTTCGAGTAAATGCTTGATGTCATATGTATGAAATGTGTTCATGCTCTCTTGCTTTTTTAAAAATCTTTCTCTTGCTTTATTGTGTATCATGTGTAATGTGTTTTTCTTTTACTTTTAATTTCCATTGGGTTTTTTTGTTTTTTAAATCACCATATCATGTAAAGCACCTTGAATTGCCCTGCTGTTGAAAGTGTGCTATGCAAATAAAATTGCCTTGCCTTGCCTTGCCCTGCCCTGCCCTGCCTTGCCTTGCCTTGCCTTGCCTTGCCTTGCCTTGCCTTGCCTTGCCTTGCCTTGCCTTGCCTTGGTGGGGTTGGTATAGGAACAGCAGGTCTTCAACAAACTTTGGCGCTAAGCCATTCAATGATTTATAAACTAGTAAAAGTATTTTGAAGTCTATTCTCTGAGCTACAGGGAGCCAGTGTAAGGACTTTAGAACTGGGGTGATGTGCTCTACTTTCCTGGTTCTAGTGAGGAACACGAACAGCAGCGTTCTGGATCAGCTGCACCTGTCTGATTGAATTTTTAGGCAGACCTGTGAAGATGCTGTTGCAGTAATCAATCCGACTAAAGATAAGCGCATAGATGAGTTTTTTGAGGTCCTGTTGTGACATTAGTTCTTTAATCCTAGAAATGTTCTTCAGGTGATAGAAGGCTGACCTTGTTATTGTCTTTATGTGACCCTGGAGGTTCAGGTCTGAGTCCATTACTACACCTAGGTTTCGGGCCTGATCAGTAGTTTCTAGCTGGATTAACTGAAACTGTGTGCTGACTATTAATCGTTCCTCTTTAGGTCCAAAAGTAATTACTTCTGTTTTGCTTCTGTTCAATTGGAGGAAGATATGACACATCCATCCATAGATTTTCTCAATGCATGTCCTTAGCGTTTGGATGCCACAGAAGGGCAAACTCATTGGATCAAAAGTCAACAGTTCATTTACATCTCAAGGACAAGGGACAACTGTGTGAAGACAGCAATGTGCACATTTTGAGCAGGTGGTTTGAGAGAGGAGTGAAAGAAGGCTGGCTGGATGGATGAGCATTTGTGATTGTAAAAAGGCAAATGTTGAAATTAAAAACTGAAGAATTGCCTCTTTTTTTACAACTTCTCAGGCATATCTGACGGGTTTACCTTCAAAAAAAACAATCTCCAGTAAAGCTCCAACTGCATAATGCAACATTCAACAGATACTCGTCCAAGATGCTTCACAAGATGGATCACAAACATTATTATCATAACCATTTTATTTTGCCTGAGTTCCAGACTAGCTGGCCATGTCACTGAATTATTGAACACTTCAGTCATAAGTTTTATTTGGATTCTTGTTCCTGGGTTTCTGAGATTTGATATGGTAGTTGAATAATTTTTGTCCTCCCATTAGTTTCCCACAGTTGTCCTTGTTTCCTGCTTCTCACACCTCGATTGCCAGATCCTGCTGTTAGTGTCCAGTTACATTTCACATCTGTTACCCCTTGCCAGACGTTTCTTTCCTGTTGCAATTCTATCAATCCAGCTAGAGCAATTAATTCCTCAGCAAACTGCAAATGGGACTTCTTAAAGCTTTCTTTTAACAATTGCTCTCTTCAAGGCGGTATTTCATAAAAGTCAGACTTGAATGCTAAACTAATTCTTGTTCTTTTTCTTTTCTTTTTTAAACTTGTCCTGTTTGGCAGTGTGGAGCTCAGAATTGGTGTCTGAGTACCAAGTAGAAGCCCAACAGATTTACTTTCACAAGTACAGCTTTTGCTATAGTACTCCACTTGATATATATGTGTGAGAAATCTTTATTATGAATTGCTGTGGGTTTTATTTTCTGATGTTATGGACACGGAGACGGAAAATAAAAGGGAAGAAAGAAAGAAGATAAAGAAGAAAAGAAGAAGAAGAAGAAAAAGAAAACATCGACAAAATAAACCAAACATTGTGAACTAAGAACTACACAACCACATCACACAAAAATGGATGCAAAAATACAACAACGTCACTGAAAAGCTCATGGTACCGATTAATCAAGATCTAGTAATGACAACCTCAGCCCAAGAATATATCTGTAAACACCAGAGACCCCACATCTATGTGTGTGTGTGAGCATGCTGGTGCATATAAGGTTTCTCCATAAGAGTTTTCGATAGCTGGTGTGAGAAGCCATCAATCAGTCCCCCAGGAATCGATGCAGACATGAAGGAGATCAGAGCAAAGACGTCCAAAGGACCCCCAGAGCCCCAGGCGGACCAGGGCGGGGCCGACCGCATCCCCAAAGAGAGGAGCAAAGGAGAACCCCAGGAGCACGTCCAGCAGCTACGATGCAGGGGCCCGGGGGGCAGCAGTGACGAGCCCACGGGCCCCGCCGGCAACCAGCTGCACCAGGGCGGGCCCGGGCATGGACTGGGAGAGCCGGGGCCCCCGCGGCCGCCACACGCCGCCACCACACGGTGCTGCCACCCCAGGCCAATTCCCACCGCCAAAATCCCAGCGCCCCACCCCTGCCCCACATCGGGGCCCCACAAGTAGCCGCAGCGGACGGACGGCAACCCCAGGGCCAGCCCAGCCAGCACCTGGACACCAAGTTGTACTAGCTCCCGAGTCCTAATCCCGCGCAACGCAGAGCGCCGAGACCAGGCATCCAATAAAGGCCAGGGCCAGTCCAACCCGCCAATGAACAGACCACACACGATGCGCACAGAACAGGTGATCGAACGAGCAGAGACGCTTGATCTGTATCTGGCTGAGCCACCAAACAGGCACCACCCAACAATCCCAAACCTGGCACCTCCGAAAGAGGTGCCCCAACCAACAAAAGGAAGACATCAGCCCAGCACATCGGCCGACCGACACGCTGGTCCACCCAGGCCCGGTCACGCACGCACCAGGTCCGAACCGGAACGAAAACTACTTGTTCCAATTTACATTGTGTTTGTCAACCAAAAGTCAAAAAAGGGGGAAAAAGTGATCATTTAGACTTTCTTGTGTTTGCATAAAAACTTGAGACAATGGCTTGTTGTAGGAACTTCATTTCAGTAAGACTTGTCAGGGTTAAAATCGCTTTCTGACACCTATAATATACAGAACATTCAACATCGACAAAGATAACCAGAAACCAGCAGTGTATTAAATGAGTTTTACTTGCAAAGCAAGGAGAGTGTACAAGACTACACGGCAGTACACTCTGCCTTCAAACAGAATACAGATCAGTTGTTATTATAGCCTTCTCCCACATTCCTGAAAACCCCCCACCAGTCATGAAGCTATTAAGGTCTTTGTTGGCCCCTCCTTATCTGCTCAGGGCGTCAGAGGGCAGACCAGTCTCAGAGCATGTGGATACAGACTAAATCTTCACATCTCCATATCATTCTGCATACAATACTTCTCCAGAAGCATAGCAAAAAATAAATGATAACTACTGAAATAAATGTCTTTACAAGACTTCTTACAAGACTGCTTACATTTTTTTCCTCTTTCCTCAATCTTACACTGTCACACAGCGTCACCTCTGGTCTGAAGGAGTAATAGTAGTGATAGAAGAACATTAACATTCACATTTGGCCTATATCAGCTTGTAAACACAACACGTATCATGTAGGACAAAATGTGAAAAGGTTCAAGGAGTATAAATACATGTGCAAGGCACAGTATCTCCATCAAGCAAATGGATAAAAACAATTCTAAAGGAAATTGTTCTAGTTTTACAGTTGTAAACCTATAAACAAACTGTGGCAGTGTTTGATGCCTCTCCTGCCTTAAAACACCTGTCTGTGTCCAAGGAGTGCTGCTAGAGCTGCTGCTCCATCTACTGTCGTTATTTAGTTACTTAACCCTATAAAGAGATACAGAATAAAAAGAACAGAATGAGGTCATTACAAGGCAGTAAGGAGCTTGTAATGGACTATAAAAGAGCTGTAAAATCCATCTCCAAGGCCAAGTCATGCACACACACACCAGCTGTATCTTTATTTGAAACAAATTGCCTCATAAAGTGCCATAGATCAAATGATGAGAATGTATAAAAACATGTACAGAGGAGCAATTGAACTTAAAAGAACCACACAAAGCAATCTACCCTGTAGTACTACATGTCAAACACGCTTTAAAATTGATTTTCAGTCGTGTTGCTATAATAGAAGACACTGAACACAGAAATGCAGACTGAAATCACGACTGAGGCAGAAAACAAACTGCATAGACACAGATGTCCAGCGTTGATACAAGAGTCTTTGGGGACAGGGACTCGAGATTTGCTCTGAAGAACAAATCTACTTTGTTGGGCTCTCTTCTTTGTTTGTTGTATTACATTACATCCATCCATCCATCATCCATCCATCCATCCATCCATCCATCCATCCATCCATCCATCCATCGGTGTCTGGTAATGAAGTACAAATACGTTGTTACCTTACTTAAGTAGAAATATTGGGTATTTTTACTTCACTTGAGTCTATTGGCCTACTTTTTACTTCCACTCCTTACATTTTCATGCAATTATCTAGACTTTCTACTCCTTACATTTTAAAAATATCATTGTTACTCCTGTTTCATTTAGTCTAGTCATTGTGTTAAAAAAAACAAAAAAACCTATGCAAAAACTGGATAACAACTCAATAGACTTTGACGGCGGTTTGATAATAATTTTAAACATCTAACATTCTGTTTGATCCATCGCATATTGTGTGTACAGAGGTCGCGTTAATCGAATACTTTCACCATTTTTTAGCGCGGTGATGGAAAAATCTGAAGGCCGCTCGTCATTTTGACAGATTACAATTCACAACCCTGACCAGACGCGTGGACATTTTCAACTTTACGGGCGGGGTACAGGTAACTGAATCAATAAATTCATAATTTAAAAAAAAAAGATTCCCATGAAGGCATCTGAGCATCATCTCAGACCGGGACCCTGTGCTAAATATATCTCGCTAACCTGGAGGCTTCAGAACACGACTGTTACCGGTGTGTCATATCTTCCACTCCATTAAAACACGAGCTAATGCTTAGTTGATCCACATATGGTTCTTTAATGTTTTTGCATTGCACTAACATTAAGACTATCAAACTTTTCCTAATTTTAATCTAATTAATAACAGGGTAGCTATGAATTATTCATGATTAATCATGATTAATTAACATTCCTAAATATGACTGAAAAAGTACCAATTTAGGTGTAAATACAGGACAAAACCGGAAGCTGATGCTCCACTATCACATTTATATGTGGCCCTCTTAACCTATTTATCTTTTAGCCCGTTGCTAAGGCAAAATAACTGGTTCACATTTTCCGAATGTGAAGCTGACCGTTTCTTATTAACTTTGGACAACCCTGAGCATCCTCTTCATGGTACTATCCTACAACAACAATGTGTCTTCAGTCAGAGGCTTCTTCAGTAACACAGACTGCTACAGGAGATCAATCCTGCCCACAGTCAGAAGGATTTATAACAACTCCTAGAATAATGAAATAGTATTAGCTACAACAACACTTTATTTCTCTCTGGGATCAATAAAGTTTTTTTTGGGTTTTTTTACGTGTCCTGTTTGGCAGTGTGGAGCTCAGAATTGGTGTCTGAGTACCAAGTAGAAGCCCAACAGATTTACTTTCACAAGCGGAGCAGTACAGCTTTTGCTATAGTCCTCCACTTGATATACTTGGCCTGATGATGACGGGGTAAGCCGTATTGCGTCATTTCCTGTTGTCACTGCTGTGCTCCGTGGAGCTGTTTTGGTGTTCAAACGCTCTTGAATTGATCTTATTTTCTCTGTGCTGAGGCTTTTCTAAGTTATTTTAACACACAATCACACTAAAACACACATTTTGTGGTGGTGTACTTTACGTTTTGGGAACTCCTCGTGTTTCACACAGTTTTTCTTTGGGTGGAAGGTCTCGCTAGCTCAGTTAGCTTAGCTTCATTGCGGCTATGGCTACTCTTCTTTCTCCTGTCTCTAACTCTTCTCTTCTCTCTTGCTCTCTCTGTCAGATGTTTAGTTACTTCCCTGCCTCCTTTAGTGATAATGGTAACTGTAATAAATGTAATATTTTTGTAGCTTTGGAGGCGAGGGTATCAGAATTAGAAACACGGCTCCGCGCTGTTGAAAAACCAGCAGATAGCCGAAGCCCATTAGCCAGCGCGGAGCCAACAAGGATAGAACCCCCTAGCTGTCCTCCGGTAGAGCCCGCGCAGCCGGGACCTCAGGCCGGGTGGGTGACTGTACGTAGGAAGCATAGTTCTAGGACCCAGCCCCCGGGCCACTACCAACCGGTCCGCGTTTCTAACAGATTTTCCCCGCTCAGCGACACACCCGCTGAGAAGCCGGCCCTGGTAATTGGCAGCTCCATAGTCAGAAACGTGGCATTAGAGACACCATTGACCATAGTCAAATGCTTGCCAGGGGCCAGAACGGGCGACATCAAATCCTACCTGAAACTGCTGGCTAAAGATAAGCGTAAATACAGTAAGATTGTTATTCACGCTGGCGGTAATGACACCCGGTTACGCCAATCGGAGGTCACTAAAATTAGTGTTGCTTCGGTGTGTAAGTTTGCCAAAACAATGTCAGACTCGGTAATCTTTTCTGGTCCCCTGCCTGATCGGACCAGTGACGACATGTTTAGCCGCATGCTGTCATTCCATCAATGGTTGTCTAGGTGGTGTCCTGCAAACGATGTGGGCTACATTGATAACTGGAGAACTTTTTGGGGAAAACCTGGTCTGATCCGGAGAGACGGCATCCATCCCACTTTGGATGGAGCAGCTCTTCTTTCTAGGAATATGGCCGAATTTATTAATCCTCCAAAACACTGACAACCCAGGGTCCAGACCAGGAAGCAGAGTCGTAGTTTAACCCACCTCTCTGCTGCTTCTGTACTGTTACCCACCCATTACCCTATAGAAACAGTGTCTTGCCCACGGCCAAAATTAAATGGATTAAAAGTTAAGCCAACAAAAGCAAATTATGGAAATCTCATAAAAATAAATACAACTTTGACTGAAAATAAATCTATTAAATGTGGTTTATTAAACATAAGATCTCTCTCCTCAAAGACTTTGTTAGTAAATGACTTGATTTGTGATAATCACATTGATTTCCTTTGTCTCACAGAAACCTGGTTGCAGCAGGAGGATTATGTCAGTGTAAATTAGTCAACTCCTTCCAGTCATTTAAATTTTCACATTCCTAGAAATACTGGGCGAGGAGGAGGAGTTGCAGCCATTTTCCGTTCTGATTTACTAATTAGTCCCAGACCAATTGATAGCTACAGTTCTTTTGAGCATCTAACCCTTAATTTTCCTCATCCAAGTTGCAAAACATTAAGACCATTTTTGTTTGTGGTTTTGTATCGTCCACCAGGCCCTTACTCTCAATTCTTGGATCAGATCTCACATTTATTATCTGATATAGTATTAAATACTGATAGGGTTATTATAGTGGGGGACTTCAATATTCATGTGGATACTGAAAGTGATAGCCTAAATGCAGCCTTTAATGCTATTTTAGACTCAATTGGCTTTACTCAAAAAGTACAGGGATCGACCCACTCAGGTAAACACACTTTGGACCTTGTACTGACATACGGTATTGAGTGTGAGGAAATAACAGTCCACCCACATAACCCAGTCCTATCTGACCACTTCTTGATAACTTTTGAATTTACTTTAACTGACCATCTTAAATCTGAAAGAAAATTTCATTATAGTAGAACTTTATCAGACAATGCTGTAACAATTTTTAAAGAATCTGTACCATTCTTACTTTCCTCAGTGTCTCAGAGTAACACAGTGGATGGCAGCAATTCTATCTCTAACCCTTCAGAAATTGATGGTCTGGTTCACAGCGTTACATCCTCATTGCGTTTGGCATTAGATAGTGTAGCCCCATTAAATAAGAAAGGGGCTACCCATAGGAGGCTGACTCCTTGGTTTAACGCAGAGTTGCGTACTTTAAAGCAGAATACTAGGAAGTTGGAGAGAAAATGGCGCTTTACACATCTAGAGGATTCCTATTTAACCTGGAATAACAGTCTACTGCTGTATAAAAAGACCCTTTGACAAGCTAGAACAGCATATTTTTCATCATTAATAGAGGCGAATAAAAACAATCCTAGGTTTCTTTGTAGTACAGTTGCCAAACTTACACAGAGTCATAGCTCTGTTGAGCCAACTATTCCCCCAGCTCTTAGCAGTGATGATTTTATGAGATTCTTCATAAATAAAATAAATTTTATTAAAAATAAAATCATTGGCACCCTCCCAAACATGATTACTTCTTCCTCAGTAAATGAGTCAGTATCGGAAAGAACTGTAGAACCTCAGTATTGCTTAGGCTGTTTTGATTCAGTCGAGCTTTCAGAATTATCAAAAATATTAGCCTCATCTAAACCTTCAACTTGTATTTTGGACCCAATCTCAACCAAATTATTTAAAGAAGTGTTCCATTTGGTTCCTGGCCCCATTTTGGATATGATGAATCTATCCTTAGTAAACGGATACGTACCACAGGAATTTAAAATAGCTGTAATTAAACCTTTACTCAAGAAACCTTCCCTTGATCAAGATGACTTAGTGAATTACAGACCTATATCTAACCTTCCTTTCTTATCCAAAGTCCTTGAGAAAATAGTTGCTAATCAAGTCTGTGAACATCTAAACAGTAACGAGCTGTTTGAAGAGTTTCAGTCAGGTTTTAGAGCTCATCATAGCACTGAAACAGCACTGGTGAAGGTTACTGATGATATTCTCATGGCCTCAGATAATGGACTGGTGTCTGTTCTGGTTTTGTTAGATCTCAGTGCTGCTTTTGACACAGTCGATCATAAAATTCTCTTAGAAAGGCTTGAACATGTTGCAGGGATCAAAGGAACAGCACTAGGCTGGTTTAAATCATATTTGTCTGATAGATTCCAGTTTGTTCATCTA
Organism: Valencia hispanica; assembly: GCA_963556495.2. NCBI lineage: Eukaryota > Metazoa > Chordata > Actinopteri > Cyprinodontiformes > Valenciidae > Valencia > Valencia hispanica. The sequence goes on along the minus strand of OY747702.1, from coordinate 14,488,671 downwards.
AATGATAAATCATCTTCACTCTCAAGGGTTACTTGTGGAGTTCCACAGGGTTCTGTCCTTGGACCAATTCTTTTCACCATATATATGCTTCCAATTGGTATAATCATTAGACAGCATGGGATAAATTTCCACAGCTATGCCGATGATACACAACTATATTTATCCATAAATCCTGATGAACCCAGTCAGTTAGGTAGATTACAGGCATGTCTGGAAGACAGAAAAGCATGGATGACCCTAAACTTTTTGCTTTTAAATTCTGACAAGACAGAAGTTGCTGTCTTTGGACCAGAAGTTCTTAAACAGAAACTGATTAGTCAATCACTTCATCTGGATGGCATTAAATTGGCCCCCAGTAATAACGTAAAGAACCTCGGCGTTATTTTTGACCAAGACTTGACATTTAAATCCCATATTAAACAGGTTTCTAGGATTTCTTTCTTTCACCTCCGGAATATTGCTAAAATTAGAAACATCCTGTCCAGGAGTGATGCTGAGAAACTAGTCCATGCATTTGTTACCTCAAGCCTGGACTACTGTAATTCTTTACTATCAGGAAGTCCACAAAATGCCATTAAAAGCCTTCAGCTGATCCAAAATGCGGCAGCAAGAGTTCTGATGAATATTAAAAAGAGAGATCACATTTCTCCTGTTTTAGCTTCCCTTCATTGGCTCCCTGTTAAATCCAGAATAGAATTTAAGATCCTTCTTCTTACATACAAAGCCCTTAATAATCAAGCTCCATCATACATCAGAGATCTAATTGTTCCATATGTTCCTAAAAGAGCACTTCGCTCTCAGACTGCAGGTTTACTTGTAGTTCCTAGGATCTCTAAAAGTAGAATGGGAGGCAGATCTTTTAGTTATCAGGCTCCTCTCCTGTGGAACCAGCTCCCAGCTTTAGTCCGTGAGGCAGACACTCTGTTTACTTTTAAGGCCAGGCTTAAAACTTTCCTTTTTGATAAAGCTTATAGTTAGAGTGGCTTAGGTCATCCTGAGCTATCTCTGTAGTTATGCTGCTATAGGCTTAGACTGCTGGAGGACAGACTTACCAATTTTCTTCACTCTGCTACTTCCTTTTCTCCTACGACTCTCAAGTTGTATTACAGTTCATTCTGTTATTTCGACTGTTAACTTTGTTTTCTCTCAGTGTTTTTCTCTCCATAGAAGATATACCTGGTCTGGTATCCTGCTTGGCTGCAATGCCCTGTTGGACGGGGGGCATCGACTGGGATGATCCTCTCAGTAACTGAACATCCACTGTGTCCTGTTATCAACTTTTTACTTTCTGTAACATAGAAAGTTCTCTTATATCGGATCTTCTGTTCCTTCTGTGTTCTGCTCTGTCTTCTCAAACCCCCAGACGGTCGTGGCAGATGGCCGCTCCTACTGAGCCTGGTTCTGTTGGAGGTTTCTTCCTGTTAAAGGGGAGTTTTTCCTCTCCACTGTCGCTACATGCTTGCTCAGTATGAGGGATTGCTGAAGGATTGCTGTGGTTGGAAATCTGCCCAACCTCACGCCAATGACTGACGCAATCTGCTGGGATTCCTTAAATAGGAAACTTTTTAACTGATTGGAATGTTTGTATAATTGTATTGAAATGACTTCTTGTTAAGTGCCTTGAGATGACATCTGTTGTGAATTGGCGCTATATAAATAAACTGAATTGAATTGAAATGTGTGAAAAATCTTTATTAGGAATTGTTGGGGTTTTTATTTCCTGATGTTATGGACACGGAGACGGAAAATTAAGGAGAAGAAAGAAGGAAGATGAAGCAGAGAGATAGGAAACAAAAAGTCAAGAGAGGGGGTGAGTTGAAAATACAAGAGAGGAAGGGGAACAAAGAAAACACAGGAAGACACTGAAGTCTGCCTCCATACCCACAGGACGGCAGAGAGAGGGGGGAAAACAAAACAAAACACGAAAAAGGAACATCGACAAAACAAACCAAACATTGTGAACTAAGAATTACACAACCACATCACAAAAAAATAGATATAAAAATACAACAACAATGTCACATAAAAACTCATGGTACCGATTAATCAGGCTCTAGTAATGATAACCTCAGCCCAAGAATATATCCTTAAACACCAGAGACCCCACATCTATGTGTGTGTGTTAGCATGCTCGTGCATATAAGGTTTCTCCATAAGAGTGTTCAATAGTTGGTGTGAGCAGGCATCAATCCGTCTCCCAGGAATCGATGCAGACATGAAGGAGATCGGAGCAAAGATGTCCAAAGGACCCCCAGAGCCCCAGGCGGACCCGGGCGGGGCCGACCGCATCCCCCAAGAGTGGAGCAAAGGAGAACCCCAGGGGAACGTCCAGCGGCCACTATGCAGGGGCCCGGGGGGCAGCAGTGACGAGCCCATGGGCCCCGCCGGCAACCGGCCGCGCCAGGGCGGGCCAGTCAATGGACCGGGAGAGCCGGGGCCCAGGGGCACCCCACCCCCCAGCAGGGACCCGACAAGGTCGGCCGGCCGCCACGCACCGCCACCACCCTAGGCCAATCCCCACCGCCAACATCCCAGCGCCCCACCCCTGCCCTACGTCGGCGCGCCCCACCGATAGCCGCAGGGGACGGACAGCATCCCCAGGCCGGGCTCAGCCAGCATCTGGACACCAAGTTGTACCAGCTCCCGGGTCCTGATCCCGCGCAACGCAGAGCGCCGAGACCAGGCATCCAACGAGGGCCAGGGCCGGTCCAACCCGCCAATGAACCGACCATGCACGGTGCGCACAGAACAGGTGATCAAACGAGCAGAGACGCCGGATCCACATCCCGCCGAGCCACCGAGCAGGCACCACCCAACAATCCCAAACCTGGCACCCCTAAAAGAGGTGCCCCAACCAACCAAAGGAAGATATCGGCCCAGTGCATCGGCCGGCCGACACACCGGCCCCCCCAGGCCCGGCCAGGCACGCACCAGGTCCGAACCGGATTGACCACCGATGCCCCGGCAGGCTGGGGCCCCCGTCACCGGCGGGGAGTGACGGAGGGGAAATAGGCCCCCCATTAAGTGTAAGAAGTGGGGGGGCAGACCAAGATCCAACCTGACAGGTAGACAAAGACATACAGACACAGTCATACCTTCCCTCCGTCTTAAACCCATACATTATCACTGACTCACCAAGACACCCAAAAAAATGACACTGTACCCTCACTCACACACCCCATACACACTTTATGCTCCCAGGTCCACGTACCGATGCCCCAGTAGAGCCACCAGCCCCCGGACCCGGGAGATGGACCCCCTACCTTCTAGGACGGAGACAAGCAGACCGCGAAGGGCCCCACAGTGGCAAAGCAGCCCGACAGCCCAGGACCCCGACCAGACCGCCTGTTCCTCCTCCGGACCCCAACCCCTGATGGCCCGTAGCGAACAGGGGTGTGAAAAGACCCCTAGCCTCCATCCTCCCGCTTGAGTATGGTGTTGATGCGTGTTGTTATAATGTGCATTTAAAACAGAGGGGTGGGATGTGGGGAAGGCAGCCACACATCCCCCAACCCCCACCCCGAGCCCTCAGTGTCTATATGTGGTTTAACAGTGGGCACCAGCACCAGAGGTGAAGCTGATTGAACCGTTCCCCCCCTGGATGCCGAAAAGTGTGCCCACCCCAAAGTCCCTACATATGTGTCGCGTGAAAATGTTATAAGTGGGAGTGTCTAAGTTGTATATTCAAATTGGGACCCAGGACGCCACGGGATAGCGAGGAGGGAAGCCCCTCCTCGCACCCCAGTGATGTGCCCATGCCCCAAGACCCTATTTGAGTGGTAAAGTGATGGAGCGGGTGGACAGAGGTGTCCAGGGATGGGGAGGGAAGGACTGGGAGACAAAATGTCTTCCCAGGGAGCCAGCTCCCCCACTGACCCCAATAGGCACCGCTGTTCACCGGGATCCACCAGGGGAGGGTGGCCATGGCACGTTCAACCCGGGGCCCAAGGCCACAGCACCACCAAGCCCCACGGACCCCAAGGCAGTCCCCCCAGCCCCATCCCAGAAGGGGAACTAAACCCACCCTGACATTCGCTCTACTCTCAAAACACAAAAGACACTAGACACCCAATTTGAGCTAAGCCCCTGAGTTCAGGTTGCAAGGTTGCAGAAACCCAGATACCCTGGAATTTGCAGAATTTTCCTCCACATAGAAGATTCCAAGGTGCAATGGAAGAAAGGAATGGGTATATAATCCAACAAATTCTGAATCTGTTTTATGTTCTTCTCTCTTAATGTTCCTAAAAAACCTTGAATGGAAAGGACCCAGAAGGCAAACTATTCACACACAATGGATGAGGTGGTTGGAGCACCCAGATGAAGGAGCTCCTCGCCCTATTTCGAAGGAAGAGCCCTGTGACCTTATGCAGGAAGTTCATTTCAAATGGTTGAGACAAGGTTTTAGTTCTGTCATATATTCTGTCATGATCAAGTCAGGACATGCTACTGCTCCCTTTGCCTCTTCCTCCCACTTCAGGTCAGGTGAAGAAGTCAGGTGAAGAGGCAGCCGGAGGGCCTGAACCGGAACAAGGCTGCAGGTCCAGATGGTGTCAGCCCCAGAGTTCTGAATGGCTGTGCAGAGCAGCTATGTGGGATTCGGCAGCACCTCTTCAGCTTTAGCCTGACCCAGGAGAAGGTTCCAGTGTTGTCGAAGACATCCTGCTATGACTTCAGATTGCTTTCTTTAATATATTCATAACAATTCATAACGGAACAAGTGTAAAAACAGGTCGGGGAGAGGGTAAGATGATATTGTGAAGAGTATAACTGTTATCATGGGCGCAAGAATTTTAACAGAGCGCATACAATTGCATTTTTTTTCTCACATTTCCAAAATCTTTTCCGCTTCTGCAAAACTCTCAGTTTTTTTTCTTTCTACACTTACTAATTTGGTGTGCACCATCGGCGGAGCGGGGGTGGCTTATTGGGTTTAAGCCCGGGTTGTTTTTTCAGAAGCCCCGGGTCTTTTGGAGTGTGTTTTTTATTAATGTTTTCATAGTAAGATGTCTGACTGACAACTTGTATGAAACAAAAACTTCAAAAAACACTACACACAATATTAGAAGCCGACAGCACACAGTCGTAAATTCCCCCCTAATTTTGGTATGATCCGAGTTCACACACTGGCGCTGCTGCATGTGTTTGTGCGCAGCACTTCCGCATGTGAGGGTGTCGGAGAAGAGAAGTGCAGGCAGACAGAGGAGGAGGAGAGCTCAAGTTTGACCAGGTACCACAGCAAATCACTCATACTGTATGATAATGTAAATATGACGATGTACCACAAAGACTGATGTCGCACTGCTCACCTGGCCCGTATTATGTTACCTGCTCTTTGTATTTTTACTAGCTCTGTCAGGGCTGATCAACCAATAGCGAAATGAAAAGCGGAACAACAATGCTGTTTTTCTTGTTGTTTTTAGCCTACATGTGTGTTTATTTCATATTTTCAGTTGCTATCCCCCATGGCTAAATAAAGCACTCTCTAAACTGGTTTGAGTTATTTAGTGATGTACAAAAGGGGATTCTTTCAAAGAAAAATCTCAGGTAAATATTATATTATGCTTTATATGCCGTTCATTATATGTCAATGCAAAACAAGAGGAATTTCTATACAGCAGTATATTCACATTTGAAACCAGATACTTACATATACTTCAGGAAAAAAACAACTTTTTTTCTTTACTAATAAACCTCAAATTAAAGTAAACCTTTTTTTGTTTTAGCTAAATAAATATTGGCATTTTTTGAGGGGGAGTTATGTATTTATGTTTTAGCACTTTAATCAAAGTCAGGAGTATAGATACGCTAGGTTTATTGCATCTTTAATCAAAAAGAAAACTCCAGAGTTTAAGAAGCTTCTGATAGGTTTATAGAGTCCATTTGAATTAATTGGTGGCACACCTGTGGATGCATATTGAGGCACCCGCAAAACACAGAGCCTCTTTCTTTGACATGGGAAAATCAAGAGTAATCAACCAAGACATCAGGAAAAGAATTGTGGACCTCCATAAGTGTGGTTCAATTTTTAATACAATTTGGCTGCAATTTGGCATTTAAAAATACATAAAATACTCTCTTTATACTTAAATTTAACGTATACATTTTTTTTATATGTATTAATCTAAAAAAATAAACTTTTAGTTTGATTTGATGTTTGACAGTAAAAAAGTCTTTATCTGAAGTGTATGTAAATATCTGGTTTCAACTGTATATTTGATGTTTGGCTTGATTCCTAACACAAAGAGGGAGAGAGAGGACCAGAGAGAGAGAGGAGAATGAGGACAGAACAGAGATGGAACAAGATCCAGGTGAGAAAGACATGTTAGTCACAGACGGTTGTTTGCCAAAACTCGCTAGAAAATGTTCACAGGTGTATCTTGTTAGGTTTGTAATTTTTCTAATTCTATATTTAATAGGTCATGCAGGCTTTTTTGCACAGCTAGGCTAAATAGTTATATAAATAGTGTAGTTCTTTGGTAGAATTAAAAAAATAATATGGAACAAACCAGTAACTCAGAGAGACAAATATAGAGGTATCATTAAATAGTAAGGCAAGGCAATTTTATCTGTATAGCACACTTTCAACAACAAGGTAATTCAAGGTTCTTTACATGATTAAGGGGTAGAATAAAAATACCAAGCATTTAAAGTAAAAACAGCAATAAAGCAGGAAGCACACACAGATTCATCAAAACATGACAAAGTATATAAAGTAAAAACAGCAGTAAAGCAAGAAGAATACACAAAACATGATACAACAAAGCATTAATCAAAGGCAACTCTAAACAGATACGTTTTTAGTTGTGATTTAAAAGAACTCAGTGTTTCAGCAGCTTTGCAGTTTTCTGGAAGTTTGTTCCAGATTAGAGGAGCATAGAGACTGAAAGCTGCTTCTCCATGTTTGGTTCTGATTCTAGGGATGGTGAGTAGACTGGAATTAGAGGACCTAAATGGTCAGGTGCTCCCACTAGGCAAGATTATAGCAACCAATAACATTAGCTACCATAACTACGCGGATGACACTCTGCTCTACATTACAATGTCTCCAGGTGACTCTGAACCCATTCAAACCCTAAATCAATGCATTAACCAAATAAATGGATGGATGTGCCATAACTTTCTCCAGCTGAATAGAAACAAAACTGAAGTGATTATTTTTGGACCCAAGGAGGAACGATCAAGAGTCAGCACACAGCTTCAGTTAATACAGCTAGAAACTACTGATCAGGCTCGAAACCTAGGCGTAGTAATGGACTCAGACCTGAACCTCCAGGGTCACATAAAGGCAATAACAAGGTCAGCGTTCTATCACCTGAAGAACATCTCTAGGATTAAACGACTGATGTTGACATTTGGCAAAAACAGTCGAGAAAGAGGATGAGAGAGATCAGCGTACCTAACAATGAATTAGGCTCATTTACAGAGTAAAAAAGACCAACACAAAAGAAACAGTAACTTATGTACAACTTTAGCATCAGTCTACTGATTTTTGTTGAGAAAGATGAGCATGTTAACATGCGCTGGGGTCAAAAGCGAAAGCAGCCTGGTGAGCAGACTGACGGTCATCAGGCTGCTGTCGCGTCTGACCTGCAGCGCCGAGATCACCTGCTGTGAGGGGACAGACGTCGCTGTGATACACAAACCTCCGTGCTAACCTGGCAAGCCTCTGGAATCTTATTTCATTCATTTTCCACCAGTCTGTAGGGGTGCAATCCAGGGGTGGCGGAGCCTCCCTCAGAAAGTAATCGGTGAGTAAGTTTCTCTGCTTGTTGTGCATCTCTGCCCCTCCGTGCTAACACCGACTTGATGCTAGGTTGAGACCAAGAGCAGGATACTCCGCTTCTAACCAGGGTTGGAAGTGCGTTCAAGTACTTATACACAGCTTTGCAGTGTTGGCAGTGAACCGAGACATTTGTTTGTTTGTTTTAGTCAAAGTGGTCCCACGCCACACTTTGCTGCGACCTCTTCATGACAATGCTACTTTTGAAATACACAGAAACTTGCAAAAAACGGAGTCGGCCTGTGGGTTTTATTTTCAGTCATCGCCCTCGTGTGTTTAATTACGGCCACATAGCAAAATTAATTGCATTCCTTTCGAAACTCACACTACGCAACAGAACATGCGTTATTTGATCGGTAAAAAAAATGTCATCGATGAAATTCTTAATGATCAATTAATCGATCGTCGATTAATTATGCCCATCCCTAGCTACTATCATTTAGTTTTGATTCTGATTCTGTCTTGGTTCAGTCCTGAAGTAGTCCTGATTTAGAACTGTTACAGTCCTGTTTTAATCCTGGATCAGTTTTGGGTTTGGTTGAATTGTGGTTTAGTCCTGGTGTCTAGATACAGCCCTGGTTCTGTCCTCCCTTGTTGCTTAATTAATAATCTAATGTTAATGTGTCACATGTATGTGATATAATTTGTTTTCTTATATTAAGTTATGCTTGTAGAACAATACTTAACCCCCCCCCCTTCCCCCACATGCATAGCAACCCTTTAGGGCTAAGCCCCTGTTGTATAAAATATCTGGCTCCGCCTCTGGTGTGCACCCTTTTGCTTCTGAGGGGTTTTGAGGGCTGCTGCACTCGCTGTGCTCTCTTGCTTACAGATTTCTCCGGGAGTGACGTAACAGATCCAGACCAGGTTAGACGATACACAATTTTATTTTCTGTATTTCTGGTCAGTGTTCATTGTGCACAATGAAATGTGTGGCTAAGTGCTCCGTGCTCATAGCTGGCATATATGTTTCGTTGCATGACAGGTGCCAAAGATCCTGTAGGTCACATAAACACAAAGACTGAAAGACTGGGCAAAGTGAGAGTTTATCTATTAGATTGACTGAGGAAAACTAAAGACTGGAGTATACGTTTTTATTTTAGTGTCTTCGTCAGATTGCTGCTTTTTTTATTATTACATTAAAAATAAAAGTATACTTATTTTTTCAGAATCTAATTTCAGATTTTTGTGTAATTTCTTTCCTGGTTTACGTAAAAAGTTTGGTAATATTGTTACAGTGTACAGAACAGTAATTATTTCTATTAAACTATTTATTTCCAAAGTCAGTTTTTGTGTAATCCTTCAGTTTGCTTTTTTTTTGGAAAAAAAGCACACCTAGTACTAAAATAAGGCGTGTTTGCATCAGCCCTAATCTTAAATTTACTGTCTTGTAATTACTTATTTTGTATTAACTCAATTAAACTACGTTATTTCTAGGATCTCGTTCTTTTTGTAGTGATCTGAGTCTCATTTTCTCATTTCAACCAGAGATTCGGTAATCATAACAACACGGTGGGTAGATCTCATTTATTTGCAGGAAGTAAAATCGTGAATCGTCTAGTCTAGTCTGGATCTTTGACGTCACTCCTGTAGAAATCTGGAAGTGAGAGAGTACAGCGAGAGAACACAAGAGGGCACATATCGAAAACATAAGTGTAGGAAGAAAAAAACTGAGTTATGCAAAAGTGGAAAAGATTTTGGAAATGTGAGGAGAAAATGTCATTGTATGCGCCCTGTTAGAAAATTCTTGGGCCCATTAAAACAGTTATACTCTCAACAATATTGTTTTACCCTCTCCCCAACCAGTTTGTTATGCTCGTTTTGTTATGAATTGCGCCCTCATATTAAAGAAATTAATCTGACTCCATATCTTGCCTTGTTCCAATACCAAAGAAAAATCACCCATCAGTCATCAATGACTATAGACCTGTTGACCTGACATCCCACATCATGAAGGTTCTGGAGAGACTCCTGTTGGCTCACCTGAATAAGCAAACCAAAACAGACCAGGCCCCCCTGCAGTTTGCTTATCGCTGTGGAGTTGGAGTTGAAGATGCCATCATCCACCTGCTTCAACCAACCCACTGTCATCTGGAGAAAAATAGGCAGCACTGTGAGGATCATTGTGTTTAATTTCTCCAGTGCATTTCACACAATTCAGCATGAATTGCTTTGTCAGAAACTCCAGAAGACACGGGTGGTGCCATCAACAAACGCCTGGATCAATGACTACCTGACAAACAGACCACAGTTTGTGAGACTGAAGAATTGTGTGTCAAACCAGGTGATCAGCAGCACAGGAGCACCACAGGGGACCGTACTCTCACCATTCCTTTTCACTCTTTACATCTCAGACTTCCAGTACAAATCAGAGACCTGCCATCTGCAGAAATACTCAGATGACTCTGGATCAGAGATGGACAAGAAGCTGAATACAGAGAGCTGGTGGGCTGCTTTGTGGCATGGTGTGGAAATTGTCTTACCTTACCTTGAATGTGAACAAAACAAAAGAGATTATTGTAGATTTCAAATGCAACAGGATTAAGTCTAACACTCTCCCCATCATGGGAGAAGAAGTGGAGGTGGTTTAGGAACATAAATACCTCGGCGTTCACCTGGACAACAGACTGGACTGGAGACTGAACAGTGAAACTACAAGAAGGGACAGAGCAGACTGGACTTCTTGAGGAAGCTCAAGGTTTGCAACAAGATGCTGCACATCTTCTACAAGTCTGGTCTGGAGAGTGTAATCTCTTCAGTCAATATCTGTTGGGGTAGCAGCATCAGAGCCAGGGATTTAAAAATGTTCAACAACCTGATAAAGAAGGCTGTTTTTGTTCTGGGACGACTGTGGAACCTCTGGAGATGATGATGCAAAGAAGGATTCTTCATAAAATCAAAAAATGTATGGACAACCCTGAGCATCTTTTTCATGAGAATATCCTACAAAAACAGTGTCTTCAGTCAGAGGCTTCTTCAGTTTCACTGCAACACAGACCACTACAGGAGATCTTTCCCTCCCACAGCCATCATGATCTACAACAACTCCTTATAGAAATATTAGACTACATAATACTACAGAATAATACTCATCTTACCTTGTCAGGTAGACTACATCTACCTGACAAGGTAAGATGAGATGAGAGTGTTCAATGGAACAAATAAGATTCAAGATTTTAGAAATAATTAGTTAAAACTGATAATCCACATAATTGTTTATTCTATAAAGGTTTCACAAAAGGTTTGAAATAATGTGTAGTCTGTGTAGGATAATTCAGTCCAGGTTTAACAAGTCTATATATTGCAGTGTTACATGCAGCTCTGTGCATGTGGGTTTTTTCTGCTCTCTCACTCTGCCTTGTCCAGTTCTAAGGTGATCAAAAGAGTTCAAAATGCTGTCTTTACCTCCGCCAAGGAGAGTATGTTTTTTTGTTTGTTTGTCTGTTAGCAACATAATTTCACAGGTTATAGACAGATCTTTATGAAATTGTCCGCAGTGGGACCAGGAACAAGTAGTTAGATTTTGGGGGTGATCCAGATCTCCATCTTGGGAGGGGGTAGAGTCATTGCTTTTCTAGTTTTTGTAATTTAATAAGTATAAAAATGGTTTTATACCTCTCAAAGTGTGTTTTAAAGTATCCCTTATCTATTTCGAATAATCCAGTTCAGGATTGATCAGTTTAAGTATCTTTATTTTTGTGTCCAGGGTGTACCCCACCTTTCGCCCTGGGACTGCTAGAGATAGGCACCAGCCCCCCCGTAACCCTGCATAGGAAGGACGGGTACAGAACATGGATGGATTAATGGATGGATGGATGATTATTGGTATTCACTGATGTTAAGCTAGGATCGCACTGTGCGATTTTGGCCATCCTAGACCTTTCTTTCATCGTGAAAAGAATCGTGATGATAAACGTTGCGCGTGGAGGGAGTTGCAGCTCTCTGGCCGTGCAGTATGACATGCTCCCTGACAGCTTATTTAGTGCTTGTACGACCAAAACCAGCCTTCGGCAGTTTTTAGGCAGTGTCAGAAATTCTGCAACTCCAGTCTGCCATTGACCAATGACAATGCACCCTGGGAGTGAGACGTTGTGTTGTTTGACCCACTGAAATCTTGGGCCATTCAGTGTGACACACTTCTAGAGCTCGGTGGAGCTTGCACAGTGTGGCATGAAGCGGTCCTTTGAGACGGCCGTATACCCTCAACCTGATTCTGTTCTCCCAACTGTTTATGGTGTGACGAAAAATGTCTAATTTTTACATCTTCCTTACTTCGAATAACCAATAGAAATGATAACAGGTTAATCTAATAAAGGACAGATTTTTGCCAAATGCAAAAAATATTTTTGTTTTTAAACACTTCAATGCTTTGAAGGCAGACACAGGCAGCTCACATTTAAAGTACTATGGCTCACTGTTTGCCATTTGTACTGTCATGATTGAGGACAGCGTTCCATCCAGGTCCAAGGTGTTCCTTCTATTAGTCTTGTTCAGCCCAAAAAGAAAGAGAAAACTCTTTCTGCATCTGCATTTAAGTTTGGAAAACTAAAACTAGCTTTGCAACCTCGGACAGCCTTCCAAACCTCACCTTACGCCTCACCTTGAAAACAATGAACCAAGTTGGTATAGTTACTCTCCTAAATATGTTATAGTTTTGAAGTTGATCGTGTCAGTGTGTGTAGGAAATGTATCTTACTCTGTCCCTAATTGATGAAATGTTTCCCCAGAAAGCTTCCAGGTCAAAAGCAAAGGGATGTCCATGAGTTGGTACTCCAGGAACTCATCACTAAGAAGGTGATTTTCTTTGGGCCCATGAAATGGAAGAAGTTCATGAAATCTAAACTTATAAACATGGACTAGGTGGAAAAAACGTCACTCACTTTATGAATATGTTAAACTCTTACCTTTCTATGAATTAAAATACATCTTTCACGCCACACTCTGTCCTCTGCTGGGTATCAACAAACCTGGCATGCCTGAGTTGGGTCTCTGTAAAAGTACAACATTTAGACTAACATCATTAAAAAGGTTAAAAAGAAAATAATACAAGTCTAATAAAGCTGGTGATGAGCCTAGGTATTCACCAGCCTCTCCAATGCTATCCCTAGCTAGATGCTGGCTTTGCAATGGATATAGCCTTCTCCGACAGGGAAGTAGTCTTAATATTGGCTCTAATACCTCACCATATTCCAAAGACCATCTGTAAACCTTGGTAGAGGCAGTTTCAGCCTAAGGAACTGGGTTTATATGCCATTGGTGATGGTGATCTTGTTAAAATCAATGGAAAACTTGTACTGGAAAAGCACACAATAGTGTCATCTCAAAAACATCCAGGATTTCCTTGAAAGGGTATGTGACAAAAAGCATCCAACCGTTTAAGTATAGATTTGCTATTTTGATTTTGTATCTGCCATGAAAAACCAGAAAGGTTCTGGCGTAACTGAAGGTTATACCTTCACTTTTGGACGGCAACTTGCTGAATGCAGCTCAAATCTGACTGGTCTGACACGTTTTAGCAAAGCCAGAAGTTGAAGAGCACAAACGCATCAGATTTCTTTTTACAGCTTGCATGACAATAGATTTAATCAAAGTAAACTTGTATGCACACCAGTGTCAGCCTGTTATCTAAAATCATAAGTAAGTCTGTGACCTTGCTAAGTTGTTATTGTCCCATTTGCTTATCTGACAGCACAAGTAAACATTTCTTTGAGATAAAACTGAGCAAAGTCTTTGGTTTTGGTTTTGGCATTAATAATGACTGAATTACCTTTACTTTGTAGAGAGTTTATAGATTAATGTTGTTAGATCTCAAATGCAGTAGTTTCAGTAGCTTTCTGCCTTGCATTTGCTACCTATTTCCATGTAAAAAATCCAGACTTCAGATCTTTTTTAAAGGTATGCCAGTATGTTATGGCAGATATTCATGTAGGGTTCACAAGGAAGGAAGGGAAAAAGGAAAGAATACAAGGAATTTAGAAAATCACCTATGAAAGGAAAGACACAAGGATGGAAGAACAAGAAGAAGGTAAACAGCAAGGACTCAAGCAAGGGGTCAAAGAAAAGAAGTACAGAAGGAAGAACAAGAACATGGTAGGAGGGAAGGACATGAGTACAGAAGGAGGGAAAGAAAGACAAGACGAAGGTAGGCATGAAAGCATGGACATGAGAAGTAGGGAGGACAGAAGGATGGAAGTGCACAAGCAAAGTAGCAAGGGATAGGAAATAAAGCCTTGAATACAAAAATTTTCCAATGAAATTCCATACTTTTCCAGAATTCTCCAGGATTGGAATCTAGCCTGCAAGACATGTTTTCCTGTGATTGTGATCTTTTTCACTGGAGTTGCAGCTGCCACGAGGGTACCACTAGAGCATTCTAAAAAAATCTGAAAATGTCTATAATTGCACGTTAATCTGCATAACAGAAACCAAATCACTTGGGACAGAACACAGCCGCCAGTAGTGAGAAAGAACAAGACGTGATGTAAATCAATGTAAAAGTGTCTAATGATTCGAGGCTCCTAGAGACCGCAATCAGAGAAAACATTCTGAATTCCTGTCACCTCTGTACCACGTTTCATCTTTGGCCCACAGGCTTAGCAGCCTGGAACGTGCTGCTCATCATCCTGTCTCATAACTTTCTCATCAATCTTTCTGTCTCCCCCTCACCTAAATAATATTACAACAACCCCAGCAGTGAGGTACAGAGACAGAAAGAACGAGAAGAAGGAAAAAAAAGTAATTCAGGCTGTAGGCAACACATCAAAAACTAGACACTCAATTTTACTTTCGCAGTAATCTCTGCATTTCTACCTGTAATCTGTACAGTGAGAGCTGGGCATGAAAGGGAAGGTCTCCCTCTTTTCTGCGGGGCACAATTCAGTCTGTGTGCTTTCGAACAACAGACAGGCTTGCATGAGAGTGTGTTTGTGGAGTTAATAAAGCTGAAGGCACTTTGAGCTACTGGTTTGATTAAAGAGAGTCTTTGTGTCCGTCTTCGCTCCCTAATTCTCATTCCGGGCCCCACTTTCATTTCTCTCCCCTTCTGTAACCAACTCAGGAAGAAAGGATGAAAGGATAGATATGGGAGAGGTGGAAAGAGGGGGGTTGCTGGTTGTTAACCTTTATGAAGATGCCACTTTGTTGATTTATCTGTGTTCATCTTACACTCAAGTAATTAAATCCATCAAACACACACCTATCGCCACAGCTTCAGGCACGTTGCCGGCTGCTAATTAAAGCATCTGTTTCTGCCTGATCTCTGCTACATTGGCCTAGAATGTTTTCCGTTTCCGTTCCGCCCCTCTTATCACCCCAAGAATCCTAAATTAGCATATGTGCATATGATCAGCTACAAGCCCAGGACGCTTTTTATTTGCACTGTGAATGTAGAGGAAAGTTAATGTTTGTGAGAGGGTCAGTTAGCATCCTTTCTCCCCTTCAACTCACATCTTCTCCCATAGTTTTTTAACAGGCTCCCTCATCGATACACTCAAATATATATACAGGTCCTTCTCAAAAAATTAGCATATTGTGATAAAGTTCATTATTTTCCATAATGTAATGATAAAAATTTAACTTTCATATATTTTAGATTCATTGCACACCAACTGAAATATTTCAGGTCTTTTATTGTTTTAAAACTGATGATTTTGGCATACAGCTCATGAAAACCCAAAATTCCTATCTCAAAAAATTAGCATATCATATATTTCAGTTGGTGTGCAATGAATCTAAAATATATGAAATTTGAATTTTTATCATTACATTATGGAAAATAATGAACTTTATCACAATATGCTAATTTTTTTAGAAGGACCTGTATATATATGTGTGTATATAGATAGATAGATAGATAGATAGATAGATATACCTCAAGATGGTCAGGCATTTATGATAAGTTATGATAGGACTTGTTCCATCCATCTTCCATCCATTGTCTTCCGCTTATCCGGGATCGGATTGCGTGGGCAGCAACTTAAGCAGAGAGACCCAGACTACCCTCTCTCCAGCCACATGGGCCAGCTCCTCCAGGGGAATCTCAAGGCACTCCCAGGCCAGATAAGAAATATAGTCCCTCCAGTGTGTCCTAGGTCTTCCTCTGGGTCTCCTCGCTGTGGTACGTGCCCAGAACACCTCACCAGGGAGCCGTCCAGGTGAACTGACTTGTTTGACCAGCAAATCCCACATATGTTTTGTTGGGTTGAGGGCAAGAAGGTCAGGTCAACACATCAAATATGTAGTTGGGTTACTCAAAGCATTACAAAACCATTTTTAAAATTTCTACATGCGGAAAGAGGCCACGGTTATCAGGTTATACTGTTACCATGAAAGGGTGCATGTGATCTGTCAAGAGGATAAGGTACATGAGGACATGTCAAAGAAGCATCCACATGGCTCACACTGGCCAAACCTTTGCAGCAGAATATAACCTAAACCATCACACTGCCTCCACCAGCCTCCCTTCTACCTATTATGTCTGGTGCAAGGTTTTCCCCAAAGCCATCCACACTTGGCCATCCACATAATGTAAAAACGAACACGATTTATCAGACCTCGGTGCCTTCTTTCACTGCTCTGTAGTCTAGTCCTGATCCTCAGTTGACCATTGTTAACAAAGGCACCCCAGCTGCTCTGCAGCTATGGTAAGCTGTGTATTCTAAGACCTTTCTATTTGAACCAACGGTTCAGACCAAAGTGTTAAGTCCTTGTGTTTCTATTAGCTCACCAATTTTGAGAAATTCTGACCACAGCAGACCAGGAACACTCCACAAGAACTTCAGATTTTGAGATACTCTGACCTAGATATGCAGTGATCCCAGTTTAGCCTTTGTTAAACTTTCTCAAATCCTTGACGAAATCAGTTTTTCAGGTTACTTGAATTTTAACACTGACTTTTTTTAAGCTCATTATAAATATCTTTCATCCTCTGCACTTCAATGTGAACAAAAACAAGATGGTTGATTGCTTTTAAAAGAGGTCAAACTATTGTTTTCAGCTTTAACAGCAGGTGGAAACATCAAAACTCCTCCACCACTTACTGCGACAGCGCTCAGGAGCTACACTAAGATAAATAAGTCAGAAAGCTGAAGTTCCTCTTCAAAGCCTGTGCGGTCCTGCAGCAAGGGAGGGTGCTGCTAATAGTGAGCCACAGTGGATGTCGGAATAGGCTGTGAAACATCAACCTAATGGATCGATCACAGCTGAAGGAAAGATTTGCATCATTCTTCTAAATGGCACTGCCACAGTCACACATTATGCCTTTCAACGCAAGCCTTACATTGATACACAGCTAAAGGCTTGGCGATCAGGTTTCAAACTAAATTAAATAAAGTTGATGAAGGACTGGCACTCTGAGTGAAGGCCAATTCTCAGTGTAATACAGTGAAAGGAGAGCTAAATATTAAAGGGGGGTTGGCACGTTCTTCTTATGCAGAAAGAGCAATTCTGAGGTCCAGTACATCAATAATTTTACCTGAAATAGATCTGTAAGTTCAATAAATGATTTATACTACCTATTTAAAATTTTGCACTCACAGCATGTCCGCACTGAACGCCTTGAAATTAGCTGCATGTCTCTTTAGAGTCTCGGATATGCCCCCTTCAACACGCTGCCGTCAACGTCATCACAACATTCTCTAGTCGCATGGGGACATAGCATTACAGTACTGTAGCATCGGTGCGCCGGACTTTTGGAAGACAGGCATATCTTTCGGTTTACTATGGCCACGCAGGACATGGTACAAGCATATACATTTGATCCCGTCTCTGACCCTGAATGTGAAATATTGGATAAACCGGAGCGCGTTCAGCGGCTCGTTCAAGAGCTACTACTTTCCACAGGTGCTACTTGATTGCTGCTGACGAGGCTCTGCTTTAGTTCTCTGGGAGCGGGGGAGGGAGAGCTGTGGAGAGACGTGGGCGGTAATCAAAATTTAGGGGCGTTACAGGGAGGTTAGGGCGTTCCTAGGAGGACCCTGGTGTTCAGTGATCAACATGGCGGCCGCAAGAGTTTATAGATATTACTCAAGCATACATAAATTAACCTAAGAAACACTTTAGGCATGTTTTTAAGGAGCGATTGGCATAAGATTGTGATGAAAAGCTTTAAAAAGTGGATTTTACATGCCACCCCTCCTTTAAAAACACAGCAAGAGCTGAAAATACAGAACTCAGATAAAAGCAAACTCATCATGAAAGGAATGTGAAAGATAAATAAACGTTAGTCTCCATTAATAGGCCGAAAGCTGCTGAAACTATGATATCATACAGTTGTGAGACTTGTGTCTGCACTATATATATATATATATATATATATATATATATATATATATATATATATATATATATATATATATATATATATATATATATATATCTATATCTCATCTACAACCAATCAATAATTCTGGCTCTCATAGACCTGTTACTTCTTCTTTAAGTAGCTCTTCTATCCTCCACCCGTCACCTGTAATAATGGCGCCTGTTTGAACTCCTTATCTGTATAAAAGACACCTGTCCACACCTTCAAACAGTCAGACTCCAACCTCCACCATGGCCAAGACCAGAGAGCTGTCCAATCACACCAGGAACAAGATTGTACAACTGCACAAGACTGAGTGTGAAAAATGCTTCATGCAAGATCTCACCTTGTGAGGTACACAAGATCTTCAGAATGGTGAGGAAACAGCCTGGAACTACACGGGGGAACTGGCCAATGACCTGAAGAGAGCTAGGACCACAGTAACAAAGGTTATTATTAGTAAAACACTACATTGTCATGGATCAAAATCCTGCAGCGCTCAAGGTTAAGCCAAAACATGCCCAGACCTGTCTAAAGTTTGCCAGAGACCATCTGGATGATCCAGAGGAGGATTGCGAGAATGTCATGTGGTCCGATGAGACCAAGAAAAAACTATTTGGTATAAACGCCACTCACCGTGTTTAGAGGGGGAAGAATGCTGAGTTGCATCCCAACAACACCAAATGCACTGTAAATTATGGGGGTGGAAACATTATTCTTTAGGGCTGCTTTTCTGCAAAGGAGACAGGACGACTGATCCATATTAAGGAAAGGATGAATGGGGCCATGTATTGTGAGATTTTGGACAAAAACCTCCTTCCATCAGTGAGAGCATTGAAGATGAAACGTGGCTGGATTTTCCAGCATGACAATGATCCCAAACACATTGCCCAAGCAACGAAGGAGTGGCTACATAAAAAGCATTTCAAGGTTGTGGAGTGGCCTTGCTAGTCTCCAGACCTCATTACAAAAGAGAATCCCTGGAGGGGGTTGAAAGCCTGAGCTGCCTTTTGACAGCCCCAAAACATCACAGCTGTGGGGAAGATCTGAATGGAAGAATCTACCAAAATAGCAGCTACATTGTGTGCAAACTTGGTGAAGACGTAAAGGAAAAGTTTGACCTTTGTCATTGCCAACCAGGGTTACATTACAATTGAGGTGAACTTTTGCCAAATACTTATTTTTTGTACCAAAATAGAAATAGTTTCTTTAAAGGAGTCATGACCTGTAATTGTCACTTTTCCACGAGAAAAGATTTATGTTATGATTGCCTAATAATTATACACTGGCCGGGACGCCGATATTTAAAATTGAAGCGTTTGTTTACCCCTGGGTTCGTCAACCAGTGATATGTGATGTTAATTTCTGGCCGACTTGACGTAGGTCCGCAGAGGCTTGACGCGCACCTCCTCGGACCTGACGTGCAGCCCTGTGACCCGACGCAGAGACGCGGAAGTACTACCTTGTGATTGGTCAGTGAGATTACGTATTTCCGGATGTTTGGGTTTTTTTGCTGAATCTATGCGGAAGCCGCCATTTTTGCGTTGCAAAGTGTTCAAAAGAAGGATAATTTGTTCGTCTGCTTCCACAATCTCGTTGAGACACTGCACCAAGTCGGCCGCCATCGTTGTTCAAAAACAGGAAACACTTGCCGGAACTGAATCAAACATAAGGAAACCATCAGAAAAACTCCGCCCTGTGGAGTTTGCCGACAGATACCAGCCTACTACCACCTGCAGGTCTGGAAATGAAACAGCAACACGACGCTTTCAGCCCTACGCAGAAGTATAAACACAGCAGTGGGAACGGCGGTTACGGCATAACCTAAGCGACTGATGCCACGCAGAAGTATAAACCAAGCTTTAAAGTACAGCTTCCTTTAGGATTGTTTTACGGCCTAATCCTTTGGATTAACTTTAATTCTTCTGTAGTGTTTGTAAATGCAAAGGGTGAGTGTATGAATATCTGTTTTTCTCAGAAATACCTTTATGAGATAGCCTACCTACACACACACGCACGCATGCACACACACCCATGCACACTCACACACACACACACACACAGGGCGTAGGGAATTCAAATTGAAAGTAAAAATGTTATTAAATTAATAATAGCAAATTAATTGATGCTTTGGACAGTATATAATAACTGTTCACAGTCCAATGATAATCTATATAAAGAAACCACAGTAAAGTTACAGTTTTGGTTCACTTTATTTATTTTTTCGTTTTTTTGTCTCTTTAGAAATAATCCAGAAGAATACAATTATTGACACCTGCTTTCTATGAAACAGAATTACCAAGATGTGTATAATTATTTGTAACAGATCAAAAAGAACACTGAAGTCTTCAATTGCATTCTTATAAAAAAGAGACATAGCTTAAAAAGTAACAGCTTTTCTCCATTTGTATTTAACAGTCCATCCCATCAGGTGATGAGATGCCACATTTCAATTTCAAGGAAAAGTCGGTTCCAATCATCTTTGATGATGACAAACAGCGTGACCGGATCATGACCCACCTGTCAGATATGCTGGACAGCTTAAAAAATAAATCAGCTGAAGTCATGAGCATGGTGTCTTCAGACAGGATCAAGTACATGCTAAATGTATTGTTGTCAGAGGTAAGTTACCAACACTGCTTTGTATATTAAACAAAATGTCATAGTCAAAAGAAGTTATAATGTTCTCCCCCACAGACGTAAAGTATTATCCCAGTTATACCCCACCTCCCCCTAACCCAACCCTCATGCACACACACACACACACACACACACACACACACACACACACACACACACACACACACACACACACACACACACACACACACACACTTAAAAGCAACAGTAAAAAGTACAATGGACTGAGTACAGATGAGCCAGGTAAGGAAGCGCCATCAAGTGAGCCAACTGCACCGGCAGCAGCAGATCAACAGCAGCAGCCAAGGCACTGACCCAGGGCGCCCAGAGGAGGCAAGGCCGAGCTATCCTAGCAGAGCTATCCTAGCCATGCAGCTATCTTGGGATTCTTTACCTTAAGATATACTGCATGTCATCCCCTTTTATTTTTGACTATCTTTCTGCCCTTTTACTAATGAATAAAGACCACTAGTGCCATAAAATATTCTAGAATGAAGAAATTGTTTTTTAGAAGGTCCAGTGGACATCGCACACATGCTAGATCAGGGTAGGCATAGGCGAGGAGAACCAGGGTCCATAGCCACGGGAACATATTCTCAGCAGGGGTGCTGGGAAAAAAAGCTCACCTGCACTTAACTCACAACTCGCTACGTACAAGTGAAGCATAGCCTATGTGTAGCATACGCATTGATATGAGTCTTATTATTAGAAATTAAAACAAAATCATGAAACACAACACAATGAGACGTTCGATCAGTAATCAATCAAAAAACTTTTAATTCACAGATAATTCAGAGCTGAACCAGGAATATCGGCCATAAAAAGAATTAACAATTAATTAAGAAGAAGAAGAAGAAGAAGAAATTATGAGTCCATGTTAACTGTCCATGGTGCTGATCATCTTGGCAACAGTAAACAATTTGTCACAGCTGTCCATGTAACTGTGGTGCTGAACAGGGTAAATGCGTAAATTGATTATAATCAATTATGTCTTTCATATCTTTGGTATATTTCACAGCTAAAATTTATTTTATTCAGAGATCACTGTGCAGAAACGTAATATTGTCCATTCCCTGGTTTTAACAGTGTTCTCAGTTCCTGAATCGTAAATCAAGGTGGAGAAAAGTCTCTCTTGGAGCGCTGGATGCCGAGAAAGGGAGAATATTTTGCTTTCAGTGCAAAGTTGGGGGAATTTTCTGGCATGCTCTCTCCACATACACAATGGAAAGATTCTCTTTGGGAGTCTTGAACAAACAAAAATATTACATGAATATTTAATTGCCCACCCACAGTAAAGAAACTTCTGCCAGACCCATGACATTTAGATTATGTATTTTTTTTCCATCTTGAAACGGTACCCGCGACATTGCAGGACTCTGTGCTGAGCGTACTTGGAGCGAACTAGGAGTCTTTAAAATTCTTGACAGCAGCATTTAAATTTAAAGAAAATATGATTGCATAAGGAAGTGGACCGGAGTGATTTAAATAATAGTCTGTTCAGATACTGAGGCTATGTGGAAACTGTGTTGGGAGCACAAGTGGCTGTTAGATCAGTTCTGGCTAAGAATTCCTCATCAGGTTTGGTGGGGACAAACCTGTCAATTATAAATAGTGCTGGGGACCCTGCAGCACCCCCAGCACCCCTACTTCCCACGGTACTGCCAGGGTCTGAAATTAAGAAACATGTTAGTGGAAAGTACATTTGAATTATGTATATACCCTGTCTTAAAATGTACAGTAAATGTGGAAAAAGCTTTTTCTAATGAACTACTTTATGTAACACAGTCATTAATAAAGGCATTAGAAAAGGTCAGAGCGCTAAACAGGGCTGAGGCAGTGGAACAAATTGAGCATGGCAAGATGGGGGAGAGGTGAAAAATATAGAGGGATTGAACAATAGCAGCAATAAAAAAAAATGTGCATATCAAGTTGTTGTCTTTTGCAATATTCAAATATACAAAAACTGAATGTATTTTTTACAATGAAAAAGAATAGCTTCTCATGCAAATAAGAGCAGAAATGGAGAGACGTGCAAATCTCTGAAGTTCTCTGGAACTCAATTCAATAAAAAAAATTTAAAGTTTGAGGCTGGATATTTCTTCTTGTTTTTAAATAAGATTTTTTATAGTGAAGACCCCTTACCCACACGCAAACACTAAACAAATTAGAGCCTACTTAGAGTTTTCCTGTATTTGTGCTCAAGATGCATGAAAGGTGCTGAAATCTGCCTTTATTGAAATTTCACAAATCACAGAAAGGTTTCACAAATCCCATAGATGGTTTTAATTCCTTTATTGGTATAGAATATTCTAGTCCAGGTTTGAAATGTTTGGGTTATGTGTTTTTAAACTAGAGCAGACTAAAGATGCTCAGAGTAGAGAAAAATATGGTTTAATTGCCCTTTCGGCATATATATATATATATATATATATATATATATATATATATATATATATATATATATATATATATATATATATATATATATACGGATTTCGCCACGCCACCAGAGTCCCATCCTCTTTGGAAGACTCTCAGTACTGGACAACAACTTACCCCAACTTGTTTACAGTCACTGCATAGTTTCATGTTGATTAGGTCAAGGGTGTAAAATATGGACCTTTCAGAGCAAAACATTACACTTTCTGTTCTGTGCGGTTCTTAAGTGATGTCAGCATTTGTCAGGAACCTGATGAAGATCCACCATAGCAGGTTTAATGCCTTTGTGACTTTCAGGTTCAAAGATATAGCAACTTTTACATTTTTGGCATTTAGTCCAAGTTTGAGGCCTATTTTCCATAGAAAATCTCCAGTTTAAGATGCTAACTATCTGGCAACTCTGTGTAGACCCAATACCCAGTACTGTGTATTATCCTGTCTTGTTAGGTAAACCCTGGCAGGCTTTAGAATGAAGGTGAGTACTGAGTAAAGAGTTGAAAAATGATGGAAAAACAGACTGAAAATAAAAGAACATCTGAAATAGTTAACGTTTTTGTTTTTTTAAAATATGGGAAAAAATTGGGATGGAATTAAGTTATTGGAAGTAATAAAACTTGCAGAAAGAGTTTTTTTATAGAAAGGAGGAGTTGCCTGGCGGACCGAGGTACGTGCAGGGGGGAGAGGGCTGGTCGGCGTCAACACTTCCTTGCTATTTTTTGTAAATGTTTTTGAGGGGGAAAAACACAGCTTGTGATGAAAACCCACGGGTCACAACATGAGCAATACATGCAGTAGCAGCCATAAGTATGAACTGATATCCAGTCTGAATAATCAGATGGGTCCAAACGTTTGACTGTGTAATACAGTGTATGCATGTAAACCGTTTGACTGATAGATTCAGTTTGTTATAGCTTGAACATTTATTTAAACCAATCTTGTTGATTGAAATCAATCTTGAGACGCAATATAAAAAAAAGAAAAGTGATTAATTATTTTAAAGTTATTTCAAAGTTATTTTAATAGTGGGTCCTGGTGAAAATACATATTTGCCCCTGATTATGCTTTTGTCGTCTTACTAACTCTACCAGGGCCTGCAATGAATTGGACAGCTTTTTCACTGAAAAGATTCTAACAATCAGACAGTCAATCTGTACGTCAATATTGAACCCACAACCAGTGCTATCCCCAATCAACAACAATGTAGAGAAAATGTCTGAATTCCACGAATTAAACCAGAACAGCCTTGAAAAAAATCATTATCCAATTAAGCTCCTCCTCCTGCTGTCTTGATAACCTACCCACAGCTTTTCTAAGAAAGTTTTCTCTGTCGTTGTGTCTGATCTTGTTCAAATAGTGAACTCATCCCTCCTGTCAGGTTTCTTCCCCCAGGCTTTAAAAACAGCAGTTATTAAACCACTAATAAAGAAGAGAAATCTGGACAACACGTTAATGCAGAACTACAGGCCAGTCTCTAATCTTCCATTCATCAGTAAGATTATTGAAAAAGCGGTGTTTCAGCAGTTAAATAGCTTCATAACAATGACAAACTGTTTTGATGTTTTTCAGTCTGGTTTCCGTGCCCACCACAGCACCGAGACTGCCCTCGTCAAAGTATTCAATGACATAAGCATAAATACAGACTGTGGTAGAACCACAGTGCTGGTTCTGTTGGACCTCAGTGCAGCATTTGAGACTGTTGATCATGATATTTTATTGGAACGACTGGAGAGCTGGGTCGGACTCTCTGGTACAGTACTTGGCTAGTTTGAGTCTTACCTAAAGAACAGGGACTTCTATGTTTCAGGAAGAAACTTTTCATCAGAACGAACAGAAATGACATGTGGGGTGCCCCAGGGCTCCATCCTGGGGCCCCTCTTATTTAATATCTACATGCTCCCACTAGGCAAGATTATAGCAACCAATAACATTAGCTACCATAACTACGCAGATGAGACTCAGCTTTACATTACAATGTCACCAGGACTCTGAACCCATTCAAACCCTAAATCAATGCATTGACCAAATAAAAGGATGGATGTGCCATAACTTTTTCCAGCTGAATAGAAACAAAACTGAAGTAATTATTTTTGGACCCAAGGAGGAACGATCAAGAGTCAGCACACAGCTTCAGTTAATACAGCTAGAAACTACTGATCAGGCACGAAACCTAGGTGTAGTAATGGACTCAGACCTGAACCTCCAGGGTCACATACAGGCAATAACAAGGTCAGCCTTCTATCACCTGAAGAACATTTCTAGGATTAAACGACTGATGTTGCAACACGACCTAGAAAAACTCATCCATGCGTTTATCTTTAGTCGGATTGATTACTGCAACAGCATCTTCACAGGTCTGCCTAAAACGTCAATCAGACAGCTGCAGCTGATCCAGAACGCTGCTGCTCGCGTCCTCACTAGAACCAGGAAAGTAGAGCACACCACCCCAGTTCTAAAGTCCTTACACTGGCTCCCTGTAGCTCAGAGAATAGACTTCAAAATACTCCTACTAGTTTATAAATCATTACATGGCTTAGCACCACAATATGTTGAAGACTTGTTGTCACGGTACCAACCACCAAGACCACTCAGGTCCTCCAACTCTAGCCTACTAAACATCCCTAGACTCAGAACTAAACATGGAGAAGCAGCTTTCAGTTTCTATGCTCCCCTATCTGGAACAGACTTCCTGACGAGTGGAGAGATCCTGAAACTCTGAACTGCTTTAAATCGAGACTAAAAACCCATCTGTTTAGAATTGCCTTCGAGTAAATGATTGATGTCATATGTATGAAATGTGTTCATGCTCTCTTGCTATATTGATCTTTGTCTTGCTTTATTGTGTATCATGTGTAATGGGTGTTTATTTTACTTTTAATTTCTAATGTTATATTCCATGTCTGTTTGTTTTGTTTTTTGTTTTTTTAAATCACCAAATCATGTAAAGCACCTTGAATTACCCTGCTGTTGAAAGTGTGCTATACAAATAAAATTGCCTTGCCTTGCCTTGCCTTACTATGTGCTGGAGGCATACATTTTTGAAAAAACTCCTCGGTTGATACGTTTTCTGGACTCCTATCTCCTTGTCCTGGGATCTCAGTATGGACCTCATGCCATGGTTCTGAGATACTTCCTCAGATTTAGATATTTATTTTCTTTTTCTGACCCAGAAACCTCTGTGACTTCCTTGTGTGTGGCAATGTTAGACAGAAACAGATATCATTATGATGATCTCAGTCTTATCACCAGGCATCACAATAACCCTTATTAGGATAGTGTTCATTGGGAAATTTGGTTGTTGGTTCATCAGGTTTACGTTCACTCTTACTCTGACCTTTTTATTTCTTACAGTTCTATGTCTCCTTAAATTATTGGCCTTGATTAATTAATTTCCATCACCAAGTTTTTCTGCTCTTTGTTTCTAGCTAAATCAAGAATTTTTCTCTGTTAAAGAGCAACTCACCCCCTTACCAGAGTCATACTCCACCTACATTTCCGGTTTGAAAAATGCAGCAAAAGGAGGTGTTGCCTGGCGGGCCGAGGTACATGCAGGGGGAAAGGGCTGGGCGGCATCAACACTTCCTTGCTATTCCAGCTCCAACATGCTACAGAGGTGTGGC
The DNA here is from genome assembly GCA_963556495.2 of Valencia hispanica. Taxonomy (NCBI): domain Eukaryota; kingdom Metazoa; phylum Chordata; class Actinopteri; order Cyprinodontiformes; family Valenciidae; genus Valencia; species Valencia hispanica. The sequence continues at coordinate 14,461,895 of OY747702.1, read as the reverse complement.
CTAGACTCAGCTTGTTTTATCCCCACAGTGACAGAATGGCTGATGTCAGTCCTCACCACAGAGCGAATAGTAATCCCCGATTCAAGTGCAGTGTAGAGTTTTAACCTGAAGAGGTCATCCCACTGATGGTTTTTGGTAAAACATTAGTGCTCCTTGGGTTTGGGGTTTGGCTGATCTTTTCTCTTTAATAATTTTGTAGGTGCTTTGCAGATTGTTCATAAAGTCCACGAACACTTAAGCACCATGACAACAGTGTGAGAACTATTTAAAGGAAGTTTTAGATTTCTTCTTTGCACGAGTCCTCTTTTCTTTTCTTTCTCTCTCTCTCTCTTCAAAGGGAAACATTTTCCTTTCTTCCAGATTAGACCTCAGAGAGGAAATCTTTAGTTAAAAGGTGATTCAGCTTATGATTTAAATCTAATGCTCCTGGGTATAATGGTTGGATGCTGGAGTCCTTACATGACTCAAATGGTGGTTTCAAATTGGTAAGAAGGGGCATGACGTCCACAAGGGATTACAGATGTCAAACTGTGATTAAAATTATTCAGACAGTAGTTTGAATGATTTAGAACCAGTAAAGTCTTGCAAGGCTGTCCATCTCTTCTTACCATTATGTTTGCAGGGACCAATGTTTGATTCCTGAACTCCTGAGCTTGCTTCATACATTTACCCAGAGAGGCTTAGGAAAATTTTTCACCCTGTGATGTGTGTCTGCCTTTCTGCTTGACCTTTATGTGGGGTTGTATCTTTATTGCAAACTATTTTGTGAACATGTTAGCTCTTACATAATGAGAATCCAACTGGCGGTGGAAACTATGGAATACACCTAATAGAATACACTTTTCAACTGCATTTTAGACATTAAATCTTGGATGGCAGAAAACTTTCTCCAGCTCAACGGGGACAAAACTGAAGTTTTAGTCATCAGTCCTGAGGCTCAGAGAGAGTAACTTATACCAAAAGTACAATCACTTTCTTTTTATCCTTCATTACAATTGAAGAACCTAGGCGTGATTTTTGACTCTGAGCTAAAGACAATACTAAAATAGGTTTTCATCATCTAAAGAACATTGCCAGAGTCCGCCCCATTCTCTCTCGGGCCAATACAGAGACATTAATGCATGCTTTTATCACCATTAGAACTGATTACTATAATGCCCTGCTTTCTGGTCTTCCCAAAAATAGTATATCAGGTATAAAACTTCTACAAAATTCAGCAGCACGTGTCCTGACAAATACCATGAGGCGGGAGCACATTACACCTGTTTTAAACTCATTGCATTGGCTACCTGTATGTTTTAGGATCAATTTAAAGGTTCTTTTAATGGTTTTTAAGTGTCTTAATGGTCTTGGGCCTTCTTATCTTTCAGAACTGCTTTTACCTTATGAACCCTCGTGGTCTCTGCTCTCCTCTGGCAGTCGTCTCCTTGACATCCCAAAAGTCAGGACACTAACTCACGGTGAGGCGTCTTTTAAGTATTATGGCCCTCACTTCTGGAACAGGCTGCCGGAGGTACAACGTTCATGTTTTTAAGAGCAGGCTCAAGACTCACCTTTATAGCTTAGCTATTAACTGATTACTATTTGTTATTTTGTGTTTAATTGCTTTGTATGTTTTAATTGATTGAATTTGATCAATGTTTTACTATTTAATCTTATCACATTTATCCCAGTTATTTTTATATCTTTTATTTTAATCTTCCTTCCAGTGTTTCCTCTATGGGAGCCCTCTGCCTCGGTAGCGGTGGTCGGCTGTGGCTGCCTGGGTGCTCTCCAGGAAGTGCTTGGGTGGAGGTGGGGGTCTTGCCCTTGCCTCCACTGAGCACCCTGTATCGGTGCCTCAGCTGCTGTTGATGTGCTGCTGCCGGTGCAGATGGCTCCTCTGATGGCGGGTCATGGTTGCATTTTTAATCAGTTCAACTGAAAACACTTTATTGATCTCAGAAGGAAATTAAGTGTCGTTGTAGCCCATACTATATAATTCTTTGAGGAGTTTTGTAGATTATGGCTGTGGGTAGGAAGGATTTCCTGTAGTGATCTGTATTACAGCGAAACCGAAAAGCCCTCTGACTGAAGACACTGTAGGATAGTCTCATGAAGAGGATGCTCAGGGTTTTCCATAATTTTCTTGATTTTGTGAAGAGTCCTTCTTTGCATCATCATCTACAGTGATTCCATAGTAGTACCAAGAACAGAACCAGCCTTTTTTAGCAGGTTGTTGAGCCTTATTAATTCCCTGGCTCTGGCACTCTCCACAACAGACTTGTAAAAGATGTGCAGCATCCAGTCTGTTGTTCAGGTAAACTCCAAGGTATTTATACTCAACCACCTCCACTTCTTCTCCCATGATGTAAACAGTGTTTGACTTAACCCTGTTTCTTCTGAAATCTACACTCATCTCCTTTGTTTTGTTCACATTCAAGGTAAAACGATTGTTTCCACACCATGCCACAAACCAGATAGATGAAGGTGTCTTCAACTCCAACTCCAAGGTGCTAAGCACACTGCAGGGGGTCTTGGTCTGTTTTAGTTTGCTTACTCGGGTGGGCCAACAGGAGCCTCTCCAGGACCTTCATGATGTGGGATGTCAGGAACAAGGTAGGATGTCTGTCACAACACTGGAACCTTTTCCTGGGTCAGGCTAGGGTTGAAGAGGTGCTGCAGAATCCCACAGGAAGCCTGGCAGAAAGACGTTGGAGTTGGGGATATGATCCTGCCTGCAGCCAGGTCTCAGTGAAACAGATAATGCTGCATTCCCGATACTCTGGCTGAGTCCTTTTGAGGTCTTGGAGTTCATCCAGTGTGGTGTCCTTCCAGTTCCGCGCTTCGGTGATGGGATAGTGTTGCACTGGGACTTCTGAGTGAGACTGGACCAAATGAGGTCCAAACAAAAACACCTATTGCAATATAAAAAATAAATTACCATTTGAATTGAATACATATAATTTTTTTGGTTTTATTGTTTTTCTTATAACCAATTTCTAGCCAGTGAATGGGGAAATTGCCACGCGCAAAGCAATTGAGTTTCAAAAGTCTGAAAAAAAGCCGCACAACACAAGTGGTACTCAAAATATTTTGACATGGTTGGCAGATCTGGGTATGTTTCTTTGATTGATGAGTTCCATTCTATTGCAGCGAAAACAGTTAAAGGACACAATGTGCATCATGCGGTGCCAAAAGGATTACAATAAATTGCTTGTAGCGCTGGCAGCTAGATGTTGATCTTAGCATGGACAGTCCTTCTTCATCTATCTGATGACCAAGCACACAGTTGAGTGCAGGCCTTTACACCAGACTACTGAGCTAAGATGCTATTAGAAAAATTACCAGTGTGCCGCTGTCCTTACTCAGAGTGAGATATGCCTGTGTAGAGTGAAAGACTGAGAATGAGAGGAATAGTGTGGGACTCACACCAGATGGGTTAGAATTGGCAACCCTCTGTTTATATGAATACATTTCAAGCATGTTACCAATTTAGTCTTATCAAGGAGACATTTTCTCTAGCAGGTGTACACATTCTCATCCTTCATCCCCCAACTCTCTGGGGGGAAATCCATAAATGGGCAAATAATACCAGCATATGTATTAGGTTTGTTGTCAGAAAAAAAAGAACATAATCTGTTTTTCATAGTCTGCTGGGCAACATGTTCGAAGCAAACTATCTTTTCTGTTAGAAATCTATAACTCTGCAGGATGTTCTCTTCAGCCAATCAGAGAACATGAATCTTACCAGCATGCCCCCATGCATTCCCCCACTCCTACCCCACTACCCCCATTTCCCCATGTCCCTCAACGATTTCTTTCTCCTCCAGCAAAAAGCAGATACACACACCCTGCCGAGCAGGTGACATCGGGTTGGCAGATGAGCAGCGCTGTCATTTATCAGCCGCATCCCAGAGGTAAAATAAGGAGATGGGCAGCACAAGTCTGCATCACTGTGTCTGTTTGTTTGTTTGTTTGTGTGTGTGTCAGTTTAATTGGGCATAGCAGAAATGTTGCATGGAATGATCAAAAAATTGATCCAAAACTTTACTTGATTCCTGGCCTAAAACTTGAGGAGCAGTGAAGGGAGATTGGTCTGACCTACAGTTGAGCAAAGAATGAAAGAGATGCAGACACACAGATACAAAGGAGGGCCTGATTGTGGTGTAGCATGAACAGAGTTCACAGTCTCTGGCTGAATACATTTAAATACATTCATAATCATACTCACTGTGGCAACTGAAACGAACCCAGTAGGGCTCATGTGTGTGAATATGTTATCATATCCTGAGGTTTATTCTCTGGAGAAAATTACTGCTGTAAAACCGCCCTGTATGAAACAACACTGCCATCCAGTGGTGAGATCATGCAGTTACTTATTTTAGGTAGCAGCCTCAAAAGAAGTTTTCAATCACAATAAACATACAGTCACATGGCCAAAGTAGAAAACACCCCACAACAGCATGTGGGTTTTTCTAACATATATGGTAAGGCAATATACATTTTTCTAATATGGTGATATTCAAGATTGTCAAGTAAACAGCAAAAGATGGAAAACTTTCTGTTAAATTGATTTAAACTTGCAATTTCTGTTGAGAAATAAGTTCACCCCCCATATTTATTTTCAGTGAAAATGGCTAAACTAACAAGCAATTGTGTAACATCAGATGGACACTGTAAAAAATATATATATTTACCAAGCATTTCGAAGGAGGTACGCCACTCTTATTCTGCAGACATTCAGTTCAGTGTGCCCCTAACAGTCTAATCGAGAGTAAACACCATGGTGAAGTTGAAATAGAGGTCTGAGGCTGTCAGTGAGAAGATTGTAGCGGGTTATGAGTCTAGATTTAAAGAGGTCTCAAAAGGAATAATGGTCAAAATAGTCTACAAGTGGAGACATTTAAAAACAACTTATAACTTACCCAATTCTGGTTGTCCAAGCAGGTTGTTCCCAAAAGCAGACCATAAAATGCTAAAAGAATTTCCAAAAATACTGAAATGTTATCAATGGACCGACAGCAAGCTCTTGTTGCTGACATGAAAGTGCATGGTTGTACAATCAGAAACAGAGGTGTGCAAGGAAGAAACATAGTCTAAAAACCATGAAGGACAAGAGACAGACAAAGCTGTGGAATAATTTTGTTTGGACACCAGAGCAGAGGTCATGATTGGCTAGAACCAAACACAGCATTCCAGTAAAAGAACCTCATATCAACTGTGAAGCGTGGAGTTAGAAAGTGTCTTTGCTTGGTGAGGCCTTGCTGGAGATGAACCGGGGTAGCTCACCAACATGGAATCCAACATAAATTCTGCCATGCATCATGTGAGACCCATCTGCAGAACTTGACTCTGCAATATGACAATGACCCAAGTCATACCAGTAAATCCACCAAGCATTGGCTATTGACTTCTAGGTAAAGTAAAAACCCAGATATTGATCTCATTCAGCTGCTGTGTGGTGACTTGAAACAAGCTGTATTTTGAAGAAACCCCTCAAACATCACAAAGCAGAAAGTGAGGAGTGGACACCAGAGTGGAGCAATCTTTGAGGTCAGAGACTGTAGGTGGCTACAGGAAGTGTCTCACTGTTGTTATGTCAACCACAAGGGGTAGGGCTAGCTATTAACGGGTCAGGTGTCTTTTTCCTCAGCTACAAAACACATTTTTGTTGCTATCTTTAATTTAATGTGTACATCAATGTTTATTGTTTATGTTGACCTGTACTTAAATCACATTCTATTCCTAAGTAAAAGATTAGGAAAAATGTATTTTGAACAAAATTTTTAATTTGCCACATGATATATATTATAAATGCTTAGCTCAAAAATATATTAAAAAAACATTACAAAATCTCAGCGATGCCATACTGTCGTTAGTCAGGCACCAACCTCATCCATTAGGCTGTGATTTCCTGTAACAGTCCCCTCCAGTGACAGGCTAATTCAAGAAACTGATTGGCATACATGAGTTATGGCGTTCATTAGCCTCATTATGGATTCATAACGCTGACTGAAACAGATAAGATGCTTGTAACTCTTTCCAGAACAACTATTAAAGTCCCATACACAGGCAGGGTTTGCTCTTCCTCATACATACAAACACACACACACTGACACATGTTGGCATCTGCATGGCTGAGGAACAGGAGTGATATTTGCTTCAGTGTGCTAATGAGCCCTCTGGAAGTAATTTGGACACAGCACTTCTGCTTTGAGCTGCTAAAATCTTGTTTAGCTAACATGGGGGAATTAAGGAAAAAGTTCTTCATCACTGACCACACATCTCTGATATTGTGTTTCTGTAGTTTGCTCTCGAGCTTTTTCCTGTATGCCTCCCTGCTGTCTCTGATGTTGACTTCAAGTTGGTTCTGTATACTCCTCAGTAATTCCTTCTCTCCCTCCCGGAAGCCTCTTTTTTTCTTGTTTAGCAGTCCCTTCAGGTCACTGGTTATCCAGGGTTTGTTATTAAGGAAGCATCTCACTGCTCTGGTGGGGATGATGTTGTTTACACAGACATTTATGTAGTCAGTCACACACTCATTTGTGGCATTAATGTCCTCTCCATGTGCTTGGCAAAGAGTCATCCATTCTGTGGTCTCAAAACAACAGTGCAGGGCTTCTTCAGCTTCCTGTGACCATTTTCTCACTGTTCTCTTTGTCACAAGTTGCCTCTGGACAAGTGGCTTATATTCTGAGCAGAGAAAACCAAGATTGTGATCTGATTGTCCCAGAGGAGGTCTTGTTTTTGACATGTATGGAACCTTTACATTTGCATGTAAAGTCAAATCCAACATCTTGTTTTCTCTGGTCGACCAGCTGACAAACTGGTGAAATGCTGGAAGTGTGGTAGAGAGTAAGACATGATTGAAATCACCAGATATTGCCACAAATGCATTGGGGTGTTGTCTGTAGCTCAGGAACAACGGAACTGATGACATCACATGAATTGTCGGAAACGGCTGAAGGTGGAATGTAAACGGTTGCTATGATATGGAAGAAAACTTACTGCAGTGTTCAGTATCTGGGCTGCAGAGATGATACTTTACAGTAACATGTCCTGGATGACATCATCTGTCGTTTACAAGCACTGCTACTCCACCTTCCTTCCTTGTAAGTCAGGAGATGCTGCTGCTCCCCTTGCTTCCCCCTCCCACCTGTCTGTCTCTAGAAATCAGGCAAAGAGGCATCTGGAGAGACTGAACCGGAATAAAAAACAAAACAAAGCATTTCCGGTCCAGCTCCGAGAGAGCACCCGGCTCTGATCGGTAACTTCAAAGAGCCGGCTCTAAGAGCCGTTTCGCTTGCAACTGACACTTCACTAGTATTGACCATACTGTTCTTCCAGCTTCCAGGATGGAGGGAGTGTTGCAGAGTGGTCAGGCTGAAGAAGGCTGGTGGTGGTGGAGCAAGGCTGCTGGTCCAGATTGTTTTAGCCCCAGAGTGCTGAAGACCTGTGCAGTGCAGCTCTCAGGGATTTTGCAGCATCTCTTCAACGTCAGCCTGACCCAGGAGAAGGTTCCATTGTTGTGAAAGACATCCTGCCTTGTTCCAGTGCCAAAGAAAACTCACCCATCAGTCATCAACAACTATAGACCTGTTGCCCTGACATCCCACATCATGAAGGTCCTGGAGAGACTCCTGTTGGCCCACCAAAGTAAGCAAACTAAAACAGACCAGGACCCCCTGCAGTCTGCTTATCGCCGTGGAGTTGAAGTTGAATACACCATCATCCACCTGCTTCAACCAACCCACTGTCATCTGGACAAAGCAGGCAGCACTGTGAGGATGTTCTTTGATTTCTCCAGTGCGTTTAACACAATTCAGCCTGATTTGCTTTGTCAGAAACTCATGAAGACACTAGTGGAGCCCGCAACAATCGCCTGGATAAATGACTACCTGACAAATAGACAACAGTTTGTGAGACTGAAGGATTATTTGGTTTCACACAAACAATGCTGGCATCTTGGGAGAAGAAGTGGAGGTAGTTGAGGAATATAAATACCTCAGAGTTCACCTGGACAACAGACTAGACAGGAGACTCAACAGTGAAGCTGTCTACAAGAAGGTACAGCGCAGACTGTACTACTTGTGGAAGCTTAGGTCCTTCGAGGGTTGCAGCAAGATACTTCATATTTTCTAAAAGTCTGTTGTGGAGAGTGTAATCTCTTCAGCTATCATCGGTTGGGTAGCAGCATCAGAGCCAGGGACTTAAAAAGGTTCAACAACCTGATAAAGAAGGCTTGTTCTGTTCTGGCGACGACTGGAGATGATGATGCAAAGAAGGATTCTATAAAAAATCAAGAACATTATGGACAACCCTGAGCATCCTCTTCATGAGACTATCCTACAACAACAGAGGGTCTTCAGTCGGAGGCTTCTTCAGTTTTGCTGCAACACAGACTGCTCACAGCCATCACCATCTACAACAACTCCTTGAAGAATTAAATAGTATGAGCAACTACACTTAATTTCCCTTTGGGATCAATAAAGTATTTTAAAATACAATTGAATTGAATTTACTGCTCCTCTTCAGATCTCTATCTATTTGGATAGCCACGAATCCTTGCAGAGAGACGTTGGAGGATATGATCCTGCAGCCACGTCTCAGTGAAACAGATAATACTATATTTTCGATACTCGGGCAGAGTCTTTGTAAGATCTTGTTAGCCAGAGATCTCACAATGCCCATTATGATTGATGGAAGAGATGGTTTGAACTTCCTCCTTCTCTTTCTCCTTTTTGCTCCTGCCCTGCATCCACGACGCCTCTTTCTCAACTCATCAGGGATTTGTGGCTTCTGTTGAGGTATTATTTCAGCTTTTGCTATGTTAAACAGCTGCTCCTGACTGTAATCCATGTTGTTGCTATGTTTACGCATCATAACAAATTATCGAACACTTCACAGCACCAAAAACTTGAAAGGATAGCGGCCCAAAAAATACATCCTTCCGTTGAGAAAACAGAGAAAGTAGCGTACAAAACAGTTAAATAAATAAATAATTAAAAGAAAAAGAAAGCATAAAAGAAAACTTTATTTATTTTGTTTATTAGCTTTCTTCATCACAAATTACAGCCATAGAAGGTAGCAAAATAGAATATGATATAACTCAATCAAGGTAATGTTATGGACTGTATCTGAGATAAAGAGTCCATCTACCTACGGTTTTGGGAACTGAATGTTATTTTTACCTAATAAATATAAAGAGGGCTATTGGTGTTTTGGCAGATACTGTTATAGGATTTGTGTGAGTGGCTACCTTGATCCGCCTGAAACTCCCGGCTAGCTGCCAAGAACCACCCGCTATTCCACATATATTTGGTTAAGCCTGTTTTGTCCAGCCTATTATGCTTTCCTTCCAGACACCATCCACCTACACGTAACATTGATCGACACCCTGCTTATTCTGTCTGCAGAACTTTGGACGCTTCCCGTCATGGAAGAGGGTTCCAGTGCCTTGTAGAATGGGAGGGTTATGGACCAGAGGATCGGTTCTGAATCCTCTTAATCATTCATTTTTGAAAGATTAAGGGATTGTATTGTAAGGATTCGTATCCCTGTGAGTGGCTGTGTTTCTGTTCATGTGAGCGTTGTTCTCTGACATAGAATCTTTGTTGGTGGACGTGATCCACTGGCTACAGTCTCCACACATTGCATAAATCAAGCCCTTTGTGTGCTATGGCTTTTAAGGAGATGTCAGACAACCAGTTGGACCCTAATGATCAACCATACCTCAGTCCCATTTTTGAGAACTTATCTGAGTTTATGCTTTCCTTGTTCCTGAGATATACCTCCGTGCTCTCTGTGCCTCACAGGTCGAACTTCGGCTGTTTCCATGCTACGCTCAGGTCCAGTCCTCCAAGTCTCAACTTCCTCCGGATCTCCTCCAAGGTTTCAGGATCCAAAGTTTTCCTCTGCAGCTACGTTGGCATCAGCCTTCTTCAGCCTGACCGCTATCAAACAATCCCTTTATGCTGGAAGCTGGAAGAACAGTGTGGTCAATGCTAGTGATGTGTTTTACATACGGAGTTTGTTTTTGGACATTAACATTTTATTATTTTGTAGCACTGTTCCATGGTGAATATAATGAATCATATAAATAATAAACATTTAATATAATTATGTTTTTAGATTAGTATTTCATTTTACACACAATTTTACATTCTTTTTGATGATAAATTATTTTAAGAAACAAAAAATGGGAGGAGCCGCTTTGGAGCTGAAAGAGTCTGTTCTGTTTAGTGAGCCGAGCTGTAAGAACCGGTGGCTGTGCTAAAAGAGCTGGAATTCCCATCGCTAGTCAATACTTACCAGTGTCCATCTTGCTACTGCTGTACATGCAATCTGTGTGGTGGAAAACTAGCATGGCACATCTCCCCAAACACACTATTTTCTTGGTGGAACATGGTGGTGGCAGCATCATGATGCTAATTCTAATTGGACATGCTTAATACAATAAGCATGTCCCACTTTTCAGATGTTTCAGTGTAAAAGAAGTTGATAATGTATATTTTTCCTTCTACTTAGCAATCATTTTATATTTTGCATTTTTTTAAACATAAAATACCAATGAAGTGTATTAAAGTTTGCATTTCTAAAACATAATCTTAAAAACTTGATGGGGCTTATTTTACAATGCACTGTATGAGGTTACTTAGTAAAATTCATATTACAATTTTTTTTGTGCATATAAAGGGGGGGGGGGGGGGGGGGCGGTATCTCAGCAGAATCATGTCTGTGAGGTGCTCCGTATCTTGTGGTTTAGGTTTAGACTGCTGGAAAAGTTAAAGATCATGAAATTAGTTTGGAGCCATAAATTGTTTCAACATGCCATGGGGGAGTTTTTTCCCGGGACAATAACTTTTTGGATGAGGTTGCTAGTCATGCTACACTGCTGAGGCCTTCCTGAGTCAGTGTAATGCTGAGTGGGAGGCAGTAAAGGTATATTGACACCTGGGTGTCTAGTTGACTAATGGGGGCACAGCCAAGTGTGGATGGCTTCTATCTGGCTCCCCATCCCATGCTGGACAAGGTCATCACTCATACAGGCGGAGAGGGAAAGAAAGCAGGGGAGGGGTGCCCGTCCAGGCAGGAGAGAGATAGCCTATGAGTGTAGAGCACTAGTGACACAGCACAAATGAGAACTCACTAAGATGAGGACAAAGAAACCAGAAGTTAAAAGTATTTGTTCCCTCACAGATGTTTTCTGGTTTTGCTTTATTCTCTCATTTTAATGTTTTAGATCATCTCATAAATGTTAGTATTCAAGATAAACTGAGTAAATAATAGTTCTTAAATGATTCATTTTATTTGTTAAGAGCAAAACATAATTACCTTCTAAACCTAACAACTGGTCCTCCACCCTTGGCAGCAATAGCTGACATCAAGCGTTTAGGATAACTGCCAATGAGACTTTTACATCACTGTGGAGGAATTTCGACTAGTTTTTCTTTGCAGAATTGTTTTAATTTTGCCACATTGGGGGAATTTTAAGTCTGCTTAAAGTCATGCTGCAGAATCTCAATTGGAATCCTCTCGGAATTTTGACTATGCCACTCCAAAACCTTTATTTTGCAGGTTTCTTTTGTTCTGGTGGAACTTTCTTTTGTCATGGATGTATTTGAAGACCACTTAGCTCTTAGAGCTACTAGATTTTTCTAAATACAGACACAATACAATACAGACACTCATCAATGCAGGTGGTCTGTAACTAAATCATGTTATTGCATTTCATGTTTTAATACATTTTTAGCACACTGCAAAAGTATTCATAAACCTTAAACCCTTTTGCATCTTTCCATGTTCAATTTTTTAACTCCAATGTATTTTAGTGGGATTTTATGTGACGAACCAACACAAAAAATTCACCAAAATGTGAATTGCATGAGGAAGGGAAATTATGCTTGATTTTAAACCTTTTTTTAATTATAAAAAATCTGAAAAATCCTAAATACACCAAGCATGGTGGTGGTAGCATTATGCTTTGGAGATGTTTTTCTTCAGCAAGGATTCAGGAAGCCATTCAGAGTTGAAAAGAGGAATATTGCAGCTAAATACTGTGAAATATGTTGGAGGCTGCAAAAGATTTCCAACTGACGCAGAGGTTCACCTAAAAGCAGGACAAGGATCCTGAACGTACAGCCAGAGCTACAATGAAATGGTTTTGATTCAAACATAGTCAAAGTCTACAACAAAATCCAACTAAGAATCTCTGGCAAGTTTTAGAAAGTGCTGATTACAGATCAGATTATCTTCGCACAATCTGACTGAGATTGGTGGAGCTCTTAGTTTCTATTAAAACTTTAAAGGCTGGCTAGAGAAAAACAAAGAATCAATTTAGAATCTTGGATCTTGATATTCTGCCTCTTACTGTTAATATAAAACCACTATAAAATTCAGAGACTATTAATTACCTTAAGATTTTTTTTTCCAACAATCATCTCGGGAATAATATACTTCATTCCTTAGTGTATACAATGCTGTTGATGTTTGGAGAGGTTGTTGGTTATGGACTAAAATGAGGGAGCAGATGTTCTACTCTCAGCTGTACTGAACAGATGCAGTCTGAAAGCTACTTCAATATGCCAAACTGTATCATGAATCCATGGATTGTTACACAGGTTTATAATCGGTGGGGGTTATAGAACATTTGGTACGCAGAGGTTGGCTAGATGTGGTTTATTATGACTGTTGTGTGATTTGATAAATGATGTCATAACCAACTGGAAACAACTAGGTGGAAGTGTAAGAAAATAGATATTTAACTAAACAAAAGAAAAAAATACATATCACTATTTACTATATTCATCACATATGTACCCATTTATATATGGTTATATTACTTTCTAGTACACTTCACATGTATAGTAATATATGGTGGACGTAAAGAAAAGTGTACATACATGTTTTTGGAAACATAAAAAATGACATCATGATCAATCATAAATGTTCACTCCTCTGTTTTGATTCAGTTTCAGCATTCAGTGTGATTTAGTGGGAGTCTGTCAGACCTCTTGATTTGACTATATTTGTGCATGTTTGTGCTGCACAACCTCTCAGACAGCGATGATATCTCTCTGCAGGTGACTTCTGAGATTTTCTGTCAAATGAAAAGTTGAAATTTGACATTTATGCTGCTTCCTCTCCTGGAAGCAGACCAAGAGGTAATATGTGTACAAGCTTGGCTTGTATCATCCCAAACATAATAATCACACTGGGTGATGGCGACACTAAGATGGTTTACCTGCTAACCTAATCAGAGGGTAAATGACTTTTTGTTCAAGCTTGAGTAATAAATAGGAAATACATATTGAACGCCTTAAAAAGTTTTTGGGGAGGTTTTCTTTTTTTAATAAGCATTAAAATAAAAAAATAAATCTTGATGGAACCACAGTCTCTAGTCAGTTGGGGACTACGTAGTTATATTTATAAGTCGAATCCACCAAAAGAGAGAAGCATTCAGAAGCAGAGACAGGGACTGCTACAAAGAGGCCAAGTACAGATTTAGCAAAGAAGTGGACATTGCTAGACACCAGCACTCTGAGAATATGCAGCAGCAGATCTCAGAGAACGACTCAGCCTCTGTGTGGAAAAGGTTTCCCACTCCACTGATGACTTGCTCTTAGTCAACACCCTAATGGACTTTTACTGTCGTTTTGATGAGTTATCAAGCACCCCTCACACCTCCACCAGTCCCAACAATAGAGACACTAATGACACTCATCCCCCCACCTCCCCCCGCCTCAGAGCCATCACCGCCATCAAGGACATCACCCTCAGCTCCCCCCTCCTCACCCAACACCTATGTGGGCCTAACATCACATTCTTCCACAACAACTTTTTATATTCATGAGCCAGATGTGAGGGAGCAGTTTAATAGCCTGAATACCCAGAAAGCCCCCAGCCCAGATGGTGTGTCTCCTGCAACTCTTATTCCTCCTCTTCTTCTGTGTTTTTCGCTCATCACCCACTTCTTCGTCCCTCCAGTATGACGCCACGCAAGCGTTCAGGGCAAACCCCACCTGCTCAAGGAAAGTTCAGTAGGTAATGGAAACGCTCCCATGAAAAGTCAGAATTACTCAATAGCGGAGCGGACCGGACGGGACAAGACCGAGCCGCACCGTTCCGCTCAGTGGAAAAGAGGCTTTAGACACTGTGCAAATAAGCCGGCCCCAGGGTTTTTATGGAATTTTCAACTCCTCACTGGAGGCATGTCATGTTACTGCCTGCTTCAAGACCTCCACCATAGTCCCTGTCCCCAAAAAGCCAAAGATCACTAGACTCAATGACATCTGTGGTCATGAAGTCATCTGAGGGCCTGGTTCTTACCTACCTCAAGACCCTCACGGCCCCCCTCCTGGACTCCCTGCAGTTTGCTTACAGAGCAAACAGGTCTGTAGATGACACCATCAGCATGGCCCTACACTTCATCCTGCAGGATCTGGACTCCCCGGGAACCACGCCAGGATCAGCTCTGCCTTCAACACCATCCTTCCAGACCTCCTCCAAGGCAAGCTATCCCAATAAAACGTGCCTGATCCCATCTGCAGGTGGATCACTGACTTCCTGACTGACAGGAAGCAGCATGTGAGACTGGGGAAGAATGTCTCGGACTCCCGGACCATCAGCACCGGCTCCCCTCAGGGCTGTGTTCTTTCTCCTCTGCCCTTCTCCCTGCACACCAACTGCTGCACCTCCAACCACCAGTCTGTCAAGATAATTAAGTTTGTAGATGACACCACCATTATTGGACTCATCTTGGATAGAGATAGGTCCACCTACAGGATGGAGGAGAAATGTCTGGTGTCCTGGTGCAGCCACAACAACCTGGTGCTGAACACCCAGAAGACAGTGGAGATTATTGTGGACTTTAGGAAGCACACATCCCCACTCCCCTCCATCATCCTGACTGACACCCCCATCACCACTGTGGACTCATTCTGCTTCCTGGACACCACCATCACTCAGGACCTCAAGTGGGAGCCCACCATCACCTCATAAAGAAGGCCCAGCAGAGGATGTACTTCCTGAGGCAGCTGAAGAAATTCAACCTGTCGGCACGGACGACGAGGCCATTCTACACTGCAATCATGGAGTCCATCCTCACCCCCTCCATCACCGTGTGGTATCCTGGCACCACCATCAGAGACAAACAGAGACTGCAGCGTGCTGTGCACTCTGCTGAGAAGGTGATTGGCTGCAGTCTCCCATCTCTGCAGGACCTGTACATCTCCAGGACACGTGAGCGTGCAGGTCAGATCACAGCTGAACCTTCTCAGCCTGGACACAGACTTTTTGACCTGCTCCCCTTAGGCAGGAGGTTCCGGTCCATTCAGACCAGAACCTCTTGACATAAGAACAGCTGCTTCCCCTCTGCTGTTGGATTCATGGACAATAACCCAGAGACTGTTCTCACCACCAGTTCTGTTTCAGTCACACGACCCTATGTTGTGTTAGCACCCATTTGATTTTGCACTGATCTTAACCTGCACTCATGTATACATTAATCTGTTTACCCCATTTTGTTTTTATTTAATGCATGCTTAGAAGTGTTTATCTTATGTTTACACAAAGTACCGCAGCAAGTTCCTAATGTGAACCTGTTCACACATATGGCAATAAAAACTTTCTAAATCTGATATTTTGATCAAGCAGATTTCTGGTTCCGTAGTACCGATGGAGTTTTCCACATGGGGGCTTTGTAAGTCTTGTAAAAATACAGTTTGGGCAACATGTAGGGGCAGCTCTGTTATGTTAGTTATGATTTTTTTTCTTTATTACTCTTTTCTTATTTTTTTGGTTGAGGTGTTGCATGTTTGGGCAATTATTCTGGTTCTGGATGCTGTGCAGCTGGAAGGGTTTTTGCTCTCACTTTTGCACAGTTGCTACAATGCACAACCATGGCAACAAGCTATTAATTTTAGAACTGGGAGCAGCTGATTAGCCTCTCAAAAGCTCAAATAATGTTCAAACTGCAAACCCAAATCCCAGAGGAGTTAAAAAGGAGGTTTCATGAAAGTAGAGCAGGCCCAAAGAGCAGAGAGAGAAGGCGGCTTTCTAACCACACAACCAGACAGACGTAAAGGGGAGCGGCAAAAGTAAATGAGGTGGAGTAGCAGTGCTTGCCACCAACATGGTGTCATCCAGGACATATTACTGTGGAATAGTGTCTCTGCCACTCAGAAATTAAGCTGTTAGCATACTTTAACAGTCTTTAGTCAGAGGCCTATTCAGATTTGTTGCAAGACTGGCTGCTACTGGTCTTGCTGCTTCTTCTTGCCCGCAGTATCACCATCCACAACAACGCTTTAAAGATAAGTGGACAATATTAGAAATGACATTTAATTTCCCTTTGGGATAAATAATTTTTTTATTTGGAATTTTAGTTTTCTCCCCCTTTTATATTTTATATTTTCTCCAAACATTGATCACCGAGTGAAATAAAATGCAGCTTTTCCACTTTGATAAAAAGAATTAAGATTTTGGTGTGTGCTGGCATGACAGAATCAGAGTTGCTGTGATTTTTCCATGATGCTAATCTCCCGTCTCATCACATCCCAGGGTTGCTAGTGGATTAAGATCTGGTGACTATGGAGTCCACTGGAGTACAGCGAACTCCTTGTCATGTTGAAGAAACCAGCTTAAGATGATTTGAGCTTTGTGTCATGGTGCAGTATCCTGTTGGAAGGATCCATCAGATAATGGTTCCACTGGGATCATAAAGTGGTATACATGGTCAGCAGCAGTACTCCGGTAGGCTGCGGTGTTTAACCTCTTAAACCCCAGGGTCTCTCCGAGCTCCTAGTTCGAATAGGACATGCCCAACATGAATTTTGTTATTCTCTGTAAAAACACACTATGCAAGCAATCTTTATCAAAAATTAAGCTAATGTTTAGAAGATTCAATCAGAGATGTAAAAATTACAGCAGATGTTACTGTGCCAAAGTAATTGTAGCTGAAACATAGACAAATTACAAGATTTTTCATTCTCGCCTAATCTTTCTCTCATGTTACACTATATAATACCTTTGAAAATATGCTCCAGTAGAATATAAACTGCAGAAAATCAGGAATTTACATGTCGAGATTACCTGTAAAAAGATGTATGTTGAAGTGAAGTAGAGCAAAGTTACAGAGGCCTTACAAATAGCTTCCGAACAACAACCAACCGTTTTGATGATTCTCAGTCTGGTTTCCGTGCTCACCACAGCACTGAGACTGCCCTCGTCAAAGTTTTCAATAACATCTGCATAAATACAGACTGTGGTAGAACCTCAGTGCAGCATTTGACACTGTTGATCATGATATATTATTGGAACGATTGGAGAGCTGGGTTGGACTCTCTGGTACAGTACTTGGCTGGTTCGAGTCTTGCCTAAAGAACAGAGACTTTTCATCAGAACGAACCAAAATCACATGTAGGGTGCCCCGGGGCGCCATCCTGGGGCCCCTCTTATTTAATATCTACATGCTCCTACTAGCCCAGATTGTAACAACCAATAAAATTAACTATCATAACTGCAGATTCAGCTCTACATTACGATGTCACCAGGTGACTGAACCCATACAAACCCTAAGTGCATGCATTGAGCAAATCAATGGATGCATGAGCCATAACTTTCTCCAGCTGAACAGAAACAAAACAGAAGTAATTACTTTTGGACCTGAAGAGGAACGATCAAGAGTCAGCACACAGCTTCAGTTAATACAGCTAGAAAATACTGATGTACAGTTACTCAACATCCACATATAACCAAACATGGAGAAGCAGCTTTCAGTTTCTATGCTCCTCTAATCTGGAACAAGCTTCCAGAAAATTGCAAAGCTGCTGAAACACGGAGTTCTTTTAAATCACAACTAAAAATGTATCTGTTTAGAGCTGCCTTTGAGTCATGTTTTCATGTATGTTTTGTGTGCTTCTTGCTTTATTGCAGTTTTTACTTTATGTGTGTTGCCATTTTTATTTTACCCCTTAATTATGTGAAGCACCTTGAATTACCTTGTTGTTGAAAGTGTGCCATACAAATAAAATTGCCTTCCCTTTAGTGAAAACAGCTAGAAGTTTTGCAGTTTGGCACAGTTCGTCACCAACAGGAAGTTACAATTTCTCAACTCCTGATCTGATTGTATTCAAGTTCAATCAGGTGCCTAAAAACAAACAGTTAAGTTTTTTGTCAAAATACCCAACATATTTATCACCCCATTCAAATAACACTATACGAATTATGTTTGATTCCAACTGAAAAACATTTATTCAAATTCCAAATACAACAAAACTGTCAAATATACATATGAAATGAAAAAAAAAAGAAATTCACAACCCCCACCCCCCCAAAAAATAAAAAATAAACTCACCCAGCATTATTTACATATTTGCACATATTTCTTACTCTACCTTGGTGTGCCACAGCACAAAACAGTTTCTTTTAGCTGTGAGGCACAGTGGAACATTGCAACGCTGACAATATATGGGGGTTTTCACTCTTTTGTTGCCAGCATCCCGACACAGCCTGCAGTACTGTCTACTTTCTGAGGCATCGCTGCCATAATAATATGGCATGCAGGTGGGTGAGGACCGTGGTGGTGGTGTTCGCACAGAAGCATCCGCAACGTCTAACATTTCCTTTGCTAGCTTCTCCCGGAACTTTTTCTGTGTAAGTGGCTCCTGAA
Organism: Valencia hispanica; assembly: GCA_963556495.2. Taxonomy (NCBI): domain Eukaryota; kingdom Metazoa; phylum Chordata; class Actinopteri; order Cyprinodontiformes; family Valenciidae; genus Valencia; species Valencia hispanica. The sequence goes on along the minus strand of OY747702.1, from coordinate 14,443,243 downwards.
CCTGTGTCTTACACAACTCCTTATGCAGAATAAAACAGTTTACAATAGCAATATCCAGAAAATGGTAAAAAAAGGTTTTATACCACTTCATTGTTTTGTGGTGAACAGTGTAATAACGGATCAGCACATCTGACAAGTGAACACCACCCATGTTCTTATTATAATCTAACACAGAGTCAGGAACAGGTACTGCCTTTGTTGTCCAACCTGCAGCCTCCTTGACTTTGCGCCTCACAGTCTTCCCACTGAAGGCCTTGTGCGCTGTGGAGCACATTGTCACCTCACGAGTGTCGATCCACTTCACAAACAGAAGCTCGTTTTTCCTGATCCAGCGCACATCCCCCCTCTCAGCCTTCTTAGGGAAGTCATTTTTGTTTGTGCGTGGAAAGCCAGTCTGGTTTTTTCTTATGGTCCCACAACATGCTATCTGTTTTTGGTACAGGTCACTGAAGAGGGCGGGGCTGGTGTAGAAGTTGTCAACGTACAGTGTGTAGCCCTGGCCTAGCAAAGACAGTGGTAAAAGGTCGACAACAGAGGAGTAGCTCAGACCACAAGTCTCTCTGACTGCACCCTTCCCCGTGTGGACGAAAAAATTCCATGTATAGCCATTGCTGGAATCAGCCAGGACAAAGACTTTATATCCCCAATTTGTGGGCTCATCCTTCATGCATTGTTTCATAGATATGGGAGCCTTACACGCCACCATCCTCTCGTCAATGCAAATGTTCTTATATGGATGGTAATGTTCTTTGCATGCAGTAACAATATCATCGTAGAGTGGCCTGATCTTGCACAGACGATCGTAATCAGGGGTGTTTCTTTTCTTTTCATTGTCCTCGTCGTCGTTCACATTGCTGAGGTGCAATGACCACAAGATGGACTCGAACTGGTTTCTTGGCATAGTGTCACGGGGGAATTGAAAATTGTATGGCCACTCTCCCCTCCAGTAGTCAGCTCTGTGGTGCACATTTACAAGTCCCGTGTATATAATAATAGCTAGGAAAACATAAAAGTCTCTTATAGTGAGGGGAGTCCAGTGGAACTTTCTGCCTGCCTCTTTCCTTTTTGCAGCATTGGCATTGGTATTGTCGATAATTGTCTGAATTACAGATGAACTGAAGAAGAGCTGGAAGAGAGAGAGGGGAGTCCATGCTGCTTTTTCGTCGAATGTAGGGCCCGGTGGCCTTGTGGGTATGAACCTAAAAGATTCAGGAGCGCTGTCCTCCTCATATCTGTGGCACCACGCATCTGCACCCACTGGAGTGTCAGCAGATCTCTTTGGACAGCCGTTAGCCTTAGCTTTCTCCATTTTTGCCTTCTTGGATGGCTGCGGAGAAGTTGAAGGCCTTGGAGGTATACAGTCTTCATCCTCACTAAAACAATATAACAGAAAAAGAATTAGAAAAATTATACATATATGCATACACATAAATGTCCACACACACATATATATATTTATACCTTTCAGGCAGCTGTGTGTCTCTGTATGACGCTCCAGCAGTCTGTTTCACTCGGCCATGGTGGAGCGTTGATGGGTCAGCAAAGGGTGAATGCTGCGGTGACTGATACTCTTCATCTTCACTAAAAAAACACAACAGATAAAGGGTTAGGAAAAAATATATACATATAGAAACTACAAATACAACCCACAAATATATTCTTACACACATTTATATACACATATATCTAACCCCTTAATATCCACACATGTAAAGGTATAAATATACATCTATCTACATATATATATACACACACATATAGAAAAAGATGTGAACAAAAGAAAAGTTACAAAAAAGTGTATACAAACATCTAACACAATTAGGGAAAAAAAAAACAAATTCACTGCTCAAAAAAATTATAATGGGAACACTAAAATAACATCATAGATCTGAATGAATGAATGTAAAAAATACTTCTTTACATAGTCGATTGTGCTGACAACAAAAAATCACACAAAAAAGTATCAATGGATATCAAACTTATCAACCCATGGAGGTCTGGATTTGGATTCCCACTCAAAATTACTACAGGCTGGTCCAACTTCGATGTAATAACCTTTTAACAAGTCAAAATGAGGCTCCCTACAACCCCTGATCATGCTCCTGATGTACTGGCCTGTCTCCATGCTCTGGACACTACGCTGACAGACACAGCAAACCTTCTAGCCACAGCTCACACTGATGTGCCATCCTGGATGAGCTGCACTACCTGAGCCTCATGTGTGGGCTGCAGACTCCGTCTCATGCTCCCACTAGAGTGAAAGCGCCGCCAGCATTCAAGTGACCAAAACATCAGCCAGAAATCCCGTTTGCACAACAGCATGCGAAATCGGATCGTCAATCAGTGTCGCTTCCGAAGTGGACAGTTGGATTTCACAGAAGTGGGATTTACATTGCGTTGTGCAAGTGTTCACTTTATCTTTTTCTGAGCTGCGTGTATAAAACGGCTGGCGGAGTAACAATGCAAAATGAGAACACTGGGACATACCTCTCTTCTTCCGGTAAAATGAGGTCATCCTCCTCTGACGACGAGTCCTCAACACAAACCTCCGTTGAACTATCATTCCAGATAATCGCCAGGGCTTCGTCTGTGCTGATTCTCTTCTCCTGTTGCGCCATTGTTCGAACGCAAGCAAAACAGTGGAAAACTGAAGCGTACTCTCTCTCTCACCTGCGCGTTAGCTGCAGCAGGGCGCCCCCCTAGCTAGCCGATATATCTGCTCGTGGAATTTCGCGGACCTGTAACTCCAGTTTCTATTGGCCGATTTGGATGATTGACATATGGCTGGAATCGTAAGATCCTATAGAATCACGCTGACATCAGAACTTTGAAGCAGATTGGACAAAGCAAATGTTTGCATGGGGGACGTTCACAATGCGCATGACAGACAAGGTTGTATGGAAGCCCAGTTCCGCCAGTTTAAAGTTTCACATTCAAAGTCATAATTATGAGGTACAAAGTCATACTTTCTACTTTCAAAGCAAGAATTCTGAAATAGTCATAATTTCGACTTTCAAAGTCATAATTGTGAGATAAAATGTCATAATTATGGGATACAAAGTCATAATTGTGAGATAAAATTTCATAATTATGAGATACAAAGTCATAATTGTGAGATAAAATTTCATAATTATGAGATACAAAGTCATAATTTCGACTTTCATAATTGTGAGATAAAATGTCATAATTATGATACAAAGTCAATTTCGACTTTTAGTCATAATTGTGAGAAAAAATGTCATAATTATTAGATACAAAGTGATAATTTCGACTTTCAGTCATTACATACGTTGTTTTCTTTTTTTACTTTCAACTGGCGGAAATGGGCTTCCATACTTAAGGTCACGCCTCCTCCAATCAAATGGAAAAAAATAATGGAAAAAGATTCCTTTTTTTTCACTTTTTTTCTAAATGCACACTGGGTATTTTAGTTATTGTGGAAATACAGTCATATCACGGTGGATTATTCTTTTCAGCACGAAAAAAAACAAAGACAAGCAAGAATTTTTGCTCTTGTTTGTCCAATGCTAAACTTACTTTTGGGCTTATTTTGCTGAATTTGCAGAAATTTGGTCGTAGCATGATGAAACTTGTACCCTCACATCATTATCGCACCTCCAGCAGCCTGAACCTTTTAATATAGACGTTATGTTGACTTTGTTCGCTACCATTTAAAGAAAAGATATGTAAAACCTAAAAAAATCAACTTGTTGTTTATATTACATTGGAAAAGTAAATGAAAATAAAGTTTAAATGATGAATGACATGATTATCCATAAAAAAGAAACCATCTTAAAAGATATTTTATAAAATAAAATTTATTTCAAACATAATTTATTCAATAAAAATGTCTGAACCTGAAGTTCTTTAAAGCAACAGAATGGCAAGAGAGGAAGATTTCAGACAAACATCTTCTCAAAAATAAAAAAAGGGGGCACAGCATTGAAGCAAAACAATGTAAAAACTAAGAGCGTATCTCAGGATCAGATCCTGATGGTACAAGGTCCTATGTAGGGAGGCGCTTCCTCCTCGATGGTCCGTCCAAACGTTTCAGAGTGTCCGATGTACCTGGTCCAATCCAGGAGTCTGTGGCGACAGTTTCCTCTGAGCTCTCGCGGTTCAGACTGAGAGGAGACAACTCAGGAGTGGACGAGTCCTCATCGGACCCGTCCAGGGGTCCTGCAGAGACAAACAAACAGGCAGGAGCTTAACAGACCAGCAGGAAAACGGTTTCTGTTACAGCGCAACGTCCTGGGCCTGAAGACGGATTTGCTGCAGAATGTTTGACTTTATTTTAGTATGATGGGAACGTTTGTTAATTATACTCCAAAGAAAAAAACTTTGTGTATTATTCAGAAATGTCATGATCTCTAATGGAGCTTAGCTGATCTAAACAAAAACTAAACATTGGACCGTCAGTTTCACCTCGACGCCTGAGAGCCATCAGCAGATCTGTCCTGTTCCGGCTCCAGGGCTCCCTTCCTGCCTCCTCCAGGTTCAGCCTGGTACCTGAGGGGTCGAGGTGGTTCCTCTGAGGGCCAACAGGCTGATGGGCAGCAGCTCGTTCCTGAAAGTTACCGATTAAAAAAACAAACAAAATAATTTAAGGGATGGACTATAGCAGTGGTTCCAAAAGTTTACGGCTTCTGACCCGCAGAAAAACAATGTAAGACGCTCGTGACCCCAACTCTTGGTTGAGCATTTTTACTGAGTCAGCTAAAAAGTGGTACAATTGCAACACAATCAGCATCAATAACCAGTATATTGAACATGCATATGTTTCCTCATGCTTTTTTGGTATGTAGGTTATTTTCTTGAGAGGAACTCAAGACCAAACACCTAAATATTTGTGACCCCAAGTGGTATCCCGACCCCAACTTTGGGAACCACTGCACTATAGAACGAAGGACTGTAGTGAATATAGGTGCACATAATGATCACCTGGGGGCGCTGTGTCTGTTTAGCGAGTCTCCTCCTCTCCCTTGCTGACAGCTGGCGGTTCCTCTCATGCTCTGGAGTAGGCGGCACCGGAGAAGCCTCATCCAGCGGGTCTGAACGCAACAAGCACAATCGGGACAAAAAAGAAATTAAAAAAACGAATGAAATTCTTTTCCCAAAACCTTATAGGACAAATATTAGCATTGTTTTTCTGTGCTTGACAGATATATTGAATATTTAACTTCCCTTTGGGACTAAAAGTATTTTAAGGCTACATTTGACAGATACTCAGGAGTAAATAAAAGAAATCCAGCCCTCTCATCCAAACTTCCTCCCCCTTTTAAGGTCAGAGGAAGTCAAACCTTCAGTGGTCCACCTTTGTGTTGCCTTGTCTCATCGGAAGATATACTTAGCCTAATAAAGATAAAATATTTACACTTTTGGGCCATCCATCTGAAAAGCAACAATATCCAAGACTACTGAATCTGCTATACAGTCTTGTGAAGGTTATGACTGTTTTACAAATTGACAGATTTAATGATCTCATTTCAAAACTTTTTCATCACATCCATTTCTGTGGTTTAATGCTCTTAACGCGATATCTGACTAACTACTGTAGTCAGCTGTGGTCTCGTTTATAAAGCTTGCTTATTCACAAAACAGGGTCTGAAAACCGCGGAAGCCACTTTCTACGCCAAGTTTGGGATTAATAGAAAAAAACATAGTGTGCTTAAAGCTGAGCACATTTTTCCACTACGGACCTTGCTGCTCACACACATTTTGGACATAGAGGACACTGGCAGCTCAGCCGGTGAGACGGCAACATTGTGAATTTAAGCCACATTATCAGACTGGTAGACCCTCACACACACATGAACACAACCAACACTCAGCCACCACCCCCGTCTCTGAACTGCAAATTTAAATGAGAATCTGAATGAACATATGTTGCGTTTAAGAATTATAATCACTGTATGTTTATATGTATGTCTTCAGGTTATATAGCAATTGCACTTATTGGGGAATTAATTGTGCACAAATATAAATACTGCACTGACACTCCTACATAATGCTGCATAACAGATGCGCTGGCGCTCATTGAAGATCAGCCACTGGCAGCATCTGGATGGGGGAGCTGATGTAGATTCCCTAAAGCAGTTCTGTTAGATCTATATGCTTAACTGGGCCCTACCGACCTGCTGGAACCGTGCATCCCCCCACCCACCACATTCTATTTTATGTCAGACACGCTGCTGAATCAACACTGTCACTTGCAGCTCTTCATTTTATTTGAGACCCCCAATTGATACTTTGCACGAATGAAGCTTTTTAAAAGTAGACTAAAAACGCACCTTTTCTTTCAGGCTTTTAATGTCTAGGAGTGCTGTAACTTATTACATTCTGCTGTAATTTAATCTGTATTTGTTTTATTTATTGCAATCTTACTGTTGCTACAGTAAGTATTCATATAATTAGAACTTGATATTTATTGTTCTTTGTTTTATGACTTGTGCTGCTGCTTCTATTTTTTATTTGAATCTTTTTACTCTTGTTGACTTGTAACACATTTTATTATTGTTAACTATATTTTTGTCTTTTAATGTGAAGGACTTTGGTCGCCTTTTGGCTTAGTAAAGCTTTATATAAATAAATGTTGATTGATTGATTGAAATCAAACGGTTTTCCGTGTCCTTCAGTCTCTGTGGGATTGCTTCTTCTCTGCCTCTTGGTAAGGATTCTATGTAGTTTTTCTAAATGAGACTCTTTATTATTTTTCCTCTGACTGTATGAAGCACAAAGTAACATAGCACAGCCCCTCCCCACCTGTCTATTAGGCAGCTGATGGCAGAGTGTATCTGTGCCGATGATGACTAAAAACCCAGCTAACACGTATTACTTCATCTAGAAAGTCTGACCTGTCTGCATCATTCTTTACTTCTCCCCAAGCTGGAATACAAACATTCCTACTTTCTATTAGTCCCTGAATGCAGCATAAAGTAGAGCAGCGCTACAAAAATAAAGACACTTATTGTTTGGAATCAACAGTGTTTAAGTAACAATAAAAACCAAAAAGAAGAAGAAGACACTGAAGAATTGCTGAAAACGATAACAGTAAAGATGGTTTCCTTTGAGAAGCTCAGCTGTGTCAGTCCTACCAATGAAAGCGCTCTCAGACTCGAGCAAGAATCCTCTTCTGGATGCACCGCTCACACTCCTCTGTAACACACACACACACACCCCATTGGTCACTAACCACCTCCAATAATGCAACAAAGTCTGGCCATTTGCTCAAACAAAAGATCATTTCTCACCAGATAGTCATTTTGCTCAGGTGGAGACAGATCTAAATAATCTGAAAATAAAACGTCAAGGGCAGATTTTCAATTTAGAACAAACTTTACAGATTTAACACTGAAGGATGCATTTATTTTCTGAAGATGTCAGGAATCCTTTCTGTTTCCAAGACAGAACTGGCGAGACAATGAAAACAAAATGAAAGTGTAGATACCATCCTGGACTGTAGATCTGTGGCTGCTGAAGTGAGGATAGGTTTCTCTGTAGTCCCGGCTCCTCCTACTGACCACGCCCACTTCCTCCAGTTTACCGCCATCGCCAGAGCCCCTCCTCGACGCTCCCTCTGCCTCCAACATACAGACCAGTTGCAGCTCATACTGTGGTTTGGGTTTGCACTAGAGTGTGTCAGCCATGATCATGTACTACCTGTGTATTTTAGCTGAAGGGAGTCATGGATACGCAGCAGGTTTCTGGGCTCTGTGTTTCGTGAGTCGGGCCTTCGGACCGGAGCCTGGAGCCTGAGCCGAGCCATGTCGAACACATCCACCGCTGGACGCTGCCTGTCTCTGGACAGACGAAGACAACTTGTCAATATTCAATGTCAGTCCCATTCTAGTATTCCGGAAATGTGTCACTAAAAGGATCCACACACAAACTGGGTCTTTGTACCGGATGGTGAGTAAGATGGTTAAAAGCCTGTCAGAAAGCCAAATAAAAAAATCTGAAAAGTGTGGCATGCATTTGTTTTCAGTCCCCCTGAGTCCAAACTCTGTAGATCCACCATTTTAACCAGCTTTGCAAACCCAGACAGGGGGCTCCATTTTTCTGCTTCAAAGCATGTTTTTTGGCCCAGAGAAAGACAGCTGAGGGAATCGCGGCAGTGATCCAAACCAGTCGGTTCTGCTTCGAAGTGAGAGATGCTTTGGGATGTGGAACTTTTTGTTGCAGTACATATTATTAAGTGTATCAGCATAAAAGGGGCGGAATATGAACGCATCTCATTCGTTTTAGATTTTTATTTGTATAAAGGTATGAGAATAACGGATAATTTAAGGTTTACGATGAATTCTTCTGAAAGGCACTTAAGATCAAGATTTGCTTTTAAGACAAAATCTAACTTTTTAGAATCAAAAAAGAGGAAAGAAAGAAGAATGTGGGCTCAAAACAATAAAATAAAATAAAAGTCCCTGTTTGGCTACTAACTAGTTATTGTTCTAGTAATCTGCTAATTTTCCAGCTCAGATAAAAACAACAGCTAGTTGAGAAACGTATGGATAAAAATCTTTTTGTGGCACTAGTGGCCTTTATTTGCAGTTTTCAGACAGGAGATGGACAGAGAGAGAAGAGGGAAGACATCCAGTAAAAGTCCCGGGGACGGGAATCGAACCTGCGTATAGGCCTAACAGCGTCCGCATACGCGGCGCCAGCGCTACCCCTACCCGCCGCACTGCTCCAGAATGTTAGCGTTAATGCAGTGCATGAAGGAAGAGGGCTGTCTCAGCGGAAGCAGCGCCTCTGACTGGGTCTGACCTGACATTGACGGGGGAGTCCGGCTCCTCCCAGTGGCCCTGCTGCAGATCGCTCTCCAGGCGTTTCTGTTCGCTGCGAAGCTGCCGACGCAACGCCGACAGCTCACTGAACAGGTCACCGTGGTCCCCTGAAAGCCAGAAGCTTGATCTCATTAACCCATCTCACTGGTGAGCGTGGATGGCATGATTAAAGCACACAGAATGAAACCCAGCAAACAGGTTTTCCCACCAAGTCTCTGCTGGATCTGAACGTTCCTGTTCCGTACCTGCAGCTCTGAGCTGGTTCCTACGAGCAGGAACAGGAGGTGACTGAAGACCTGCTGACGACCTCTCCTTAAAAAGGAGAAAAACAGGGAATAAAACACATTATTTAACACTAACTTATATAGGGGGGAGGGAAAGGGTCTGGGAAACATTGATAAGGTGTTTTTTTTTTCTGGCCTGCGTCTTCCACCTCCTCCCTCACTACATTCCTTCACAGTGCTCTCTCAGGACACCCCATCGCTCCCACAACCAGCCTGTAATCACAACGTAACACCTGACTCAAATTTTCCATTCAGGACAAAGAACACAAACATATAAACCTCCTAACTTGTGGATACCCTAAATTAGGCATATGTCAAAGCATCAAAAAAGTCAAGTCCAGTGTAGGGGAGGAGAAGAGGAGAGGAGATGGAAAAACAGTCATCCCATATGTGGTTGGAGTCTCTGAGAAACTAAGAAGGATATTTTCATAACATAACATCCCAGTGCATTTTAAATCTGGCAACACTCTCGGACAAAGACTGGTTCATCCTAAGGACAAAACACCCAAACACAAGCTCAGTGGCGTGGTATATGCAGTCCAGTGCAGTTAGGAATGTTCAGAGCCGTACATTGGAGAAACGAAACAGCAATACACAAAAGGACGGCTCGATACAGAAGAGCAAACTCAGCAGGCCAAGACTCAGCAACCATCTACATCTAAAGGTCAAAGGTCACTCTTCTGAGGACAATAATGTACACATTTTAGACAGAGAAGACCGATGGTTTGAGAGAGGAGTGAAAGAAGTAATCTATGTAAAACATATGAAACTAACCTTGAATAGAGGAGGTGGTTTTAGATTCCCCCTTTCAAACACATACAAAGCAGCCTTGAGTTGCCCACAAAAGAAGTTTCACCAAAACTCACACATTGAGACATGTGACCAAAACAGCGCATAGTTACATAACCAGGGTCTTTCATCGTTAACGACACATCACCAAGATCGCTTAGTGCTAAGAAGCTTATGCAATCCTGATAGCCTCATTAGGTATAACAATAGCCCCATCAGTGATCCTTAACCTTTGATTTATAAATTTGATACTCCCAATCTGGTTTTCAGAACTGAGGAAGCCTCTTGAATGACAGACGAAACGTATTCAAGACAACAAGAAAAGTCCAGCTGCCTTGATTTAAACCCTCAAGATTATTACATCTTTTCTTAGTGAATGAGACCTTTAAACAGTCTGGGCTGGCTGTGTGTAGATGTGGCTTCCTGGATCACAGAGATTTTTTTAGGGGGATATTTCGTCCTCTAGAACAGGGGTTCTTGTTGACATCAGGGCCCCAACTTTTCCGGCCCAGAGCCCGTTTCCATAATAATATTATTTACATATATCCCTTACTTTGGTTTGATTTATATATAACCCAAATCTACGTACAGCTTAACAAGTTTAGTAAGCATTTATCTATGATGTGCATGTAAACCTGCACGTACGAAACTCAGAACAGGCAAGAAAAATCCTTAGGAACAAATCAAACAGTACAAACACTAAAAGTAAGCGCTCATGCTCGGCTTATGACCACTAAAATAACTTAAATAATAAGAAAAAAATACTACAAAAAAAGCTCATAAAACTTATAAAAATGAAAAATGTGGAAATTAGCTGATCTGATCATAAAATAAAACATTGAGACAAACAAGCTTCCAATTAAATATTTAGCAAAAATAAAATGAAGTCCAACTAAAAATATAGCTGTGTAAACTGCAGTTCAATTTGAAAACTGCTTAAACAGCCTTCATTTTTACACGGTGAGCTGTCATTTTGTCTTTTGGGGGTGGTGCTGCTACCAATTTCATCCCCATTAGTTTGCTTTAAATACTTCTCTATAATCCCAGCAGGCTAGTTCTCCTGCTAATTAGAGCTTTTCCAACAACTGATGGATGCGTTACTGCCACCAAGTGGTGGAAGCTCTATCATAACTGAGTGTCTCAATCATGTCTGCAATATCTCTGGTTTCTGTAAATGATAACCTTTGCCAGCCTGTGGCCACATATACAGAACTGCGAGTTTCTTGGGACCTCTAGGTGGCACTGGTTGCCCTATGGTTAAGAATAAAGGGGACCTAGTGTCTACAACCCGACTGTAAGATGTACATTTGGGAAATCGACTATGACAGTTTTTCTGAATTGGTGCAACACATTTCTTGAAACCTCCAGCAATTTTCTCAAAACCTTAAAACACAAATCCAAAAATGTTAACTAACTTCACAAAACCCCAGACTGGTCTGTCAAAACCAAACTATTCACCCCAGAACATTCGTTAGACAAATATTTGAAGATACAGCATCCAGAGTGTTTAACAAAAAAATGACTGTCATAAGAGATTTATGAAGTGCTGAATGTAGATTAAAAAAAATAAAAAACCCAAAACGAAAAGCACATTACTGTAATTCACAGATTCACAACAGTGTGCAATAGTTGGCCGAATCAGTAATGACTGTTCTTGGTCGTCCTCGTGCCCCCTCCTCCTCTCGTCCACCACCTCTCATATGAAGTTCTCCTCCTCTGCCTCTCTGTATGCGTCTATCCATTTTAGATGCATATGTGCCACCTGTGAACCCTGAACTGATTCTCATCCTGCCCGGTTCTTCAGATCACATCACCAGGTGTGTTGACTTGTGAGTTGCTGTGTGTAAAAGCTGACAGCTGTCTGTTAGTTTTGTTCTTATTTTACTCCCAATGTTTACAGTTTTGCTACACAAGCGTGAAATGTGTTTAGTGACTGAGAATGTGCTTTAAGTTTTGGAAGAAAAAAAGAGAAGAGAGGATGAGTTCTGAAAATTGTGTCCCAGTACCTGAAAAGTGTTTAAAGTTAGGCCAAAACAGTGTTTGATTCCTAAGTGAGAATTTGTTTTATAAAAGGGAGTTTAGAGTTTCAGCAATCCAGAAAAAATGGAAAATACAAATGTATTACAAATGATACATTATTTATGTGAGGATTTATGTTTCAGGTCTAGTTTGTGTGTTTTAGAATGCCTATAACCCTTGGATTGAAATCTTTCATTTTTCCTGTCTGTCATTCGGTCTGTGGGCAAAACTATGAATAAATACTAGTAGGGTCTTTAATTTACCACTGTTTTCAGTCACCACAGTTGCCAGCACCTGTTTGAAGGTAGGTATATACACATTGTTTCATAAATAAGAACTTGTTCTTCAAGGATTTTTGCAACCAAACCTACACCAGCTGCTGATAAATGAGGCCCAGGGTGATTCTCTATTGTCCTTTTAAATGAAATCTGGCCCAATAAAGCAAAGACCTGACAGCAAGACGGTAACTATTTACAATGCAGAGTCTGACGGAGTGTTTCGGACACCATTTGTCCGCTGTGCGTTACTCACCGACGGGGGAGCGGCGGAGTGGTGGCTGTGGACGGTGGGGGGCCTGGGGGTGTGCTGCTGGTGTCGCCCGTGTTTCCTCTGCAGGGTTGGGATAGGAGGAGAAGGCTCTCTGCACACCTAAAAGGCATTCAGATTCACTGGCTGAAACTTTCAAAGTATATGCTGAATAAATCTCGTCATGCTGAAGCAGAGGGATGTTTGAAAACATCATAAAAACAGAACATATCCACACCCGTATTTCTTCTTTCTTGTTAAAACCCTAGGAATGTGTAGCTTTAAAACTAAAGGAAGATTACTGACTGAATGACGACACAAGCCGAACATTGGATCTCTGAACAGACCTCTTCAACTCTCGCCTGCCTCTCTTTCTCGTACTGCCTCCTCAGTGTGGCGCTCTCCTTTTCTTCTGCCTCTTTCTTTTTCCTCTCTGCCTCCTTCCTCCTCTGTTCAGCCAGCTGAATCAGCTCCTTGTTCTTGGCCTTTTGCTGTGAGACGCAGCAGCAACCCATTAGAGAGGTACACGAGGAAACCATGGACAAACAATGGCTCCCTCACCTCCATTTCTTTCCGTTTCTTCCGCTCCTGCTCCTCCTCGTACTCCCTCTGGATACGGGCCCTCTGTTCCGCCAGCCTCCTCTCCTCTCTCTCCTCCTCCAGTCTGAGTCGCTCCCTCTCCTCTGCTTTTTTACGCATTTTCTCGTCAATCTGCAAAGAGAAGTTTTACTAAACTGAGATCAATTTAAAATGGTGCAGTGAAGCTCTGTTTAATTTTAAACCTGGTTTAACTCATTTTAAACAGAGTTTTACTATTCTCCGATTGATCTTGGTTGAAAAATTAAAGCCTGTTTGTGTAATCCAGCCTTAACCTTCACATTTCCTTGAAAACATGGTGGTGGTCGCATCATGCTGAGGGGACGCTTTTCTTTAACAGCGACAGGGAAGCTGATTGGTCATTAGGATGGTGATAAATACAGGGCAATACTTGAAGAAAACCTTCATTACACTTGAGACTGAGAGCTACTGGAGGGTTTTAGACAACACTTCTGATTCAGATCAAAGTCCAGATCTAAATGAGAATCTGCAACATCTGGAAAGTGTTGCTTTAAAGAAAGCTATCCCTTTCTTTCCACCTCACTACTATGAATTACTTTGTGTTGGTATAATCACATAAATGCCTGTAAAGTACATTCAAGTGTCTGATTCTAGTATTCTGAAGAGTAAAGAAAGGTTCAATGGCCAGGAGTGCATTTCGTAGATAGTGTTGATGCCTTTTTTTGTATTTCAATAAACTTAGTTAAATCTGGTACCTGCTGTTTGAGGTAGGCCTTGTACTTGTCCTGTTCCTGGAGCTGATGCTCACTGGGCTGGCTGGCGAAAACTTTACCCCGGGCAAATTGGGGGGTTTGAACATGAGTGAAGCCTGCAAAAAGGGGGAAAGGAAGGAAAACTGAAACTTTTTCTAAAGACAGACCAGAGGACAGAGGATTGGTTGCCAGATCATAACAGTTCGATAAAAGATCACTTTCACTGGTAAACGTATTGGAAAAAGCAGTAAAAAGATTCCAAAACTCCAGCCTGATGCATTTTTCTTCCCAAAAAAAAACTATAAAAAAAGATCAAGCATAGGGGTCTCATTTAAAATTGTGTATTAAATCATGACTTATAAAGAAGAATGTGATAGAAAAATGTGAAGCACACAAAGGACGTTGCTTACGCACATTTTGGATGCAGAGGTAAGGCAATTTTATTTGTATAGCACACTTTCAACAACAAGGCAATTCCAGCTGCTTTACATGATTAGGTGATAGAGTAAAAACTGCAATAATGCCTAAAACACACACAAAACATGACACATTAAAAGCCTTACTCAAAGGCAGCTCTAAACAGATGGGTTTTAGCCTTAATTTAAATGAACTCCGTGTTTCAGCAGCTTTGCAGTTGTCTGGAAGTTTGTTCCAGATTAGAGGAGCATAGAAACTGAAAGCTGTTGTTCTCCATGTTTGGTTCTGATTCTAGGGATGATTAGTAGACTGGAATTAGAGGACCTGAGTGTTCTGGGGGGTTGGTATAGTAACAGTAGATCTTCAACATACTTTGGTGCTAAGCCATTCAATGAGCTACAGGGAGCCAGTGTAAGGAATTTAGAACTGGGGTGATGTGCTCTACTTTCCTGGTTCTAGTGAGGAACACGAGCAGCAGTGTTCTGGATCAGCTCCTTGGATCATCATGGAGGACACTGGCAGCACAGCCGGTGAGATGGCAAAACTGTGAATTTAAGCCACGTTGTCTAATTTTGTAGTCTGTCGCACACACACAAACACACAACCAACAGTCAACTGAACTGGGCCTGGTGTTAGATCTGCGGCCCATTCTGGCTGTGGCCTGCCGTCTCCTTCTTTGCCTCCACCCTCTTTTTTTATGGCAGGCACGCTGCTGCATCAACGATGTATCACTTACTGCTTTACCATTTATTTCTGACACCCAAATAATATTTTGCACAGATTTTTAAAAGTAGAGTAAAACAAACCTTTTCTGTCAGGCTTTAAATATCTAGGAGTGCTGAGACCAATTATTTTCTGCTGTAAATTAGCTTTAATTCGCTTTTATTCCAATCTTATAGTTGCTACAAGAAGTAATCATATAATTCTAACTTTATATTTATTCTTATGTATTTTATCACTTGTGCTGCTGCTTTAATTTTTTATTTGAATGTCTTTACTCTTGTTACACATTTTCTTATTGCTAACTGTATTTTTGTCTTTTATTGTGAAGCACTTTGGTCTTCTTTTAGCTGAATAAATCTCAATATAGATAAATGTTGATTGATTGAAATAATAAGGTTTTCTGTGCCTCTACGTCACCCATAAACACCATGATTTCAGTCTCAGTGGAATTGTGCTTTCTCCGCCTCTAGGCTACCATGGTTCCCCATGAAACAGCCCATATCATCCAGCTTAAGTCGATGCAGAATATTCACCAGGAACTTGCATTGAACGTTTATAGCAGAAAGTGGGTGTGTAGTAGGAGGGATATAATCCAAAATCACCTGAGCCAATTGATCTTCTTTGCGTAAATACTTTTTTTTGCTGAGCTTAAGTAAGGTTTTAGTAAGGATTCTACGCAAAATTCTATACATGAGACCCCTGATCTGTATTCATAGGAATGTTATCTTTAATTTGCTAATGCCTTATTACTATTGTCAAAGGAATCAGTTAGAAAAACCAGCTAAACGCATAAACAGGAAGGAAGCTAGTTACCAGGCAGCCTGTCAGCGGTGTCATAGTTACTGGTCTCCATGACCCTCGCAGCAGGGTGAGGCTGCTCCGCCAGGCGGCCCGTCATGGCGGCCGTGGCTCTCCTCTGCCACAGCTCGGGGTTGCTATAAGCCTCCTCGTTCAGCTTGTGCATCTGGTTGAGGTCAGCTAGGTCGATGGAAAACCCAGGTGAGGATCAATAGGAATTCCTTTTTTTTTTTTTTTTATCACAAAGACAAGAAACCAGGACCCACCAATGAGTTTGCCCGTGCTGTCCCTCAGAGGGGCTCCTCCTCCCCCTCTCCCCCAGGGATCATGGTTCTTCATGTCAGCTTCCAGCTGGGCCTCAAAGCGCTCCCTCTCCTCCCTCTCCAGGTGCCTGCGTTCCTGTTGATCCTGGATCTACATCACAACATGACTCAGCTACGCAACGTGACAAAGGGCAGCTTCAACATCAGAATAAAAGCAGGAGATCTGTCTTACAATCAGACTGTCAATAGAAACGGCAACCAGGTAAAGATGTGTGGATCTGAGAGAAAGGCAACATTCGCTGAGGCCTTCTTTCAATCTGCTTCCGCAGTGTCACCAGATTTATTTCCATCCAGTGTTCCATTGACTTTTCATTAAGATCTTGTACTGAAGATGGAAGTCTGACCACTGCACAAAGCCTTCTACAGAGCACCCCAGAGATTCTTAATGGGGTTAAGGTCCAGACTCTGTGGAGGCCAATCCGTGTGTGAAAATGATGCCTCACGCTTCCTGAACCACTCTTTCACAATTTCAGCCTGATGAGTCCTGGCATGGTCATCTTGGAATATGTCCATTCCATCAGGGAAGAAAAAATACCATTGATGGAATAGCCTAATGGTTCAATATATTCAGATGGTCAGCTGACCTCATTCTTTGGCCTATTAATGTTGCTGAACCTATACCTGACCAACTGCAGCAACCTTAGATCATAGCACTGCTCCCACAGGCTTGTACAGTAGGCACTAGGCATGATGGGTACATCACTTCATCTACCTCTCTTCTTCCCCTGATCACTCTGGAAGAGGGTACATCTGAACTCATCCAACCACATGACCTCCTTCCATTGCTCCAAAGTCCAATCCTTATGCTCCCTTCCAAACTAAAGCCTCCATCTCCAGCTAACCTCTCCGATGAGAGGTTTTCTTAAGGCTACACAGCTGTTCATTCTCAATCCCTTGAGTTCCCTTTGCATTGAGCGTGTGTAGGAATGCTCTTACTTTCGCTATTAAACAGAGCACTGAGATCTACTGTTGTTTTTCTTACATTTCATTTCACCAAATGTTTAAATGATTGCCAATCATTCTGGGGTTATTTCCCTGACCACATTTCTTCATTTCAAAGATGATAGTTCCCCGCTTTCCACATGGTTGTTAGAGGGAAAAAAAGAAGCTACTCATTTAATCAGTTTGGGTTAAAAAAAACTTTTTTGCCAACTGAAAGAAAATTATCCATGCAGTAATTATCCAATAGGAGGCTCATAGGTATTTGCTTGGTTAAATCCAGGAGGCGGCTGTCAATCTGACGTGACTTGAGATGAGAGAAATGACCTAAAGCTACTGCTTGACTCAAAGTCATCTACTATTCTATACTTACAGAAACATTAAAAACAAACTGGACTAACATAAAGCAAACAAACAAAAACGCATCATCTACTCCTACTGACTGGAGTTTCTCCAGGATGCAGAACTCCATCATAGGTAATATCAGAAAATATTGGGACGCTATAGAAAATGACAATATGAATGTGTTTTTGCATTTCACTCAACACTTTCAGAACTTGCTGAACTCAGAACCAAAACATCTAAAGGGTTGTTAAAAAAAGACCACAAATATCGTACTAAAAAAATAAAAGTGGAATTTTCTCCGTCCTCCACTTTTCCCACTATCACAAGCTACTTTTTTATTACATTTAGCACATTTAATCCCTCCTACTTTTATCATCAAAACGAGCCCGTATCATCACACCTCTCCCACCGTTCTTGACAGTTGCTACAATGAGTTGCATTTGGCTTCTGCCAGTTTGCTTCAACTCGTGCATTTCGCAAGATTTTAACACATTGAATCATTTTCACCATCAAAACAAGACCAAATCATGACACCTTCCCCACCATACAGTTCATACGATCCGACAGATTTCACCATTTGCAGTTAAGTATAATAAGACAACATCTTTTCGGTCTAAAAGGGAATTTGCACCATCAACAGTTACAGATACAGCACCAAACAGGCCAGACAATAGTAAAGCTTGATATGAGGGGGAAAAACATGCCTATGGAGAGTAAGAGGTGTTGAGACAGGATTGAAGTGGATCTGGGATATTAAACATCTGAATTGGGTCGAAAATCTCAAATATTTCTACAGCTAACTCTATAAAAAAAGCTCTAAGGACACAACTTTCCTCTGTCAGCTAGTCTATTCTAGGTCCATTTACCTTGGCGGAAGGAATGTTGCTCCCACTCCTGGAAGCTTCCTGTCAACATATCACAGACTATGCAATAAGCACACAAGCTTGTGTTGAATCATCCCAACCATGATAATCCCACTGGGTGATGGTGACGCTAACCCGCTACCCTAATCTGAGAGAAGAAAGAGTTTGGTGTGGGCTTAGATAGAATTCCCCCTACCTGTTGTTTCAGAGCCTCTCTGTAGCTCAGGGTCCTGTCCCTGGTGGACCTGGGCCTCTCTGAGGGGAAGTCTCCAACATGTGAGTCAGCGGCAGCAGGAGCTTCATTGTTGGACCTGCCAAAATCGTTTCACCAAAAACAATGTTCAGAATCAAGGGCGCGTTTTTTTCGAGGTTCAATAACACCTTAATCCACTTACTGTAATGGAGGATCTGGAAAACTGCAGCCACTATGCTGGCTGTGAGGACTGTGAATCCCCAACTGGCTGGGCACAGCTCCCCCTGGTGGCACGTTCCAGTAGGAGATGGGGAATCCAGCAGGAACAGGACAATGTTGATCTGGGAAGAGATTGGATCCATTTTTCGGCAGTCTATAACAAGTGTTTTTAGGTGTTCTGCAGTCCAGAAAGTTTTGTTTTCTTTGTAGGAGACCAGCACTTACAGTAGGCCATATTTGGATCAAGCAGATTTCTGGTTCCGTAGTACTGATGGGGTTCTCCATACGGGCTTCTGTATGCTTCCCTCAGTGAAGGCGGCGGCTGAGGAAGGAAGGCAGGGTTTCTGGAGGAACCCAGATAG
Source organism: Valencia hispanica (assembly GCA_963556495.2). Classification (NCBI taxonomy): domain Eukaryota; kingdom Metazoa; phylum Chordata; class Actinopteri; order Cyprinodontiformes; family Valenciidae; genus Valencia; species Valencia hispanica. Next base: position 14,424,351 of record OY747702.1, on the reverse strand, counting down.
ACACAATGCACTGAGTAGTAACATCTTAATAAGGAGTGTTAATAATAACTAAGCTTTTATAATGAAGGAGTCCAATGAAGTACGTGCCTGTTATACCGGTGTATGTCAATGGCATTTGAGACGGACGGGGCGCCACACTGACTGTTGGGAGACAGATATCCTTCCCCCAGGCCGAGAGCAGAGCTGTACTCCAGCAGGGGGGACTGGAAGGCAACATGTGGCGGCCCGTGAGGAGGCATGTCCCTTCCTCTCACAGCAGCTCCCTCATTACTGGCCGTGGTTCTGGATGATGACCCACTCTCTGCTGTTGCTGAAGGCTCTGCAACTACAGGACCTTCCCTCCTGCTCAGCCCAAACTGTCTGATTCGGTCTGGCTGCAGTGTGAGCAAATAATAGATTTTTTTTTTTTAAACGATTAAAAAGAAATCTGTAGTAAAAACATATTTGAATCCAAACCGTGTGTCATGTGACAGCTGACCGGTTTCTCAGGGTCGTTTGCTCCAGTCGCAGCAACTCTCAGCTCCAGATCCTTTTCCCTGAAACAACGACACATGCAGCATGCTCACCTGTAGCTTTACACACGTCATGTTTGGACAAACATATGGCTATCCTCTGAAGATACACCATGCAAACATATTCATAAACCTAAACACCACAAACTTCAATGTTTGTCAATTGGATTTTAGATCATAGACCAAGAACAAAAAAGAACAAAAAATAGTAAAAAATACGACACGCATTCAAATTGAGTCTGTTTGTGTAAATATTTTGTAGAACCACCTTGAGAGCCACAGGGTGGTCTTCACCAGCTTTGTATCTACAGATCAGGGGTCGCGTTAACCAAATATTTCCCGCATTTGACCGTATTTTCTTTGTTTTTTTAAACAGCAAACGGAAGAATCTGAAGACTGTGCAACATTTTGACAAATTCATGTCCACACCTCTGACTGCAGAGTCGCCAGCATTTTCAACTTTATGGACAGAGTTCAGGCAACTGAATCAGTAAGTCATGCCAAACACTGGTGCATCCTGCGGCATTTCCTCCCACTAAAGCAATGGCTTGCGGGTCAGGAAGTGCCACTTTGGGAGAGTCTTTCAGACTTCTGATCATTACAGTTGGAGAAATGTTCCCTGATTTCAAAACTTTGGCTGAAGTGGTGCTGAATTCCAGCCTCCAGTGTGGCAGCGGAGTGCGGATTCAGCCTTCAGGACATCTAAACCCCCATGAGAAGTCATCTGTCCGAGGCAAAAATCCAAAACCTCATGACAAAAAGCGATCCCACTGTTTGATTAGGGACAAGTTGGCGAGCATTTCACTTCCATGTGGAGCAGGAGGAAGATGTGAGACTGTGCGTTCAGGCCACAGCAGGTGAACTAGTCATTTTTAAGTGCAATCTTTCAATTCATTTTACATATGTAGTTCTCTGTTCAGCTTATTCGGATTGAATATTATTTAAAATGAATTGGAAATAAATACAATTGAATATGTTATTTTAAAAAATTGACAGGTAAAAATAGATTATCTTTTTACCCTGTCGGTCAAAATGACGGACAACAAAAGTATCTAGCGTGACCTCTGTTCCAGACTGATTTTTTTTGTGCCCATTCTTCTTTGAAAAGTAGTTCAAACTCAGTCACACTGGGCGAGGCGCCTCGGTCAACATCAGCTTTAACGACTTACTACTCTCAGGTGGTTTAAGGTCTGGACTTTCATTAGGCCATTTTTTACACATGAATACATTTTAAAACATTTTATCGCTGCTCTGGCTGTGTGTTTAGGGTCGTTGTGCTGCTAAAAACCTCCACAACAGTTTCTTCTTTCATCAACGCTTTTGTTAGCTCATCAGTTCAGCTGGACATCCAGGTGTTGTTATGCTTGCATTTAAGACTGGGGTTAAGTCTTTGGATTGAACAGAGCTCTGTGAGATGTTCAAAGCTTAGGAGATTGTGTTCCTAACCCTGCTGTAAGCTTCCCCACAACTTTCACCCTGCTGTGTTCCTTGACCATGTCCCTTCATGGTGCTGTTTGATCACCAATGCTGTCCAATAAAGCTCTGATGCCTTCAGAGAATGAAAGAGATTTGTAAGTGATTCTTTTGTGTGGTATCAGAGTACAGGGGGCTTAATACCAAACCTGGGCACACTTTTTAGATTTTTATAGTTAACAAATTGGAAACCATGTATATTTCTGTTCCACTTCTTAATAATGTGCTACTTTCTCTTGGTCTGTAATATAAAACATATTAAAGTTGAACAGTGACAGATTGTAGAAAATGTGAAGAGGTGTGAATACTTCCGCAAGGCACCGTACCTCTTCTTGTTGCGTTGCTGTTCAGCTATCTGCTCCTGCAGCTCCTGCCTGTAGCGTTCCTTCTTCCTCTGCAAAGCCTCATCTGTATCAGCTGCTCCTGAAGACATTACAACAACAATCACAGAGAACTTTATTCTGGACTGTGAAAAAAAAGCCAGAGAATTTTCATTGGAATTTGCAGAGTCATTTCCAAAAGCATTTAATAAGAAAGCGAGCAGAAAAGCCTTGTTACCTATTATAAGTCCAGTCGCAAAGGGAGGATTCCCGTTTTTACTAAGTTCTCTTGATCTTCCGCCATGGCCCCAAAAACCTGCTGCACGCTCCCCCTTTTCCCTAAAATGGAAAATAAATTTTAAAAACGGACTAAAACAGACATGCTAAAAAAAAGACAAAACACACAGCTCTTCAGGTGTTACCTTCCATCCGTTCTAGCAGACAGACTCTTCTGACAACTGGTTTCAGGTCTAAGAAGCCTGCGCCTTCTACCTCCAGTCTTCTCCAGCTGATCTTTAAATTGCTCCTCCTCTTCATCAGAATCCAGCTCCAATGGACTCCCCAGCTGGTCAGGGTGGCTGGGAAGAAGCGATAGAGGCTCCAGATCCTCCTCAGCGAGCCGCAGCGCTCCGTGCAACCCTCTGTCCGACGACAGAGTGGCTCCCACCCTCTGTAGACGCTGCTTGGGGATATCAGTCAGGTCAGGCTGGAGCTGCTGGAGAAACCACGTTGCATTTTTCATCACACAGTGACAAATCATCCAACCCCTAACTCAACTACTTAAAAGATAAATGCTAACTTCCAAAATAGGACTAAACAGGCGATTCTCATTTTCATGGTTTAAAAAAAATCGTGCAGAGGTAGGTATTTCAAAACTAAACCCTGGCCCATCCTGACCAGAATGTTAAGTTAAAATTTGTTCTGAAATTAGAGTGCTCATTATGCTTTCTGATCAAAATTAAGTGCAGCTTTGGTCACTAACAAACAGCAGCAGGCAGTGAGTGCCATTTCATTTGCCTGTATTCTGTAAACTAACTTAATAAAAAGGGATTTGCTCTTTTCATATTGGTCCTCGACTTTTTCTAGAAATCAGATTTGAACCTTCAAGCAGAAAATTAGTTAACCTTTGACCTACATGCTCTCTGGCACTGGCCACCTGCCTATGTCTTTTGGTTCAGAGTATACTGTATGAAGACCTATCAGCTTGTCTGGCCTACACAGTCATGGTTTTCCCTCATTCTGCCTGCTTCATGATACAAATTTGGATATGGGAATATATAGATCCTATCTGGCTATTACCATCCTAATTGTTGCAAAGACAGCAGTACTTAAGAACTCAAGAAAATAAACATAATTTAACCTAGAAAAGCCATTTTTTAAAAAGTTGTTCATGATTCTTTCAGAGTTTCTACTCTCTGTATTATGTCAGTGTCCTGATAAAAACACAAAAAAAAAAAGAAAAAAAAAACAATGAGTAGAACCATTAGTCAAACTATAATAATATCTATACAACTGTTAAAACGTTTGACATGTATTCCTGGCAGCTGTTCAGTCATGGTAAGGAAAACTAGTTTTCTTTTTATTATTTGGCAAGAATAGAACCTGTAGAAAGGCTTTTTACCTTGATGGATCTCCTGTTGTCGCGGGTGATTAAAGGCCTGGACTCCACGGGGTCTAAGTGGCTTTTCTGTAGCAGAAAATGTCATCCACATTGTAACCTTGAGAATTTGGCTGCAGGTAAACATACATCAAACATACAGTGCAGACCATCGTTTTGGGTCTTGGTCACTACATGTGGCCGTTACAGTAAAAGCTGGAGTACGCAAGTTAGATAGATTTCATTTCATCCGAGTGTAACTATTTTTTTACAGTGTTTTATTAACAACAGTATTCTAGAAAAAGTATTCACACACATTCACCTTTTTCTACTTTGTTTCATGTTACAACCACATCGTTGATTGCATTACAATACGTTCTACTTATTTTTCATCATTTAAAAAGATGTCTAACATTTCATATTATTTGCTAATGTTAAGTAATTACATCTGTGCATATATTCATATTATTTTCTCAATACTTGTCTAGGCCTATATTTGTAATTATGTATATATTATTATCAACAATGTTAATAGCGGCCTATATTCATCTTATCACAGTCTATTTTTCATTACCATTAGTGATGGTGATGGTAATAATAATAATATTAATTAATATCATTATCCAATAATTTATTATTATTACTAACATCCCTCACTAATTTGATAGCTAAACTATCAACTGCCTACTAAAAGTAGAACAATGGCTGGTTGATCTATCTTATCTTAAGCTTTAGTAAAACAATAATGATTATAGTCCCGTCAGATATAACCTTGGACATCCATGTTTCAAACTTAGGAATTGTCCATTTGGTCTTGCATATTCCTACGGTTCCTTATTAGCATTAGTATTTATACGCTACAACTTGATACGATATGTACCACAATACACGATACGATATATTGCGATTCCATAAGTAAGACTATATATTGTGATTTTTTAAAACTGAATTGAACTTTCTTCAACAAGGTTGCTGTGTCCCCTGTAGAGGGCGTGCAGAAAAATAAACACAGGACTTCTTATGGGGCTCTTATAGGCCAGATTGGCAGTCGGTTGCACTGGATTTAGTACATAGGCATCAGAGTAAAGAGAGCTGAGTACAAATGCATGCCACACTTTTCGGATTTTATTTTTGTTTTTAGTCTGAACAGTTTAACTTCCACTTCAAAATTATGTGCTACCTTGTCACAGTCTGTCACATGAAATTACCCAATAAAATCCCATTAAAGCTTGTTGTTGTGAAGTGACAATGTACTGTCCACCCATAATAAATTGCGGCTAAAGACGTTATATTACCAGCCGGGGTTATTCAAATAAATCACATCTCCATCACATAATATTTCAAATCTATCTTTGTTGAAAACTCAACAAAGATTATTGGTTATTGAGAGGTGACCTCAGACCAATATTAATGAGTCTATAATTGCAGATTTTATGGGACATGACGCTGTCAAACACTTAATAAAAAATGTATAATTATAATAATAATAATAAGTAAAGAAGAACTTTGAGAAAATCTTTAAAATGTTGATAAATCAGTCTGTTTATTTGTCAGTGACAGATACATGACCAGTGTGTGTGTTTGTGTGAGAGAGAAGAGAAGGTAACCTGAGCCATGTAGCGTCTGTAGTCCATACGGAGCTCATGCTGCAGCCTGTGTTTCTTCTTTTCATACTCGGCACCGAGGGGCAGACCCACACAGCAGCTCTCGTCTGCCAAACACACAACCATCAATTTCCAGCAGAGCCAGAAGGTGCACAGGGTTTTATGCTGAAAATACCCCCATTCACTCATTGAGGAAAAAAAATCGTAATCTTTTTTTTCCTCAAACAAGACAGATAACGCCAAAGAAACTTTACGCATTTCCTCTTTTTTTTTTTTGCATTTTCTGAAATAAAGTAAAAAATAAAAATATATACCTTTTCCCTGATTGGTAATCCTTGGAGGGATGTTCTCTTTCACAGTGGACCCATAGGCTCTGCTGGGTTTTGCCTGTCAGCCAAAAACCAGAGGAAGCTTGTGGATTAAAACTGAGGATGCGAATATTATCATCACACAGGTACCACCAGCAAGTAACACTTTTAGAACCAAATGTTTGCACACAAGGTTCTACAGTCATTCCATTTCTGGCACTCCCAGGTCAGTCTTATCAGAGAAGGTTACAGAAAACAGACGGTACGTTTTACAGGCATTTTTAGGGCAAGTATAGAATTACATTTACGTATCGTTCAGCGCTGAGAAATCATTTAATTTAGTCATTAATCCAACCATCCATGCATCCATCTTTGGCTCTCTAACCATTTTTATCTGTCCGTTTTCTTCCTTGCAACGTCCATCCATCCACCCACTCTCTCTCTCTTCCTTCCTTTTTAATCCTTAAAGTTGGGTATTAAACCTGCTGAGAACTCTGCGAATTACAAGCAGAGGGGTTGAAGGAGCTTTAAAGTTTTCATTTGAACAAAACAACAACATGTGGAAAGGGCAGCACAGCCATGGCCACCTACTGAAAAATCGGCTGCATTGGTGTTTGTGGTGACAGTTTACATTGTCCTTAACTTGTGAAAAGGGAGCAGATGCATACTAATACTTCAATTAGTTTTCGAACAGCTTAAAAAGTTTGCTCTATAACCAAAGCTCATGTTCCCTATATTATCCCAAGCTGAAATCCCTTTATTAATCTACTGATTGCTATGACAGGGGAGCAGATGTGCTGAAAGTCATTGTTTTCTCGTGTTAGAGATAGTGACTTCCAAAGTAAGTGTGCTGCCTTCATTGATTGGCATTGATTATGGCCTCGTTTGTAAGATAGCTGCTGAGGCAAGGCGAGGCTCAGCAACAGCTCAAAGGTGAGGAATGTTTCAGGATGTCTCCTCCTGTAGAGGGAACTTCACATTCATGTTGCCACCAATGCAGAGCTTGCTAAATATTGGCAGCTGGACGTGAGTGTAAATAAAACACAATTCTGAAGCCACTAATCAAAACATTTGTGTCACTGCCAAAAAGTTTGGCTTTGACTATATAATATATATTACACAAACAATATCTATTATTTACAGTTTTACTGTTACAAATGTGTCGATGTTGACGTGAAATAATTTAACACCCTTTTTATGTTTCAACAGCCTAAATAAGAGTCAGGTTTATTGGAATAATTGCAGCAGACATACCCTCATTTCCATGTAGGGAGGGTCTTTTTCTAAACTGGCCTTATCCTCAGCCACCCGCGCCTTGCGTTCTCTGATGAAGTGTTCCAGTTCGTCATCCATCTCCCTCAGCAGAATCTACACACATACAAAAAAAAAGGCAGAATATCAACGACTCACTTCGGTTTTCATTACTATCTAGAGCCGAATATGTCTGTGGGGGTAGGGGCTTGTAATCAGCATTTACATCGGCTCCACTACTTGAGAGGCTACTGTCTCTTTAAATCGCCGTTGTCACAGGCAACGATAATAGAAAGCGTCACACTCTTTAGAAATATGATTAGCCAGTTTAACCTCCTTGTCTATCGGTAGTCTGCCTTTTCTCCTCTCCTACAATATCAGCGTTATGTTCAAGTGTGCAACAACAATAATATTAAGAACGTTTGCTTAAAATTAGGTTAGGGTTACCCCGGCTAACCCGTTAGCTTTATTCAAAACAAAGGGAAGTCAGTATGAACCGTACGGTAAATAACTCAGCAAGCTACTCGTAGTCATTATAAGCTTCCGTTTATCCTTATTAGAATTACCTCTCTGTCGCCAGAAGCACAAACAAACCTCCCATTTACGGGACCTAAGCTCAAAGAGTTGACAACATTAGCACAGCCTTAAAGGTTTACTTTGTAGCGAAACAGTTTTGGAAATCAAAGTACTTCCGGTTTAGGCTCCCGGCTATCAGAATAAAAGCCCATTCAGTGCCTCAGCCCCCATCACATCAACAACTGTAGTGATAATACATTTACAGTTTATTTTATTTGTGCCATACACCGTGGGTGATAATGCGCCCACAAATAATAATACACATAAGTTTGTATTTATACCCATATTAGGACTTTTTTTGACGTTGTTTTATTTTAGTGACTGCATTTATGTCTAACCCAAACTCATAACTATTGCTAGAATATTCCTAACTCTGACTTTAACCAAAACTTAATTCACACCCTACCTCTAAATTACATCCCTAGCCATTAAAAAAGGGGGTCCCCACATTAGGACCGCCGAGCTTTGGCCCCCATAAGGCATATTACTGAATATGGCAAAGTGGATCCTAAAATAAATAAACACACATACACACACAGGATAAGCAGTAAATACATTGCACAAAAGGTAAATAAATGTGTGTGTAGTGGTCATTATTTTTTTGTTTGCTGTACAAATGTTTCCTGAACCTTGTCTAACCTTAGGAAGAGGACGCCATCCCACAGTAGTGTGTGACCAGCATGAGGAGGAAGTGCCAGTAATGTGTAGTTGTGGATGGTTCTCTCACAAATGACTGAGGTGGCTGTGTGTTAAATGAATAAATTGGTGAATTGCAACTAGGTCTTGTTTCTTCAAACATCATTCATCAAATCCAGTTAACAACACCTAACAAGATTTAACACATAAATTAGTAATTTGGTATGAGCCGAAAGGGTCCGTAAAGTTTTTCCAGGACACAGCCCGCATATGCATTTAGCTATTATACAAATGTGGGACTATTTAAAGGGAAAAACAGGTTTTCCAAAAGTATAATATTTAATACCTGAAGCATTTAGGCAGATAAATAGTCAACCAAACAAAAGTCTTTTCATTTTGTGCCCAGTTTAAAGTCTTAACATACTCTTAAATATGCATAGTTAATGATAAGAAGGGTTTGACTGCTGTTATGCCACTAAAGATTGTTTCATTAAAAGCTGGGAAGGGTATAAAGCTTTTTTCTGTTTAATTCTACTTTATTAAAATTTCATTAGAAGCAGCTAGATGAAAATTTTCCCTAACTGATACGACTTTAATTATACATAGCTTTACAGTAGCTTAAGAAGTTGAAAGTGTCTGGGGTTGGAATGTTGGACTTCCATAGGAACTTTATGGCGAGTGTTCTTACCTTTACCACAACATTGTGGTATGGTGCCTGTGGCTGATGGCCTCAAAAAATGTTGACTAGGAGCTTCCTAGGGATGAATGATATATCGGCATCAACATCGGTATCGGCCGATGTTAGGCGTTTTTTAACATATCGGCATGGGTCCGATAAGTAACGGAGGGCCGATATTAAAAACAGATGTTTATTTATTTCCATCTTTGTGACGTTTCTGTCTGTGTTTCGGGGGGGGGGGGGGGTTATCCATGTGGTGTTTGTTTGGTCATGTGACAGCGATAGTGATGTGGCGCAGGAATGTGGGGGTGTTTTAACTCAAGCAGAGAAGCGATGTAGATGGTGTGGTTGATTTTCCACGGTGTCGAAAGTGTAGGGAAATATACCGTTTACCATATCGGTGCGTGTCGGTTATCGGCCATAACAGCGGGATTAATATCGGACATCGGTATCGGCCCAAATTTTCATATCGGTGCATCCCTAATATATATATGTATATATATACACACACACGCAAGTCTGTATTTCTACCCATTTTAGGACTTTATATTGACTTCCATTCATTTTAATAGTTGCATTTATGCCTTACCAAAATTCTTACCCTAACCATTTCCAGTTTATTCCTAACCCTAACCTTAACCAAAACATAATTCACACCATACCTCTAAACCTAAAAAAGTGGGTTCACCATATTAGGACCAGGCTTTGGTCTCTATAAGGTCGATCGGTCTTCAGAAGGTTAGAGAATATGCCAGAGAAGGTCCTAAATAGGATAGCTTAACAAGGACACACACACTCATCTTTGTAATAATGGATTAAAGGTAGCAAAATACCCATCCCACCCTGCTAAAATGATTTTATCATCAGTCAAAGGGTGCAACAGTTTTAGAGCCCTTGCCTCTCATAAACCTTCATTCTCTGCTCTTTTTAGGAGTAGAAAACCAGTAGTTCTGTACCATTGAAGTAAAATTCTGCATATAAGAGTTATGAATTTGTTTTTATTGATCCACTTCTTGTTATTTTAGAACATTAAAACTGTTTGTGATGATAGTTCTTCTCCAGTCCAATGTGTTATTAATGTCAAGATGGGGATTGATATCAAGTGATGCAGTGGAACCTGGAAATTCCAAACTTTTCTAGAAATTCACCATATGAGTAGTAGTACTGAGTAGTATTTCAGGTTGATTTTACAGCAGTTGAGTGTTTTGTGATCTAGAACGTTCAGGCCACCATTACTGTGGAGAGCTTTTTTTTCCCCAGATTGTGAAGTTTGTACCTCCAAATGAAGTTTAATGAAGGCGTCTAAAGAGTCTTATAAGATTCTGGAGAGAGTGCACATAAACAATTCTTAAAAGACCTTCAGTCTTTGATAATAATATTCTTCACAGTAACAATAACTATATACACAAAGTTTTAAACTTCTTTTTTGTTAAAGTAACTATTGTATCAAACTTAAGTTTTGTATGTATTTTTTCCTCTTTACAAATAGAAATGGGAAGCCTTATTTCTGACATCTATACCACATTAAACAGATGTTTTGCACATTTTGGAAAGGGAAGAAAACACATTTCTTTGCAATAACCTTAAGACCAGATACCACAGAGACAATGCACTGTAGGTGCCTCAGGTTAATTCATCCATACGTGACTATTTTGAATTAAATTCCAAAGTTAGTGCTACTATGCAAAAAATATTTATATGCCATGCCATGACCAAAACAGAAAATAAAAGACTGGGCAGCCTTGTTGTAATCTTGTCCCGTCCAAAGGTCAGCTCAGCCGTCTACCAGGACATTTTTCGACGTATGTGATGCTTTATTAATCTAATATAGGTATAAATACTTCTGCATCATATAAAATAATTTTGTCCTTCATCTTTAGTTTCAAATCTGGATTCTCATCTTTTCCCCAAACGCAGGTGGTAGCACTGTTGCCCTGCAGCAAGAAGGTCCTGGGTTTGAATCCTGGGCTTATTCTACATGGAGTTTTCATGTTCTCACCGGGTACTCCGGCTCCTTCCCATGGTCATCATACATGATGGATAGATTAATTGGTCTCTCTAAACTGCCCTCATGAGTATGAGTGTGTGAGTGTGCGTAGTTGTGTGTTTCTATGTTGCCCTGTGATAAACTGGTGACGTCTCCAGAGTGTAACGCCCTCGCAATCCTGCAAGGACAATAGACGACAGATGTATGGATCTTTTGCTCTAAATTTGAAAATATCATGCAGTTAATATTTAGCAAAGTAATAGGTTTTGTGATATCAATAAATACTCTGTGCTTATTAGATTTAGGGATTAAGTAAGAAAATCAGTAAGAAGAAAAATAGCAGCAAGTCCCTCACTGAAAGTCTTAGGAAATTCACATGTGAGACAGCAGCTTTATAACCGGATTGATCAATTTGATTGAACTGATATATTTCTGTCTATAAAATCCATCTGTCTGATAAAAACCTCGGGAAGGCACATGTGAATCGGCACAATATGAATAGACAGAATTACATAAAATTTGCTCCCAGAAACCAACTTCCTGTTTGAATGAAAGTGAATTTCAATCATCTGCCAGGAGTAGGAATAATATTTTGGTTTTACTGCATCAACCAGTCATTTGTAACAACTCAACGCCTAGAAACATGTTTTATCAAAAGCAAACATGTACCTTACAGGCCAGTGCCCCTTTTTAGCCTCACATGCACCTTGATTTATCGACACAAGGGATGTTTGAAAATCATGTCTGTACCACAATTCATTATAATTTCAAATGTATGTATACACTCCTGACTAAGCCTATGATTCTGATCCGTTAGCTATAGGTTGAAACCTACCTTCAATCTTATGACAGACTGAAAAAAAGCAAGACAACAGATGGATGTCAAGAAACTGTTTATTAGCTGAACATAAAGTTTGGATTTCATTTGGAAATCATGTGTTGGATCCAGTTTTATAAAAATCTAAGTCAGAGCAGCAGCACTTCAAATTTCTTTCTGCAGACAAGCTTTGTGGATACGCTGATTTCATTTCCCAGCATGACTTGGTACCAGCCCACACTTCTATATGTACCAAAAACTGGTTTCAGTTACCATGGTGTTACTATGCTGGCCAGCAAACTGCTCTGGCCTTAACCCCATAGAGAATCTATGGAAGAGGAAGATGAGACATTAGAGCCAACAATGCAGATGACCTGTAGGCCACTATCAAAGCAACCTGGGCTTCCATTACAGCTCAGTATCCAGACAGCCAAGAGGATATTTCACAGTAACATTTGAGAGCAAGCACTGCTAATTCACCTCATTTGCTTTTGCCGCGCCTCTTTAAATCTGTCTGGCCATAATGGTAGAAAGCTGGTCCTTTCTCATTATGATTGATGGAAGAGATGGTTGAACTTCATCCTTCTCGCTCTGGTGTTAGCTACTCCTTTGCCTCCTTGACGCCTTCAACTCCTCTGGGATTTAAGGCCACAGCTCATATTATTTGAGCTTTGGACGTGCTAAACAGCTGCACACGGCTGTAAAAAAAAACAAAAAAACAAAACCCCACCAACTTGTTGCCAACAGTTACATATAACTGTCTGAAAGTGGTGGGGGTAGGAAAAAAAATAAAATAGAGCAAAAATTCTTCCAGCTGCACAGCATCCAAAATCAGAGGGAACAAATTTTGCAAGAACAATGCCTCAACCAAAAAGATGGAGTCTACAAAAAGAACAAATCAGAAGTTGTGGAGGTTGTTTTTTTGATTTTCTAAACCGAACAATTTGTTCAATTGAATTATTACTAAGATCCAATATTAAACTATATGCAGCCCGGTCTTATGTTGCCACCTTTCTTTTCCCCACTTGTCATGGGTTCAGAACTACTTATGTCTAACATGTCTTCCCTGTAACACAGAAGTGGATTCCCAAATAATGACAATTTAAATTGTGATATTTACTTGTAACATTTTGATGAATTCATTAAATTACTATAATTATATCTAAAAAACATACCATGAGTTATTTTACCCCCACAGATTAAGAAATAAAGGAATGCAAGTCCTCCACTTTAGTTTGTGATTTATTGCTCATATAAACGCTCTCTAAACAATTTTTTGGTAAAAATAAAATCTATCAACAATAATCATAAATAAAATCATCACAATGTTCACATGAAATTATATTGCACAATTAGAAGTCTCAACAAGAATCACAGAACACAAGTGTTGTTGCTCAGGCTGAGTGTAGGAATGTTCAGAGGTCTGTGGGAAATGACTGACAAACTTTCCCAGGGCAACGGAAATCTGACCCGTCATCAGTACAGTCCATGTTTGTAAGTTACCTCCTCTAACGTCCAAACATTAGGTTTCACTTTAACATTAGAGATTTACAACAGAACAAGATTTTTTTTCCCCATTTAGTTTTAGTATTGATTTGGAATGTGTGTGTTCTCAGAAAACAACAAAAGAAACATGAAAAAAAACGTGTTACATAACCTCAAAAATTAAAAGTGAACGTGGCTCTCTATCACAGATACAATTAAGTGTCCTCGTTCAGCATAATGCAGTGCCAGCGCCCCTTCAGGGTGCTGTTAGCTCAGTTACACAGACATTTACCCATAACCCTCGCTTCTTGTCTTGCTTGGCACTCTGTGATTGGTCAGCTACTGAAGGGTGAGAAGCAGACGCCGGTGGAGCCCCTGTTCTACATTGTGATTCAGGGTATTTTGTGTTTGTGCTCAGATGTTGTCCACTGATGCTCTCAGCTCGGGACACAGCTCCTTCAGCAACATTTCCATCAATACCTAACAGAGAAAGTCAGACAAAATCGTTAGGCTTAAGGCTTTAGGTCTCGATAATAAAAATAGCAGCAGCATCCCGTGTTTTGCATCTGTCTTACATAGATGAGATGTTTGTTGGCGTTGGCCTCCTGCAGTGCATTGAAGATCTTGATGATTCCAAAGCGAGCGTTCTGCTGGCCAACGAGATTTGCTAGTGCATCTGACCAAAACAAAAGACAAAACAATATCTATTATAAGTAAACAAATAATTACACTGTCTTTGAAAAGTTTTCATACTTCTTGAACCTTTCCATATTTCCTCAGGTTACAAACACAATGATGTTATGTGACAAACCAACAGAGAGCAGTGCTTAATTATGAGGTGGAAGGACTATGAGGAAAACTGTAGTTTAACATTTTTATACATCTGAAAAATATGACTTGTATTTGGGTTGTCCCCCCTTGACTCTAATACACCTACGTAAAATCCAAAGCAAGCAGTCACATCACCGGGAAATAGAAATAATTCGAAGTATAAACCCAGCTAAATGTGAACAGAGCAGGCAGGTCGGGAAGACAGTGGTTGATAAGTTAAAAGGTTATAAAACAATATCCAAAGTAGCAGAGATCCACAGCTCCAGAGGGGACAACTAGTAGGTGTGGGCTCCACAAATCTCACCTTTATGGAAGCGTGAAAAGATTCAATTCAGCTAAAAAACACTTTATTTATGCCAAAGGGAAAGTAAAAGTTCTAACTCAGATCATCCAAGTATCTTCGATGAGTCCTCATGGATGGTGATGCTGTAGGAAGGAAGGATCTAAGGTAGCAACAAATCTGAAGAGGCCTCTGACTGAAGACTGTTGCTGTATGACAGCCTCATGCCTGTAATGGGATCCTAACAACTACATATCCAGGCAGCAGAGACCATATTCCACAGTAAAATGTCCTGGATGACACAATCAGATGCATGCCAAGCACTGCTAATCCACCTCATTTGCTTTTGCCACTCCTCTTTAACTTTTAAAGCACCAAAGTTGCAAAATTGCAAAAAGCAACATTGCTGAATTTAACAAGCCACAGCTGCAGATATGATCCCTCATGTAGTTACTACTTTACACCAGGAGATGGCGGAGATCCAACTTCAATCTGAGCAGAATTTGAGGGTGTGTTACTATGGAAAGTTTTGGAGTATTTAGAGTTTGAAAAATGACCCCTGGTCGAGGAGACGAGGAAGTAGCGGTTGCAGTCAGAGCATAAACAGAGTGAGTTTTTTTCCGCTGACAAAGCACTGTCAAGTAATGGCTGACTCCGTCCACCATATGACAGTCACCAAGCAGCCCATACCGGGTCTGATGCTTTGTTTCACTGTTTCCGGGGAGGGAGGAATGGACGTGGTGGGGGATTGCAGGGGTGCTCAAAACACCGCTAACGGTGACAGAGGTAGTGGGAATGTAAAGAAATCTCAGGAATAGCAGCAGACGTGGTAGAAACCATGGGAGAAAATAGACTGCTAATAGTGGAGGAGGCAGCAGTGGTGTTCAGGGTCCTGCTGTATATAACGATGATGATGATGGCTGGGTTTGCATGAAAGATGAAGAACAGCTTCAAAAATGTATCAGACAATTAAAAGTTACGCAATATAACATGGGGGCCTGAAATGGGGACATGAAATCATAATGTGCAAATTAGATGAGTGAATTTTCTCCCGTCACAAACTTTGGGTCATACTGAAGATTGTTCTCATTTACAGTGTGCCTTAATCTCTAACCATATTCAAGCTACAACCTGTTGAAATAGTGATCTCAAAATTTAATATTTTACTGAAACGAACTGTAGCGCCTCAAGAGTTACATCGCTGTCTGGATGTACTTTAAGAAAGCCAGACATGCGTTGGAGTAGGGGATATGGTTGATGGAAGAGATGGTTTGAACTTCCTTCTCCTCTCTCTCTACCCTGCCCCCTTTTCAACTCCTCTGGGATTTGGGGTCATAGTTCAGATTTAATTTGAGCTTTTCAGTTGCTAATCAGCCGCTCCCAGTGTGACGTTCCCAGCCATCGTTGAAACAAAAAGGCATAAGAAGTAGGATACGGCAAACATTGGTCAAGGTGCTCTGGTCGGATGAGGCAGACAATTTGTCCAACATGCAAGTGGTTGTGAGTGGCAGAACAGCAACACTGAACGTCGACCTGAACACACCAGCCCTACCCTGAAACATGGTGGAGGCAGCATAATGATGTGGGGATGGCTTTCTTAATCAGGGTCCAGAACAAGGGTTAGGGTTAATTCAGGAAGTAAACCTGTTACAGCCTGCAAAACACTTGAGGCTGAGGAGGAAGTCAACTTTCCTGCAGGACATTGAGTCTAAATCGCCAAAGTAGCAATGGGATGGTTCAAATCAATTTACATTTTCAGATCTACATTTGTAAAAAAAAAAAAAAAAAAATCTAACACCATGTTTACTCGTTCCTACATACAGGATCCCAATTAAGGATGCTGAAGTCTCTAGCTGTAATGCAACAAATTTTGAGGAAATCAAGGTGGACTAAGGCACAGTACATTCCTCCTACATATGATGCTTCCATGCGTCGCTACCTGGAATATTGTCTAGGAGTTTCTGTTGAGCCCGCTCCTTGGTTTCACTGCGTTCGGAATCAGTTCGGAGCTTCCCATGAGGTGCCAGCTTCCCATCAGGCCAGAAAGTGTCCCTGAACACACTGATGTAACACACCAGCATCTGCTCACAGAAGATCCAGTTTACAGTGTCCCGGATCTGTCTGAGTGAGGAATGGATCATGTCAGCCTTAGAGCGTTGGTCGTACAAAGACAAAACGGGAAAAATAACAAAAAATGAAGATACTTACTTGTTGATAGTTCGTCCAAATGTAACCTGGACTAGTGCAATTAGAGTCTTTCTCACCCACTTAAACACTGAGCAGAAAAAAGACAGACAAAAAGCAGTTAGATAAAGTCACGTTGATGCGGTCACAATTCACAATTTTGTTCGTGAGTTGCTCACTTCCTCTGAGTTCAAAGATTTCCCCGATGAGCATGAAGCAGGGTTCAGCCAGAGCGTTTTTGCGCCCGTCTGTTTCATCACCATAGTCTGACAGGTCACTGTCATCGTCCCCATCTTCCTACAAACAGCAATCACAGACAGAACACGCAGTGTGAGCTAAGCATCCCACACTAACGTTCTTAACAGACCTGCTGGAAAAGCTGGACGTCACCGTCTACCTCAGCATGGGAGAAGAAATCTCCAGGTAACCTCTCCAGAAAGGAGGCCAAAGAGAAAGAGGACTTCTTCTGAATAGACATGACCTAAAACACAGAATAGAATACTAACTCACTGTGTGAATGCAAAGCTTATAGCTGATTTTCACAGCAATGAATGCATGCCGAATGAAAGAACAAGAAACAAAATGATCCCATTTATAACCCATTTAAATATGCAATGAAGACAGCATGTTACTTTGAGGTGCTCTGGAGACGGGCTTAGAAAGGCGTAAAGCGCCTCTGACTGGCACAGTCGTTCATCTGTCAGCAGCCGCTGCAACAGAAAACATGCAGACAGACGGAGCTGGTGTCATTTTCAGCCGCTGGTCAATGCTTGACATTCAAGATCGAGGGAATGTCCCTGTTGTGTAAATTTCTTAGTAAAAAGGATGAGAGCAGATTCCCTCCGTCTATTGAGAATCTAATACAGCTTTTTGACCAACAAGGATGAACAGCATTTTACATGGACTGTCCAGCTCAGCCAGAGAGGACAAAAACATTACATAGCATCAAACTATCACAGCTTATTTCACTGGCACTGCACCCCCTTCCATACCAGTACTCCCTGTACGCCTTCAGAGGACTGGCCAGATAGGTACCAGGCGCCTGCTCTTCAGGCTCAGCCCACTTTGTGTAGAAATGTTATGTGCCGCCTAGAGATCGACCGACACTGGTTTGTCCATTACTGATGCCAATATGAAGAGGTTATAGTCAGCCGATGACCGATATGTGCTGCCAATTTTCTGGGCTGATTTTTATGGCAAAGATCTAAATTAGGGTTGTGCTGATGGACGTTGGCTGACCGACATCACGATGGAGAGCCACCATCATGATGCCACGCCCCCCCACCCTGTCAGACACACTAATCCTATAGTTTCTTCTATAGTTTAACTAAAAACTTTGCAGGGACTGCTCTGTAAACATTGAGAATATAGGCTAACTAATGCGTATGTGTTGCACAGTGGGAAATATTTGTAATTTTTTTTATTTATTTTGGATGGTTGGTTTGTGTGGATTTGGTGTGTTTTGTTCGCATTTGTTTTCCGACTGTGAAGCTCCGAGAGAAAAACTGAACTTATCTGGATGAGTCAGGAGGAGGAGCGCAGCGATCAGCTGCTTTGTTACAGGTGCGCAAAAACTTGTTAGGCTGCACATAAAAAGGAGCCGAGGCAGGACAGCAAGGACTGAACCCAGTGGCCAGAACACCACGAGCGATGACTGGCGCACACGTCTCCAGCAAAACTGCGAGCGGCAGACAGGCAGCGCAAGGCAGGTGAGTACGTGCAATGCCTATGAATACCGTTTCACCTCTGTTTTGAGAAGCGAGCGAGTATGGCCGCACAACTTGCGCTATGCGCACTATGAGTCAAGGGTTCGCGGATATTGGTGGCTGCCTTTTCTGTGTCCAGCTGTTTTTGGCTGAAGGGAGGCGTAGCACGCAGACGGTGGAGACATGAGAGCGTCAAAGTAGATCAACTGTTCGCCTGTCAGCCGACACAGGGGAGGAGCTCGTCGTGGAGCTACTCGGTGGGAAGAACTTATCGTAAGGCTGTTACCTGGGAGGAAAACGACCTGAAGTAGTAGGTGGATCCTGATACAAAGACCGCCTTCCTTATGGGTGACTGAGGACAAAATCCGGACGTTAAGTTTTATTTATTTTTTTAACTTCTTGGCATCAGCGAGTGGTCCACCACGAAAATAAATTGTTGTGCTTTACAGCTCGGTTCATCAGTCTCTTTTTTCCCCTTTACAGACCTGCCAACCTCAAAATATTTTGAGTACCACTTGTGTTGTGCGACTTTTTTTCAGACTTTTGAAACTCAATTGTTTCGCACGCAGCAATTTCCTCATTCACTGGCTAGAAATTGGTTATAAGAAAAACAATAAAACCCAAAATAATTATATGTATTCAATCAAATGGTAATTTATTTTTTATATTGCAATAGGTGTTTTTGTTTTCATGAATGTAATAGTTAAATTGGCTTACCTCCTTATATACAGGTCTATTATATCTGCAATGGATATATATAAAAGCTAAAATACACACACTCACGCGCGCGCACCGCTGCCACATCTTTCTCTTGATTGATAGAGTTGCTAAGAAAAAAAACACCTCACCATTTTTTTTTTTTACTTAGACTTTGGCTCAAATGTTTACAGAGTGAAAGTAACGTTACGCCTAACGGTTCACATTTGCCAAAAGCTGACACTCACACACAGTTTACCTTTTTAAGCGCCCATCGCAGCCGCGTGTGGGGAACGGAGTCGGAGAGGCGGGGATGTTACGCTATAGGTTGGGTAGACTCAATTCACCGCTTTTCTACCATGATTGGCTGAAACTGCTTTACCACGCTGCTGCACCGTGTTGTCAGACATGAGTACCGCACGTGCACATTTGCCACAGAACTCACATGTCCGCAGCTTTTTGCGTAGTTTAGAGGGGCGGGTCGTACCAGCGTATTTAGATGTCAAATTGCGTACCCTCTACACAAAATGCATACAGGTTGGCAGGTCTGCCTTTATATGCAACCGAGTGCCACATATTAAAAAGCCCGGGTGAGTACAGTGGGTCCCATTTAGAAGTGGCCACTTCATTCACGCTTTCAGTGAAATGTTTTACAACTTAAAACTTACAACATATTACAACTTATAATGTATTAGTATAATGTATTAGTATAAAATACTAATAAAACAACAAAAGTACAGCTTACAAAACTACGTTTTTTACTACTTTTTAAGTAGAAAATTTTTTAGGCCTATGTAAAGAGATATAGTGAAAAAAAAAAAAGTTGGAGTTTCATGCCCTATATACAGAAACAGTACATCATGTTGCAAACTTTACAGTTACCTGGAGAAAGGCATTGAGCTGTGTTTTACTCTTTTCTAAGAACTTCTGGTCAATGGATTTGAAGGGAAGTTTACTAAGTGACGGCAACTGGAGTTTCTTCAGACATGGAAAACACTGAGGACCAAAAAGAAAAAAAAATGACAAGGAAAAATGTAAAATTATTATTAAGTATGTAAAAGGCATACAATATAAGCTAAATCTAACAGCAAAAAAGGCTTTGTGCATTTTCCTGCCTCTGCTTTCTGTTGAACGCAGTCTGCAGTAACTTCTTATAACAATTTTTACAAGAACTGGACACTGAGTAAAATTGTCCAATGAGGCTGAAATCATGACTTGGAAGCAGCCGGAGGTCAAATGGCTGCTCTTTGTGTAAAATGTGGTTGATATAACAACCATTAGATACACTTTATATCTCTTTAAACCAGTTGCACACAAAGTGCTGCACAACCTCCGTTTAAGAACATTATCCTTTAATGTTTTTAACAGATAAAATTGGGAAATAAAACAGATCTTTGAAACTGAAAATGTCAGTCAAAGTACATGCTGTTGGATGATTTGATTTTAGACCACAAATAATGGGAGTTCTTGGTTTTGTCACTTTTAGAGAAGTGGGGGAAAAAATTTCCCAAGGTTGACCTGTCGATCAGATCAGAGCCGATCATTTGAAAACTGGCCGATTTCGATCTCTGGCTGACTTATCAGTCCATATCTAATTCTGACTTCCAAATCAGATTAAATGCAACAGAAGCTAAAGAATAAAACAAGATAGCAACACACGGGTAGGTTCGATGCCACTTTACCTCAGTAAGCTTGCGGTGTAACATCTGGAACTCAGTGAGCTTCCTCTGGACGCTCCAGCGGCTGTTGGCCGTTTCCTCTCCTTCCACCAGGCTAACGCACACGCTGTAACAAGCTACAGTCTCACCCCCTTCTTCTGCAGCCTGATATCCAAAAACATACACAGTGAAACACGGGTCAGAAGGACTCTACACCGTATTAGCTCAGAGTCTGCGTGTACTGCTGTACTTCCTCTGGTGCGACCTCCAGATTCCTAAGGTCATTAAACCAAGTCAGCATTTAGCTAGTCGAACTCATAACGTAACAAAAAAAACTTCCAACGGTGACAATAACCAACCACTGCACGAGTTCCTTATTCTTCTGCTGCATAGTTTATGAAGTTTTTAAGAGTAACGATTTCAATTATTCAGGTGACTGCAGTAAATGTGTTAATAGTGCCAAAATGTCTGCTTTACCCATCTATAGTGCTGCACGACATCAGGATAATTGTTTTGGATATTGCAATGACAATATTAATTACAATTCACTGACATTTTCCTCACAACCCCTGTTCTTTTCCAACATCACAATCTCCCTTTTTCATCTTGCTCACCAACATCTGCATCCGTTGTGTGCAAAGAGGAGAGTGACTGTCCATTTAAGCAGCCATATATAATATTGGAGAGCAGCAATTCAATGCATGGCACCCGAAACACTGTAGCCCACAAAATCTATGTATCCTTCGTCCTTTTCATTTTCAATTAAGTCCAATTTTTTTTAAATAAAATTTAAAAAAATTAAAAAGTTATTTGGTTTATTTGCTTTTGATACA
Source organism: Valencia hispanica (assembly GCA_963556495.2). Classification (NCBI taxonomy): domain Eukaryota; kingdom Metazoa; phylum Chordata; class Actinopteri; order Cyprinodontiformes; family Valenciidae; genus Valencia; species Valencia hispanica. The sequence continues at coordinate 14,402,918 of OY747702.1, read as the reverse complement.
AAAAAAAAAACAGAACGTCTTTTTTAAGATTTTTATTCTTGGATCAAAAATATGAAATAAAAAAGAGAGACCGCAGGATTGAATTTAATTTTAATATTCCATAACGCAGGTTTACGTGACCCATAAACTACCTCAATATTACTGCCAGACTATGTTTCTCAGTGCATTACAAGATTTAATGTTAAACATTTGGGGTCACAAGATAACACACTTTGGCACGCAGAACAATTTTCGTCACATGAAAACTCAAGCAATGAAATACTAAAATCAAATTTGGTTCTACAGCCGTTTTTCTGTTTCAAAGTTTTGATCAGAGATTAAAATTGAAAAAAAAAAAAAACAAGACCCTTTCTGTTCTTTTTGCATCCAATTAAAAAACAAAACAAAAAAGAAATCACTTTATCTTTTTTGTCAACTGAAAATGGAGAGAATGAATGAAATACGGATTCTACCAAATATTGCATGCAGGTTGTTCTTTGCAGGTTTGGTGACACACATTGGAACTGCACAGTGCAGCTCTATCTGTTTACATTGTGATCCTTTAGGGACCATGTTCTTATCAAATGGAAAGTAGAGCTAACAACTTGTAAGTTATGGGTTTGTTTGGTTATGATAACAGTGAACACGGTTACCTCAGCAGTGGTGATACTGGCTCTCCAGTGGCCCAGGTTTTCACACCACCAGTCAGTCCTGGTTATGTGCTGCTGGAGTTCACTGTGCTCCTTTTCCATAGCTCCAATCTCTTCTTTTAGTTTACTTACGATCTACAAACACACAGAGATAACCTTCAAGCCCTGAGAAAAGTAGCTTTTATGAATACTTGATGTCAGAATACTTGGTGATGCTGACTTGAAGAGTTTGGAAAGTTTGTTTATTATTTCGTACCTTTTTGTCTGGTTTTGGTGCATTCTGGATAGAGCCCAGCGCTTGTCGCTTGTACTCCAGTTTGTCATATAGCTGCCGTAGTTTAGTAGCAGCATAGCTGGCTTGCTCATTGATTCCTTTAGTGCCTTCATCGCACACCCCATCTCCTGTATCTAAAACCTGACACTGCACACAGAGGGACAAACAAACAAAAAACAGGATATATAACAAGAAACATCCAAATGATCCAGATGCAGCTTGTTTTTTTCTGCTCAAGTGTGTGACTCACCCCTTCGCCTTTTTCCTCTGGACTGCACTGTGATTGGCTGTGGGGCTCATCTCGTCTGATCAGCCTGTCATAGAGGTCAGAAACCAGGAAGGAGGGGTAGTAGCGCTCCCTCATGGTCTCGGCCACCTGGAGGACATTTAAATTAGCTTATTAGGGGTGGAACTGTACACAAAAATCATGGTCCAGTACATATCTGGGAGTTTTAAAGTCACAGTTGAGTACATTTCCGATACAGTTTAATCAGGAAAAATAAATACAAATGTGCATTTTAGTTTTTGTTGTTGTTTTTGTTTTAATTCTGATCAGCATTAAACAAATAACCTTTTTTCTGAATTCCTTCCTTTCAATCCCTGAAATTAATTTGATTTTATCATGTTCTAAAACTTTAAAAGTTGAAAGTATATTAATGACCGGATAATTTTTTATTTTTTAAAAATATATAAAATAGTACAAGATGACAGTCAGAGCAGAAAACAATAGAACCACTTGAAAACAGTTTGCTCATGTTTAGAAACATTTAAATATTAGTTTGTCCATATTTGAGAATAAACATGCTTAAATCACTTCTGAGTTGTTTTGATCTTTCAACAGCCTAGTCTCCCAGCTGTACTTGTATGTAACTATAAAGCAGACATTGACTAAATAATTTAAATTCACAAATAATTATCTGAAAAGGGTGGCGTGAATTTGTAGTGAGCCCCTCTCTCCACTAGTGTGTAGAACCACCTGTACATCATCACCCAGCTTTATGAATCGAGGGATTGAAACTCTTGCCTCTTCTACTTTGAAAAACAGCTGAAGCTCAGCAAGACTGGATGGAGAGCATTTGTAGTCTTGCCAAAAATCCTAAATTTGGATTTTGGTCCGGACTTTGACTGGGCATTTCCAAAAACACAAATATGCATTGATCCCAACTGTTCTATTGGAGCTTTGGCCATATGTTTAGGGTTGTCCACCTGGAAGGTGAACCTCCACCCGACAGGTTTTCCTCCCTAGGATTGTCCTGCATTTACCACATGTCTAACCAGCTTCTCACACTGAAAAAAAGCATCTCTACAGCATGATGGTGCCACCACGTTTCACACCCCAGATGGTGTATTCGGGGTAATGTGCGGTATTCGTGTTCCACCACACACAGCATTTCTTTGTTCAGCTTTGCTGTGCCTCCTTCATAGCATATGGCAAAGAGGAGTTCTGTTCTGAAAACCATGTATCCTCCTCCTTCATAATTACATACCGAGCTGTGTTGGTCTAATCTGATAAAATCCCAAAGAGATACATTGAAGGTTGTGGTTGTAACATGACCAAATGTGGAGAAGTTGAAGAGCCAATCATGCTTTTGCAAGGTATTTTACCTGCTCCTGCAGTCTGACAAAGACTTCAGTTCCTCTGTTCCCCACCAGACTCTGTTGGATCTCCTTGAGAAGAAACTTTTCCACTTGAATCTCTTTACTCTCCACAAAAAACTTCTGGTAGATTTCCCCCACAATTTGGGGCACTTCATTCTGTCAAACCAACAGCAACCAGTTAAATACTTGCACTACTGCTGCACACCAACATCACTCTCCATGCAAGCAGAAATTTCAGCGACACACCTAAAAGCAAATATTTATATTAAACACAAACAGAAAAAAAGCACCTGGTATTAATTCAGTCATGTTTCAACTGCTAACCTTGATATAGTTTAATGAAATCGTTTAAGCTACACTATCTATCTGTCGAGACCTATTAAACTGCAGTTGGATTCCATTAGAAAATTGTATAGCTCTTCACCCTGAATGAAGTTATTAGATTAGGTATAAATTTCCAGTGTTTCCCCTACATAGACTTAGGTGTGGCGCCGCGCCATGGCAAAATTTTCAGCGCCACGGCAACAAAATGGTAAAAATAAATTACTTCACGGGGACGAGGTGATTATTTCTTAATTGAACCTGCGCTGCCGCCTCTTAAGGAAGCAGCGGTTCTCTACTATGGAATTATATTTCAGTCAAAATTCCCAAGCGAGATTTTCAACCCTCATCTGCGCGTATTCAACAAGGCACGCACGTAATTGTTCATGCACGCATGTTCAACAACACGCGCGTTACTGATTTCAAAAGACCGATTACACAGGGTCAGTGCCGACCTTAGGCTCCTCCTCCAAACAGTCAAAAGTCTTTTACTCGCTCGCGCAGAATTTCCTTTGGAGGGCGTAGCCTCTCCTAAGATTTACTGTCACGCGTGTATGAAAGTTTCGTGTAGAGCGCGTGTGAGGTGAAATCCACATGCGTGGGTTGTTGGATACTTATGAGATGAATTCTACACGCGCATGTTGTTGAATATGCACGCATGAGCAACTACGTGCGTGCCTTGTTGAATACGCGCAGGTGAGGGTTGAAAATCTCGCTCGGGATATTTGACTGAAATATAATTCCATACTCTACTGTGAGAGATCTGCACGTGATCAAAGTGTGCCGAGAGGCGCGGGAGGGCGCATAACTGATCCTCGTTTAGTCTAGTCAGTCTCGTTAAGTGAAGGTCGAGCGCATCATGCAAGCGTAAAAGGACAAGAGAGAAGGTAGCTGTGGTTAAATTGCTTTTTGATTTTACAAGTTCAACAGGCATTTCATTAAAGATATTGATGAGAAGGACTCACGATTGTATTTTTTAAGTAATTGGCCGTAGCCATTGACTGGTAAGGCAGTAGCTAGGGTTGCCAACCGTCCCGTAAAAAACGGAATTGTCCTGTATTCAGAGAAAATATTATGCTCCGTATTGAGGTGAAAAGGAACGTGGTCCCATACTTCATCTACAATGAAAAAAAAGACACAAAGGTGGAATTATTCTGTGTCTTTAAGCTGCGCAGCTGCCTTTTCTTCTCTCATTTTCTCATCCTCTCTCTCCTGTTGCTCCTTCAATTATGAAACTGATCAATGATCAGACGATCGGCTTTTCTGTCGGAAGTCCCGTCTCTTGCTCTCGTTTGTTTATCGCCCACTTTGCGCAGAAAGAGAAAACCAGTGGATGTTGCGCCAAACAACAGCAGCACGTTTAAAGCTGCAGTAGGTGACTTGAATAAAAGTAACTTTTTTGTGATATTTCCTAAAACTGTCCATATGTCCTGAAAGTAGGAAATGAGATTTGTAATCTGTTAAAAAAAGCAGTTCAATTGGTCACGCCTACAGCCCCTACTGCCATTTGCAAGAATCCACCGCGCCCGGTAGAAAACAGCCAATCAGAGCCAGAGCAGCGTCTGATGGAGTATCTGACATCTGTCTATCACTCCTCACACACACACCGTGACCCGCCCCTCGCTACGCAACTGGCTGCAACAGCCACCTAAAGAGAAACTCCCCGTACCGCCGCTGCCAACAACAGCGTATACGGCTAAGATAACAACAAAGAAGATGACCGAGGAGGACAAAAAAGCTAAGAAGAAAGAAGTTGACCGAGCCCGAGATAAAACGAGGGTAAATATTGGGGTAGCCTTTGAGAGGTGGAGGGAGCTACGGGACCTGAAAGCGTTTAAAGAGGCTATATGCAACTTTTCCCCCAAAATAAACGTAACAGTAGCCTTTTTATTCGACTATTTATGACTCAAACATCTCCTGATGAGCATACTGACATCTTGTCAGCTCACAGTGGGTGCACCTATAAGCCTGTATCCAATTTTTTCTATTTTCTGTCGGTTCCGACTTTCCCGCGCTGTCTGCAGATGTGACGTCAAGCGCGTTCATGTTAAATGTTTCAGATCACTCTGCCACCACCGCTAGTCAGCACTCACAAGCAGTTCAGTGGATTGTGCGAATACACAGAAGAGACCAAGGACAACTCTGACACCAACAGTAACTCCACATAAGACAAAGAAAGTTAAACCCCTGACACGTGCCCAAAAAGATAGAAGATTGAGAGCAACCGGCGCACGAGCGCGTGCTGCGAGAGCGAGCAGAAAGGAAGAGCGGTTCTGTTTTTGGCCACATGGGGTCAGTTGCGAGTTTAAATTTCAGAAAATTGCCTATAGCCCCTTTAAAACAGATTCCGAGTTGGCAATGTTTCTGCTCGACAGGTAATTAATTACCCTTGCTTGATTAATATTTGTTTTGTTTTTTAGGTGGTGGTATTACAGTAAACCTCCGCAGCGCGTGCGATCATCCCTGCACTCACAGCTAATGTTGTCATATGTGGTTTTTTTAGGAAATATTCACAAAAGTTTGTTTTCTAAGTTGTGTCAGCTGATTATCTTTGGCAGTTGTTACGCCAGTAGCGGAGCCGAAGGAGGGAGGAGGGGATTGGAGGCGGGGCTTGAGTGCATCGGAGAGGGAGGGAGAGTGATGTGAAGCTTGTTTGGGTTTAAATTTTCAAGCAAAGTCTGCTCTCCTCTCTGAGTTACCTACTGCAGCTTTAATAACCTGTTAGAACTGATTTAATATGACTCTCTAGTATCAGCTGATGTTTGCTGGAGCCACAGCCGGAAAAGCTGCTGGTCATGACATCAGTTTGGATATGTGGTGAGATGGAAACATGAAAATGAAACCAGGAGATGTTCTTACTGAATCATCAGAGCTGAACAGCTGATGGAGAAACAGTTAACTGTGCAGGGGCGGCTCTAGAAAAGTTTTGCGAGGGGGCCAGTTAGGGCATTAGCAGGGAAAGGGGGGGACAAAAAAATACTTTTCTTTCTTATTCCCATTTAAAATGTCTAGCTTTTAATTAAAAAATATCTGAATCTTACAGCTAAAGTGGTCATCTGTTAAATGCACAGAAGTCCATTATCTTATATAGTAAATATTATTGAGTCTAATATATACCCTAGTAAGCTATAGTACTTTTTCATTTGGGAAGGTACCATCTGTGCAGTCTGCAATTCTGTCAAAGAAAGATTTTGAATCTATTTAATTATTGTAGAAAAATAATAGATTTCTGTGCATTCGTTTTACACGTGCATTAAATTAAAGTCGATTACGTCGATTAAGCATCATGAGGCGGCGGGTGGTTCCTTATTTTATTTGCTGGGAGTTGGCAACCCTAGCCGTAGCACTGAAGTAGACTAGTGAAGTTGACACTAGCTTAAACAATGTTGCCACAGTAACGAACGCTTTTAGCGCCACATTTTATGATTGTATTGTGTCACTGGTTACAATTTCAGATGAGCCTGCTCAAGTATAAAAAAAACAAAAAACTAAAGGTATCTGAGGAAGAGAGCTCCAGTCAGGTAAAAGAACACTAGGGTCATGCAGGATACTTTAACAATGTCAACAGTTCTGTTATGTACCTTTTTTTTAGATACATTTTTGTTGTAGGCTGTTTAAGCTAAAAAGATGTGCCTTTATTTATGTTGTTGCAGTTAAGTGAGATTGGTGTGTTCGTAATAAAACATTGACATCAAGTCTCATAACTCCTCGCAAACACATCCGGGGTGCAGCAGCCCCTGTCGGTCTCACTGAGGAATTTGTGTACAGAATACCTTATTGGCAGTTTTCAGCATTTCCACCAGTTCCCAGAAGCTTATCAGAGCTCTCTTATCGACTCTCTCCATGTAAACTCTAAAATGCTCTCTGTAACCTGGGTTACACAAAATGTCATCAAACTGGAGGATCTGCATGAAGAAGGAGAAAACAACAAACCAAGGTCTCATGTTAGCCATTTAGTTATGAACACTGAACACACACTGTTCAGATTCTTTGACATGAAATTCTTTGTATTGCTTTCATACGTCTAACCTTCTGGCTCTGTGGGTCGTCACCATCGTCAGCTCCTCCTTCCTCGCTGTTCTCATAGTTTGGTCCACCCAGCAGGCGGATGCGTTTCTCACACTGTTTCTTGGCAACAGTCAGCTGATTGATGTATCGCTTCATGTCCCTGGCCCTCAGCAGGTCTGCCTTCATGGCTGCCGACTCTTTACCTTTGCGCTCTGAATGAGGGAATGAAGAAAAGGCTGAAAGCGCCACCTTGTGTGGACAAATTAGACCAGCTATAAGAGAGTGGCCATAGAAATAAATAATCCTCGTCGCCATCAACATATTTATTAGTACTGGTGTGGCGAGGCTGATGATTCTAGAATTTCACAGCTTGTTCTGATAAGTTTTTTTTCTAAACTTTTGTCAATATTTTTTCCGTTGAGGCGTTGTTTGGACTATTATTCTGGTTGTGGAGGCTGCAGAGCTGAAAGGATTTTTGCTGTTTTACTTTTGGAAAGTTGTTACGATGCATAACCATGGTAACAAGGTATTGTTTTTACAAATGGGAGCAGATGATTAGCATCTAAAAGCTCAACTACGACCCCAAAAGTTGAAAAGGAGGCTTCTCTCTGTGGTTACAGCCAGACAGACATTTAAAGAAGAGCGGCAAAAGCAAATGAGGTGGATTAGCAGTGCTTGCCAACAAACTGATTGTGTCATTCAAGATGTGTTACTCTGAAATATTATCTCTGCTGCCCCTATATTGAGCTGTTGGCATCTCCTTACAGTCATGAGACTGTCATACAGCAACAGTCTTCAGTCAGAGGCTTCTTTAGACTTGTTCCAATGCTGACTGCTACCAGAGATACTTCCTGCCTGCAGTATCATCCAAAACGACTCTTTGAAGGTACTTGGATTATACGAGTTAAGACAACATTTAATTTCCATTTCGAAAAAATAAAGTAGTTTTTAATTGAATTTATAAAATTTATGACAAGCAGGCATTGAAGTGTTTTACAGAAGTCTATAAAAAAAATTCCATTTATCTATTAAGCCTGTCCAGCGCAAAACATTATTAGATGCATGCTGATAGGCCTGGCTAAGTAAGAAAATAAAACTTCTGTTATAGCAGATGAGATAAGCCCTCAGATTCATCTAATATAGAAAACAGTAGCTCAGGAGCCCTTTTATTACAGACTATACAAAAGTTTAATAGTTAAATGCTTCACATGAACCACTTAATTGTACCTGAGACGTCCAATTCAAAAGGATGTATGAGGACTGACTGCATGACTGTAGTGGAGCTAATTCATGCACTACTTTTCTGACAGCATTCACTGTAAGGTAATATGACATTTTAGTTAGCATAAAGATGGTATTTATAGTTATATTTAGAACAATTATATAATTATTAATCCCTTTATATTGTATTTGATTAACACGGCATTTGATACTATTGATCATACATCAGAGATCTGATTGTTCCATATGTTCCCATCAGAGCACTTCTCTCTCAGACTGCAGGTTCAGTGGTGGTTCCTAGGATTTCTAAAAGTAGAATGGGAGGCAGATCTTTTAGTTATCAGGCTCCTCTCCTGTGGAACCAGCTCCCAGCTTTAGTCCGTGAGGCAGACACTCTGTTTACTTTTAAGGCCAGGCTTAAAACTTTCCTTTTTGATAAAGCTTATAGTTAGAGTGGTTTAGATCACCCTGAGCTAGCTCTGTAGTTATCCTGCTACAGTATAGGCTTAGACTGCTGGAGGACAGACTGACCACTTTTCTTCACTCTTTTTTTCTCAGTGTTTTTCTCTCCATAGAAGATATACCTGGTCTGCTATCCTGCTTAGCTGCAATGCTATGGGTTAAATATCATGCCACAGACAATTTGTGTGTGCACAAAGATTATGCATGTGAAATGATGTTTGTAGTTGTATAAAACAAGTCGTGCTTGTAAAAAAAATCTGAACCCGCAGAAGCCTTTTGTGGCTGTGCAAGAAACCTTTGCAGAAATATTATTTGCAAACATATATATCAGTTTCGTAGTTGTGTTTTTTTTTTCTGTGTGTGCAAATTAAATTTGTACCCGTAAAAGTTTCGCCATACAAAATATCTGTACGAGTGAGACATCTCGGCCTCGTGTGCAACACTGCACCTAACGAGCTCACAAAACAAAAACCTACAACCACAAAACGTTTTTACAGATTGAAGGCCGGTGAAATTCATGCCACTAACAGCCAACCAGGAGACTGCATGCCAAACAGCCAATGACGACGTATTTTAGGGGAAAAAGAAGAATAAGCTCCCGACTTGCATTGGCCTCTATGCAGAGCCTGCAGGTGCTCGACTGCACAGGGAACGTTTACTAATTTTTTATATATATATATATATATATATATATATATATATATATATATATATATATATATATATATATATATATATATATAACACAGCAAATATAAACCCTTTTCCATTGATCTTACTACAACACATAGTTGTTTAAATGTTTTATAAGTAATTTTAGGAATTTTTTTCATCACTCAAAAAACTAATAGTATGTGCAACAACAAATTACATGTTGTAGTGCCAGGAAACTCATAGCACACATATACGGTCTCCCCTTGTGCATACTACAACTCATACTTTGGTAAAATAGGCTCAAAATTCATTTTGGTGATATTTTAGCATTCAAACACTTATTAAATGTGCAATAACTACACTATTACATGGTGTGGTGTCAACAAATTCACAGGACATATAAACCACCCTCCCTTGATCATACTACAACTCATACTTTGGGAAAATACGCCAGAAATTCATTTTAAGGATTTTCTTATTATGAAAAACCAAATTACATATGAAGAAACAGATAGCTCATGCTTATGTTGATTTTTTATTTATTTTTTGCTACATATGGCATATAAATCATTAATGTCTTCAATACATTTACCAACAGACTGTTAAGGACACCAGGTGACATTGTACTATATAACTGTGTTGTCTGCGTAGCTATTATAAGTAATGTTCTTTATAGTATCAGCTTTTCTTTTTTAATAAATTGGGAAAAATTTCTACGTTTCTGTTTTTTCCTGTCAAGATAGGGTGCCGAGTGTACAATAATGAGAAAGAAAATGAACTTTTTGATTTTAGCAAATGGCTGCAATGAAACAAAAAGTGACAAATGTAAAGGGGTCTGAATACATATATATACACACACAATTTTGTTGACACTACACCTGTCCTATGTGAAGGAATTGAATATTTCTTTGTCGTATTTTTTCGGTGTTGCAATTTGTAGACGGTCCCTTCGCTGTCGCGGACCAGCAGGCTCTGCATAGAGGCCAATGCAAGTCTCCCCGCACGGAGGACGGCTCGTTTTGAGTAAAATACGATTCTAATAAAATCAAATACGATAGTAGCTCGCAGTCTAACTTGCTGTGATTGAAATGATGTGTCGGTTTTGTAATAGCAATGCTCCGATGATAAGTTATTGATCTGCAAAAGCCGTATCTGTGAATATTTTTCTAACTTTTCGGAGCCTATTCTTCTTTTTCCCCCAAAAGACGTCGTCATCTGTCATTGGCTGTTTGGCTTGCAGTATGCAGTCTCCTGGTTGGCTGTTAGTGGCATGAATTTGACCGGCCTTCAATCTGTAAAAACATTTTGTGGTTGTAGGTTTTTGTAGGATTTTGTTTTGTGAGCTCCTAGGTGCAGTGTTGCACACGAGCCCGAGATGTCTCACTCGTACAGATATTTTGTATGGCGATACTTTTACGGGTACAAATTTAATTTGCACACACAGAAAAAAAAAACACAACTACGAAACTGATCTACATGTTTGCAAATAATATTTCTGCAGACAAAGGTTTCTTGCACAGCCACAAAACGTTTCTGCGGGTTCAGATTGTTTTTACAAGCACGACTTGTTTTATACAACTACAAACTTCATTTCAAATGCAAAATCTTTGTGCACGCACAAATCGTCTGTGGCATGATATTGAACCCATACAATGCCCTGTTGGATGGGGGCAGCGACTGGGATGATGCTCCCAGTAACTGAACATCCTCCGTGTCCTGTTATCAACTTTTTACTTGCTTTAATATAGAAAGTACTCTTACATCAGTTCTTTCTGTGTTTCTGCTCTGTCTTCTTGAACCCCCAGTTGGTCGTGGCAGATGGCCGCTCCTACTGAGCCTGGTTCTGGTGGAGATTTCTTCCTGTTAAAGGAGAGTTTTTCCTCTCCACTTTTGCTACATGTTTGCGTGTGAAGGATTGCTGGGAAGTCAACAACAACGCAGGCGACTGTCTACTGTTGCTATATGTTTGTTCAGTAGGAGTAAATGCTACAAGTCAATGACTTGATGCAATCAGCTGGGTTTTCTTAGAACATCTTTAAACTGATTGGAATGTCTATACAGTGGCTTGCAAAAGTATTCGGCCCCCTTGAACTTTTCCACATTTTGTCACATTACAGCCACAAACATGAATCAATTTTATTGGAAATCCACGTGAAAGACCAATACAAAGTGGTGTACACGTGAGAAGTGGAACGAAAATCATACATGATTCCAAATTTTTTTTACAAATAAGTGAAAAGTGGGGTGTGCGTAATTATTCAGCCCCCTGAGTCAATACTTTGTAGAACCACCTTTTGCTGCAATCACAGCTGCCAGTCTTTTAAGGTATGTCTCTACCAGCTTTGCACATCTACAGACTGAAATTCTTGCCCATTCTTCTTTGGAAAACAGCTCCAGCTCAGTCAGGTTAGATGGACAGTGTTTGTGAACAGCAGTTTTCAGATCTTGCCACAGATTCTCGATTGGATTTAGAGCTGGACTTTGACTGGGACATTCTAACACATGGATATGTTTTGTTTTAAACCATTCCATTGTTGCCCTGGTTTTATGTTTAGGGTCGTTGTCCTGCTGGAAGGTGAACCTCCGCCCCAGTCTCAAGTATTTTGCAGACTCCAAGAGGTTTTCTTCCTAGATTGCCCTGTATTTGGCTCCATCCATCTTCCCATCAACTCTGACCAGCTTCCCTGTCCCTGCTGAAGAGAAGCACCCCCAGAGCATGATGCTGCCACCACCATATTTGACAGTGGGGATGGTGTGTTCAGAGTGATGTGCAGTGTTAGTTTTCCCCCACACATAGCGTTTTGCATTTTGGCCAAAAAGTTCAATTTGGGTCTCATCTGACCAGAGCACCTTCTTCCACATGTGTGCTGTGTCCCCCACATGGCTTGTGGCAAACTGCAAACAGGACTTCTTATGGTTTTCCTTTAACAATGGCTTTCTTCTTGCCACTCTTCCATAAAGGCCAGCTTTGTGCAGTGCACCACTAATAGTTGTCCTATGGACAGATTCCCCCACCTGAGCTGTAGATCTCTGCAGCTGGTCCAGAGTCACCATGGGCCTCTTGGCTGCATTTCTGATCAGCGCTCTCCTTGTTCGGCCTGTGAGTTAATGTTTGGAATCATGTATGATTTTCGTTCCACTTCTCACGTGTACACCACTTTGTATTGGTCTTTCACGTGGAATTCCAATAAAATTGATTCATGTTTGTGGCTGTAATGTGACAAAATGTGGAAAAGTTCAAGGGGGCCGAATACTTTTGCAAGCCACTGTACAATTGAACTGAAACTGACAACTTTTCTTGTAAAGTGCCTTGAGATTACATTTGTTATGAATTGAAGCTATATAAATACAATGAATTGAATTGATCAATGCTTATTAACCTCAAAATGACAGGATTAGCAGATTAGTTCAATTGAAGGTCAGCAGCGGTTTGACTAATGGAAAAAATAAAGTATATAAAAAAATCTTTTGGGGGGTTTACAGATGACAAGCTTCTGCTTTGACTTTTAAACTATTATCAAAGTGCATAATCTGTGAAGTGGGTTATTCGAAATAAGGTACTTTACAACCAGAATAAAACTCAATTTGTTATTTTCTTGGAGTCTTTAACAAAAATAAAAAAACATGATTTAAAAAGTGCTTAATGAATAGAGTTACATTGGAAAGACAGTTCAAAATTAAGCTTGAAGGGGATATTCTATGACAAATCAGAAATATCATATTGAATAAAGAAATAAGTATGGATAAGTACTGCAATATATTTTCCCCAAATTGAATTGAAAATAGATATAATTGTCCTGACTTTATCTGCATGGACTGGGACTCCCTAACTTCCCTGAATAAGTAGGAGATGTAAATTTGTTTGCCTCCAACTAGATGAGGTCACTCAGGAATAATGGAAAATGACAACCCCCTCATGTACAGTGTTTAGTAAGAGAAGAAGGTAACACTGGTTAGTAGTTAGCCGTTTATTGTTTTAGAAAAACCTGCCGTTCTGTTGATCTCTTTTTACCTTTTTGCTTCTTGAGCTGAGGCAAGCTACTGATGGTGGTGGCGTGGATAATTTCTACCACTATCTGATACCTGCGGAGAGATGGAGACCAGTACAGGCTGTTCAATGTGAATAAACAATATACTAGAACACCTATCCTGAAAGGATACAGCATAATTACAAGGACATGTTCTATTGCTTTGGATAAAATGTGTTAGAAGTCGGTCAGTATGTAGCCAATTATTTCCCAAACTAATGACAATAAATCAGTATCATGTCTAACCCCCTTTAGATCTACCATATTGCTTTAGAGACAAGCTCTGTTCCCATGGAAACCTCAGAGCAGCAAAAAAATATTTGTGATCAAGCAGTCTGTTGCTGAGTTTATACACACAGCATGGTGCATTCAGAGAACGTCTGTGCAGGTACAGAACATTCTGAGTTTAATGAGGCCGTGCGTGTGTGAATAGATGTGTGTGTGCAGCCGCTGCTATACCTGAGTTGTTTGAGGAAATTGACATCAGCAGAAGTTGATATCAGTTTGATGAAGTCTTCATAAGAGGCAGCGTAGGTGTAGGCTTTTTTCTGCTGCTCAGCCTGCTGCTCCCTCTGCTCCAGCTGAGACAGCAGCATCCTGTTTATCGAGTCTGGATCACTGAGCACCTCCACCAGAGGCTTCAACACTGCAACACAAGAACATCACAGTGTTTTGGTGCTGGGAGGAAGCTGAGCTTTGTCCCCCCCGCAGAGGGGGGGGGGGGGGGGGTGGACAAAATGTGCATATATTCCATCCAAACACAGAACAGATTGCAGTTCAATCCAACTTTCTCCAATTCCATTGGGTTCAGATCCAGATCAGTATCCTGGTGATGTTTAATTAGAGGTGAAACTAGACTGATACTAAGAGTTAAACGCAACTGATTTAATTGGGAGGCTGAGTGTGTGAGTTGCTCCTGAAACAAACCATCTCCAACTAGGTTTATTGAGGCTTGCGCAAAAAAAAAAAAAAAAAAAAAAAAAAAAGAGAAGACGACTGAAGGTGTTGTTGTTTAACAGTATTTTAGATATTGGCAGTGGATATAATGCACAAGGAGTCCCAGCAGGATTTCACCTTAAAGGAGGTTTATGCTGAGTCAACTCAGTATTACAACACAGCATAGCAGTATTAACAGCATCCTTTGTCCATCTCTGTTCTCAGTTAAGATACACACTGGGCTTGTGTCCTTTATTTCTCTGTTCACATAGTGAATCATAGCTCTAAAGCTGTGTGGATAATGGATGTTTTTTTATTTTGTCCATTACTCACATGGTTATCTCTGAATAAACATAAACAGAGGTTACAGCTCAGAATTCACAACTACACCCAGTTAGTTAAACCTTCTTTTCAGATCAGACATCTACAAAACAACGAAGATGGATCAGATGGTCTTTTTTAGTTTCACTTAAAAAAAAATTTTGAATCTTTTTTTAAATTCTTATTCAGTCTTCCATTCGGTAGAGATAATGAAGCACGGCAGTACCTTTGGTTGTTATAACTTCTGTCAGGCAGCAGCGTAGCGTGTGCGACTTGGCGTCCTTTTGTGGCAGCAGACATAGCAGCAGGATTCTCGCTACACAGCGCAGGAAGGCCATCTCCGAGTCGGGACTGACCAAACAGGGATGAAGGGGAAACGGACGAGCAGCTTCCTCTGGTCTTTGGACCCACACAAAAAATAAACAAAGGGAGAGATTAGGGTGGGGATGGTGCTACAGCCAAACAATTACGTATTCACTTTGGCCTTTCACTGCAGCGTTTCAACTCTTCTTTTTCTTGAATGAAAGGATCTCACAATACAAACTTTAGCCATTTTTAAAACGGTGAAGTTTCACTGAGCCAAAAAAAAGGGTCGTAATTTTGCATAAAGGATCAAATGTATCAATCAGGCGTAAGAGTGATGGCAGATGGCCGCTCACACTGAGCCAGGATGAACTGGAGGCTTTCTGAAGAACTAGACGACATTGTCTAACTCATACCGGAATGAATGTCATTGACTATGAAGCTGTCAGATTGGACTGAGTTGACCATGTATCACTGTGTACAGACCCTTTCCAAAAAATTTGAATATTATGGAAAAGTTTATTTCCGTAATTCCATTCAAAACGTTAAACTTCCATAGACTATAGACTCAGAGCCCACAACTTAAACGATTTCAAGTATTTAGTTGTTTATTTGTAATTTGGGCTTTTAGCTCATAAAACCCATGAAAACAGAATTTCAAAAAATTAGAATACTGAGAAGAAATCAGCCCAAATTTTACAGGGGATGAATGTTTGAATGCCACACATTACTCATCTACTAAACTCAAATCACCTGCACAGCTTTTCCCAGGTGAGATTAAATTGCTTCACTTTGGTTCAATTGTCTCTGTTCGGTTCAATATGGGGAAGACTGCAGACTTTGATCCCCTCCATAGGATGGGTAAGCCACACAAGTTCATAGCTAAGGATGCTGGCTGTTCACAGAGTGCTGTGTCCAAGCATATCAATGGAAAGTCTAGTGGAAGGACAAAATGTGGCAGGAGAAGATGCACCAGCAGAAGAGCTGATCGTGGGCTTCAGCGGATTATCAAACAGAAGATTCACCACATTCAGACGTATCCGGGAGATGGGCTAAAACTGACGGGTCCCTCGGGTCAAACCCCTTCTGAGCCTGAGCCAACGTAGGAAGTGTCTCAACTGGGCCAAGGAGAAGGAGGACTGGACTGTTGGCCAGTGGTCCAAGGTCCTCTTTTCTGATGAAAGTAAAGTGTGCCTTTCATTCAGGAATCTAGGTCCAAGGGTTTGGAGGAAGACGGGTGAGGAACAAAAACCAAGCTGCTTGAGGTCCAGTGTGAAATATCACCAGTCAGTCATGATTTGGGGTGTAATGTCCGGTGCAGGTGTTGGTAAACTCTGCTTTCTTAAATCCAAAGTCACTGCATCAGTCTACCAGAATGTTTTAGAGGACTTCATGATTCCTTCTGCTGAGGATCTGTATGGAGATACAAATTTCATCTTCCAGCAGGACCTGGCCTCTGCCCATACCTCCAGAAGCACCAAAACCTGGTTTGATGCCCATACCATCACAGTGCTTGACTGGCCAGCCAACTCGCTGGCCCTAAACCCCATTAAGAGTCTATGGAGTATTATCAGGAGGAAAATGAAGGGCACCAGACCCCAAAAAAAGAGGAGCTGACAGCAAGCATCAAGGAAATCTGGGCTTCCATAACTCCCAGGCAATGCCACAGGGTGATAGCCTCAATGCCACGGTGCATTGAGGCAGTGATTAAGGTAAACGGATTATCTGCCAAGTATTGAAGATTGACATATCGTTTTGAAAGTAACATATTTTGATTGATTCGATGAGATCCTAATTTATTTCTTTTTCTCTGCAAAAACTGAGAAGTAAATGGTGATTTCTTCACAGTATTCAAATATTTTAAAATCCTGTTTTCATGGGTTTTATGAGCTGGAAGCCCAAATTATATACAAATAAACAACTAAATACTTGAAATCGTTTAAGTTGTGGGCCCTGAATCTATAATCTATGGAAGTTTAATGTTTTGAATGGAATTATGGAAAGAAATAAACTTTTCCATGATATTCTAATTTTTTGGAAAGGGTCTGTATAAACTGTACTTTTAATGAAGTGCCTTTGCGACGACATTGGTTGTGGAAGCACTATAAAATAAACAGAATTGACCTGAATGGATATCATGCTAATGGTGAGTGTATGCCAACTTCTGAAACAGACAGTACCATTTCTTTCAGTCTGAGCTTAATGTCAAATCAGGTTATACAGGGTACAGTTGTCATGACACATCTAACACTGTACCACATTTATTTTATTCTTTAGCTGACACATCTCTACGTTTCCAAAACTTGACAGGACACGACGCACTGCGGCTACTCTCGCTGTTCCTAACATATCGACAACGAGGGGAGCCAGACGTCACTGTGGTGTGATCAAATTGTGAGCTTCACTCGACTTGTCTGGATAATAAAACCAGACGATGCGTGAATCACCCCTCTGTCTGTCCCCTCAGTCTTCTTCTGTGTATATTGCTGAGGTTAGTGAGCTTTTAATTTCATTTACGCTGCATCAAATTGATGTAATTTCACTCCATCAGTGTGCGTGAAATTACAGGGGACACTGGTGGGTGTAAATATTTTTTCAACAGCAATTCAAAAGTGGAAAATGGCTGTTCTGAATACCAACAATGAGTCATACATCGGAATAAAGAAAAATTGTACAGAGAAGCTTTGAGGACCAGCACTAAAACCGGTCATATTACTGTAATTAGCCTTATATGTCAGAAGAAATATAGCAATTCCTACAACTACCATCAAACGTCCATCTGTGTACCTTCCAGATGCAGCCTTGAGGTCAGTGAAGTGGGAATGAAGGATACGGACGCTGTCGTAGCACACTACGTTGACGACGTCTATGTCAGCGAGCCTGGATCTCAACTGGCCAATCATCTGCCACCAGTCCTCCAGCAGCATGGAGTACAGCTGGCCCTCATCGTGACTCAGGGGGATGTACCAGGACAGGATGTAGTCTCTGTAGGCATAGTCGAACACTGGGAAGAGGAAAAGGGGAGGATTCCAGCGCAGGTTTGATTCGATTACCAAAAACATTCCCTAGAGAAAGCTGCAGCAAGACAAACAGTTCGATGTAATGCAGTGCTTTAATATTTTTTATTTGCCAGCCCTAACACCTATAACTTGTGTTTTTACCAAACCATGGGTTTTAACCGCACACAATTAGGCATACAGGTTTCGTTTCCTCAAAAGGCCAGATGCAGCGGACGCAGCGAGGTGTGAAAGGGACAGGTTAGTTTGTCACAGCGATGACTCATAAGAGCAGACAACCTCTCATATATTGACATGATGACGGACGGACTGTAGGAGGAAACCAGAGGAGCTGGAGACAACGGTACTCGGCTGTAAAAGAGGCTGCTGGCTGATTATCAGGAGCAATTTGTGGTGTTATTAGAGGAGCTAATTAAAATTATTGAGTTATATCAAAGGAAACTTTGATAATAGCACTCATATTGTGAGGGTCTTTTTTGTTCTAGAGGACTGTGAGACCCTCATCTGTTTGCACAGTTTCTATTTTATGATGCATTGTTTTTAAAACAAGCACAAAGGCTCTCTCCATTTTAAAAGACACCTCTCACCCACTACGCTGTGAGTTCCATCTTCTCCCATCAGGATGACGATACAGAATGACACAATGTAGAACAAATCGTTTTAGGAACCGTTTTATCCCCACTGCTATAACCCTCCTGAAGAAGTTCTAGCTTTTATGTTTATGTCTTATGTGGAAATGTCTATGTTTTAAATGTTTATGACTCATCTACTGCAAAGCAAATGTAACTTCAGGTACGAAGAAAGTCTGAATTGAATTTTTTTCTACTTTTTATAAATATGTTGTGTATTAATGCTAAAATACAGTCTGTAAATATTTTTAAATAATCCTACTTAGTTGCATATTCCTCAAACCTCCGTATGCGGTTTTAATTTTTTTAATTTTTCTTAACCCCACAGAACTTTAGTTGTGGAATTTTGTCCTTAATGTACATATGTTATTATTCTTAATTCTTTTTTATATTTGTTTATCATGTGAATTTAATGCTTCTATTACATGTCACTTTGCTGCTGTTACACCTGAATTCCCCCCTCTGTGGGAAAATAAAGGATGATTCTTATCGACGTTAAGATAAATATAGCAGTAACCTCTACTTCTGATATAAATATTTAATGACCACTCACAACAGGAAGGGCAGATTTTAAAAAAGCAACTTTAAATGGTGTTCTTAAACAGATTCATATCAGAGATCATAAAAGCAAACTGAAATCTGTATCGGCAGCCCAGAGCTTTACAAAAACCCAAAGGTCGGATTCAAACCTTGGAGCATCTTTAGATTATGATTTGTTTCATTATAAAACAACTCCAGAGGATGCAAGCTCCTATTCTACATAAAGCTAACGTACTAGGGGTTTTGTATACAAACGTTCAGTAAAGGAGGTACATTTCAACCACTGTAGGGCATCAAGTGCTACATGTTGCTGTTTTCTGAGATTTATAACTGCACACTGAATGCTTTCTCAAGATATTTCTGTCTGAACTACATGCAGAAGGAAACAACATGATCCCTCTGCCACTCGCTGCCTGTCGGCTAATGCTAGGTGGGGTAACTTTTAGCAGGATGTTTGTGGTCTTCAGAATGGTCTGGTTTGTCTGTTTCAGTGTTGTATTCGAGTGTCTGCCTACAGTCTTTTGGACAGTACTGCTAAAAATAACGCAAAGTTTGTATTACAATAAGGGCATCAGTGCACCAGATGAACAGAGACAGAGCTTCCTTAAACTTCACAATAAGAGCTTCAAACATAATATTTATGCACTCAAAACTTCAAAAACGCACAATTTCCAGACAAAAAAACTGCTAACAGACAAGTTTTTCCTTTTATGTAGCTTGTGAAAACACAAAAGTAGTGAATATGGCTAAACAATATATCGCAATATCACTGCAATAAGTGTTAGCTGGTTATTTATGCACCATGCATTCAGGCACTCGATGTCTATAGTATCTTTGGTGACTGTTTTACTGCACCATAACTACTTTAGAAGGTCATGATCCAAACCAGAGCACATGTTGTTCCCTTGGTTTGAGCACTGGACTGCACAGAAACACAGACAAAGTCATCAGATCACTCACAGAGCAAAAGCATCTAACGCCATCACCTGCCAGTCACACTGGAGCAAATCCCCTTCTTCTACTGTGTAGGCGTTTGTTAACTCAGTATAAATCCTGGAGCCATCTGCTGCTTGGCAGGAGCGCACACACACACACAGCTACGCTCATTGTGTGTGTGTGTGTGTGTTTGTGGAAATGCTTCAGCGTGTCGTCACCAGGATTTTTACTGATCTAACAGTGGGTCCCCGCCCATCCGTCGGAATGTTATTATGACGGAAAACCTCATAGCGCTGCCAACTACAGCAGCCAGAAACCTCCATGACAATGACACAGCTCTCTGCAGCTCCATGAACTGGCAGCTCTTCAGAACAAAGAAGCAACAAAGTAGTAAAGCTTTTAGGAATTACACTATATCTTTGGTAAATGTCTGCCACAGCAGCAATATTAATATCGGATATAGGTACCTGCGACCCAAATTTCCCAAATGTTCATATCGGTGCACCCCTAGTTTCAGGAAATCAGCTGGTAAACCATCTCAGACATTTTGTTTTTTGCATGATGGCGATGGAACATTCACTGGCTGATTGTAAATATAATTAATCTCTGATTTAACTCAATGGAAGCCAAGATATCTAAGAATCTAGCTAAAAGAAAACTGGATTTTCTTTTCTACGAAATGTGGAGACATGCTTGGGGTGTACTCGTGCTGCAAAGAGCGAGCAAGAATCCTACTTTCAAGAGATAACAGGAAGGCTGAACCGAGTATGGAAGACTTAATTTGAGCTTTGCATCTTCTGTTATAAACCATAACAGATCTGAAAATACTTTATAAGATTATACATGCTCCTATTTTAAATAACTATACATTTATCATGCCAGGAGATAGATAGATAGATAGATAGATAGATAGATAGATAGATAGATAGATAGATAGATAGATAGATAGATAGATAGATAGATAGATAGATAGATAGATAGATAGATAGATAAGAGAAATCTGAACCATCTGAAATCGGTATTGGGAAGGCAAAACTTCACAAAAACTTACAAATCTCTAATCTGTGCATGTCTCACGTTTAAATAGCTGTTGTAAGTCCAGGCAAAGCGTTTTCGCCCAAAACACTAAAACTTGTAGGGCTGTCAAAGAGCTCATATTTTTATATGTGTAAAACATGGAGGCCGGAAAACACCTCAGAAGTAAACGCGATTAATTACCTTCCTTCAGGGCTTTGTCCACATTGTGTGACACCACCACTCTTCTGCTCAGGCTCAACTCCTGGGCAGGCACCGAAAACCGACCCTGAGGAACGACAAAACCACCAGGTCACTTCCCTTCAGCCTCAGATGGGGAAAGCAGGAGGGGCTGAAGAGAGTAGCAGTTAACGGTTTATAAAACATGCGGGGAAAACTGCATTCCTGATGGACGAGGCAGCTTCGCATCTGTCAGCAGCTCACGCGACATGTCAACTGCCTCCGCCGATCTCCCACCAGTGTCAACATCGATAAGTCATCGCCACAGAGCAGCGAACGAGGCAGATGAAAGACAAGCCAGCTGCAAACAGCATCATCTTTCCTAAAGGATGAATAATTATTAACTGTGTGCAGAATAGAAAAGAAGCAGAACGGCATATATTCATTAATAATAGATCAAGATTGAGAGAGGAAAAAAAAGCAAGAACAAAGAGAGAACACGAATAGCCAGAGGGAATAACTGGGAATAAGTCATCTGAGTGTATGAAAAACAAAACAAAAAACATTAAAAAAAATAAAAAAGTGTATGTGAAATATTTATTCTTTTGATCTATACAATATAAAGCACAGTACAGTAGTGGCTTTGTATTGTGTGTCATGTGATCCAAAGAAATAATTAGTGCTTTTTTGTTGTTGTCAGATGCTGATGTGTCAAGAAGCTTTACTAAAAATATGTTCTCTATAAAATGGGTTCTGCATGGTGGTGTTTATTATTATTATTAAAGGAGTTATCTTCCTACCATCAGCCTGTTGAAGAACTCCAGACGAGCAGCTGACTGTCTTCTGTTTCGGTCAAAGCAGCTGACTTTCAGGGGGCTCTTTCTGACCAGTAGAACGAAGCTCCCGGCCAGGAAGCAGAGTAAGGCGAATGAGACATAGATGAAAAGCTTCAGCAAGAAAGAGGTGAGAGTCAGGCCTCCCCAGGCCAGCTGAAACGCAACTGCCGCCACCACGCCCAGGCAGAACGCCGGGACGACCCGGAAAGAGGAGCCGCCGGTGGAGTCGGGACGGCCAGACATGGGCTCCTCTTCTCCTCCGGTGCTGCTGCTGCTGCTGCTTCTACTTCCTCCAGCCAGCGGCGTAGTGCTAGTCGAGGGGGTGGGCATGCTGCGACCCCAACATCCATATACGTGTCACTGCTTGTTAGGCTGCAGCTCTGCAAGTCCCCGCGGCAGGTATACGGTGTGCACTCCGGTATTCCATCGACTACAGGACTGGCTCCAAGAAGAGGCATCCCCGCTCTGACATCTCCTCCTCGAGCCGCGCCGCTATGTCTTCCCCGCTCCGAGCATCGGGCCAACCGGTGGCAACAGGCACCGAGCTCCGCCTGCAACAACACTCCGGACGGGAAACGCACCGCGCTTGTCTTGGAAATGGCAACAGTCTCCCGGTGAGCAGACAGAGAGACCCAGGGTGATGAGATGGATGAAGTGACAAAAACCGTCACCTTGGAGACAAATAGGCGGAAGAGAAGCCCAGTGACTATAAAGAAACTACACTAGAAAGATTTGTAGCTAAAAAATAACAATGAAAGGCAACATTGTCGCGCTAAACTGCACAGAAAACAACCAGAGTGTGATTAAAACTGGTGTACAGTTGAGCAGAAAGTACACTGACGGAAGGTAGCCAACTAGCTTGCTCGCTTAGTAACCAGTTCAACATTAGCTAATGTTAGCTTACTCACCTCGCGCTAAAAAGAGTTTTCGACAAGAACCTTACGGGCCTGTTTTCCGAACAGTTACAAATCAAACTGTTTCAACTGGCCGAGCGAACACATCATAATGTCACTACATGTATTTTGTTAAAGACCGACCGACAGCACCGAGAGACAAAAACAACTGTTATTCTGCTTAAACCTGACCAGCGAGCTCTCTCAACGTGAAGCGGTGTCAGCCAATGAGCGTTGGCGATAGGCGCTGACGTCTCGCCCGTTTTGATCTTCGCACAGTTCGAAAGGGCGGGGACATCAAGCCTGAACACAGCAACCGATTAACCGGTAGACGTGCCGCCCACCCCAGCGGCTATCCGTATCATTTTATCAAGCGTACCAAAACATAATGGCTAGTGCCTCGCATATGTGACGACAATTTTTTTGTCTCAGACAGCGTTCACAAATGCGCCATTCAACGTCAATATAAGTTAATGTTTTTTTTACTTGAGCGATGAGAAATCATATTTAAGTTGTATCTATATTAGATATATTATCACACATTACTTTCTTAGAATATTCGAGCGTTTTATAAAGCTAAAATACCAGGACTTCATTGTTATTGACAGACTGGAAGATTTGGAAACGCATGTGTACAAATTAAAGGTCATTGTTTGGCCCAGAGGCGCAGTAGCCTAATCTTTTAAACACCCACACAGTAGCATTTTAGACACATATTAGATGTATGATTTCGTAATTAAACAGAATCATTTGAATAACTAATAAATGTTAGACTTTTGTTTTTTGGCCCATTTAGGTCACTCTATTGCAAGTAACTGCATTGAGAACATCCTCCATATTCTCTTGAATGAATGGCATCAAGCAGCCTGTGTGAGGTAGCCTGTATTGGGTTCTAACTGACCAAAATGATCTGAAATTGGAAAGGTACGAACATTAAAGGTAACTGTCAACCTTTTCTGCCAGAAACACTCAACATTGTGTTGATTGTGTACATAACAATGTGGGTATTACCGTATTAGGGTCATTCTACAGAAAAGGTGGAATCTGGGTGATGAAAATTTATCATAGTGCATGATACACCACTGTGTATACATACACCATTCAGCAGCACTTAATTTTGCCATACCTGACAAAAATAAAAGTAAAATGTAATAATAATAACAATTACAATATAAAAACACTTTCTTTCTACGTCTAATGGTGCTTATTTCCAAAAGAATAGTCAGTTCTTACGAGGCAAAAGAGTAACCCCAGTTATGATAACACCAGTGACAATTTTGAGAAAAAGCTATGATCTCAATAAAATGGCAGCCATATGTCAGACCACATGTCATCAGCCAATATCAAATTTACATTACTCTTCAATATATTACATATTTATGCAGAAATCTTCATTCACAGAGAAATTGAATGGGTAACACAAATGAATGACTTAAGAGCTTCGGCCAAAACTGGAAGACAATATCACATTTTAAACAAAAAAAGGAAGAGTTATCTTGCTTACCTTAATCTTGTGTCCACTGTACTTTATTAAATGCTTGATCCAGGAAGTTGTTCAAGGTCAATTGTTTATATCAAATTAAAGCTCATTTTGTGTTGCAAACACCAATGATGCAGTTTTGTGTGACTGCTGTTTCTTTGATATTATTAATAATTATTTCAATTTTTTTACTATATGAAAGTTCTACTTAGTGTTTGAAAGTTATCTCAATGATAATGAGTTATAATTTTTTAGAAACGAAACTTTTTTTTATGTAAACTTAGGGTTTCACTTCCATGCATGATGACTGTGAGAGTAGAATTCCCTGAACATGATAGTACAATTAAGTTGCCATTTTTCTTTTTTTTTTCCGTTTATCTCCTTGAATCATTACAAAGACAGTCTTTATTAATGAAATATCTATAATGGAGGTGATTTTAGGTTAACTGGGCATATTTAAGTATCTGCAAGAGCCTGTGACAGTGCTTTCCACCTTTTCTGTAGAATGTCCCATTAGGAATGTGATCTTCAAAACATATTTCACATTTTCTACATCGAAAGCCATCAAAAGTTAACCAGAATCACCTCATGAACAAATAACATTCTATCACAAATATAATTCTTTCCAAAATAAATTACTTTGTCTTTATGACTGAGGTGTATGGGGCTGCATCTCCAAATATTCACAAGTAAGCTATATTTTTTATTCTGGAATGAACATTGTGGATATCTTAATAAACTTGTGCAAAGAACAAACTGCCATGTTGGGCATATACAGTCCTTATGGTTATGCCAGTATGTTTCATTTAAGATATTCAAAATGAAAACCATTTTTTTTAGAGATCTAGAATATGTAGTAATTTAAATGACAAAAGTGGTAGATTACTATGGTAATTAGAGATAGGAGGGGAGTTTTATTATCTTGCAACAGCCTTCTGGGCTGTTCTAGGCATCTGTAGTTATTTATATTCTAGGAGTAACCGAAATCACAAAAATCTACAGCTATTGATCAAACGAACCCAAATCTTACTGCTCTTGAAGCAAATGAGTAGAACGACATTTCAAGGAGATTGCAACAGTGAACACAAGATTAGATTTGCTTCTAGCAACAAGCAACAACAAACTACAAGTAGGGCTTAGAATAATATTAGAAATAATGGAAATCAGATGTACTCATGCTTATGTTTTGCTTTGGCCCTCATTTAGAATCCATCCACCTCTGCAAACATGATCATCAAGCCACACATTACAGTATCAGAACATGGTCATTTTATAGACCACCTGAAATTCTCTAGCTGAAAGATGTCCTGTTTTAATTTGTGAAATGAATCAAAAGCAAGACAAAGTACCACCATAACCTTCAATAAGAGCGACCCATTTTATTTCTCTATGTATTTATTTGCAAATACATTTGATGAGGATTTTTGGATAAGCGCAGCTCTTGACAGGGTAGTTTTGAAATAAGATAATTTACCACTCTGTTATACAGAGAAACTACAGTACACTTGTTTAGTCAATTACAGCTGTGATAATAGCTCCTTTCAGTCCAGTTTTTACCATTACTTGTCTGTAACACTAACATCAGACTTCCTTTTTTTGCCTTCAAAACACACAGCTGGATGCAACTTCCTCTTGCAACATTCAAGTCTCTAAAACTGACCAAAACTTTCACATGCCCTCATCTGTATCCCTTACTTGTGCCGTATCAAGGTATGCAAATCAGCTTCTGTTTATCTACATTCCTCCCATGTAAAAATTACACTTTTAAAAATGACCCCTCCTTAAAAAAACTGCCTGATCGAATATCTAGATGCTTTTGTGTTATCAGGAAATTCCCATTGCAGCTTTAAGTACTATAAAGATATGTTAGAATACAAAGTATTTTTTTCCATTTAGTCATCATTTGATAAAGTAAACTTCACCTAGGGAGGTGACTTGAGAGAAACTGTAATCTGGTCGTTAGTGAGATCAGTTTTGTACTCTACAGGTCTCAGCTTCATGACGCTGGTCTTTAGCGAGTACCACCACCCTCTCCAAGGGTACCAGACCACACCGTCATCTGTGGAAGCACTGTAGTGCCCAGTGGGATAGTAGATGCCATTGAGATTGGCCGAGTGGCATCTACAGAAAATCAAAACGAACATGTACTTGTTAATTTCATTTGAAGTCGTAAATGCGTATTTTTGTGTGGGCTTCTTGATGGTGCATCCCGTACTTATTGAACCACCAGCCTCCTTTGTCTTCCTGAGCGCAGTTCCCTTTGTAGTTGTCATTGTCCTGGTCATAGGTGCTGAATTTCATTCCCTGGTGACTGGCCCATTTGGACTCAGGAACCTGATAGCTTCCAGTCAAAGCATCTCCAGCAGTGCCGACATAGACTCCAAAGGTAAGGCGGTAGTGATCCTACTGACAGAAATAAAAGAATAATGACTTGCATGAGGTTAAAGAGATAGTTCTAGATGTCAAAGACCAAAGTGGATTTCTTTGATCCCAGGTCTCTAAAACGTCATAATGGTCAAAGGAAGCCTTTGAGATATTGTCACATTTGTATTGGGCGGTTATTTCTACAAAAACTTACTTTAATTAGGATTCCTGGGTAGGAGGCAATGCGCCAATAATAATCATGCAGTGTAAAAGACTGGAACCATAGACATCCAAAAGACCCCCCGAGCTAGGGAGCCCCAGGGAAACCAACGCAGGGCTGACCGCACACCCCAAGAGAGGAGCAGAGGAGAGCCCCTGGTTAACATCCAGCAGCTACAATGCAGGGGCTGGGGGGGCCGCAGTTACGATCTCTCAGGCTCCGCCAGCAACTGGCCACGCCAGGGTAGATCCAGCCATGGATCCGGAGACCTGAGGGCACACCACCCCCCGACCAGGGACTGGCCAATGGGGGCCCCCCACTGCTAGGCCGCGGGGGACATGGCCAGCCGATGGCCAACATGCACCGCCGCCATCCCAGGCCAATCCCCACAGCCAACATCTCAATGCACCCGTCTCAATCTTGTACTATTTGGTACCATGAGCTTTTCACTGATGCTGCTATTGTATTTGTATATCTATTTGTTGGTTTTGTAGTTCTCAGTTTGCCTTGTTTGATTTGTTTTGTCGTTGTTTGCCTTGTTTGATTTGTTTTTTCGTTGTTTTTTCCCCTCTCCCTAGCGTCCTGTGGGTGTGAAGGTGAGCTGGGGTATTTTCTTGTGTTTTCTTTGTTCCCCTTCCTCTCTTGTATCGTCAACTGACCCTCTCCCTCTTAACTTTTTTTTCCTACCTCTCTTCATCTTCTTTCTTCCCCTTTATTTTCCGTTTCAGTGTCCATAATATCAAGGGAGAAAAAAACCACAGCAATAGAAAAAAAAGAAGAAAAAAGGAAAGTATACCAGTTTAAAAAAACAATAAAATAGCATTCACTTAAACAGTTATACCTGGTCTTTCATTTTTTACGTATTCTTTCCCAGTATATGTTTTACACAGAAAGATCATTGTTGGCGCTCCTGCCTCCAACCTCCATTTATTGTACAAATAATAGTCAGTTTCTCTGTAAATATCCTCCCAATGCAATCATGACAAGGGGTAAAGATTCACAGAATACGTTTTGCATGAACTACTTTGATGTTTTTTAAAATGGGAGTGGCTTTAGATGGTAGAGGTCCGCTTTTATTTTTGGTTCACCTCAGACTAGCTGACCTTTAGCTTCCGAACATTTATGCTAAATGAAGATGGTAAGAATCTATCTATCTATCTATCTATCTATCTATCTATCTATCTATCTATCTATCTATCTATCTATCTATCTATCTATCTATCTATCTATCTATCTATCTATCTATCTATCTATCTATCTATCTATCTATCTATCTATCTATCTATCTATCTATCTATCTATCTATCTATCTATCTATCTATCTATCTATCTATCTATCTATCTATCAAATTAAGATATGATGTTACTTTCTTAAAGAAAAAATATATTTTTTAATCTTCAAACAACTACACAGTGTCATGCATATGTATTCTAGTAACTCCTAGGACTTGGACCTTTTCATCTGCTACTTGGAAGTTCTTGTACTCAGCATAGCGCTGGTGGCCATCAAAGTCTTCCAAGTTGATCTTCACTGAATAATTCCCTGCAGAAAAAGGATCCACAGGAGAAATGATGAGTTTAAGCAACACAAAATGTGGCCTGTAGGGTTTAAGCAGTCCTCAGTATTGTTGCCTCGATACAAGAAGGCCCTGGTGTTTGAATCCCAGCAATAAACATTCTGTGTGGAGCTTCCATGTCCACCTCATGCATTCATTGGCTTTTTCTGGGTACTCCGGCTATTCCCCTATTCCAAATTTTAGGTTAATGGCCCCACTTTAGAGTGCCCCTACATATGTGTGTTTGTATGCATTGTTTCCCTGTCCAGGGTATACTCCACTTCTTCTTCATTGAGAACTGGAGATAGGCACCAGCACCGCTGCAAGGATTAAACAGGTATAGAAAATGGATGAGCAGATAAAATTTCAAATCATCACAAGGTATCTCCAAAGCACTGACAGTTGTTGTTTTTGACCACTTGATGGCAGTAGACAAACAAAGGCTAGTGAAGACTTAAAAGAGCATTTGCATTTAGTTTCTAGTCCTCATTTTTTTAACCAGCTTTATTCCTCGTAATATTTGGGTCTTAGTTAGAGACAACCTGGATTATCTAAAAAGGGAAGCAATATTGACCTTGTGTTGTGAGGAAATGCAGGATGTTATTTCCAAGCCAAAATTCAGCATTCAGCTCTCCAAAACCATCCTTATACTCTGTCCACGACCTGATGGATTGAGGGTTGAGGACATTTTTTAGTATAGATTGAATTCTAAACTAATATTTATCATAGAGCATGTTGCAAACACACCTGTTAAATGACTCTGAGCCATTGATCCGTCTCTGCAGAACAGTCCAGCCTCCTCCTTCAGTCATATCACAGTAGACTTTGAATGCTGAGGGGCTCCCTCTGGGCCTAATCCGATACAGACCACTGGCTTTGAAGCCAGAACTGTAGACCTGGGAGCAATCTGACATACAGATTTACACAAGTCGAGATTCATCTGAATTTCTCCTACATTACGTATAAACAATTACATTTTAAACATATTTTTCACAAATTTCCCTCAGCGTATGAGGCAGTGGCCCTGACCTGCATACTTGGTGTCGTGGACCTGGTCAGATCTGGTACCGTTTATGTTGCCCTGTTGGCTCATCAGCTGTAATCTGCGTAGGAGGAGCTCCTGTTTCTGAAGCTGTCTCTTCAAAAGCTGCTCCTGCTCCAGCAATTGAGCCAACTCCCCACCGCAGCTGTCTGAGGCCTACACGCGCACATACACATATGCATAAAAGCAGTGTCTCTGAAATGTTCATATCTATTGCCTTTCATTCACTCATTTTGTTTCAATAGGCCTGTTAGAAAACAAAAGGTTGAAAATAAACACACAAAAAAGGTAGTCTTTAAAAGTACATAACCAAGTCCACAAAAATGAAACCCTGGAACAGTTTCTGTGGAAAATATTTACAAATATTTATGATATGTCTGATAGATGATTACTTTACTTTTCTCTCTGTGAAACTCTGTGAAAGAACTGCAGACTGATTCGTTGACAAGAAAAGCAGATCTGATGGACATTGAAGATGCACTAGTTGGAATTTTGGGACCGATTTCCAATCTGCTGTTTATCTACAGCTCTGACACACTGATGCCAAGTTTAGCTTATCCCCGTTTCTTGTGACGAACAAAACAGTGGACCCCCGCCTATTTGCAGTTCAGTTTTCGCAGAGTCACCTTCTTTTGGATTTTTTTGTGGAACGTGACTCCAAATTATTTGTGTAAATCCACCTATTTGCTGATTTTTTCTCATACAGCATATCTAAAATATAATATAAGAATACATCTTGGGAAGCTAAAATACCTAGGTCCAATGGTACTTGAAGCAGTATTGGCTGGCATTAGCAAGGCAGCCAGTGCAGGAGAGACATTTATTTTCCCTTAGCAGTGATTGGCTGGGTGAAAATAAGGAAGACTGTGGGTTCTTTGGTAGTGCTAAGATGTTTTTTTACCGTGCATATTTATGCATATTAACGTATATTTGGTGTTTAAACTATGGAAAGACATTTGTAAGCATTTTTAGAGGGGTTCTCAAGTATTCACAGGTTTTAGTTATTTGCAACTGTGATCCCTAACCATGTGAGTGAATAAATAGTCACTGAAAAAGTGTTTAGCTATTGTAAAATAAAGAAAATGATGACATAGTTGACATTTTAAGCCTTTTTGTTGTGGCAGAGATGCTACCCTGTGTTTGGCACTTCATAGTAGCGATTAGCATAGCTGCCAACACAAAACCATTGGTCTCCGTGTGTACATTTGAGAGAAAGTGGAGCTCTACTTTGGCTCTGAGATTTTAACAAGGCTGAAAACATTTTCAAATACACTATGTTCCTTAGCAGAGAGAGGTTAAAAGCTTAAAAATCTAAAACAGAACAAATTTACTGTAATATGTTCAGCCTTCCTGTTATGATCTGACAGTCTTGCTCTCTCTTACAAACCTAAACAAATAGCAGAAATTATAGTCTCTAGATGTGTAAAGCTGGTAGAGGCACACCACAAAACACTTGCAGTATAAAATCGCAATAAAATACAAATAAATTTATGGCTGTATCGTCACAAAATATGGTCAGCTCAAGGGGTATACTGATCTTTAAAAGCACTGTATAGAATATAAGCACTTACAAACACTCACCAGAACACAATATGTATTAGTTAACACATTTACCTTGAGAAACTGAGTGCAAGCTGCCAGCAGTATCAGTCCAGTGAGTAGGGCCATAATAGGGCCTCTCATCCTCTTCTTGTTTAAAAATCACAGCGCAACAAGGCAGGAAGTCAGTAAAGCAAATTAGTATTTTAAAAAGGTGGGTTTTATCTGCTTGAGTCTTGCCTTGGGAAAAATCTGCCTACAACTGAGTCAAAACAAAGGCACGGCAAAGGAGGAGTACCTTAAGAAATGCCTGATTCTCTAAGGTGATAAAACACCCCAGATGTTCAGGGAGGGTTAAGAACAGATGTACCCTACATGTGCCAAAACCAGCTTCCCTTTTTTTTTAATATGTCTAATATTAACTTTATGAAACATTAAAACCAAGCGTATCTTTGCTCTGTTAGCAAATGTACTGTGAAGCAATAATTACTGTTAGCAGAGCATTATGAACTGATCTGTCTTTTCACCACTCCAGTTTTGGGCGCCCTCGCTCTTTGAATGTTCTTGGCCACCATGGCTTAGCTCCAATCTCATCTGTGAGTGTCATTAAAGGACTTGAGTAGCCATCTTTCTGATTAGCAGCTTTGTGCCATTTGAAATAATTGTTTTGAGTGGCTAAATGCCACTGAAGGTCAGCTTTTGTAGGAGGGAGAACAGGAGGAGACTATTGTGCTCAATCATTTGGTTGCCAGTTGTTCTGTGACTGATTACAGACAGTACCTTGAAAACATATGCACACCTCTTGACTTTTTTCCACATTTAGTTGTGTTGCAGTGACGAGCTTCAATATGTTTTATTGGACATTTATCTGATGGGTCAAAACAAAGTGGAGCCTAATTTTGAAATCATTGATCAATCTACCTGAGCAAACTCTGGTAGCCTATATTGCTTTGAGATTAGCTAATTCTACTCTTGCTACAGATTATTAATTGGATTTACTTTTGGACTTTAACTGGATCATTCTAGCACATGATTATGAGTGGATCTAGGTCATTCTATAGTGGCGGTTTTCTTCAAGGATTGCCTTCCATTTAGCTCCACCCATCTTCCTATCAAATCTGACCACCTTTAGTGTCCCTGCTGAAGAAAAGCATCCCAACAGCATCACACTCCCACCAATATGTGCCATTGGGGGGATGTCAGACTCAGACTTTTGGTTTCATTTGATCAGATGACCTTTGTCCACATTTTTACTGTGTCCCGTACATGGCGTGTGGCAAACCACAACTTCTTATGGAACTTTCTTCTTGCTACTATTTCATAAGGACAAGGAGTTTCATTTATAAAGCTTGCATATGCACAAAGCGGGGTCTGAAAACTGCATAAGCAACTTTCTACGCCAAGTTTGGAATTTATAAAAAAAAACGTGGTGGGAAAATGCACACTAAGGACCTTGCTGCTTACACACATTTTGGAGGACACTGGCAGCGCAGTCGGTGAGATGGCAAAATTGTGAATTTAAGCCACATTTTCAGACTTGTAGACCCTCAAACACACAACCAACACTCAGCCCCCACCCCCGTCTCTGAACTGAGAGTTAACATGAGAATCTGAATGAAAATAAGTTGGATTTAAGAATGATTATTACAGTATGTTCATATGTTTGTCTTCAGATTATACAGCAATTGCACTTATGACACTCCTGCAAAATGCTGCAGAATGGATGCGCTGGCACTCATTGAAGATCACGCCACTGGCAGCATCTGGATAGGGGAGGCGATGCAGATTTCCTAAAGAAGTCCTATTAGATGTATATACTGAACTGTGCCCTGTGTTAGATCTACCGACCCGCTGGAACCGTGCATCCCATCTCCCTCCTCTTTTTTATGGCTGCTGCATCAACAACTCTTCTGTTTATTTGTGACCCCAGTTAATATTTTGCACGGATTATACTTTTTAAAAGTAGACTTAAAACACTCTTTTTCTGTCAGGCTTTAAATATCTAGGAGTGCTGAAACTCATTACGTTCTGCTGTAATTAGCTTTTATTTGTTTAAATTTGCTTTTATTCCAATCTTATTGTTGCTACAAGAATTAATCATGTAATTCAAACTCTATTTTTTGTTATTTGTTTTATTGCTTGTGCAGCTGCTCCTACTTTTCTATTTGAATCTTTTCACTCTTGTTGTCTTGTTACACATTTTCTTATTGCTAACTATATTTTTGTCTTTTATTGTGAAGCACTTTGGTCGCCTTTTGACTGAGTAAAGCTCTATATAGATAAACCTTGATTAATTGATTGAAATTAAACTGTTTTCCGGGCCTCCACCTGCCTTCTTCAGTCTCTGTGGGATTGCGCTTGTTCCGCCTCTTCGTTGCCATGGTTACCCATGAAACATTTCAGCCAGCTTAAGTCTATGCAGAAAATTAACCAGGCACTTTGGATTGAATGTTTATGGTGGAAAGTGGGTGTGTAGGAGGCAGGACATGATCCAAAATGATCAAAGATTATTTAAACACCACAGTCTGAGTGCTTTTTTTCCATGTCGTTTGCCTTTAATGACAGCGGACCTGAGTTAAGTTGCCCCTCCTCATCAATTCTAATAAAACCTCTAACAGACGTATAAAAGGTCAACCCACCCCCCAACATTACTGAAATCAATGTTATAATGTTAATGGGGACTGGATGACCTTGGGTGACTTCACAGATCTCTGTCCACTGGCAACTTTAGGATATTGGTGGGATGGCACACTGGTATCATGGATGTGCAGCTGATAAATGGTAAGAAACTGCTGCTATGATGCGGTCCAAAATCTCAGAGGAATTTTACTGATGCTTCTGCAACAAAGGATTAAAGCAGTTCTGAAGACAAAAGGGGGTCCAGCCTAGTACCAGCAAGATGTACCTAATAAAGTGGATGTAAATCTTGTTCACATCAGACCATAAAATACCCTAGCAGTGGGTTTTCCTGGAGGATAAATCCAGGATGAAAGATGAACAGCCTTAAGCAGGACTTACATGGAATACCCAAAGATCAGAGAAAACCCAACAGCTAGAAATAAACCAACATAACTGTGGTCTCACTTTCATTTTATTGGTTAAGTTTTAAAATCAGAAGACATACATGATGTATTCACGTCCTTCAGAAGTCAGACTCAAACCAGCTTCTAATTTGTCCACAGTCAGACGTATGAATTCACTTCATATATTGCTGAAACCTGACACCACTGCTACAGTCTTGGCAGTGTAGTAGTTGCAGTGGCTTTATAATAAGATTAGTCATAAAGTACACTTAGAGCATTAATGCTTGCTCAGCATTCTCTTGTGAGTTGATATTTCCTCTGCAGAGGTCTGTTCACTGATCTGCGATCCTACGCAAACACAGACACACACACGAAAACTGGTTGTATTCTCAGATGCTTGAAGACATTTTCAGTTTTAACAACTATGCCTACAGAAAAGCCGATGGTTGTGAACGAGTTTGATAAACGATGAGTAAGATAAAACAGAGAGATTTTGTTACTTTTGGTTTTTGCTGGTTTCCTCCGCGGGGAGACCTCAGGATCATCTGGTTGTACATCATCCGTCTTCTTATAGTAATACGGTTGATCAGGTGGGCCGAACCTCTACATTTAAAACACAACACACAGTTCCGAGGTTTGCTGCTTACCTGGAGAATACGACTGTGCTCACATGAATGGGGAACGAAGTACCTTATCGGGCCACATGAAGCTAACAAAGAGTACGAGGGGAAGTCCAACGACGAAGACGTAGACGCCCATGAGCCAGGGACGTTGGTGGATGGACAGCATGATGGTCTCTAAGAAACCAGGCTGCAACGTATGAACACATGAATACGGTGTTCATTACAGAGCTCCCTCAACACAAATGTCATGAGTGGATTTTATGTAATAGACCAGCACAACTTCATGCATTATTATGAAGTGGAAGATACATGGTTAACCGTTTTCTACCTTGGAGAACCACCTTCTGCTCCAGTTCCAAGTCTTTTACCGCCACTTTGCACTTCTAGAAACTGACCTATTAAATTTTTCAATACAACCCAAAATAGATTGAATAGAGAGTGTCGGGGAATTCAAGTCTAGCAACAGATTTAGGTCTGGACTTTGACTAGGCCATTCTAACACATGAATATACATTAATCTAAACATTTCCATCGTAGCTCTGGCTGTATCTTCGCTTTGTGAAGCTCTGCTCCAGCCATAAGTGTTTTGCAGCCAGCAACAGGTTCTCTTTCAGGATTGGCCTTTGTTCAGCTCCATTTATCTCTAAAGCACTACCTCAGTATGATGGTATGATGCTGCCACCACCATGTTTCATAGTGCAGATGATGTGTTCAGGCAGATGTGCAGTGTTAGGGCCACTCAGCTTATTCCATTTAGGCCGAAAATTATATTTTGGTCTCATCTGACTAGATCACCTTCTTCCAAATCACACATTACAAACATTAAACCTGACTTCTTATTGCTTTCTTTCAACATTTGATCGCTTCCTGTCCTTCTTCCATAAAAGCCAGAGGAGTGCATGACTAATAGTTGTCCTGTCAACTGCTTCTCCCACCTGAGATACAGATCTCTGCAGCTCCTCCAGAATTACCAGGGCTCTGTTGGCTGCTTCTGTGATTAAAGCTCTCCTTTCCAGCCTGTCAGTTTAGGTGGGAAGCCATGTCTTTGTAGGTTTGCAGTTGGGCCATACTCTTTCTGTTCTCAGACTATGGATTAAACAAGAGCTCTGTGAGGTGCTTGGGGTATGGTTTTAGAACCTAACCCAGCTTTAAACCTTTCTGGAACTTTCTCCCTGACCTGTCTGCAGTGCTCCTTGGTCTTCATGATGCTGTTTGCTCTCTAAAATTCTCTAACAAAGCTCTGAGGTCTTCACAGAACGGTCAGATTTATACATATTTACAAAGAGATAGGCAACATGTTTACTAACTGTCATTTTCACTTGGTTGTATTGAAGGGCATCAGAGGAGAGGGTGCTGAACACATATGCATGCAATGTTTTCAGATTTTTCTTTGTTTAAAAAAAGTCGAAAACCATGTATCATTTTCATTACATTTCCCAGTTATCCGCTACTTTGTGTTAGTCTATCACAGAATTGAAATAGAATACATTTAAGATTGTTATGTGACAAAATTCGAAAAGGTTGCGTGTGTACCCTCTTGCAGGGCAATGTGTCTGCTTATAGTTGATCATTTTACTTGAGCAAATGCAAAATATGTTAACTGAATGCACATCCCCTTATACAATTCATGTAAAAACTCTTACCTGCCCTGCAGCAGACACTGCAGACACCAGCATCATACCCAGCACCACAGGTATGGTCTGCATTGCTAGAAAAACAGAACATGGGCTGAAAACAAATCTGCCTCCATGATACATGTGTACATGAGGGCAAACTCAGAGATCCAAGCTGAAGCTTTTCTCTCCACCCTTCTGTGTTACAGAATAATTCAGTTAGCATAAAGAACTTCCCTGCATAGAAAAGTAGCGTGCAGACTTCGACTGGAAGCATCAAATATGGAAGACGGACATCTGAGTAAAAACTCCAGTAGCATAAACAAAAAATGTGTTTTTTACCTTTTTAACCAAGAGAGTGTTCACCGTCTCCTGAAATCACTTCCTCATATCTTATAGACTTGGGCTGTTGGACTTTGATCAGAAGCCACAAGCTAACATTGACTGGTTATAGAGTTACCACAATTACACAGGTATCAGTATCATTAACCCCCCCACACACACACACCTACACATGTGCATATATAGACAAACACACACTTTCATACAGCCTGTTTTTCACAGCTGAATCAGTTTCAGTCATTATCTTAAACTATAAACAGTTTTTATCTGATTATTAAGGCAATAATGCCATCATTAGGACAAATACAAAAGATTAAAACAACATTAAAAACCTTGACAAAAAACAAGTGATCTCTATTAACTAAAACATTTATTGGGGGTTCAAGCTTATCAAAGCATGATATGTTGTCTGAAAATCTACGTATTCCTTTTGTACATTGGTTTAAATTTGTAATTTTATCCACAAAATGCTTTCTTCCTGATAGGCAGAAGTTCAGAATGAAACGTTTTTGTACCCCACAACCTTTCCACATTCTGTCACTTTACAACCACAAATCTTAGAAACACGGTTAAAAAGTTAGAGGAAAATTGGAAATGTTTTTGGAAATAAAAATCTGAAAAGCGTGGGGAGTATTTGTATTCAGTCTCATTTAGTCTGGTACCCTTGAATAAGATCATCCACTTACATTTCCTACAAAAAGTATTCACCTCCTGATTGCTTTTACAAATCAATCATGATCAACGAAATTTGGCTTTTCTAATAAAAAAAGAATTCACAAAAACCCCCAGTTTAATGTCAAAGTGAAAACAGATTTATACACATAAAATGTTTTTAAATAAAACCGTTTAACATAAAATGTGTGATCACATACACCTTTGGCTGCAATCACATCACGGAGTCTGTGTGGATAGGTCTCAATCAGGCTTGCAGATCTGCTGAGGTTTTCCTCCATTCTTCCTGCTAAACTGTTCCGGCTCTGTCAGGTTGCGTGATGATCGGCTGTGAACAGCCCTTTTAAAGTCCTGCCACAAATTCTTGATGGGATTGAGATCTGGGTTTTGACTAGGCCACTCCAGAAGATCCACCTTGTTGTCCTCAAACCATTCCTGTGTAGCTTTGGTAGTCGTTGTCTTGTTGGAAAATAAATGTTCTCTGAAGCCGTAGATCTCCTGAAGATGGGAACAAATTGTCCTCCAGGATTTCTCTATATTTTGCTGAATGTGTTGACAGGACAACTATAAGTCACACACTCTACAAATCTGACCTTTACAGAAGAGCTGTCAAAAGTAAGAGATTGTTGAAAGAAAGCTATAAGAAGTCATAATTATAACCTATGTTGGGGAGCACAGCAGACATGTGGAAGAAGCTACTCTGGTCAAATTAGACCAAAATCTGTGCTTTTTGATCTACATGCAAAAAGGCAATGAGTGGAGGAAAAGCAAAACTGCACATCACCTGGAATATACCATCTGCATGGTGAAACATAAGGGTTAAGGCATCATGCAGTGGGATTATTTTTTTTCCATCAGAAACGTGGAAGCTGGACAAAGTTGATGGTAAGATGGATGGTGCTAAACAAGGGCAATCCTAGAAGAAATACTTCAGACTGAGGCAAAAGTTTACATTCCGGCAGGACAACAACCCTAAACATACATCTAGAGATAGAGTGGTATGCTCTAGAATAAAGCAGGTTGCTAGAATGCTCTAGTCGATGATACTTAGCTTTACATTACGATCTCACTAGGTGACTTTGAACCCATCCAAGCGCTAAGGACAAGCATACCAATGGATGGATGTGTCATAACTTTCTCTAGCTGAACAGAAACAAAACAGAAGTAATTACTTTAGGACCTAAAAAGGAATGATCAATAGTCAGCACACAGCTACAGTTAATATAGCCAGGAACTACTGATCAGGCCTGAAATCCAGGTGTAGTAATGGACTCAGACCTGAACCTCCAGGGTCACATAAAGGCAATAACAAGGTCAGCCTTCTATCACCTGAAGAACATTTCTAGGATTAAAGGACTGATGTGGCAACAGGACCTAGAAAAACTCATCCATGCATTTATCTTTAGTCGGATTAATTACTGCAACAGCATCTTCACAGGTCAGACAGCTGCAGCTGATCCAGAGCCCTGCTGCTCGTGTTCCTCACTAGAACCAGGAAAGTAGAGCACATCACCCCAGTTCTAAAGTCCTTACACTGGCTCCCTGTAGCTCAGAGAATTGACTTCCAAATAAAGACTTCCAAAAACTTTTTCTAGTTTATAAATCATTGCATGGCTTAGCACCAAAGTATGTTGAAGATCTACTGTTACTATAGCAACCCCCACCAGACCATTTAGGTCCTCTAATTCCAGTCTACTCAGCATCCCTAGAATTAGATCCAAACATGGAGAAGCAGCTTTCAGTTTCTATGCTCCTCTAATCTAGAATAAACTTCCAGAAAACTGCAAAGCTGCTGAAACACTGAGTTCTTTTAAATCACAACTAAAAACGTATCTGTTTAGAGCTGCCTTTGAGTCATGCTTTGATGTATCATGTTTTGTGTACGCTTCTTGCTTCACTGCTGTTTTTACATTATATATATATGCTTTGTAATGCTTTGATGTAACTGTGTGTGCTTCATGGTTTATTGTTGTTTTTACTTTATATGCTTTGTCTGTGTTTTACTGCTATTTTTATTTTACCTCTTAATCATGTAAAGCACCTTGAATTACCTTGTTGTTGAAATTGTGCTATATAAATAAAAATGCCTTGCCTCGCCTTGCCTTGCCTCTAGTCAAAGAGATTTGAAAATTGCTGATCAATAAAGGCTTTCCAGTTAATCTGACTGAGCATGAGCCATTTTGTAAAAAAGAACATTCAACCATTTGAGATTCGAGATGAGCAAAGCAGTTTGAGACATACCCCAAAGGAATTGCAGTCGCAGTCAAATGTGTTTCTACAAAGTGTCGACTCAAGGTGGCTGAATCCAAATACTTGGCATACTTTGCACAAAATTGTCAGAAACCATATATCTTTTTTTCTTTGCGCTTTACATTTATAAAGTTTACTAATTGTGTTGGTCTGTCACAAAAAAATCTCAATAAAATACATATGTGAAAATTTCAAGGATTACAAATAATTTAGCAAAACACTGTATTTCGAGTCTACATATCAAATTACCGTAAAAAAAAACACACAAAAAAACAGTAGTAACTGCAGCATAATTATAGCTGACGGTTGTGTGAAATGAGTCCTCAGAGTCGGATGTTGATTTCACTTCGTACAAAGTCGCAGCCAGAGACGCTCTCTGTGCCGTCAGGGTCTGACAGGAAGCCGCTGCCATTGGCTGCCGTGGTGATGTTGTGTTCCAGAGCTGTGAGTCTCTTTTTTAGTCGTAGCTGGGAAGAGTTGAACTCACTCTGCAGCCGGGCCAAACACGTCTAAAAATAATTCAGTACAGTTATTACAATGCTTTCAGGAGTCCGTTTTTCTTTTACCCATAATCAGATAATTAAAAAGAATAATGGAAATTAGAAAGAAAAGACTACCTCAAAAATGGACTAAGTTTCAGAACTAGCAGCTACACTGACCTGCAGACGGTCCAGACTGGTTTCCAGCCTCTCCATCTTCTCCTCTAGCTCCTCTCCAGCGGACACATTTACCTCCTCCAAAAGCCCCTCCTTCTGAAGGATGTCCCTCCCCCTTTGCTCCAGCTGGGTCCTGGCGTGGGGAAACTCTTGAAGTGCCTCCATCAGGTCTTGTTTGGAAAGGCAGAACAGATCTGAGTAGCCCAGACTCCTTATGTTAGCAGTGCGTCTGTTTCCCATCTTGCTGCCACTGATGTTCAGGATGCTGATTTCTCCAAAGCAACTTCCGGCAGTCAGTACAGCGAACTGGGTGACTCCGTCATCCCCCACCACTGCCAAGTGGCCCTCTTTAATGATGTACATCTCCTTACCCACATCACCCTTGGAAAAGGCACAGAAAATGTATTGTAGAAGAAGTACTTTTATGCTAAAACAAGAAACTGGTAAACAATCATTCAAAATATTTATTAAAACCCAAACTGAAAGAATTATCATTTGGAGCCTCTCCTGCTCCGTCATACAAGTTTTCTCCACCTTCTTTGACATTAATAAGGTTTGTTGTCATATAACAACAAAAAGGGAAAATCCATCAAGTTTCAGTCAGAACAAAGGTCTTCAAAAATTATGATGAGTTAAAGGAGTCATAACCTAGTATTACCTTGGATACCCACGCTCTATTATAGTCTTTCAGGCCCTTCTAAAAAAGAAAAGTTGAAAAAAGTGAAGAAAATAAACACAGAGCTCCTCTGAC
This sequence comes from Valencia hispanica, assembly GCA_963556495.2. NCBI lineage: Eukaryota > Metazoa > Chordata > Actinopteri > Cyprinodontiformes > Valenciidae > Valencia > Valencia hispanica. The sequence goes on along the minus strand of OY747702.1, from coordinate 14,361,986 downwards.
CCTTATTTCTGAAGGCATTATTGTCTCACGAGATCTGATGCGATATTTTGGCTGTCGTGGACGGTCATTGTAATAATGCAAATGAGGGGCGCGTTGATTGGTGGCATTCTAGGTCATTTGTTGTTTGCAAAGTAGCAGCCATTACCTGTGTTGTCCTTGAAGCTACTACTCCCGCTAGCATATAATAGCACAGTACAATAGTACAGTACAATAGTACATAGTTACACACAGTAGAGCAATAAAAACACAGCCTTACAGTTTCAATCGCAGGCTAGTCTCTGATTGTTGGAATGGCCCCTCTTTCCAAACGGAGCTCGAGTTCGTACTTCGAATCGGAATTCAGTAATGGCGGCGCTCGACTGAATATGAGGGGGAGAGGAGCAGGGCGGGCTTCCTGCAGCATAGGTCTGCGATGTCCATATATGGTATATGCTGCGCCGACTTGACGTCAAGTCGGCCAGAAATTTGACATCACGTATTTGAGTGCGCGTGCATGTGGGCTGGTTGACGAACCCAAGGGTAAACAAACGCTTCAAACAAACGTTATCGGCTTCCCGGCCAGTGTATAATCGTTAGGCAATCATAACATACATTTTTTCTCGTGGAAAAGTGAAAATTACAGGTCATGACTCCTTTAAGACAAAGATATTTAAGTCAGAAACACATTTTAAAACTCACTTTGAGCTGGAAAATGAAATTTCTTAGTACTACAAATCTAATTTGCACATAGAAACATGGTTTCCATTTTACAAGAAGATTATGTTGTAAAATGGCAGAGCAACTTTGAAAAAATACAGGGCATCACTAGCTACCACTTAATTAACACGTCAGAACCCAGAATCCTTATAAACAGCGTCTCAAGCAAAAAATGTGTCCTTGTTTGGTTTGGAAAGTCTACTTCCCTTAATGAATGAGATCATCATTTGAGAGTGCTTTTTGTATTTAGTTTCAGGTTATCTTTATCTAATATTAAAATTTGCATGATGCTCTGAAACATTTAAGTGTATTGTCATAGCATAAAAATCTAATATTTGCCCATGTCTATGTTACAGGAGCATTTTGTAAAAAGGCCTGGTGTTACGTCCATCACTAGAATCCACTAACAAGATAAAATTATATATAAATCTGCTATTTATATGGTAGGCATGTTGTAGTTTGTATCATAAAGCAATTAGCTTTATGATACAAACTACAATTATTAGAGTATCATGTTTTAGAGTAACTGGACTGTTTAAGAGTGTTTTGGCTATTTTATCAACCATTAAAGTTCAACTAAACAACTAGCTATTAGCGATTTTTCCAAGACTGAAGTACAAGCAAACAGAATACAGACCTTTCTGCAGATGTAGTCACCAGGACTAAAAACCTGAGGTCGAAGTTTTAACACCAACTCTACGAGAAGGCCTGCCTCGCAATCCTGGAAAATACGCACCTAGATCCACACACACATTCACAGAAACAGAAATTATTTAAGATGCTCCAAGTCACACACTAAAGGGATTCAAATTTCAGGTTCGGTGTTGTTGATTTTTATTAACTACATCAAGGTCCAAAAACATTCTAGACTTCAGAGAGAAATGATTAACTGCTATGCAAATGCAAAGCACCCAAAACTTAAAAAAGCTAATGTCAGTGGTATTCAGTGGGGTTTACCTTCTTCAGCGTGTCCAGATGAACGTTAATAGCTATCTCTGCTCGCAGTTTATTAGGCAAGCTCCTCAACACTTCTTGTTCATCTATTGTCTTCTGATTAGTCCAAAGGTAGTCAAACCAGCGAATGACGCGTTGCTCCAGGACCTTGCTGACATGTCTAAAGTGCATATAGTGTTTGAGGGTGTCCACGCGGGTTTGAAAGCCTGCTCGCGTTGCGTTCATGTTGGAGATCATGGCTCCAACATTTCCAACAATGGAGGCAAAAATCAGAACACCGACCTGGAACAAAAATGCCAACAGACATGTTTTTAGAAGAGATGTTCAGGCAGTGGAAGTCATGTTTGTGAATGATAATCTTACCAGAAAGTCAAATATCAAAAACAGATATTCCTCATCTCTGACAGGGGGAGGGGTCTCGCCAATGGTGGTGAGTGTCAGAGTCGACCAGTACAGACAGTATATGTAGCTTCTGGCCAGAGAGCCAAACTCTGGGTCAGAAGCATTGGGATAAACCCATGAGTCGGAACCCAGACCCAGGACTTTGGAGAAACTGTAGTAGCCACAGGCGTTCCAGTGGATGATGACCAGGATGTACAGCACTAGCTTGCAGATGCGGAACGCGTTTGGATAGCTCGTCCGTGTTTCTGTTCGTTCGAAGAACTCAAAAAGGCGTGGCAGCCGCAGCAGCCGGTTGAATCGGAGAAGTGGAGTGTAGCTCATTCCAACTATGAGGTATAGAAGGTCGGTAGGAAGGATAGAGGATAGGTCCAGACTACACTGTAATGTTCGGATGTAGGTTTCTCTCAGACGACGCACATCCTTCACCAACAAGCCTTGATCCAGAAAACCTTCACACAGACAGACACAAAAACAATGACTAACGAGAGGGATTTGGACCAAACAAACCATGTAAATGAAAATATGTATTACTGAATAAGGATTTCTGTCTGAACAAAAAGAAAGAGAAACTACTATTTCCTTAAAAATACTGATTGACTGAGTACCTGTGTGGAGCCGAACAGCTATATCCAGTATGTAAACTCCATCACAGATGTAGTCCAGTACTAGCCATACCTGAACATGTTTCACCTGAAGCTCATCAAAACAGGCCCTTCAGTCAAACAGGGATAGAGTGAATATAAATAACTGAAAGCAAAGCAACAAGAGATTACATAAGAATGGTGACGCATTTGAACAAAAATCTGCATCTGGCAGATGCATCCATTTTCCGTTCAGTTTCTCTGTATCAGATGTTCCCTTTAATAGCAAGCAGCTGCTCGCCATGAACAAAAGGAGTGTACTATTGTGAAATTGCACTTCAAAATTCAGCTCCTTTTAGACATAGAAACAAAAACAAACACAAGATAGATAAACCATTATCACTCAAAAGAAAGCAAAGTATGTATTGTGAAGCGTAATGAGGCATGGGCGTAAAAAGTGTTTATGAGTTGAGAGATGTAGTTGAAGTCTACATCTTTCCATTTGGTTACAGTGAAATACGTTTTATCTTTACAAGAAACTCTCATGTTGACATGAGGTCTGAATTTCAGGTAGAAATGTCTATTTGTGAAAACAATGAAACAAAGAAACACATTCCACAATCATTTGAAACAGAAACCAAGTAGCTGATCTTCTATCCATCCATCCATCCATCCATGGAGCAGCTTGATCAGAGAGACCTGGACTTCCCTCTCCACCGCCACTTGGGATGGCTCCTCCAGGGGGAGTCCCAAAGCTCTCCCAGCCCAGCCGAGAAACATAGTTCTTCCCGAATGTCCTGGATCGGTGGAACATGTCCAGAACACCTCACCAGAGAGGCGTCCAAGAGGCATCCAAACCAAATGCCCAAGCCCCCTGGATCCTCTCGATCGGGAGGAGTAACAGCTCTACTCTTAGCCCTTCCTGGATGATCGAGCTTGTCACCTGGTCACCCTAAGGGTGAACCCAGACACCTTGCAGAGGAAACTCATTCCAGCCACTTGTATCTGCAATCTGATTCTTTCAGTCACTACCCAAAGCTCGTGACCACAGATGAGGGAAGGAACGTTATCAACTGGTACATCACCGCATCACTGCAGATGTTGCACTAATCCTTCTATCAATCTGCTGCTCTATTTTACCCCTCATTTGTGAACAAGACAAGATACTTTAACTACTCCACTTGGGGCAGGACCTCGTTCCCAACCCGGAGAAGGCATTTCACCTTCAAAATGCCTGAAGTTCAGTGTCAAGTACCCACAGTCAGTGATGCTCTGGGGTGCCATGTCAGCTGCTGGTGTTGGTCCCTGATCAAGTATGTGGATAATTGAACATAATTATGTGAAGGTTGACTTTTTTTGTATTAAAAACACTTTTCTTTTATTGGTCGGATGAAATATGCTAATTTTTTGAGATAGGAATTTGGGTTTTCATGAGCTGTATGCCAAAATCATCAGTTTTAAAACAATAAAAGACCTGAAATATTTCAGTTGGTGTGCAATGAATCTAAAATTTATGAAAGTTTAATTTTTATCATTACATTATGGAAAAGAATGAACTTTATCACAATATGCTAATTTTTTTAGAAGGACCTGTATGTATGTATGTATGTATGTTACAATTTTTATTTTTGAATAAATGTTTGCTTCTTACTTTCTTAATTTTTCTTAATTTTATTTTTACTTATATTAGCACCAACAGCACTTTGAGTGCAATTTCGTTGTGTCTGTTGTGTGTAATGACAACAAAACTTTCTATTATATTCCTACGGCCACGTTGATGGGGCTTAGCCACACCATGCATTTATTAACTGCTCTGATGTGGCTCTTAATGTAGAGCTGGACAGACATCGGTAAACATCACAGTAGTGTTGCTGCTGTGGGCTCATTGACAGTGGGAGGTGTAGAGCAGTGGTTTCTAACCTTTTTTCCTTGAGGACCCTCTTGCATGTGTCCAAGACAAGCCTGGACCCCCCCTAACCCCAACTCTTACCTGCCTACAAGCATCAAAAGGAATAAGGAAATAATTACAAGCTTTTATTTACAAAAAATAAACAGCAATTGTAGGTTTTTGTTCTTACTTTTCTTTTTTTCACTGTAGGCTAGATAGTCAGTTTTCTTTTTGTCTTGTGGACTTTATACATATAATATTTACAAATACAATTTTGGTAACCTTACAACCTCAGCACAGACAAAAATGTAGAGTGGTTTTAGCACACTCGATGTTTGGGTGCTCCTAAACTTTGCCCGATAAGATTACAAAATTACCCAGAATTGGTTGTAAATTACAAATGGTTTTAGTGGTCATGAGCTGAAATGTAAGATTTATTTATTTATTTATTTATTTATTTATTTATTTATTTATTTATTTATTTATTTATTTATTTATTTATGTATTTAGATTTATTCATAAACAATTTATTGGATAGCATATCATTTAGCCAGGAAAGTTTAGATTATTTGTAACCCATTTTTTTGTTACTTTAATATTACAGTTTCATCCATTGCTTATTGATGTTTGTTTTTAGACCATGGTCTTGGCTTTGGAGGTGCTGATTTTCATCCCTGCCGCTTCCTATTCGCCTGCGAATCGCTCCAGCAAAAGCTGGGGATCATGGTCTGATGAAAGAAATAGAACCACATCATCTGCAAAGTGCAGATACTTGATCCTTAAGTCTTCGCATTCAGGAGGAACAATGTGGTTTTGGTCCTGGTATAGTTGATCCTGTTGAACAGTAAACTAAGTAGAAAATGCAGAATTTTCTCATCTTTCTTTCTTCTTTTAAAAAAAAGAAAAGAAATAACTTTAAAAACTTTTGGCTTTAAGTTTTTAATGATCATGGAACATGTTTAGTTACCTAAATCAATTACACCATTGCAAAAACACCATTGCAACATTTTTTACTTTCTTTATTCTTTTTTGTAGTCACACATACAGTAGGCAATAACAGCATAAGCATTTAAAGGGATCTAAGTAACCATACAATAAATCCACACAGAATTAGTGGCAATGGGATTCAGTGTCTTGTACATGAAGAGTGATATTGTTTGACCAATCCTGTTTGAATAGCATCTGCTTTCATGCAGTAATGCTTCATTTTAACAACAGAATAAAACATGTAGTGCTTTGGCCAAGATTAGATGGTGAAGCCATCAGCTACAGCAGTGGTTCCCACTCTGGGGTGTGGGACCCCCCAATGAATTTAGCAGAATTTTGCCTGTGCTGAAGTTATGAGGTTCCCAAAAATCCAAAAGCCAAAAATAAAATTGTCTACATAGCCTAGAGTGTAAAACAAGAACAAAAAGAACAAAAACCTACAACTACTGTTTATTTTTTGCAATTGAACGTTTGTTATGAATTACTTTCAATGGATGTATGCGGGTAGGAGTTTTGGTTGGGGGGTCCAGGCTTGTGTTGGACACAAGCAAGGTAGTCCTAAAGGAAAAAAGGTTGGGAACCACTGAGGTACAGTACCTTGTTGCTGACAATCAATCAGCTCCATGTTCCATCAGCTTGGTCACAGATATAGTAGCTTAGGTGCCATATAATTCCAGACACATACAAGGAAGTTGTACGTTCGGTCTGCCTACTTTTATTGAATCCAGCTATATTTTCTGGGTTTATGGGAGCCTTTTCAACCTCACGTTTGCTATTTTCATTAATTCACCTCAAACTGCTTTTAGTCTTAATGCAGCTAAGGTGGCTGTTCATGCAAATTCCACACATACCAAAGATCAGACACCTTCACATTCCTTGTGTCAGACTGTGAATTATATCCGGTTCTGACCTGCAGTATTGAGATGTGTTTGAAATACACAGATGATGGAACAGCAATAATTTTATACAAACGTGTTTCAACTCAAATTTAAAGTCCTGATTCTTCTGTTGCACTATTAATAAAATAATTTACATCCCTAACCCCCAATTTTCACTGCATGTGCTCCGTTATCAAGTCCGCAGTCAATCTACACAAATAACTAAGCACCAACCGGATATAGAACAACCACATTTCCGGGTGTTTTTCAAAATAAATCAATAAAGACGGACTAGACATTTTTTGTATGCATAGCTATATTAATATAAGCCCATGTATATTTCTTTTTTTTTTTTATGTGTCCTGTTTGGCAGTGTGGAGCTCAGAATTGGTGTCTGAGTACCAAGTAGAAGCCCAACAGATTTACTTTCACAAGCGGAGCAGTACAGCTTTTACTATTGTACTCCACTTGATATATGTGTGAAAAATCTTTATTATGAATTGCTGGGGGTTTTATTTCCTGATGTTATGGACACGGAGACGGAAAATTAAGGGGAAGAAAGAAAGAAGATGAAGAAGAGAGGTAGGAAACAAAATATCATGAGAGAGAGATTTGAAAATACAAGGGAGGAAAGGGAACAAAGAAAACACAGGAAAACATTGAAGTCTGCCTTGATACCCACAGGACGGCAGAGAGAGGGGAAAAAACAAAACAAAACACGAAAAAGGAACATTGACAAAACAAACCTAACATTGTGAACTAAGAACTACACAACCACATCACACAAGAATGGATATAAAAATACAACAATGTCACAGAAAAACTCATGGAACTGATTAATCAAGCTCTAGTAATGATAACCTCAGCCCAAGAATATATCTGTAAACACCAGATACCTCACACCTATGTGTGTGTTAGCATGCTGGTGCATATAAGGTTTCTCCATAAGAGTGTTCGATAGCTGGTGTGTGCAGGCATCAATCCGTCTCCCAGGAATCGATGCAGACATGAAGGAGATCGGAGTCAAGACGTCCAAAGGACCCCCAGAGCCCCAGGCGGACCCGGGCGGGGCCGACCGCATCCCCCAAGAGAGGAGCAAAGGAGAACCCCAGGAGAACGTCCAGCGGCCACCACGCAGGGGCCCGGGGGCAACAGCGACGAGCCCACGGGCCCCGCCGGCAACCAGCCGCGCCAGGGTGGGCCGGTCCATGGACCGGGAGAGCCGGGGCCCAGGGGCGCCCCACCCCCCAGCAGAGACCCAACAAGGGACCGCCCAACGAGGGGCCCCCGGCACCGCAGGGGCCGCGGCCGGCCGCCATGTGCCACCACCACCCCGGGCCAATCCCCACCGCCAACATCCCAGCGCCCCACCCCTGCTCCATGTCAGGGCGCCCCACAGGTAGCCGCAGCGGATGGATAGCATCCCCAGGCCAAGCTCAGCCAGCACCTGGACACCAAGTTGTACCAGCTCCCGAGTCCTGATCCTGCGCAACGCAGAGCGCCGAGACCAGGCATCCAACAAAGGCCAGGGCCGGTCCAACCCGCCAATGAACCGACCACGCACGATGCGCACAGAACAGGTGATCGAACGAGCAGAGACGCCAGATCCGTGTCCCGCCGAGCCACCGAGCAGGCACCACCCAACAATCCCAAACCTGGCACCCCTAAAAAAGGTGCCCCAACCAACCAGAGGAAGATATCGGCCCAGCGCATCGGCCGACACACCGCCCCCCCCAGGCCCGGCCAGGCACGCACCAGGTCCGAACCGGATTGACCACTGACGCACCAGTAGGCAGGGGTATCCGTCACCGGCGGGGAGTGACGGAGGGGAAATAGGCCCCCCATTAAATGTTAGGCCTGAGGTGCGCCAGGCGAGAGGGCAGCCCAAGACCCAACCTGACAGGCAGACAAAGACATACAGACAGTCATACGTTCCCTCCCTCTTAACCACATACATTCTCACTAACTCACCAAGACACCCAAGAAATGACGTGTACCCTCACTCATACACCCCATACACACTTCATGCTCCCAGGTCCAGGTACCGATGCCCCAGTAGAGCCACCAGACCCTGGACCCAGGAGATGGACCCCCTACCTTCTAGGACAGAGACAAGCAGACCACCAAGGGCCCCACAGTGGCGAGGCAGCCCGACAGCACAGGACCCCGACCAGACCACCTGTTCCTCCTCCGGACCCCAACCCCTGATGGCCGGTGGCGAACAGTGGTGTAAGAAGACCCCTAGCCTCTATCCTCCCGCTCGAGTATGGTGTTGATGCGTGTTGCAATAATGTGCATTTAAAACAGAGGGGTGGGATGTGGGGAAGGCAGCCACACATCCCCCACCCCGAGCCCTCAGTGTCTGTATGTGGTTTAACAGTGGGCACCGCACCAGAGGTGAAGCTGATTGAACCGCTCCCCCTCTGGATGCCGAAAACTGTGCCCACCCCAAAGTCCCTACATGTGTGTCGCATGAAAATGTTATAAGTGGGAGTGTCTAAATTGTATATTAAAATTGGGACACAGGACACCACAGGATAGCGAGGAGGGAAACCCCTCCTCGCACCCCAGTGATGTGCTCATGCCCCAAGACCCTATATGAGTGGTAAAGTGATGGAGCGGGTGGACAGAGGTGTTGGGGGATGGGGAGGGAAGGACTGGGAGACAAAATGTCTTCCCAGGGAGCCAGCTCCCCCACTGACCCCAATAGGCACCGCTGTTCACCGGGATCCACCAGGGGAGGGAGGCCATGGCACGTTCAACCCACGGCCACAGCACCACCAAGCCCCACGGACCCCAAGGCAGTCCCCCCAGCCCCATCCCAGAAGGAGAACTAAACCCACCCTGACATTCGCTCTACTATCAGAACACAAAAGACACTAGACACCCAGGTTGAGTTCCCCACCTAGCACACCCCTCCCCCCCGTCCAAGTGCCCTCGTAGAGGGAGAGCACCTGTCGCTAGTTAGCAGTAGCCTCCCCGCCAGCAAAGGAGGCCCCCAGCGGCACCTGCGCATCGGAGGCCCCCGCAGCACAAACCCCGGCGACGTACCCGCCCAGACCAGGGGCAAACCGATGAACCGGGCGGGCGACCCACCAAGCCGACATCCACCATCCCCATTCCCTTGTGGAGCGACCACTGCTGCTCAATGGCCTGGCAGGCAACCAAACCCAGCGCCCCACCCACCTGCCCTGCACGCCCACTACCCGGCCAGTCCACCCGGAGGTCCGACCGAACCTGGGCAAACGCCCGACCCCAGCGCCCCGCAGCACACAAAGACCAAGACCCAGGAGCTAAGTCCAGTGCGAAAAAGGACTGATCAGGCCCAGAAATGCCACCCAGTCGCCGCGACCAGCAGCCAGAAACTCCAACCAGCAAACAAGGCGAGACGCCATACAGGGACCGGCAATGACAATCGGCCCAGAGAAAAAGAGAGAGGCGGCTGCACATGCCGGCCGGCCCCGACCCCCACAGGCAACAGAGACCACACGCCGGCCGACCCCCGGGCAGGACCACGGCTAGGGGGCGCGGCGCCCCAGAGCCCCGAATCCCCAGGCCCACCCCAGACCCTACCCAGGCACAGCACGGCCACCAGGCCAGTAACCCATGTCCGTCAGTGCAACCCCCCTTAGGCACCGCATGCAGCCATCAGGAGTTACCACTCAAAGCCTTCAAAGCCCAACCTCAGGTTGGGGCCACGACGTCCAGCGCCCTGTCCGCCCAGTGATCCCACCCCCAGGGATCCCCCCAGACGGCTCCAACCCCAAAAATACCCACATCAGCAACAATATCCTAAACGACAAAACCAAGTGCCCCCCACCCCTACTAGGTGATGGAGCCGATCAAAGGAGCCCAGAGAGATTGATCAGATATGGAGCCAGAGGCCGTCTCAAGACCAATATGGTCCAACAAGAGATTTCTATACTGATTAATATTAAGAGCCTTTTTATTTTTCCAGTTCAGGAGGATAGTTTTCTTAGCGATGCATAAGCCAATGTGAACCATTAGAACTGACTTTATGTCCATGGTGACATCATTTAAATCTCCCAACAGGCAAACTGAGGGAGATGGTGGAATGTTACATTTCAGACACTTTGATAAATCCTCATATATCTGGCACCAGAATTTCTTAACGGGTGGACAGAACCAAAGCGCATGAATATAAGTATCTGGTATATTGCTTGTGCATTGTAAGCAGGTATTAGACGACATAAAACCCATCCTAAACATCCATTGACCTGTATAGTCTACTCTATGAAGGATTTTGTATTGTATTAATTTCAAATTAGGATTTTTTGTTATTTTAAAGGTTCTTAAACATATCTGAGACCAGACGTTTTGGTCAAAGCTGGCTGATAAATCCACCTCCCATTTTGAAATAGGGATGGCTATTGATTCATCTAATGTAGATAAAGTTTTGTATATTTTAGACAGCAATTTGGGAGGGTTGAGATTAAGAAAATCTAAAACTCTTGCTGGAATTTGTAATTCAACTGTATTGAGACTAAATTTACCTTTAATAATAGATTTAATTTTGATATTCTAAGAATTTGTTTTTATCAATTCCATATTGTGTAATTAATGTATTAAATGGGATAAGGTCTGTCCCTTCAAATATGTGTTCCAGGTATTCAATTCCATTACACCTCCAGTCTGGAAAACTTATCATAAATTTTTTTTGCAAGATGTTATGGGTTATTCCAGATGGGTGTATGTCTGCATGGGATTATTGTGGACTCTGTCATTTTTAGAAACTCCCACCATGCTGTCAGAGAGGAGCTGATATTTATGCTTTTAAAGCATTCATGTCGTATTATATTTGAGCTAATAAATGGTAGGTCTGAAAGTTTGATCTTATTGCATAGTGTCTGTTCTACGTCAATCCAGGACTCATCTAGGTAGCTATGTTTTAACCATCTTGAGATGTATTGGAGCCTGTTGGCTAAGAAATAATGATGGAAGTTTGGTAGATCTAGACCTTTTTCTTTGGTCTTCTGCAGAGTTTTTAAGCTGATACGTGGGGGTTTATCTTTCCAAAGAAATTTAGAGACAGAGGAGTCCAGAGACCTAAACCAGTCTAGTGACGGTTTACTTGGGATCATTGAGAATAAGTAGTTGATTCTGGGCAAAACCACCATTTTTATTGAAGCAACCCTTCCCATAAGTGATATGGGTACGGATTTCCATCTAGGACAGGGGTGTCCAGCTCCAGTCCTCAAGGGCTCCTGCCAGTTTTAGATGTGTCTCTGCTCCAACACAGCTGATACAAATGTTCCAACTACCTCCTCAGCATGGCAAAGATCTGCAGAGGCCTGCTAACAAGCCATCATTTGATTCAGGTGTGCTGAACCAGGGATAGAAGTAAAACATGCAGGATAGTGGGCCTTGAAGACCGACGTTGGCCACCCGTGATCTAGGAAGATCATCTTCCACTTTTTTTAAAAGTGGGATGTAGTTTAGCTTTATTAAATCTGCCAGTCTTGGTGAGACATTGATACCTAAATAAGTAATATTCCCTGACTGCAGTTGTGTATTAGTTGGATTCGGGACAGAACAATTGATTGGAAGAACTGTAGATTTTAACCAATTTATAGAATAATCTGAAACGTTTGAGTAAGAGTTTATCAACCCGATTACCTGAGAGAAAGAGGTTTGTGAATGCTGGAGAAAAAGTAATACATCATCTGCATAAAGACTGATTTTATGTTCTATGTTATTGCATTTTATGCCTTTAATATTGTGAGTTTGCTTGATTGCTGCAGCTAGTGGTTCAATAAAAATAGCAAACAGGGAGGGAGAGAGAGGACATCCCTGCCTGGTACCTCTCTGAAGATAAAACCTAGATGATGTTTGGTTATTAGTCCTGATACATGCTGTTGGTGAACTGTATAATATTTTCAACCAGTTTATAAAAGAATTTCCAAAGCCAAATTTATGTAAGGTTGCAAATAAGAATTTCCAGTTAACTCTATCAAAAGCTTTTTCTGCATCTAGAGATAATATATTAGTTTTAATATTTTTACAGTAAGAAAAATCTATTAAATCTATTAATCTACGTGAATTTGTGGATGAATGTCTCCCTTTAATACTCTGCTGGAAATCCATCTGGGCCTGGAGCCTTTTTATTGGGCATGCTTTGGAGGGCCTCCTGGAGTTCAGCCGCTGTTAGGGGTGAATCCAGGGCCATCGCTTGACTTTCAGATAATTTAGGTAGTGATATGTTATCCAAAAATTGTTCAATTTCATGATCTGATGGGTTTATCTCTGGTGAGTATAAAACCTTGTAAAATTCTTTGAAGGTGTTGTTTATTCTTCCGGGATCATATACTGTATTCCCGGTCTGATCTTTAATAGCAGATATAGTTGTTTTTTCTTTATTAATTTTAAGCTGGTTAGCCAAAAATCTACCTGATTTATTACCTTGTTCAAAGTTTTCTATCCTAAGTGTTTGAATTAAGAACTGGGTCTGTTTATTAATAATTTAATTTAATTCTAGCTTTGCTTTACAGATTTTGCCTAGTCTCTCCTCATCTAGAGAAGCTTCTAATGAATTAATAGTTTCTTCTAATTGCTGAATACGTTTTTTTCTATTTTCTTTTTATTTGATGAGAATGAGATTATTTTACCTCTAATCACAGCTTTCCCTGCCTCCCAAAGAATGGATGGTGACGTACCATGTATATCATTATATTCAAAATAAGAAGCCCACTCTTTTTCAAATTATTTAATAAATTCTTTATCCTTAAGTAATGACATATTAAATCTCAAATTTTTGCTTTGAGGCGTTTCTATTTTATTTACTAAAGTTAAAGAAACAGGAGCATGATCGCTAACAGCTATAGGGTGTATCTCAGTGTCTGAAATGTCAGTCAACAGTGAGCTGTTGACTAACAAATAATCCAGTCGAGAATACGAATGGTGGACATTTGAGAAGAAAGTATATTTTTTGTCATTGGGGTGAAGAGATCGCCATGCATCGCAAAGTCCATAATCGCTCATGTACTGTTTGACTATCTCTATAGAGTCCCTGCTGTGCTGAGCCTGTCTATTTCTTCATTTAAACCAAAGTTGAGGTCGCCCCCAAAAAGAAGTGAGCAATCCAAGTGTTCAAGGAGCACCGAGAAGAAGGAATGAAAGAATGAGGGGTCATCAACATTTGGACCATATATACTGACAATACATAACTTTTGGTTATGTATAGATAGTTTTACTATAATAAATCTACCCTCTGGATCTGTAACTGTATCTATTACTGTAAAATTAACATTTGTATTTATTAATATTGCTACTCCCCTTTGTCTAGAGTTATAGCATGCAGAAAACACATTAGGAAACTCAGGGGATTTCAGATCAACTGCAGCTGAGGTAGATTTATGGGTTTCTTGTAAAAAGACGACATCTGCCTTCATTCTTTTAAGCTGGGTAAAAATCTTAACTCTTTTCTCTCTGGTGCCAGCTACATGAACATTCCATGTGACAAACCTTAGAGTTGCCATAGTTTTGAGACAAAAGTTGTAAAGTCCATATCACCATAGATAAACACAGGTGCATTATTAGTTTGTGCTTGGGGTTGCCTGATTGAAAATCCAGAAGCCGAGATATAAGAAAGAGAAAAATAGAAGAAAGTTGCGAAGGTGTGAAGGGTGAGGGTGAGAGAGAAAGAAATAGTTATGTTGTGAAAAAATTCTGTGTGTGTGTGTGTGTGTGTGTGTGAGTGATAAAAGAAGAAAAAAGGAGTGACAAAGACATTTGGTGATAGACATGTGAAGATGAGAAAAGAAAAAAGAGCCAGTATCCCAGTGCTTAGCCCTGGCCCCGCCCACATTGAGTAATGTAAACAACTTTACAGAGCTGTGCTAACATTACATTATAGTTGACTGATAAAACATCTCTTATCTGACCAGTGTTACATGATTAATAAAGCCAAGGAGTAAGCTGGGGGTCCCTGAACAGCTGCCCATTAACATACAGTTTATCTACTGCTACTGTAGCTCTGGTGCCTTCACTGATATATTTCTTCCTGATTGGGAACAAAACGCGCCTTCTATCCAGGATTTCCCTCGGATATTGATCATTAACACTGTAATTCGTTCCACACAGCTCTCTGCCCTGGCCTCTGACCTGCTCTTTTTGCTTGTAATGCTCGAATTTAGCAACAATAGGTCGCGCCCGGCTGTTGTTGGGCTTCTTACCTCCGAGCTGGTGGACGCGGTGAAAAGTGATGTTTTTTACCATGTCGCTTGGGAGCTTTAACTGATGTTGGAGAAAGTCTCGGATTCAGCGTCGTCCTCAGCTTGTTCTGGGATCCCGGAAAAAACAAGATTGTCCCGCATTCCCCTGGCCTGTATATCCAAGATAGTTTCTTTCATCCTCTTCCTTTCTCCGGACAGCTGCGTCATCCCCTCGGTGAGTTTCTTTACACCGTCTCTAAGCGTTTGGTGTTCTGCAGCGAGCGATGCTACCTGTTGTTGGCTGAACTCCAGGGATTCCCTTAGAGCTTGAAACTCTGTGTAGAACCTCAACCAGGGCCAGACGGGCGTCTAGGCTGGTTAGCTTCTTATCTATTGAGTCCAGGACATCACTCTAGTTTTTCTCTGGAGAGATGGTGGAGGTGCTGGCCTCAGAACGGGTGCGTTTCTGTGATGGTGTGCTTGTCGGCATAGCAGAGGTGGATTTTTGTGGCTTGCCCATAACAATGTTGTCAAAGCACTCGTCCAAGTAGCTTTCCAGGCTGTCCAAGGTTTCCTCGTCCAGTTTGTTTTATGGAGAAATACAAAATAATGGTTATTATTATTAAACGTTTGCTATATTTGGCTCTAATGTTATGGTTTGTTTTTACCCGAGTTTGTTTGTTTTACCAGTTTACCGCCATATTACTTACACACAGCTCTCGCGAGATCTCAGCAGCAGTTCATTTCAGAGCCCGTGTATATTTCTACATATGTTGCCCAAAATATCTTGACACAGAATAACAGAGATTAACTGTTATTTTCCATTCGTTTTCCACGGAATGAAGAATTTTGTTCTGTCTTCCGCATTTATTACTGCCATTTATTACTGGCTTTCAATTCCCGCGCATGCTTCTTTGACCACCTCTGGGCTGCAGACCGTAGCGGAGCAGATCTAGAGCGCATGTAGTGGAAATTGCGAACGGCTGTGGAGTGCGTGGCGGACCGGACCGGAGCGCATGCAGTGGAAATCAGGGGTAAGGGTAGAGATATCACTTTATTACTATTGTGCCCAATTAATATCAGTATTCCGCATCTTATCTAAATTTATATCTGCTTCTTCATTTATGTTAACAATCTTTTGTTGATTTAGCATGTACTTAACAAAAAATACTTACTTCTTCTTAAATATCAATTCATCCATCCATCCATCCATCCATCCATCTGTTTCCTTTCACTTATCTGGGGTCGGGTCGCGGGGGCAGCAGCTTAAGCAAAGAGACCAGGACTTCCCTCTCCCCAGCCACTTGGGCCAGCTCCTTGGGAGGAATCCCAAGGTGCTCCCAGGCCAGCCGAGAACCATAGTCCCTCCAGTGTGTTCTGGGTCTCCCCCTGGGCCTCCTCCCGGTAGGACGTGCCCGAATCACCTCACCCGGGAGGCGTCCAGGAGGCATCCTGACCAGATGCCCGAGCCACCTCAACTGGCTGCTCTCAATGTGGAGGAGCATCGGCTCTACTCTGAGCCCCCTCCGGATGACTGAGCTTCTCACACTATCTCTATAGGAGAGCCCAGACACTCTACGGAGGAAACTCATTTCAGCCGCTTGTGTCCATGACCTCGTTCTGTCGGTCACCCCCCAGAGTTCGTGACCGTAGATGAGGGTTGGAACGTAGATCGACCGGTAAATCGAGAGCTTCGCCTTTCTGCTCAGCTCTCTCTTCACCACGAAAGACCGGTACAGCACCCCCATAACTGCAGATACCCTACCAATCTGTCTATTGAACTCCCGCTCCATTTTTCCCTCTTTCATGAACAAGACCCCCAAATACTTAAAGTCCTCCACTTGGGGAAGGGCCTCATCCCCGACCCCGAGAAGGCACCCCACCCTTTTCCGGCTCAAGACCATGGCCTTGGATTTGGAGGTGCTGATTCTCATCCCAGCCGCTTCACACTCGGCTGCAAACCGCTCCAGCGAAAGCTGTAGATCCGATGAGACCCGATCCTGAGGTTCGACTATCCTCTCCAGAACTCCTGAAAAGACCATACCAGGGAGGCTCAGAAGTGTGATACCCCTGTAGTCGGAACTCACTCTGTGGTCCCACTTTTTAAACAGGGGGACCACCACCCCGGTCTGCCAATCCAAATGAACTGCCCCCGATGTCCATGCAATATTGCAGTTAACCAACACAGCCCCAAAACATCCAAAACCTGGAGGAACTCCAGTCGAATCTCATCCACCCCAGGAGCTTGCCACCGAGGAGCTTTTTAACGACCTCAGTGACCTCGGCATCAGAGATTGGAGAGCCCGACCCAAAGTCCCCAGACTCTGCTTCCAGATTGGAAGGCGTGCCAGTGGGATTGAGGAGGTCTTCGAAGTAATCCATCCACCGACCCAAAACGTCCCGCATCGAGGTCAGCAGCACACCATCCACTGTAAACAGTGTTGGTGGCAGACCGCTCCCCCCCCCCCGAGATGCCGGATGTTGGACCAGAATTCCTTCAAAGCTGTACGGAAGTCGTTCTTCATGGCCTCTCCAAACACCTCCCACCCTCGAGTTTTTGCCTCAGCGACCATCTGAGACGCACTCCACCTGGCCCGCCAGTACCTATCAGCTGCTCCAGGGGTCCCACAAGCCAAAAAGACCCAATAGGACTCCTTCTTCAGCCTGACAGCATCCCTTACTGCCGGTGTCCACCAGTGGGTTCGGGGGTTGCCGCCGCGACAGGAGCCGACCACCTTGGGGCCACAGCTTCGGTCAGCCACCTCGACAATGGAGGCGCGGAACATGGTTCACTCGGACTCAATGTCCCCCGCCTCCCCTGGGACGTGTTCGAAGTTCTGCCGGAGGTGTGAGTTGAAGCTCCTTCTGACAGGAGACTCTGCCAGACGTTTCCAGCAGACCCTCACAACAAATTTGGGCCTGTCAGGTCTGTCCGGCGTCCTCCCCCACCATCGGAGCCGACTCACCATCAGGTAGTGGTCAGTGGACAGCTCAGCTCCTCTCTTCACCCGAGTGTCCAAAACATGCGGCCGCAGATCAGATGAGACGACAACCAAGTCGCTCATCGAGCTGCGGCCTAAGGTGTCCTGGTGCCAAGTGCACATGTGGACACCTTTATGTCTGGACATGGTGTTCGTTATGGACAATCCATGACAAGCACAGAAGTTCAATAACAAGACACCGGTCGGGTTCAGATTGGGGGGGCCAGTCCGCCCAATCACACCCCTCCAGGTCTCACTGTCATTGCCCACGTGAGCGTTGAAGTCCCCCAGCAGAACAAGTAAGTGCCCGTGAGGAGCACTCTCCAGCACCCCCTCCAAGGACTCCAAAAAAGGGTGGGTAATCTGATCTGCCGTTTAGCGCGTAAGCACAAACAACAGTTGGAACCCGTTCCCCCACCCGTAGTCAGTGGGAGGCTACCCTCTCGTTCACTGGGGTAAAACCCAACGTACAGGCGCCGAGATGGGGGACAACAAGTATGCCCACCCCAGCTCAACACCTCTCAGTGGGGGCAACTCCAGAGTTGAAGAGAGTCCAACCACTCCCGAGGAGACGGGTTCCAGAGCCAAAGTCAGAGCCGCGCGTCGAGGCGAGTCCGACAATGTCTAGTCGAAACCTCTCAACCTCGCACACCAGCTCCGGCTCCTTCCCCACCAGAGAGGTGACGTTCCACGTCCCAAGAGCCAGCTTCTGCAGCCGAGGATCGGACCGCCAAGGCCCCCGCCTTCGGCCGCCGCCCATCCCGCATTGCACCTAACCCCTATGGCCCCTCATGGGAAGGGAGACCCATGTTACCTCTTCGGGCTAAGCCCGACTGGGCCCCATGGGTAAAGGCCCGGCCACCAGGCGCTCGCCAACGTGCCCCGCCTCCAGGCCTGGCTCCAGAGGGGGGCCCCGGTGACCACGAGGGAAGACTAAATCCGTTTATTGTATTCATCATAGGGGTCTTTTGGTCTTCTTCTTAAATAACTAAATAATAATGGAAGACTCTTCTAAGCATCTAAAGTTATGCGTCAGAAAAACAGGTTTCCAGACACAAACACAATAGTTGAAAAAAAAAAAAAAGTGTCAAACTAAACAGTCATCTGCATATCTGCTAATTTCAATTACTCAGCAGTGCAAACTAATAAAAGCAATCGTTGTCCAAGGGAGCACGGTGGCGCAGCTGGTAGCTTGGCTCACCTCACAGCTACAAGGTCCTGGGTTCAATTACCGCCGGGGACGCTGTGGGTGCTGAGGTTCCCCCACATCATCAGTGCCCACACCCTGGGTGGGGTTGGCGAAAGGGCCTTTCTTTGTGGAGTTTTCATGTTCTCCCCGTGTTCCCTTGAGCAGCTAATGTGAGCTACTCCCACAAAAACATGCACTAGTCCTGGGGCTATATACTGCCTCCTTCTGGCCGGCCGGGGCGCCTGAAGGGATGGGGAGGATCTGGCTGGAAAAACGTGATCCTTCCACGCGCTATGTCCAGCTGGAGAAACCCCGCCCCATCAGGTGAAAAGAAGGGCCTGCTCACTGCCCAAGCATGAAGGAGGCTTGGGTTTCAGTCCAGGGCCCTCCCGGGGCTGGCAGAGGGAGAACAGAACCCCAGGACTAGAAGTAAGGTATGAGCACTGGGTGATAAATAATGGGAAAAAAACCATGGGAACAAAAAAAAAAAAGCAATCGTTGTCCAGAAAACAACTTACATATTAAAAGGCTTTTATCGGAAGATTTATTCAGAAACTTGCAGGTGAATATCAGATCAGAGTAGAGAGGTACAGGGCTTGTTGCATGGTGAAGCAGGAATTGGGAGATAATTTGGTATTACAGTATTTATTTATTTGTTACAATAAATATTATTATCACATTGTAATATTTATTACAATAACACTCACCTACCTTACAACTAATAGGGTGAAGTTATAAAAAACTGCTGCTCCAATCACTATCAGCCAGTTGTAGTAGACATCATCAGATGGGGATAAAACCACAACTTTCCACTTCCTCCTCCTCCTGAAGAAAGAGTCAGAAACACAGAGCAAAGTTAATCTGGGTCAGGACATTTTGAGCACGCTTAGTAGAAAAAGTGTAAATTTTTTCATATTTTGGGACTTCCCAAATCTGTGGGTCCTTCCTTTTTTCTGTAGACTTCAGGAATAAATTTCCTCTCTTCTGCCATTGTCAGGTAGAGGAGGAACTTCACTACGTGAATGTGACATCATCACCCCTATTTAGGCACATGCTTTGTCCCCTCTCTTCCTCTTTGTCCGTGAGTCATCAAAAGACTGGCATTGGAGAGATGAGCATGCTGTAAACATCCATCCTTTGCTGGCGAGGGTTGGAGCAAACTTCTGGAAGAAGCTCCATCGATCCACAAATACATGTACGGTTTGCTGATCATGGATCAGGTAACTGCATTCCGGCCCATGGAAAATGTCTTTAACCTTACTTCTTCAAAACTCTTTAGAAGGAATCTTTGAATTACAACTTCCACCAAAGAGAGAGGTGATTGTTGCTCTGCTGTCCCGCTGTTGGAGAAGAGAGCTGCTGAAACGAAGCTGCTGAGCTGAAAGCTGCCAATTTGCCCAGGGACAAGAACCCAATGCTCAGAGGCCTACTGGTAGCGCAACCCTTGCTATTCACACATCCACGAGGCCTAGCTTCTAGCTGCAACCCACATTGCTGCTGTTGAGCCGATAAGCTAACCACAGCTGAGTTTCCCTCTTTTATGCTTATTTCCCTCCCAGACAACGATTCCACCCTTCTATGGAGATCTAAAACTCGTTCAAGTTAAGTTATGTCTGGGCAGAGATAAATTAGCAGCAACAATTTAAAGATTGTTTTGGTTTCACTATTTCACTATGTTTTGCTGCATTTGTAACATTTCATTCTTCAGATTGCTTGGGTACAAAACTCTATTTTCTCTATTTATCTCCGCCCAGACACATTATTAGTACAAATGACCCGGTTCAGTCCTACTATGCTTTGAAGGAGGTCCAGTCCATTAGGAGGAGAGCAAATTTTGTCCGTAGTTGAGCAAGAAAAGGAAGAGTAGAAAACCTTGCGCAGGATTTTCAAGGACTGTGTCCTAACTGCAGGCACGTTGGCTTGCAGTTTGACGTCTTAATGCACTGTCTGGGAACAGTACTGATATAACCCAAACTGTTTGCACAAACAGGATGGGCACGTTGAAGCTTTGAAATGAGAGATCTTCCCGGTCCAGCGGGTCAGAACAAAAGAGAATCTTCAACGGTAAGATGTCCTCTGTTTAGCCTGAGTTTCTCTCTGAAACTTCTGGCTTGAGAACAAATGAAAATGAGCCCGACTCCCACATCTTATAGCCCCTTTGGCCGTGATGTCATCGCATCTGAAATGTGGTCTGCTCAGTCCATCTTTGAAATGCCTCCCAGCTTTCCAAAAGTTCATCTTATGAGAAATGTAATCACAACAGCTTGTTAAGTTTGCACAGGATGGAAAAGCAAACTCAACATGAAATGAATCAGTGAGAACAGCTGAGAGGGAACCCTCACTCCAGGGGGCTTAAATCGAAGATAGCCTAGGAGACAAAGTCATAAATCTCAGCTCTGTGCCAAGATGGAGTACAGCACATGGAGGAACAATCTACTTTACAACACGGATATTCAAGTGCTAGAAACTACTGTTATGTCATAATGATCAAAGGAACGAGTTCCGCCCACACTCATGTGTCGGCAACCGTTCCTAGGTGCGTCACCAGCTAACATATTTCGAGCTCAGGGAAAAGCCATCTAATTTAATGGTGGAAAAGTGAAAAAGTTGTCATGTTTTCGTCACTATTGCACCCCCTTGTGGCTCTGAGTCTTAGAAGGACTCCTCCAGACAATAAGCATCTTCATATAGGAAGGACAGACGCAGCAGCATTCTGTGTTTATTCCAAAATCAAGAGAACATGAAAATATCAGCTTTAATTTGTCTCATAAATCACGGGCATAAAAATGAAGGAGTATTAAGTTTTTTAAGAAGTTGGAGCATTTTTTTAAAGAAAGAGAGAAATACCTGGGACTGCGCGAGACTCTGAACAAGTTAAGGGGTTCTTGGCTTCTTGCGTTTGCACAGGATGGAAAAGCAAATTCTGCAATTTTTAATTAATTGCAAACAATCTTGTTAACTGTCACCAAAGTACGACTGTCTCTCTGGAGGACAGCGCCAGGAGGTAAATTTGCTTTACAACAAGGCTATTCAAGTGCTAGAAACTACTGTTATGTCATAATGATCAAAGGAAAAAGTTCCGACCACACTCATGTGTCGGAAACCTTTCCTACGTGCGTCACCAGCTAACAAATTTGGAGCTCAGGGAAAAGCCATCTAATTTAATGGTGGAAAAGTGAAAGACTTTTCGTAATTTTGTCACTATTGCGCCCCCTTTGTGGCTCTGAGTCTTAGAAGGACTCCTCCAGACAATAGACATCTCCATTGTCTCCATGTTTTAGCGGGAGACAGAGAGTTAACTGCTGAACTGCTACAGGAAGGACAGACGCAGCGGCATTCTGTGTTTATTCCAAAATTAAGAGAACATGAAAATATCAGCTTTAATTTGTCTCATAAATCGCAGGAGTAAAAATGAAGGAGTATTAGGTTTTTAAGAAGTTGAGGCATTTTATTAAGAGAAAAAGAGAAATTCCTGGGACTGCGCGAGCCTCTGAACAAGTTCAGGGGTTCTTGGCTTCTTGGGTTTGCACAGGATGGAAAAAACAAATTCTGCAATTTTTGATTTATTGCAAACAATCTTGTTAACTGTCACATAAGTATCACTGTCTCTCTGGAGGATACCACCAGGAGGTACAATTTGCTTTACGGCACGGCTATTCAAGTGCTAGGAACTACTGTTATGACATAGTGATCAAAGGAACGAGTTCCGCCCACGCTCATATGTTGGCAACCGTTCCTAGGTGCGTCACCAGCTAACATATTTGGAGTTCAGTGAAAAGCCATCTAATTTAAAGGTAGAAAAGTGACAAAGGTTTCATAATTTTGTCACTATTACGCCCCCTTTTTGCTCTGAGTCTTAGAAGGACTCCTCCAGACAATAGACATCTCCATTGTCTCCCTGTTTTAACGGGAGAGAGAGAGTAAACTGCTGAACTGATACAGGAAGGACAGACGCAGCGGCATTCTGTGTTTATTTCAAAATCAAGAGATCATGAAAATATCAGCATTTATTTGGATCATAATTCACAGGCATATAAATGCAGGAGTATTAGTTTTTTTTAAGAAGTTGGAGCAGTTTATTAAGGAAAAAAGAGAAATACCTGGGACTGTGTGAGCCTCTGAACAAGTTCAGGGGTTCTTCGCTTCTTGCATTTGCACTGGATGGAAAAGCAAACTGCAATTTTTGATTAATTGCAAACAATCTTGTTAACTATCACTAAACTACGACTATCTCTCTGGAGGACAGCGCCAGGAGGTACAATTTGCTTTACGACAGGGCTATTCAAGTGCTAGAAACTACTGTTATGTCATAATGATCAAAGGAACGAGTTCCGCCCACGCTCATGTGTCGGCAACCGATCCTAGGTGCGTCACCAGCGAACATATTTGGAGCTCAGGGAAAAGCCATCTAATTTAAAGGTTGAATATGGAACATTTTCATAAAAAGCTATTTAAAAAATAATAATAATAATACCTCCACTGGTGTTTAAAATGGTGCAAAATGAAATCATTTGAATTAAAATAGAATTAAATAGAATTAAAATATAATAAAATATAAATTTAAACGGGCACGACAATGACGTAATGTTTACACCCACCGCCAGAAGCGGCCGCCGGGTGCCAGATACAGTCTCTATGATCCAACTATGTGGTCGGTACAACTCGACTGGTATTGGAAAAAATGGCTAAGTCTGCAAGTCAAGCATCAGCTTCAGAGCCCTGGAGGAGATATCGTTATCCGTCTCAGGAGAGGGGTGACCGGAGAGGAACAGAGACTAGAGTAGTTTTAGGAGAAGCCTACACTAGATGGACCCACATTAAACATGTGCACGGCATCAAACACACGCGCGAACGGCGACTTTCCTCCTGGATCGGTGAGCTAACTCACTCGCTGACTTTAGCTGTCAGTTAAACTGCTCTAAAATACATTCCTCACTGGACACAGTTCAGGCTGGTCACTGGGCGTATCGGCAGCGAACCAGGCAATCCACCAGCTGGAATTATTTTCTATTGTTGTAGCTCCAACTTAGACCCACTAGATGTTGCTATAGTGTTCATGTTCCATATTCAACCTTTAATGGTGGAAAAGTGAGAGACTTTTCATAATTTCGTCACTATTGCGCCCCCTTGTGGCTCTTAGTCTTAGAAGGACTCCTCCAGACAATAGACATCTCCATTGTCTCCATGTTTTAGCGGGAGAGAGAGACTTAACTGCTGAACTGTTACAGGAAGGACAGAGGCAGCAGCATTCTGTGTTCATTCCAAAATCAAGAGAACATGAAAATATCAGCTTTTATTTGTCTTATAAATCGCAGGAGTAAAAATGAAGGAGTATTAGGTTTTTTAAGAAGTTGGAGCATTTTATTAAGGAAAAAAGATAAATACCTGGGACTGTGCGAGCCTCTGAACAAGTTCAGGGGTTCTTGGCTTCTTGCGTTTGCACAGGATGTAAAAGCAAATTAAGCAATTTTTAAATATCTGCAAACTATCTTGTTAACTGTCCCAAAAGGACGACTGTCTCTCTGGAGGACAGCGCCAGGAGGTACAATTTGCTTTAGGACACGGCCATTAGAGTGCTAGAAACTACAATTATGTCATAGTGATCAAAGGAACGAGTTCCGCCCACACTCATGTGTCGGCAACCGTTCCTAGGTGCGTCACCAGGTAACATATTTGGACCTCAGGAAAAAGCCATCTAATTTAAAGGTGGAAAAGTGACAAAGTTTTCATGTTTTCGTCACTATTGCGCCCCCTTGTGGCTCTGAGTCTTTGAAGTACTCCTCCAGACAATAGACATCTCCATTGTCTCCATGTTTTAGCGGGAGAGAGAGAGTTAACTGTTGAACTTTTACAGGAAGGACAGACGCAGCAGCATTCTGTGTTCATTCCACAATCAAGAGAACATGAAAATATCATCTTTAATTTGTCTTATAAATCGCATTATTAAAAATGAAGGAGTATTAGGTTTTTAAGAAGTTGGAGCATTTTATTAAGAGAATGAGAAAAATACCTGGGATACGCGAGCATCTGAACAAGTTCAGGAGTTCTTGGCTTCATGCGTTTGCACAGGATGGAGAGGCAAATTCTGCAATTTTTGAGTAATTACAAACAATCTTGTTAACTGTTACCAACGTACGACCGTCTCTCTGGAGGACAGCGCCAGGAGGTACAATTTGCTTTACGGCACGGCTATTCAAGTGCTAGAAACTACTGTTATGTCATAGTGATCAAAGGAACGAGTTCCGCCCACCCTCATGTGTTGGCAACCGTTCCTAGGTGCGTCACCAGCTAACATATTTGGAGTTCAGTGAACAGCCATCTAATTTAAAGGTAGAAAAGTGACAAAGGTTTCATAATTTTGTCACTATTGCGCCCCCTTGTGGCTCTGAGTCTTAGAAGGACTCCTCCAGACAATAGACATCTCCATTGTCTCCATGTTTTAGCGGGAGAGAGAGAGTAAACTGCTGAACTGTTACAGGAAGGAGAGACGCAGCGGCATTCTGTGTTTATTCCAAAATCAAGAGAAAATGAAAATATCATCTTTAATTTGTCTTATAAATCGCATTATTAAAAATGAAGGAGTATTAGGTTTTTAAGAAGTTGGAGCATTTTATTAAGAGAAAGAGAGAAATACCTGGGACTGCGCGAGCCTCTGAACAAGTTCAGGGGTTCTTGGCTTCTTGCGTTTGCACAGGATGGAAAAACAAACTGCAATTTTTGATTAATTGCAAACAATCTTGTTAACTATCCCCAAACTACGACTGTCTCTCTGGAGGACAGCGCCAGGAGGTACAATTTGCTTTACGACACGGCTATTCAAGTGCTAGAAACTACTGTTATGTCATAATGATCAAAGGAACGAGTTCCGACCACGCTCATTTGTCGGCAACCGTTCCTAGGTGCGTCACCAGCTAAGATATTTGGAGCTCAGAAAAAAACAATTTAAATTAATGGTGGAAAAGTGAAAGACTTTTCATAATTTCATCACTATTGCGCCCCCTTGTGGCTCTGAGTCTTAGAAGGACTCCTCCAGACAATAGACATCTCCATTGTCTCCATGTTTTAGCGGGAGAGAGAGACTTAACTGCTGAACTGATACAGGAAGGACAGACGTAGCGGCATTCTGTGTTTATTCCAAAATCAAGAGAACATGAAAATATCATCTTTAATTTGTCTTAGAAATCGCATTATTAAAAATGAAGGAGTATTAGGTTTTTAAGAAGTTGGAGCATTTGATTAAGAGAACGAGAGAAATACCTGGGACTGCGCGAGCCTCTGAACAAGTTCAGGGGTTCTTGGCTTCTTGCGTTTGCACAGGATGGAAAAACAAACTGCAATTTTTGATTAATTGCAAACAATCTTGTTAACTATCACTAAACTACGACTGTCTCTCTGGAGGACAGCGCCAGGAGGTACAATTTGCTTTACGACACGGCTATTCAAGTGCTAGAAACTACTGTTATGTCAAAATGATCAAAGGAACAAGTTCCGCCCACGTTCATGTGTCGGAAACCGTTCCTAGGTGCGTCACCAGCTAACATATTTGGAGCTCAGGGAAAAGCCATCTAATTTAAAGTAGGAAAAGTGACAAAGTTTTCATGTTTTCGTCACTATTGCGCCCCCTTGTGGCACTGAGTCTTAGAAGGACTCGTCCAGACAATAGACATCTCCATTGTCTCCATGTTTTAGCGGGAGAGAGAGAGTTAACTGCTAAACTGTTAAAGGAAGGACAGACGCAGCAGCATTCTGTGTTTATTCCAAAATCAAGAGAACATGAAAAGATCAGCTTTTATTTGGCTCATAAATCACGGGCATAAAAATGAAGGAGTATCAGGTTTTTTTAAGAAGTTGGAGCATTTTATTAGGGGAAAGAGAGAAATACCTGGGACTGTGCGAGCCTCTGAACAAGTTCAGGGGTTCTTGGCTTCTTGCGTTTGCACAGGATGGAAAAACAAAATCTGCAATTTTTAATTGATTGCAAACAATCTTGTTAACTATCACTAAACTACGACTGTCTCTCTGGAGGACAGCGCCAGGAGGTACAATTGGCTTTACGACACGGCCATTAGAGTGCTAGAAACTACTGTTATGTCATAGTGATCAAAGGAACGAGTTCCGACCACGCTCATGTGTCGGCAACCGTTCCTAGGTGCGTCACAAGCGAACATATTTGGAGCTCAGGGAAAAGCCATCTAGGTTAATTGTGGAAAAGTGAAAGACTTTTCATAATTTCATCACTATTGTGCCCCCTTGTGGCTCTGAGTCTTAGAAGGACTCCTCCAGACAATAGAAATCTCCATTGTCTCCATGTTTTAGCGGGAGAGAGAGACTTAACTGCTGAACTGATACAGGAAGGACAGACGCAGCAGCATTCTGTGTTTATTCCAAAATCAAGAGAACATGAAAATATCATCTTTAATTTGTCTAATAAATCGCATTATTAAAAATGAAGGAGTATTAGGTTTTTAAGAAGTTGGAGCATTTTATTAAGGGAAAGAGAGAAATACATGGGACTGTGCGAGCCTCTGAACAAGTTCAGGGGTTCTTGGCTTCTTGCGTTTGCACAGGATGGAAAAACAAAATCTGCAATTTTTGATTAATTGCAAACAATCTTGTTAACTATCACTAAACTACGACTGTCTCTCTGGAGGACAGCGCCAGGAGGTACAATTGGCTTTACGACACGGCCATTAGAGTGCTAGAAACTACTGTTATGTCATAGTGATCAAAGGAACGAGTTCCGCCCACACTCATGTGTCGGAAACCGTTCCTAGGTGCGTCACCAGCGAACATACTTGGAGTTCAGTGAAAAGCAATCTAATTTAATGGAGGAAAAGTGACAAAGTTTTCATAATTTCATCACTATTGTGCCCCCTTGTGGCTCTGAGTCTTGAAGGACTCCTCCAGACAATAGAAATCTCCATTGTCTCCATGTTTTAGCGGGAGAGAGAGACTTAACTGCTGAACTGATACAGGAAGGACAGACGCAGCAGCATTCTGTGTTTATTCCAAAATCAAGAGAACATGAAAATATCATCTTTAATTTGTCTAATAAATCGCATAATTAAAAATGAAGGAGTATTAGGTTTTTAAGAAGTTGGAGCATTTTATTAAGAGATAGAGAGAAATACCTGGGACTGCGCGAGCCTCTGAACAATTTCAGGTGTTCTTGGCTTCTTGCGTTTGCACAGGATGGAAAAACAAATTCTGCAATTTTTAAATAAATTCAAACAATCTTGTTAACTGTCAACAAAGTGCGACTGTCTCTCTGGAGGACAGCCCCAGGTTGTACAATTTACTTTGCGACACGGCTATTCAAGTGCTAGAAACTACTGTTATGTCATAATGATCAAAGGAACAAGTTCCGCCCACACTCATGTGTCGGCAACCGTTCCTAGGTGCGTCACCAGGTAACATATTTGGAGTTCAGTGAAAAGCCATCTAATTTAATGGTGGAAAAGTGACAAAGTTTTCATAATTTCATCACTATTGCGCCCCCTTTTGGCTCTGAGTCTTAGAAGGACTCCTCCAGATAATAGACATCTCCATTGTCTCCATGTTTTAGCGGGAGAGAGAGAGTTAACTGTTTAACTTTTACAGGAAGGACAGACGCAGCAGCATTCTGTGTTAATTCCAAAATCAAGAGAACATGAAAATATCATCTTTAATTTGTCTTATAAATCGCATTATTAAAAATGAAGGAGTATTAGGTTTTTAAGAAGTTGGAGCATTTTATTAAGAGAAAGAGATAAATACCTGGGACTGTGCGAGCCTCTTAACAAGTTCAGGGGTTCTTGGCTTCTTGCGTTTGCACAGGATGGAAAAACAAATTCTGCAATTTTTGAGAAATTGCAAACAATCTTGTTAACTATCACCAAACTACGACTGTCTCTCTGGAGGACAGCGCCAGGAGGTACAATTTGCTTTACGACACGGCTATTCAAGTGCTAGAAACTACTGTTATGTCATAATGATCAAAGGAACAAGTTCCGCCCACACTCATGTGTCGGCAACCGTTCCTAGGTGCGTCACCAGCTAACATATTTGGAGTTCAGTGAAAAGCCATCTAATTTAATGGTGGAAAAGTGACAAAGTTTTCATAATTTCATCACTATTGCGCCCCCTTGTGGCTCTGAGTCTTAGAAGGACTCCTCCAGATAATAGACATCTCCATTGTCTCCATGTTTTAGCGGGAGAGAGAGACTTAACTGCTGAACTGATACAGGAAGGACAGACGCAGCAGCATTCTGTGTTTATTCCAAAATCAAGAGAACATGAAAATATCATCTTTAATTTGTCTTATAAATCGCATTATTAAAAATGAAGGAGTATTAGGTTTTTAAGAAGTTGGAGCATTTTATTAAGAGAAAGAGATAAATACCTGGGACTGTGCGAGCCTCTGAACAAGTTCAGGGGTTCTTGGCTTCTTGCGTTTGCACAGGATGGAAAAACAAACTGCAATTTTTGATTAATTGCAAACAATCTTGTTAACTATCACTAAACTACGACTGTCTCTCTGGAGGACAGCGCCAGGAGGTATAATTTGCTTTACGACACGGCTATTCAAGTGCTAGAAACTACTGTTATGTCAAAATGATCAAAGGAACAAGTTCCGCCCACGTTCATGTGTCGGAAACCGTTCCTAGGTGCGTCACCAGCTAACATATTTGGAGCTCAGGGAAAAGCCATCTAAGTTAATTGTGGAAAAGTGAAAGACTTTTCATAATTTCATCACTATTGCGCCCCTTTGTGGCTCTGAATCTTAGAAGGACTCCTCCAGACAATAGACATCTCCATTGACTCCATGTTTTAGCGGGAGAGAGAGACTCAACTGCTGAAATGATACAGGAAGGAGAGACGCAGGGGCATTCTGTGTTTATTCCAAAATCAAGAGAACATGAAAATATCATCTTTAATTTGTCTTATAAATCGCATTATTAAAAATGAAGGAGTATTAGGTTTTTAAGAAGTTGGAGCATTTTATTAACAGAAAGAGATAAATACCTGGGACTGTGCGAGCCTCTTAACAAGTTCAGGGGTTCTTGGCTTCTTGCGTTTGCACAGGATGGAAAAACAAACTGCAATTTTTGATTAATTGCAAACAATCTTGTTAACTATAACTAAACTACGACTGTCTCTCTGGAGGACAGCGCCAGGAGGTACAATTTGCTTTACGACACGGCTATTCAAGTGCTAGAAACTACTGTTATGTCAAAATGATCAAAGGAACAAGTTCCGCCCACGCTCATGTGTCGGAAACCGTTCCTAGGTGCGTCACCAGCTAACATATTTGGAGCTCAGTGAAAAGCCATCTAATTTAAAGGTGGAAAAGTGACAAAGTTTTCATAATTTCATCACTATTGCGCCCCCTTGTGGCTCTGAGTCTTAGAAGGACTCCTCCAGACAATAGAAATCTCCATTGTCTCCATGTTTTAGCGGGAGAGAGAGAGTTAACTGCTGAACTGATACAGGAAGGACAGACGCAGCGGCATTCTGTGTTTATTCCAAAATCAAGAGAACATGAAAATATCAGCTTTTATTTGGCTCATAAATCACAGGCATAAAAATGAAGGAGTATTAGGTTTTTTTAAGAAGTTGGAGCATTTTATTAAGAGAAAGAGAGAAATACCTGGGACTACGCGAGCTCTGAACAAGTTCAGGGGTTCTTGGCTTCTTGCGTTTGAACAGGATGGAAAAACAAACTGCAATTTTTGATTAATTGCAAACAATCTTGTTAACTATCACTAAACTACGACTGTCTCTCTGGAGGACAGCGCCAGGAGGTACAACACACGGCTATTCAAGTGCTAGAAACTACTGTTATGTCATAATGATCAAAGGAACAAGTTCCGCCCACGCTCATGTGTCGGAAACCGTTCCTAGGTGCGTCACCAGCTAACATATTTGGAGCTCAGGGAAAAGCCATCTAAGTTAATGGTTGAAAAGTGAAAGACTTTTCATAATTTCATCACTATTGCGCCCCCTTGTGGCTCTGAGTCTTAGAAGGACTCCTCCAGGCAATAGACATCTCGTTGTCTCCATGTTTTAGCGGGAGAGAGAGAGTTAACTGCTGAACTGTTACAGGAAGGAAAGACGCAGCAGCATTCTGTGTTTATTCCAAAATCAAGAGAAAATGAAAATATCATCTTTAATTTGTCTTATAAATCGCATTATTAAAAATGAAGGAGTATTAGGTTTTTAAGAAGTTGGAGGATTTTATTAAGAGATAGAGAGAAATACCTGGGACTGCGGGAGCCTCTGAACAAGTTCAGGGGTTCTTGGCTTCTTGCGTTTGCACAGGATGGAAAAACAAACTGCAATTTTTGATTAATTGCAAACAATCTTGTTAACTATAACTAAACTACGACTGTCTCTCTGGAGGACA
This sequence comes from Valencia hispanica, assembly GCA_963556495.2. Taxonomy (NCBI): domain Eukaryota; kingdom Metazoa; phylum Chordata; class Actinopteri; order Cyprinodontiformes; family Valenciidae; genus Valencia; species Valencia hispanica. Next base: position 14,330,874 of record OY747702.1, on the reverse strand, counting down.
GCGCCAGGAGGTACAATTTGCTTTACGACACGGCTATTCAAGTGCTAGAAACTACTGTTATGTCAAAATGATCAAAGGAACAAGTTCCGCCCACGCTCATGTGTCGGAAACCGTTCCTAGGTGCGTCACCAGCTAACATATTTGGAGCTCAGTGAAAAGCCATCTAATTTAAAAGGTGGAAAAGTGACAAAGTTTTCATAATTTCATCACTATTGCGCCCCCTTGTGGCTCTGAGTCTTAGAAGGACTCCTCCAGACAATAGAAATCTCCATTGTCTCCATGTTTTAGCGGGAGAGAGAGAGTTAACTGCTGAACTGATAAAGGAAGGACAGACGCAGCGGTTTCTGTGTTTATTCCAAAATCAAGAGAACATGAAAATATCAGCTTTTATTTGGCTCATAAATCATAGGCATAAAAATGAAGGAGTATTAGGTTTTTTGAAGAAGTTGGAGCATTTGATTAAGAGAACGAGGGAAATACCTGGGATACGCGAGCTCTGAACAAGTTCAGGGGTTCTTGGCTTCTTGCGTTTGAACAGGATGGAAAAACAAACTGCAATTTTTGATTAATTGCAAACAATCTTGTTAACTATCACTAAATTACGACTGTCTCTCTGGAGGACAGCGCCAGGAGGTACAACACGGCTATTCAAGTGCTAGAAACTACTGTTATGTCATAATGATCAAAGGAACAAGTTCCGCCCACGCTCATGTGTCGGAAACCGTTCCTAGGTGCGTCACCAGCTAACATATTTGGAGCTCAGGGAAAAGCCATCTAAGTTAATGGTTGAAAAGTGAAAGACTTTTCATAATTTCATCACTATTGCGCCCCCTTGTGGCTCTGAGTCTTAGAAGGACTCCTCCAGACAATAGACATCTCGTTGTCTCCATGTTTTAGCGGGAGAGAGAGAGTTAACTGCTGAACTGTTACAGGAAGGAAAGACGCAGCAGCATTCTGTGTTTATTCCAAAATCAAGAGAAAATGAAAATATCATCTTTAATTTGTCTTATAAATCGCATTATTAAAAATGAAGGAGTATTAGGTTTTTAAGAAGTTGGAGCATTTTATTAAGAGATAGAGAGAAATACCTGGGTCTGCGGGAGCCTCTGAACAAGTTCAGGGGTTCTTGGCTTCTTGCGTTTGCACAGGATGGAAAAACAAACTGCAATGTTTGATTAATTGCAAACAATCTTGTTAACTATCACTAAACTACAACTGTCTCTCTGGAGGACAGCGCCAGGAGGTACAATTTGCTTTACGACACGGCTATTCAAGTGCTAGAAACTACTGTTATGTCATAGTGATCAAAGGAACGAGTTCCGCCCACACTCATGTGTCGGAAACCGTTCCTAGGTGCGTCACCAGCTAACATATTTGGAGCTCAGGGAAAAGCCATCTAAGTTAATGGTTGAAAAGTGAAAGACTTTTCATAATTTCTTCACTATTGCGCCCCCTATTGGCTCTGAGTCTTAGAAGGACTCCTACAGACAATAGAAATCTCCATTGTCTCCATGTTTTAGCAGGAGAGAGAGAGTTAACTTTTGAACTGTTACAGGAAGGAAAGACGCAGCAGCATTCTGTGTTTATTCCAAAATCAAGAGAACATGAAAATATCATCTTTAATTTGTCTTATAAATCGCATTATTAAAAATGAAGGAGTGTTAGGTTTTTAAGAAGTTGGAGCATTTTATTAAGAGAAAGAGAGAAATACCTGGGACTGTGCGAGCCTCTGAACAAGTTCAGGGGTTCTTGACTTCTTGCGTTTGCACAGGATGGAAAAACAAAATCTGCAATTTTTGATTTATTGCACACTATCTTGTTAACTGTCACAAAAGTACGACTTTCTGTCTGGAAGACAGCGCCAGGAGGTACAATTTGCTTTACGACACGGCTATTCAAGTGCTAGAAACTACTGTTATGTCATAATGATCAAAGGAACAAGTTCCGCCCACACTCATGTGTCGGCAACCGTTCCTAGGTGCGTCACCAGCTAAGATATTTGGAGCTCAGGGAAAAGCCATCTAAGTTAATGGTGGAAAAGTGAAAGACTTTTCATAATTTCATCACTATTGCGCCCCCTTGTGGCACTGAGTCTTAGAAGGACTCCTCCAGACAAAAGACATCTCGATTGTCTCCATGTTTAGCGGGAGAGAGAGAGTTAACTGCTGAACTGATACAGGAAGGACAGACGCAGCAGCATTCTGTTTTTATTCCAAAATCAAGAGAACATGAAAATATCATCTTTAATTTATCTTATAAATCGCATTATTAAAAATGAAGGAGTATTAGGTTTTTAAGAAGTTGGAGCATTTTATTAAGAGAAAGAGAGAAATACCTGGGACTGCGCGAGCCTCTGAACAAGTTCAGGGGTTCTTGGCTTCTTGCGTTTGCACAGGATTGAAAAATAAAATCTGCAATTTTTGATTAATTGCAAACAATCTTGTTAACTATCACTAAACTACGACTGTCTCTCTGGAGGACAGCGCCAGGAGGTACAATTTGCTTTACGACACGGCTATTCAAGTGCTAGAAACTACTGTTATGTCATAGTGATCAAAGGAACGAGTTCCGCCCACACTCATGTGTCGGCAACCAATCCTAGGTGCGTCACCAGCGAACATATTTGGAGTTCAGTGAAAAGCCATCTAATTTAATGGTGGAAAAGTGACAAAGCTTTCATGTTTTCTTCACTATTGCGCCCCCTTGTGGCTCTGAGTCTTAGAAGGACTCCTCCAGACAATAGACATCTCCATTGTCTCCATGTTTTAGTGGGAGAGAGAGAGTTAACTGCTGAACTGTTACAGGAAGGACAGACGCAGCAGCATTCTGTGTTTATTCCAAAATCAAGAGAACATGAAAATATCATCTTTAATTTGTCTTCTAAATCGCATTATTAAAAATGAATGAGTATTAGGTTTTTAAGAAGTTGGAGCATTTTATTAAGAGAAAGAGAGAAATACCTGGGACTGCGCGAGCCTCTGAACAAGTTCAGGGGTTCTTGGCTTCTTGCCTTTTCACAGGCTGGAAAAACAAAATCTGCAATTTTTGATTAATTGCAAACAATCTTGTTAACTATCACTAAACTACGACTGTCTCTCTGGAGGACATCGCCAGGAGGTACAATTTGCTTTACGACACGGCTATTCAGGTGCTAGAAACTACTGTTATTTCATAGTGATCAAAGGAACGAGTTCCGCCCACACTCATGTGTCGGCAACCGTTCCTAGGTGCGTCACTAGCGAACATATTTGGAGCTCAGGGAAAAGCCATCTAATTTAATGGTGGAAAAGTGACAACGTTTTCATGTTTTCGTCACTATTGCGCCCCCTTGTGGCTCTGAGTCTTAGACGGACTCCTCCAGATAATAGACATCTCCATTGTCTCCATGTTTTAGCGGGAGAGAGAGAGAGTAAACTGCTGAACTGTTACAAGAAGGACAGACGCAGCGGCATTCTGTGTTTATTCCCAAATCAAGAGCACAGGAAAATATCATCTTTAATTTGTCTTATAAATCGCATTATTAAAAATGAAGGAGTATTAGGTTTTTAAGAAGTTGGAGCATTTTATTAAGAGAAAGAGAGAAATACCTGGGACTGTGCGAGCCTCTGAACAAGTTCAGGGGTTCTTGGCTTCTTGCGTTTGCACAAGATGGAAAAACAAAATCTGCAATTTTTGATTAATTGCAAACAATCTTGTTAACTATCACCAAACTACGACTGTCTCTCTGGAGGACAGCGCCAGGAGGTACAATTTGCTTTACGACACGGCTATTAAAGTGCTAGAAACTACTGTTATGTCATAGTGATCAAAGGAACGAGTTCCGCCCACGCTCATGTGTCGGCAACCGTTCCTAGGTGCGTCACCAGCTAACATATTTGGAGTTCAGTGAAAAGCCATCTAATTTAAAGGTGGAAACGTGACAAAGTTTTCATAATTTCATCACTATTGCGCCCCCTTTTGGCTCTGAGTCTTAGAAGGACTCCTCCAGACAATAGAAATCTCCATTGTCTCCATGTTTTAGCGGGAGAGAGAGAGTAAACTGCTGAACTGATACAGGAAGGACAGACGCAGCAGCATTCTGTGTTTATTCCAAAATCAAGAGAACATGAAAATATCATCTTTAATTTGTCTTATAATTCGCATTATTAAAAATGAAGGAGTATTAGGTGTTTTTAAGAAGTTGGAGCATTTTATTAAGAGAAAGAGAGAAATACCTGGGACTGCGCGAGCCTCTGAACAAGTTCAGGGGTTCTTGGCTTCTTGCGTTTGCACAGGATGGAAAAACAAAATCTGCAATTATTGATTAATTGCAAACAATCTTGTTAACTATCACTAAACTACGACTGTCTCTCTGGAGGACAGCGCCAGGAGGTACAATTTACTTTGCGACACGGCTATTCAAGTGCTAGAAACTACTGTTATGTCATTATGATCAAAGGAACGAGTTCCGCCCACGCTCATGTGTCGGCAACCGTTCCTAGGTGCGTCACCAGCTAACATATTTGGAGCTCAGGGTAAAGCCATCTAAGTTAATGGTGGAAAAGTGAAAGACTTTTCAGAATTTCATCACTATTGCGCCCCCTTGTGGCTCTGAGTCTTAGAAGGACTCCTCCAGACAATAGACATCTCCATTGTCTCCATGTTTTAGCGGGAGAGAGAGAGTTAACTGCTGAACTGATACAGGAAGGACAGACGCAGCGGCATTCTGTGTTTATTCCAAAATCAAGAGCACATGAAAATATCATCTTTAATTTGTCTTATAAATCGCATTATTAAAAATGAAGGAGTATTAGGTTTTTAAGAAGTTGGAGCATTTTATTAAGAGAAAGAGAGAAATACCTGGGACTGTGCGAGCCTCTGAACAAGTTCAGGGGTTCTTGGCTTCTTGCGTTTGCACAGGATGGAAAAGTAAATTCTGCAATTTTTGAGAAATTGCAAACAATCTTGTTAACTATCACCAAACTACGACTGTCTCTCTGGAGGACAGCGCCAGGAGGTACAATTTGCTTTACGACACGGCTATTCAAGTGCTAGAAACTACTGTTATGTCATAATGATCAAAGGAACGAGTTCCGCCCACGCTCATGTGTCGGCAAACGTTCCTAGGTGCGTCACCAGCTAACATATTTGGAGCTCAGTGAAAAGCCATCTAATTTAAAGGTAAAAAAGTGAAAAAGTTTTCATAATTTCATCACTATTGCGCCCCCTTGTGGCTCTGAGTCTTAGAAGAACTCGTACAGATAATAGACATCTCCATTGTCTCCATGTTTTAGCGGGAGAGAGAGAGTAAACTGCTGAACTGTTACAGGATGGACAGACGCAGCAGCATTCTGTGTTTATTCCAAAATCAAGAGCACATGAAAATATCATCTTTAATTTGTCTTATAAATCGCATTATTAAAAATGAAGGAGTGTTAGGTTTTTAAGAAGTTGGAGCATTTTATTAAGAGAAAGAGAGAAATACCTGGGACTGTGCGAGCCTCAGAACAAGTTCAGGGGTTCTTGGCTTCTTGCGTTTGCACAGGATGGAAAAGCAAATTCTGCAATTTTTAAATAAATGCAAACTATCTTGTTAACTGTCAACAAACTACGACTGTCTCTCTGGAGGACAGCGCCAGGAGGTACAATTTGCTTTACGACACGGCTATTCAAGCGCTAGAAACTACTGTTATGTCAAAATGATCAAAGGAACAAGTTCCGCCCACACTCATGTGTCGGCAACCGTTCCTAGGTGCGTCACCAGCTAACATATTTGGAGTTCAGTGAAAAGCCATCTAATTTAATGGTAAAAAAGTGACAAAGTTTTCATAATTTCATCACTATTGCGCCCCCTTGTGGCTCTGAGTCTTAGAAGAACTCCTCCAGATAATAGACATCTCCATTGTCTCCATGTTTTAGCGGGAGAGAGAGAGTTAACTGCTGAACTGTTACAGGAAGGACAGACGCAGCAGCATTCTGTGTTTATTCCAAAATCAAGAGAACATGAAAATATCATCTTTAATTTGTCTTATAAATCGCATTATTAAAAATGAAGGAGTGTTAGGTTTTTAAGAAGTTGGAGCATTTTATTAAGAGATAGAGAGAAATACTTATGACTGTGCGAGCCTCTGAACAAGTTCAGGGGTTCTTGGCTTCTTGCGTTTGCACAGGATGGAAAAACAAAATCTGCAATTTTTGATTAATTGCAAACAATCTTGTTAACTATCACCAAACTACGACTGTCTCTCTGGAGGACAGCGCCAGGAGGTACAATTTGCTTTACGACACGGCTATTCAAGCGCTAGAAACTACTGTTATGTCAAAATGATCAAAGGAACAAGTTCCGCCCACACTCATGTGTCGGCAACCGTTCCTAGGTGCGTCACCAGCGAACATATTTGGAGCTCAGGGAAAAGCCATCTAATTTAATGGTGGAAAAGTGACAACGTTTTCATGTTTTCGTCACTATTGCGCCCCCTTGTGGCTCTGAGTCTTAGACGGACTCCTCCAGATAATAGACATCTCCATTGTCTCCATGTTTTAGCGGGAGAGAGAGAGTTAACTTTTGAACTGTTACAGGAAGGACAGACGCAGCAGCATTCTGTGTTTATTCCAAAATCAAGAGAACATGAAAATATCATCTTTAATTTGTCTTATAAATCGCATAATTAAAAATGAAGGAGTATTAGGTTTTTAAGAAGTTGGAGCATTTTATTAAGAGAAAGAGAGAAATACCTGGGACTGTGCGAGCCTCTGAACAAGTTCAGGGGTTCTTGGCTTCTTGCGTTTGCACAAGATGGAAAAACAAAATCTGCAATTTTTGATTAATTGCAAACAATCTTGTTAACTATCACCAAACTACGACTGTCTCTCTGGAGGACAGCGCCAGGAGGTACAATTTGCTTTACGACACGGCTATTAAAGTGCTAGAAACTACTGTTATGTCATAGTGATCAAAGGAACGAGTTCCGCCCACGCTCATGTGTCGGCAACCGTTCCTAGGTGCGTCACAAGCGAACATATTTGGAGCTCAGGGAAAAGCCATCTAAGTTAATGGTGGAAAGGTGAAAGACTTTTCATAATTTCATCACTATTGCGCCCCCTTGTGGCTCTGAGTCTTAGAAGGACTCCTCCAGACAATAGAAATCTCCATTGTCTCCATGTTTTAGCGGGAGAGAGAGACTTAACTGCTGAACTGATACAGGAAGGACAGACGCAGCAGCATTCTGTGTTTATTCCAAAATCAAGAGAACATGAAAATATCATCTTTAATTTGTCTTATAAATCGCATTATTAAAAATGAAGGAGTATTAGGTTTTTAAGAAGTTGGAGCATTTTATTAAGAGAAAGAGAGAAATACTTGGGACTATGCGAGCGTCTGAACAAGTTCAGGGGTTCTTGGCTTCTTGCGTTTGCACAGGATGGAAAAACAAACTGCAATTTTTGATTAATTGCAAACAATCTTGTTAACTATCACTAAACTACGACTGTCTCTCTGGAGGACAGCGCCAGGAGGTACAATTTGCTTTACGACACGGCTATTCAAGTGCTAGCAACAACTGTTATGTCATAGTGATCAAAGGAACGAGTTCCGCCCACGCTCATGTGTCGGAAACCGTTCCTAGGTGCGTCACCAGCTAACATATTTGGAGCTCAGAGAAAAGCAATCTAAGTTAATGGTGGAAAAGTGAAAGACTTTTCTTTTTTTTCGTCACTATTGCGCCCCCTTGTGGCTCGGAGTCTTGAAGGACTCCTCCAGATAATAGACATCTCCATTGTCTCCATGTTTTAGCGGGAGAGAGAGAGTTAACTTTTGAACTGTTACAGGAAGGAAAGACGCAGCAGCATTCTGTGTTTATTCCAAAATCAAGAGAACATGAAAATATCATCTTTAATTTGTCTTATAAATCGCATTATTAAAAATGAAGGAGTATTAGGTTTTTAAGAAGTTGGAGCATTTTATTAAGAGAAAGAGAGACATACCTGGGACTGCGCGAGCCTCTGAACAAGTTCAGGGGTTCTTGGCTTCTTGCGTTTGCACAGGATGGAAAAACAAAATCTGCAATTTTTGATTAATTGCAAACAATCTTGTTAACTATCACTAAACTACGACTGTCTCTCTGGAGGACGGCGCCAGGAGGTACAATTTACTTTGCGACACGGCTATTCTAGTGCTAGAAACTACTGTTATGTCATAATGATCAAAGGAACAAGTTCCGCCCACACTCATGTGTCGGCAACCGTTCCTAGGTGCGTCACCAGCTAACAAATTTTGAGCTCAGGGAAAAGCCATCTAATTTAATGGTGGAAAAGTGACAAAGTTTTCATGTTTTCGTCACTATTGCGCCCCCTTGTGGCTCTGAGTCTTAGAAGGACTCCTCCAGATAATAGACATCTCCATTGTCTCCATGTTTTAGCGGGAGAGAGAGAGTTAACTTTTGAACTGATACAGGAAGGACAGACGCAGCAGCATTCTGTGTTTATTCCAAAATCAAGAGAACATGAAAATATCATCTTTAATTTGTCTTATAAATCGCATTATTAAAAATGAAGGAGTATTAGGTTTTTAAGAAGTTGGAGCATTTTATTAAGAGATAGAGAGAAATACTTGGGACTATGCGAGCGTCTGAACAAGTTCAGGGGTTCTTGGCTTTTAGCGTTTGCACAGGATGGAAAAACAAAATCTGCAATTTTTGATTTATTGCAAACAATCTTGTTAACTATCACCAAACTACGACTGTCTCTCTGGAGGACAGCGCCAGGAGGTACAATTTGCTTTACGACACGGCTATTCAAGTGCTAGCAACAACTGTTATGTCATAGTGATCAAAGGAACGAGTTCCGCCCACGCTCATGTGTCGGAAACCGTTCCTAGGTGCGTCACCAGCTAACATATTTGGAGCTCAGAGAAAAGCAATCTAAGTTAATGGTGGAAAAGTGAAAGACTTTTCATAATTTCATCACTATTGCGCCCCCTTGTGGCTCTGAGTCTTAGAAGGACTCCTCCAGACAATAGACATCTCCATTGTCTCCATGTTTTAGCGGGAGAGAGAGAGTTAACTGCTGAACTGCTACAGGAAGGACAGACGCAGCAGCATTCTGTGTTTATTCCAAAATCAAGAGAACATGAAAATATCAGCTTTTATTTGGCTCATAAATAACAGGCATAAAAATGAAGGAGTATTAGGTTTTTTTAAGAAGTTGGAGCATTTTATTAAGAGATAGAGAGAAATACCTGGGACTGCGCGAGCCTCTGAACAAGTTCAGGGGTTCTTGGCTTCTTGCGTTTGCACAGGATGGAAAAACAAACTCTGCAATGTTTTGATTAATTGCAAACAATCTTGTTAACTATCACTAAACTACGACTGTCTCTCTGGAGGACAGCGCCAGGAGGTACAATTTGCTTTACGACACGGCTATTTAAGTGCTAGAAACTACTGTTATGTCATAGTGATCAAAGGAACAAGTTACGCCCACACTCATGTGTCGGAAACCGTTCCTAGGTGCGTCACCAGCTAACATATTTGAAGCTCAGGGAAAAGCCATCTAAGTTAATGGTGGAAAAGTGAAAGACTTTTCTTTTTTTTCGTCACTATTGCGCCCCCTTTTGGCTCTGAGTCTTAGAAGGACTCCTCCAGACAATTGAAATCTCCATTGTCTCCATGTTTTAGCAGGAGAGAGAGAGTAAACTGCTGAACTGATACAAGAAGGACAGACGCAGCAGCTGAGTTTATTCTGAAATCGAGAGAACATTCACTTTCTTTGCTCCTATATTCTCGAACAAATTTCCACAAAACTGTAAAAATGTGAAATACTGTTGTCCTTCAAATGATCGCTCAAAATAAACCTTTTCAGAGTCCTCATTGAATTGGCTAATAAAAACTAGAACAGTACTTTTAGGCTATATTCAAAACTCTCATGCCTTTTCTTTATTTTGCAATAATAATGTCATGTTTTCTGTTGTTGGTGGTTTAATGTTTCCATCATGTAAAGCACGTTTAGTTTCCCACCTTGCTAAAATGTGCGACACAAATTAAACATGAGCAGTGGCACAAGAAGTGGGTATGCACTATTTGGGGCGCATAAGGGCGCTGCGGAGGAGGCGCCAAAGTGATTATGGTAGAAATTTCTTTAGCCTGCATTTTCTGTGTTTAACAGCTGTTTGTGTATGTGTAAATGAGGTGAGTAATAACTGAAGCACGTTGCTGATTGGGTGCCCCTCCGCTAACCCCAACTCTCCCTCAAAAACATGCTGAAGTGTTATTGTTTTCATATGAATCCAATGACTGCTGGGGCTAGGCTAGCTAAAGATGGAGAGGCAGAAAAGATAGCTGTTGGAGCCACAAAAAGAAAACGGAGGAGGTGAAAAGGAAAATGATTTGGTAGGGATGAAAAAAACCTTTTCAATATGCTTGAATGACATTAGGTAAAGTATGTCAGTGTACCAAGAGGAGGTTTATAGTTATTCAGATTAGCTAAAGCTGCTACAAGTGAAATGACAGGTTACTGATGTTTTGCAACTGTACTGATCAGCATTTAGAATTCTCGGATCAGTAAATAAAAATAATAAATGAAAATAAAGGAACTGGTTTGTGTTTATTTTTTTGAGACAGCAATCATTTGTTTCTAACATTGAAACAGATAAATTATTGAACTTGGGTGATACATTTGAGTTTAGATTTCTTCACTCGGATATAACACTACAGTGATGTAACTGATAAAGATAATCAGATTCCAATCAGTAACTGATATACAACAAGGATATTCTTTAAAATCAAAATACCTTTTACATGCAGTTCAGGGGTCGCGCGCCAATTTTTAGTTGTGACTGACATAATCTGGTTATAATCTATTTTTACCAGTCAATTTTTATAATGATAATAATTACATTTTCATTAGTTTTAGATTTTCATTCATTTTAATCAATATTCAGAACAGAAAATCCACATCGTGCCCTCATCGAGCAGATTAATAATTCATAATTAATGCATGTTTTAATTATGATCATTTAACCTGCTGTGGCCTGAACGCTCCGCATGGAGCAGAACATGCTCTGCCTCTGCTTAATAGGGCCTGAATTCACACTCTGTAGCCTCTCTTGAGACCGGAAAGTTTTGAAATTATTGAACATTTCTCTCATTGAAGTGATCAGAATTTGGCAAGACTCTCTAAATGGCAGCTTTTCTGATCGCTTCAGCCGGAGGAAATCCCCGCATGTGCTGCTTCTGCATCAGTGGTTAGTTTAAGCTGCAACGATCTGCCACTGCCGGTCTGTGTCTGCATAGCCCTGAGAAAGGATATGGTCGCGCCCCTGAATGTGGCACACTTTCCAAATGTGCCACAATTCAATAAATCAAAATATTCCAAAATTTATATTTATACATGTGAAAGGTTTAATGAAACTTGAGGAGCATCTGTTTAATAAATGTATCTATTTTTATCATTTTAAATTATTATATAAATAGTTATCTTTTTATTTAACATAGTTTGAATTTTATTAATACTTAGTTCTTCATGGCTGTGTGCTAAAGATATCATGTCCCCGCCAGATGACTGTGATATAGTTAGATGCGATTCAATGTTAGATTCTTGATGAATGTTGGTTGTTGATATTTTGTCGGGTATACAATAAGTTATGGTGTTGGTTCCTTACGTGCGCCGGGAGCGTCGGATTTCATTCTCTGTCTCAGAACCAGTGTGGCTATGGCTGAACCTGCTGGGCGGGGCCTGCATGTCCATGTTGGCCGGGCCCCTGAAGCGCTCCAAAAAGGAATCGGGTCGCTCAGTCTCCTCGGCCAGGCTTTTCTGGGCCCATTCCCTCAAAGTCATCACCATGCTCACTATTCTGCAATCACCCAGACACAAAATAAAGGAATACTCACAAAGTATTCTTCACAGATGAACATTATTCATCTTCTGGACTGTCGACTACTGGTTCTGAAACACTAAATATCTGTAAATCTGCATATACGACTTACATAACCATGCAACATAAAAAAATAAATATATGAACACAACTCATTACTGAATAGTCTGGTTAAAGCTTTTAGTCATACCTGGACAACGCCCCTCGGCCTCGAAAGGAACTCTGAGAATTCCTTTCAATGGTTGCCATTCTCTGCAGCTCTGAAGAAGTGTCATCACATATCGATTGGCCCCTATTCATTCACATACACACAAAAAATAAAGAAATAACTCAGACGATATCCTCTCTATAATAGGATAACAATCAAAATCAAATATATCTTTATTTAATAAAGCGCTTTTCATGCCATTGGCAGCACAAATCGCTATACAAGATAAAAAACAATATACATCATACAAAATTAAAACCTTATGAATTAAAAACACACACAGTCAGTGTGGTGGAAAATTATGATATAAAATCTTGGGATTTTTTTACTCTCACAAGTTGGAATGGTTGTTCGTCTTTTTCTTGGCATGGATTTTGTACAGAGTGATTTGGAGACATTTACCTTAATTGTTTTCTAGCTTCAGTTGATGAGGTTCGGCTCATTAACCAGGTTGTGAGTTGTTTAGAATTGCTTTTGCACACAGTTGCATCAGGTTGATCTGAAACCATACTCCGAGGGTGTTGGTTCTACTTGATCACTTGTCATAATCATCCTATTCATCTTTTGTGAATTGGCTCACCTATGTTTGAACATCAACGCTCTAATACTTAATTAGCTCAGCTCCCAAGGGTCGCATTGGGAGGTTCTCACTGGAGGACCTTCTGAGGGGTGACCTCTCTCCTTTTCAGGAAGGACTGATCGGTGGCTACGGGTCACTGGATGCTGGCGGAGGCTGACTTCACGGCAACAGACAAGAGCAAGGGAAGCGTACACATTTCAACACCTATTATTGATGTAATACCCTCTGAAGTGTACTGGAAGTGCCACATAATTTCTCCTTTGTTCTGTGTTTTTATCTAGAGCAGGGGTTCTTAACCTTTTGCAAGCTGCCCCCCCAAACCTGGTTCAATGCAGTTGGGGCCCCAGTGCCCCAAACCCAGAACCAGCTCGGGAGGACGTTACATGAGAGAAAGGCTGTCATACTGCATGCATCACACCAGTCAGTTTAAGCATGGTCCTATAAAAAACAATAAAAACCCGGACATTTTCATCAGCCTATAAATCCTCCCGGATGCCCCGGACAGCACATGAAAATTGGACATGTCCGGGGAAAAGAGGACGGTTGGTCACCCTAAATTGACAGCTCGTTTGCTGTGCACACAAACGGATCTCGAACCCACGCAAAACAGTTATAATCCTCTTTAAAGTACGTCGCAAATGGTTTTCTCATTGCTGACAGGTTGCTCAGACGCTGACTGAAATAGAGAGGAGAAATCGTGTGACGTGCCTGCATCAGTGATAAAGTCTACAAGGCTGGGGTTCCCTCGACTGATGCGGCCATAGAGGTCTAGTTTTTGAGTGAAGGCGTGCACTTTGTCTGCAAGGAGCAAAATATGAGTTTCGCGGCCTTGCAAAGACAGTTTAAGGCCATTCAAGCGGTCAAATATAGATCAAATAGGACAGACGTAAGCCACATATAGTGTCATCTAGATGCTTCACCAGATCTGATTTGATTTCTGTCTAAAACCACTTCACCTCCTCTCGCAGCTCATACAGCCGCTGTAACACCGCCCCCTGAAGAGCCAGCAAACTTCAGTGTGACTCGCTTGCGCTCAATATCGACAATCAATTTTTTTTTTATCAGTCCAAACACATTTTAATTTCTATTCAGGAGTTATGTATATGCAAAACTATTACTTTTTATGACAGTAGTTTAATGATTAAAAAAAATTGCAAAATTTTCTTTTTCAGTTTTTTTCCTTCCATCCTGTAGCCTACTCGCGCCCCCCCGGAACAAACCCGTAAACTCATAAATCTGCTGTGAGGAAACAATATCTTGGGGATCCGACCATACCAGGAGCCAGCCCACCCTCGACCACAGCGGCTGCATCCACAGAGACCACCCCAGTCAGTAGAGGCCAGGCCCCACACCACAGCCATAGGGCTGCACTGTGAAGCCACCGGCCACCCAGACTAGGTCGATCTCCGCAGCAACAGCCGCACGGAACAATCAGACAGAACCCCTAGCGTGGAGGATCCCCATGAGGTAAAACACTGGAGTAAAAACATTAAAATCCTAAAATAAAGATCAATATATTCTAAAAGTAAATAAAATGAAATAAGTACCATTTAAAAGCTAAGATAAAAAGGTAGGTCTTGAACCTCTTTTTGAAAACATCAACATTCTCTGCAGCCGTGAGGCCCTCTGGCAAGGTGTCCACAGGTGAGGACCATATCGGAACGAGGCCTCGCCATATGTTTTGGTTCTAACTCTCGGTACAGCTAAGGTGCCCGTACCAGAGAACTTCAAGGTCCGTGAGGGTTCATACTTAAAAGCAGGTCTGATAAATAAGAAGGCCCAAGACCATTAAGACATTTATAAATGACTAAAAGAACCTTAAAATCAATCTTGAAACGGACGGGGAGCCAATGCAATGATTCTAAAACTGGAGTAATGTGTTCCTGCCCTCTGGTCCTCGTCAGAACACGTGCCGCTGAGTTCTGAACAAGCTGAAGATTAGAGATAGATTTTTTTTGGAAGACTAGAGAGCAGGGCATTACAATAATCTAATCTGCTGGAAATAAAAGCATGCATCAGCACCTCCATGCTAGCAAGAAAGAAAGAGAATTGGGTGGACTCTGGCTATGTTTTTAAGATGATAATTTTAGTTTGTTACAACAATTTGTGGAATAAAATCCAGTTTAGAGTCAAAAAGGACTCCCAGATTTCTCACACACAGAGAAGGTTAGAAACTTTGCAGTTTTGGTAAAATAATCTCTCTCTTGTCTTCGGCACAGATAACTAAAATCTCAGTTTTGTCCTGTTTGAGCTTTAAGAAGTTCTCTCCCATCCATGTTTTAATATCTAAAATACATTATAAAAAGGACATTAAATGCCTCTAGATCACTGCAAAGTAAATCTTTGTATCATCAGCATAGCTGTGAAAATCAATGCTGTGTCTCCTGATGACATCCCCAAGTGGCAGCATGTACAGGTTCAAAAGAATAGCAGTGATCTTCCAAATGTTGCTCAAGGTGAATTGTAGAAATGATTATCATCCTAACTGCATGAAGTTCTGGTGAGGCCACAACTATATTCCAAGGTCTTTATGAAAAAACTAATTGGCTGAAACGTTGTCCTGTCTGCATATCCAACAGCTTTCAGCTATTTGTCCTCACCAAGCACAAGCTGAATTGTTGCAACTGAGCTTTCAGCCTGTCATTCACCACCTGTTTCATATTTCTAATTGGCTAAGCCTCACTCCAGTCGCTCCTTCTGGTATATTCACTCCCTGATTTCTTCAGTCAATCAGACAAGAAAGGGTCACCCTCATTCCAGATTCGGCCCAGAAGTTGATATCCAGCTTGTCAAAGAGATATTCAGAAGTTATAAAGAAGTTATAAAGGCAAACACTGGAAAAAAAAAGTCCTGTACCACTATGAACTGAAAGATCACTCAGCAAAGAAGAGGGTATTATTCCAAGCCAAACATAAATATTGCAGCTTTAAAATATATTCAAGGACAAACAGCTTAATTTCTTTAGACACGTTCTATTATCTGATGAATCCAAAAGTAAAACTTTTGGCAATAATGATGGGAAACGGGAGGAAACATGCATTCCACCTGTGCAGTACAGGGATGGAAGCATTATGTCGTGTTGGGGTTTTGCTGCAGAGGAGGATGGTTGTCTTCACAAATTAGATGGCATGATAAGGGCTGCCACCTTATCGTGGTGGAGGGGTTTGAGTGTCCCAATGATCCTAGGAGCTATGTTGTCGGGGGCTTTGCTCCTGGTAGGGTCACCCATGGCAATTTGGTTCTAGGTGAGGGAGCAGACAAAGTGCAGCCCAAAAGACCCCTATGAAGAAAACGACAGATGGACTCAGTGTCCCCTCGCCCGGACGCGGGTCACCGGGGCCCCCCTCTGGAGCCAGGCCTGGAGGTGGGGCACGTTGGCGAGCGCCTGGTGGCCGGGCCTTTACCCATGGGGCCCGGTCGGGCTTAGCCCGAAGAGGTAACATGGGCCCCCCTTCCCATGAGCTCACTACCTGTGGGAGGGGCCATAGGGGTCGGGTGCTGTGCAGGATGGGCGGCGGCCAAAGGCGGGGACCTTGGCGGTCCGATCCTCGGCTGCAGAAGCTGGCTCTCGGGACGTGGAACGTCACCTCTCTGGTGGGGAAGGAGCCGGAGCTGGTGTGCGAGGTTGAGAGGTTCCGACTGGACATCGTCGGACTCACCTCGGCGCACGGCTCTGGCTCTGGAACCCGTCTCCTCGAGAGAGGTTGGACTCTCTTCCACTCTGGGGTTGCCCCCGCTGAGAGGCGCCGAGCTGGGGTGGGCATACTTGTTGCCCCCCATCTCGGCGCCTGTACGTTGGGGTTTACCCCGGTGAACGAGAGGGTAGCCTCCCTCCGCCTTCGGGTGGGGGGACGGGTCCTGACTGTTGTTTGTGCTTACGCGCCAAACAGCAGATTAGATTACCCACCCTTCTTGGAGTCTTTGGAGAGGGTGCTGGAGAGTGCTCCTCCTGGGGACTCCCTTGTTCTGCTGGGGGACTTCAACGCTCACGTGGGCAATGACAGTGAGACCTGGAGGGGTGTGGTTGGGCGGAATGGCCCCCCCCGATCTAAACCCGAGTGGTGTCTTGTTATTGGACTTCTGTGCTCGTCATGGATTGTCCATAACAAACACCATGTTCAAGCATAAAGGTGTCCATATGTGCACTTGGCACCAGGACACCTTAGGCCGCAGCTCAATGATCGACTTGGTTGTCGTCTCATCTGATCTGCGGCCGCATGTTTTGGACACTCGGGTGAAGAGAGGGGCAGAGCTGTCCACTGACCACTACCTGGTGGTGAGTCGGCGCCGATGGTGGGGGAGGACGCCGGACAGACCTGGAAGGCCTAAACGTGTTGTGAGGGTCTGCTGGGAACGTCTGGCAGAGTCTCCTGTCAGAAGGAGCTTTAACTCACACCTCCGGCAGAACTTTGAACACGTCCCGGGGGAGGCGGGGGACATCGAGTCCGAGTGGACCATGTTCCGCGCCTCCATTGCCGAGGCGGCTGACCGAAGCTGTGGCCGCAAGGTGGTCGGTGCCTGTCGCGGCGGCAACCCCCGAACCCGGTGGTGGACACCGGCGGTAAGGGATGCTGTCAGGCTGAAGAAGGAGTCCTACCGGGTCTTTTTGGCTTGTGGGACCCCTGAAGCAGCTGATAGGTACCGACAGGCCAAGCGGGATGCGGCTCGGATGGTTGCTGAGGCAAAAACTCGGGCGTGGGAGGAGTTTGGAGAGACCATGGAAAACGACTTCCGTACGGCTTCGAAGCGATTCTGGTCCGCCATCCGGCGTCTCAGGGGGGGAAAGCGGTCTGCCACCAACACTGTTTACAGTGGGGATGGTGTGCTGCTGACCTCGACGCGGGACGTTTTGGGTCGGTGGATGGAATACTTCGAAGACCTCCTCAATCCCACCGGCACGCCTTCCAATCTGGAAGCAGGGTTTGGGGACTTGGGGTCGGGCTCTCCAATCTCTGGTGCCGAGGTCACCGAGGTCGTTAAAAAGCTCCTCGGTGGCAAGGCTCCGGGGGTGGATGAGATTCGACCGGAGTTCCTCAAGGCTCTGGATGTTGTGGGGCTGTGTTGGTTAACGCGGCTCTGCAATATTGCGTGGACATCGGGGGCAGTTCCCTTGGATTGGCAGACCGGGGTGGTGGTCCCCCTGTTTAAAAAGGGGGACCACAGGGTGTGTTCCAACTACAGGGGGATCACACTTCTGAGCCTCCCTGGTAAGGTCTATTCAGGGGTTCTGGAGAGGAGGGTCCGACGGATAGTCGAACCTCGGATCCAGGAGGAACAATGCGGTTTTCGTCCTGGCCGTGGAACACTGGACCAGCTCTACACCCTCAGCAGGGTCCTGGAGGGTGCGTGGGAGTTCGCCCAACCGGTCTACATGTGTTTTGTGGACTTGGAGAAGGCGTTCGACCGTGTCCCTCGGGGGGCCCTGTGGGGGGTGCTCCGGGAGTATGGGGTACCGGGCCCCTTGATACGGGCTGTTAGGTCCCTGTACGACCGGTGCCAGAGTTTGGTTCGCATTGCCGGCAGTAAGTCGGGCTTGTTTCCGGTGAGAGTTGGACTCCGCCAAGGTTGCCCTTTGTCACCGATCCTGTTCCTAACTTTTATGGACAGGATTTCTAGGCGCAGCCAAGGCGTTGCGGGGATCCGTTTTGGTGGCCTCAGGATCGGGTCTCTGCTTTTTGCAGATGATGTGGTCCTGTTGGCTTCATCGGAGCGTGATCTACAGCTTTCGCTGGAGCTGTTCGCAGCCGAGTGTGAAGCGGCTGGGATGAGAATCAGCACCTCCAAATCCGAGGCCATGGTCTTGAGCCGGAAAAGGGTGGGGTGCCTCCTCCGGGTCAGGGATGGGGTCCTTCCCCAAGTGGAGGAGTTTAAGTATCTGGGGGTCTTGTTCACGAATGAGGGAAAAATGGAGCGGGAGATCGATAGACGGATTGGTGGGGCATCTGCAGTTATGCGGGCGCTCTACCGGTCTGTCGTGGTGAAGAGAGAGCTGAGCCAAAAGGCGAAGCTCTCGATTTACCGGTCGATCTACGTTCCTACCCTCATCTATGGTCACGAACTCTGGGTGGTGACCGAAAGAACGAGATCACGGATACAAGCGGCTGAAATGAGTTTCCTCCGCAGAGTGTCTGGGCTCTCCCTTAGAGATAGGGTGAGAAGCTCAGTCATCCGGAGGGGGCTCAGAGTAGAGCCGCTGCTTCTCCACATCGAGAGGAGTCAGTTGAGGTGGCTCGGGCATCTGGTCAGGATGCCTCCTGGACGCCTCCCTGGTGAGGTGTTTCAGGCACGTCTCACCCCGAGGAGGCCCAGGGGAAGGCCCAGGACACGCTGGAGGGACTATGTTTCTCGGCTGGCCTGGGAGCGCCTTGGGGTTCCTCCCGAGGAGCTGGAACAAGTGGCTGGGGAGAGGGAAGTCTGGGTCTCTTTGCTTAGGCTGCTGCCCCCGCGACCCGACCCCGGATAAGCGGAAGAAAATGGATGGATGGATGGATAAGGAAAGAACCTAATGTGGAGGCACCATCTCAGAACATCAGCTAGGAGGTTAAAGGTTAGTCAGAAAACAGTGGACAGTGAGCCTAAACATAGTATTATTTACTGAGTAAATATGTAAACTTCAGAGTTTGAAAAAAGTTAAGATTAAAAAATATATATATATATCTGGTTTCTGACATATATTAATATATTTCCTTAAATCCTCTTTAACTTATTCATTTTGTATTTTTTCTACATTACTTTTTAGCACATTTGTAAATTTGATCTCTTTAAAGGGTTTTTCTGGGGCTGTGTTATTGTAATCAATTTCTGTACTTTATAATTATTTGAAATTCAACAACAAAAGTTGGTGTTTTACAAAATATGTTATATATTTAACACAGGATGCAACAATACAAAATAAAGTGACTTACAACAATAGGTTTACTGTAAAACCATCCTGAATGCTGATTGGCTATTTGGTTGTATTCCGTTTCAGTTTCACATTGTATGCAACAAAGCAGTAACATTACGTTTATAGGGGTCACAAATGTAGCATAGATGGACCCCCAACATGTGGCTTCACTCTCCTGTCAGGTCATGCACACTATCACCTGCAGTATTTGTGTTAAGTAATAGAATAACTTCAATTTCTGTAAAGTCTCAGATTAATACCTTGAAGGTACATGTTGGGGCCCCAGACATGAAGGACTGAACTACAAACAGAGAACACAGGGACTGGCATAAAGACTCTCCATCCCAGAATTTACTGCAGTAACCCGTTTTCGGTTTCTAGAAAGGAGGTGTGTCACACATCATAGTTTAACAAAACTCTGGCACATTGCTTAGAACCTCCTCTCTCCTGCAGGAGAGTGTGTTGGAGGGACATGCATGAATCCTTTCTCCACCAGAGACCTCCCTCAACACAGCCGAGTAATGGAAGGTCACAGTAACAAACAATGGAAATCCAGGATCTTAAATACAAGGGCAGAGTGACGATGGACAACGAACCAGGTGAACTTGTTAGAGGCAAATGAGGAATAACTGAGGCAGAAAGCAGGCAGGGGAAGCTGAGGGACGGAGACAAACAAACACTGGGAAATAACTGAGGTTTTAGGAAACTACAAATTAAGAGAGGGAAAGAATAACACTGATCTGAGAGAGAGCAAAATCCAAAAGCAAAGAGAAAACAGAACTCAGAAATAAATAAGGAAACTAAATACAAAGGACTGAGTAATACAGCTAAACCTGTAAAGCAGAAATAATTTTAATAATGACGCCAGACCTGCAATATTAAGGAATAAGCACAAATGAAAACCAAACCCAAACAACCAAAGATCGCGACATCCTATCCCTTTAGGACTAGATAGATAATCAGAAAAGACAAGCAGACTTTCCAACGCAGAGATGAGATAAAAAACTGGAAAAGTCTTACAGCTCTTAGAGCCTCAACTGTTTGAGTGATAAGTAGCCGAAGGTTGGTTAATTTTTCTAGTCAAAGCCTCCTGTACGTTCAGCTGAGCTGAAGTAAAAGACTGTTTTTCATTGTTTGTGTTTTTGTTAGTCTGGTTTGGTATGTAGGTGTCTTGCCAGTAATTACTTGTAAAGGTAGATTAGCTTGATTAATAACAAATTCATAATTTGATACAGCTTCAGGGGATTTTTCTGTCAGAGCTTGGTTGTAATGTCTTTTATCTCTGATAGAGACATAGATGGACTCCAGAGCTTTTTGTATGTATAATAATCGATTGTTCTATGGGAAAGGAAAAAGGATTCATATCAGATTGATCATTAGATTGTTTAGTTAATGGTGGAATATGTGAATATGTGAGGCCAATTTACCTAATAGATTATATTCTTAAGGAATTGGAAACAGCACTAATCCACACTGCACTTATTTCAAAAATGCCACCTGCCACCAGTGTGTGTGTGTGTGTGTGTGTGCGCGCATGTGTGTGTGTGTGTGTGTGTGTGTGTGTGTGTGTGTGTGTGTGTGTGTGTGTGTGTGTGTGTGTGTGTACCTGCTAAGTGTGCTGTCAGCACGATCACTCTCCTCCTCTGTCCATGTTTTCACTGACAACCTGTGGGAGTCGTGCAGCGGACCCGTCATGCTGCGCACACAAAAACACATCATGGTTCTGTTCATTTACGTGTAGTTTCAGAACCAAAACCCCAAACAGACAGTGGCCCTCACACCAAGATGTCCGACATAGTCAAAACAAGTGCAACAGAAAGCTGCCAGACGTATTCATGTTGAAGAGACACTCAGGCAGACGATGGAATCAGAAAACAAAGGTCATCCAGCACGAGGTCACGGTGCACCAGGCACCACCATAGAAACGGCTTAGCAACAAGCTGATAGGGCATAAAATAGCAAAAAGAGGGAAACACGGACAAGTTAACTAACCTGGTTAATCGTCTGTCGTCCAAGTGTTTGCTTTGTCGAGTCTCCAAATCAATTCACATGTTCAGGTTCGCTGCTTTCCACCTTGTTTTGTGTGTACAGCTTTTTTCAAGCCTTTCATTGCAATCGTTATAATGGACAGACGAATACACCGCTGAAATGGATGAAGCGGGCAAATGTGACCAATAAAAGGGATGATCACATGGTACACTTGAAAAAGCATCATTTAAATTGTAAATTGTATGTGTGTGCGTGTGTGTGTGTGTGTGTGTGTGTGTGTGTGTGTGTGTGTGTGTGTGTGTGTGTGTGTGTGTGCGTATGTGTGTGTTTGTCCATTTTTAACCACTAAGCTCATTTGAATTCAAGAACCTTGTTTGAAGTGGCCTCTGGGCTGCTGTTGTATCTTCTTGTGCATGCTCCCTCCTGGTTACTGTGACTGAGAAATGTCTTGATGCACACACTTTTAACGCTTGGCAGAGAATGCTCGATGGAGAATAAATGAAGCGTAGGCCACCCGGAAGCATTGATCTGTGGCTACTTGCAAGTGGAAAACTCATACATCCTGCTTTCTCCAACAGAACAATGTTAAATGAAAAGGGTAAAATTCTTATGGAGTAACAGTCTTCATTATTTTCACCTGTTTTTTCAGGCTCGACAGATTCTGTTTGATTCCATGAATAAAATGAGACAAACAGCTTTGATCCTTCATTATAACCATTTCGCCATGGCCCCCTTAATACTGTGCTAAGACTATGATGAGTGATGGCATGTGATCGTTCCTCAACTATTTGGATCATGTACAAAACTTGTGGTGTGAGATTATTGAGATTCATTATCGTCATGGCAATCTGGGTCCTGGGTGCCGCTCAGAGGAACCTGCTAGCAACAATGTTGGCTTATGTCGAGTGAACCTGCGTGACTAGGTCATCAAAGAATTTGAAGAAACCAGTCACTCGCCTTATTTCAAAGCTAAACCTTCATTTATTTAGAATGCTAGTGGCACCACAGCTGTAATGTGCTTGGTGTTTTGCATTGCTAAGATGAATAGCTGAATAGACTCACGACATCTATAGACACTGGAATACGCTGCACTTTCTTGTTAAAAAAAGCTCCTAACATTACTGCAGCAAAACCGTACACCCAGTATTGCACGGCATCCTGGACGGAAGCCCAATCATTGGGATCCTGTCATGATGTTAAGCTCCTAAAAATACAGTACTGTCATTTTTCCTCAACCACAGCATGGCTGAAACTGATGGTGGAGGTGCAGGAACCTCCTTTATGCTGTATGTACAGTCATATTTTGCTGATTATAGAGAAATATCAACGTGCAGATGTGATAGGCTGGCTGTGAAAGATGTAAGTAAAAACGTATGTATTTGCATGTTACTAAATGGGATGTCCAAATATCATGGAGATCCTCAAAACCATAGGATTGTCCTAATCTGTTAGAGGAGGGCCTAATAAATTCAGTGAATTGCTGTAATTTTTAAAATAAATTATAACAACTTCTCTATGTACACTGTACAGAACTGTTTGGGAATATTTCTGTGTAATTAGGATTTTTTTTTTGTTACATTCTCAAGAAGTGCATCTAGGACAGTAGGTCATGTGGAGAAAACAAAAATCTTCTGTGTGTAATGTTTCCAATAACAATGTATCAGAGTGACTAAACAGACGTCAGCCGGACGATATCTACACTAGGTTCTGATTTGAAAACACACAAACTGTCACTCTGTCATTATGCAAAGAAAAATGCCAAGACGAATGAAAAATTTTTATTTATTTGAGACAAGAGGTCTGATTGTACTCAGTCACCTTCAGAGATATAGTTGGAGTACAGAGTATTTTAAACTGGTCTAAATTACAGTTAAATGACTGGAAAGCAGGAAACTGTAGTGAATATTAAGGCTGATTGGAGTTTTGAAAAGTTACAGATGCAGTGGAATGTAAGAAGCAGCAACACACAGAGAGTTGCGGCATTTGGTCATCATTTGATTGTGAATTCATATCATTTGCATTCAAAGTGTTTCAATATGAGTGAGGCAATAAACTCATTTGTTGCAGCTCTTGATGAAAATCAACTCTAGGGTCAGCTTGGACTGACCTGCAGCTTTCAAGTATTTACTGTATTGTTGTCATTTTCTATGAAAACAGCAACAGTTTGAAAGCAATCAGCATAGAGTAATAAAATATTCTTCTATTGAAGTACAACAATTTTCAGTTGTTAACATCATTTTTATTATTATTTAGAAGTCAGCAGAAAATTCCCAGACTTAGGTTTTTTTCTATATTGGATCTTGCTGTATTTCTAAAATATGACTGAAAACCCATCTTTTGGATATATTTGGTTGAATAGTTTGAGTTTTAATGCAAAATCGCTCCATCCTACTCTTATCCCGATATAATCGGGTAATCTAATAAAGGACTTTCAGTTCACAAACCATTTATAATATAACAAGGCTTCTCTCAGACTGCACATTCTGCCATGAAAGGCATTCTGTGAAGATTATTATGGCTTAATTATAGTAATTGCTCATCCTGTGAACAGGCTGGCATACAGCAGAACTGAGAAAGCAGTGACGCCTAGGTAATTTGGAAAGATCATGGTGAAAAAACAGAAAAATATAAAGATAAAGAGGAAAATCCCATCACACAAACTGACAAAGAATTGCCCAAATGTTTTCACGTGTCGCAACCTTCACATTTGAAGACAGTATTTCTTCTTTTCTCTACCAAAGAGCATGTGTGGTCTCTGACATTTGACCAAAGCTCTGCTCCAAGTGAGATCATGTCATGAATAATCAATGCTAACCCAAATACTAAAGTCTGGAAGAACAATGTTAAACCTTTTGATTGCCTTTAATGTTCTAGCGTTAGCAGGATTTTTCTGTTTAAAGGCAGGAAGTCGGAGCAAGCCTTTACAACATGTTCACTGACGTTATGTTTCAGCAGGTGAGGACAGTTTTTGTGTGTCTGTGAGGGGGTAGATGTGTGTGCGCTGCTCCTTTAAGCCTTCTTCATGCCCCGTCCCATCAGGCAGGCAAAGATGGTCATCACCATTTTGGGGTTGACTTCTACCAAGTCCTCTGGTAGGGCGTAGACCTTAGCGCCGATCTTCCTCGCCATGGAGATGGCATACCTGGGGAGAGGAAGGTTTAAATTATCACTATGGAAACATCACACTATTTAAAAGTAATTTTTGTTTATCTCTGATTAGGCAAAAAAGCAAAGGTTGCTGCTCATGTTTGTTAGAGATAAGTACTGCGGGTGATTACTTGGCATTGTCCAGTTTATCTTCATCTGACAGATTGTCTCTTTTCACGAGGTCATAGTTCACGCTCTGCGGCTGGATGGCATCAATCAGGTCCAGAACTGGAAGACTGGTGCTGATGGCTTTGTCCTAAACAGAGGAACAAATACAGCAAATTAGTAAAACTTCTAATAATAGAGCTGGGCCATCCTAACACATGGGCATGCTGTGATCTAACCCATCTTTTTGGAGCCCTGGCTGCATGTTTAGGGTAGGCTGCATTGTCCAGGGTACTGCATGCCTCGGCTTAATCAGTGTCACTTGCCTTGAAGCTTTTGATGGAGGAACTCTTGCTGGCTTCTTTCAAAGTCTTATTGACCCACGAGATGATCAGATCGTCTCCAGCAACTTCCCCATGTCCGAGGTCCTCCAGCACGTTTAAAGTGTACCTGCACCATGTAGGATTTTGTTGTCAGCCTTCACCAGTAGCGATTTTGTGACTCTTTTAAAAATTAAGCTAGACAAATTCAAGATGAATCCAAAAATTCCCATGAAGTTCCCATGTTTTAAGTTGTCTGTACAGTGAAGCCATTGCCCTTTGAGCCTCTGGAAAATGCTAATTGCTCACACAAAGCTGGAGAAACAGCGCCCCCTCTCTGTTCTTCACTCTACAGCAACCCCAGCATCCTCAGTGGAAGCTGAACACTTATTCTGGTTTTACTTTTCCAAGCCAGAGAGTAAAAAGTTAAATCACCTCCTCATCAGCTGCCACACCAGCGCCAGGGTGAGAGTCTCGTTTCCTTCGTTCAAGTCCTGACCTCCAATTCCCACCAGGGAAAATCCGGCTTTCTTCTTACCAAGTTCCACAGCGTAGTTGCAGTTTTCAATCTGTTAAAGAGAAAAACATAAATACATGCAGATCCATTTAGATTCAAAGGGTTAGGGTGTACTCTTTCTGTGTTCCATGCTTACCTTCTTTAAGTGACCTCCTCCTACTCCCTTGAAGGGAGGAAGGTTGACTCTGTTGTCCCAGTCCACAGGCACTTTGATCTTTTCATACAGCTGCAGAATTACCATAGCATCCTGCAGATCTCTGCATGCAAACACAAGATATTGATGCGGCAGTGAACAGAAAAACATTCCTGCAGCAAAAAGAGAGGCACTGACCCATAGATGTAGTGAACGTGTGGACTGACTCCCAGGGAGTTCATCCAGTTCCTGAAAGTTCTCTCCTCTCTTGTCTCACCTAAGACACAGGCAAGCAGAATGATGTAGGCCACCCAACTCTGAACACAGGTGGGAAAGCAGAAAGCTGGGGAAGGGGAGCGGGGGTCTTGTTGTATTCATGCTTACTCTCAAGATTCCAGTCCTGATTTTCGGGTTTGGTGAGCGCTGGGTGTTTGTTGAAGAGTGTGGCCACGAAGGCCAGGTTGAGTTTGGCATTTCCAGTCACGATATCGGTGGCAGTCACAAACTGACGGCAGCCCAGCCGCTCGGCCTGTTTTAGCAAACATTCGGCTCTCTTTTTAAGGTCCTTCTCCTGTTGACACAAACGCAATGTCATGTTTAACAGCGAGGTACTTCTCTAATGCATTGTTCCCACTGAGTGGTATGAAACTGGTGGGTGAATTTCGTAACGCTATTTTGTCTGTTTTCATTCTAAAAGCGGCCCATACAACCAACCTGTACCACACCATTCCTGGGCCAACTTTAGTTGTAGATCAATAGGACAATGGTATGGTATGATAAGGGCTTAGGTAATGGTTTCACACAACCCAGTCCATTGATTGGGGGACAGAAAAACATCACTGCTTGCTACAAACAGGAGACATAATAGTGCGTCAAGTTTGTCGTCGTGCTAGTATGGCGCCAGGTGTTTAGGTTAAACCCCACCTGCCCAGTGAGAGACCAACTTGTGGTGGAAATGCTCTCCTGAATACTTAGGATGATAAAATAGTGTACCAAACCACATGGACACGTGGAAACGAGGCATAAGATACCCCAGAAGAATAACGCTGAACAAATGGCGGCTACACAGATATAGATCTTTTTAGGACTTGATTCAGAAAGAATTCTGATACTTTTTAAAATACATAATTTTTATTGGTACAATGATGACATTTTATTAAGATGAACAATAAAAAGAAAAACAATACTTGCAGTAGAGTCATTTATATTATGTACAGTCAAAAATGTTGGCCTTCTATTGGTACATTTGAACCATTTCTTTCAGGCTGGACTGACAATGTGGCATACAAGTTCCACAAAGTTGTAAAAAGTAAAATAGAAATAAAATTGGAAGATATGAAAATAGGAATTAAATAATAAGAATGAATAAAATTAGATTAACTTCCTCTATACAATGGTTTTGTGTCGACTCTCTCTAACTCCTGTTTTCGTTTCAAATGTTTCCCAAAAAATATATCAGAAAGAACTGGGGAGTTAACTTAAAGAGAGACGGCTTCACTGTAACTGAACAAGATGATGGTGAAAAGAAGATGCCAGAAAGACCAGACTAAATATGGATGTGTAGCACTCATTATTGGTACATTTGAACCATTTCTCGTCGGCTGGACTGACAATGTGGCATACAATTTTAACACAGTTAAAATACAAGAATCAGTAGTTTGAATTTGGCGGGACTTTCTCTAATCCACAAGTGCTCAAAATCACATGTACAAGCTCAAACCATCTGACCATGAACTGACAAAGTCAGATAGAAGGAAATTAGTTAAGACATTCAGTGAAAAACCAAGAGTCCACCAGGGGTTTAATGTATCATAAACTGAGATGCTAAAACACCAGTGTCACGCTGGATGCCATGGCCATCAGACATGAGCAATATAATCGACATACCCAGTCAATGTCCGTCTTTATACACCTGAGTGATAGAAACAATGAGAGTGATGTTGCCACTCTCTCTCTCTCTCTGAATGAAATTAAAGCCACATATATTATAGGAACTATAATGAAACTCTCTCTCTCTATCTTTTCGAATGACATATATATATATATATATATAATTATATATATATATATATATATATATATATATATATATATATATATATATATATATATATATATATATATATATATAATAAACATACAAATTAGTATGTTGTGCAAAAGTTCAATTATGAATTTATTTAAGGTGTAAGTCATAATCATCACAATTATAACAAATAAAGGCTTGACATTTCTCGCTTTGCATGTAATGAGTCTATATCATATAATACTTTCATCTTTTAAGTGGAATTACTGAAGTAAATGAACTTTTGCACGATGTTGCACGATGAAATTTTTCACCTGTATATACAGTACTGTGCAAAAGTTTTTAGAAGGTGTTAAAAAATTCTGTAAACAAAGATTGCTTTCAGATATTTAAATAATGATTGTTTCTTTTTATCAATTTACGAAATGCAAAGTGAGCAAACAAAAGCAAACTCAAAATCAAATCAATACTTGGTATTACTACCTTTTGCCTTTAAACCAGCATCAATTCTTATAGATGCACTTCACAAAGTTAGGGATTTTGTAGGATTATAGTCAGGTGAATGATCAACCAATTATAACAAACAGGTGCTAATGATTATCAATGTCACACATAGGTTGAAACACAGTCATTAACTGAAACAGAAACAGCTGTGTAGGAGGCTTAAAACTGGGTGAGGAACAGCCAAACTCTGCTACCAAGGTGAGGTTGTAGAAGATAGTTTCATGTCATGGCAAGATTGAGTACAGCAACAAGACACAAGGTAGTTATACTGCATCAGCAAGGTCTCTCCCAGACAAAGATTTCAAAGCAGACTGGGGTTTCAAGATGTGCTGATCAAGCTCTTTGGAAGAAGCACAAAGAAACGGGCAACGTTGAGGATCGTAGACGCAGTTGAAATATTTGGCTGTAGCAGAAGGCAGATTGTTTGTCGAAGGGCTGGAGAGCGGTATAATGAGTGTCTGCAGGCATCAGAAGCATGATGGGAGTTCCTTGAGCGTTTGGGGCTGGATTTCTGCAAATGTAGTTGGAGATTTGGTCAGGATTAATGGTGTTCTCAATGCTGAGAAATGCAGCCAGGTACTTATCTATGACGCAATACCATCAGAGAGGCGTATGATTGGCCCCAAATGTATTCTTTAGCAGGACAATGACCCCAAACACACAGCCAAAGTCATAAAGAAGTATCTTCAGTGTAAAGATGAGCAAGAAGTTCTGGAAGTGATGGTGTGGTCTCCACAGAGCCCTGATCATAACATCATGGAGTGTGTCTGGGATTACATGAAGATACAGAAGGATGTGAGGAAGTCTACATCCACAGAAGATCTGTGGTTAGTTCTACAAGATGTTTGGAACAGCCTACCAGCTGAGTTTCTTCAAAAACCGTGTGCAAGTGTAGCTAGAAGAATTGATGCCGTTTTGAAGAACAAAGGGTGCTCATCTGAAATATTGATTTCATTTAGATTTCTCTTTTATTCATTCTGGGCTTTTTGTTGATTAATGAAAATAAATGATTAACACTTTTTGAAAACATTCTTTGTTTACAGCATTTTTTTACACCTGCCTAAAAATTTTGCACAGTACTGTATATTAATTAAATTGTATATTAATTTTTTATTAAAATAAAACTTTCTGCTTCTCTATCATATATTATAGTGTGTTTTGCATACATTTCATAAGTATACCAGAATATTCTATTACTGTTAAGCCCACTATGAAAATGAAATTACACCAACTCATGTGCCCTGTATCATAGCTACATGTATAACGGTTGCAGAAACAAAAACTGCATGAATTATGATTAATCAAACAGATGGTGGCCCCACGCCTCATCGGCGCCAATAGGCAATAGCTAGAATAGTTAGAATACACATAAGAGGGATAAATCAGTTTATATATTAATAAATCTCTTCAAGAATGTTCTCAAGCTCGACCCAAGTGAAAATTTATGAACTACGACTAAAGGTTAAGTCAATGTCAGCCAACAGATTTAAATGAACTCTAACATTTCTGATGAATTAAGGAACCAGAATTATGCCAGAAGCTTGTTGATGGCAACAAGAAGTATGTTTTTTTTATTTTATTGCAACTTGCCATTTATCCAGATATTAGTGGATGTGTATAAATTTGAGCCTTTATGAATACTTAAGAGACCCAAGAAAGTTATATCTAATGATCTTTTAGGATTTTATTAGTTCTGATTGCAAAGATTGGAATAAATAAATAAATAAATGCACCAATGACCCATGGACAAAATGCTGCATGTGGACATGCTGGGTAAAATCAAACTGTGGGGAAAGGTCTGACTTTTTCGTCCCCTGACAAAATTGCAGGAACCTCAGGTAGAAGAAAATACTAAAATCCAGCTCGGGAAAAACAGAGCCAGCCCATGACACACACTCCTGTCGGAATGATATCCAAGCTTAAAATAACCCAGCAGGAAGCAGGAAGAAGATAAACTGCTTCCATTTGGCCTAATCGTCCACATCAATAAACATCCTAAACAGAGCTTAGTCTGAATCATAAGTAGATTAAACTCCCATGACAAAACTACTGTGTTCTGTTGTGTGCACGTCTACCGGTTTTGGGTGATTGATATAATATCAAGTAATTAGAAGAAGATGAAAGCAGGCTGCAGCAGCTATGGACTCACATAGAGACCAGTCATTTCGATCTCAATCCGAGGAACGTCCTCTTTGCTGCCGTCTGGAGCGATCTGCTCCAGCAGGTGGAAATACGCTTTGGAGTCCTGCACAGAAAACACAGAGTGGGATGTGGCAAAAACATCAAGATTCAACACAATGCATGCTGAAGGTTAAAGAAAAAGGTTTTCCAAGAATGTACCAAACAAGATGGGCACCAATATCAAATTCAAACATACATCCATTCATTGTCTACACCCACTTATCCTAGCAGCATTGCTGGAGCCTAGCTCCAACAGTCATTGGGCGAGAGACGGGGTATACCCCACAGTATACAGGTCACCAGTCCATCACAGAGACACACAGGACAAACAACCAAGCACGCAATCACAGGGGCAATTTAGAGACCAATTAACCTAACAGTCATGTGCTTGGACTGTGGGAGGAAGCCAGAGTACCCAGAGAAAATCCACACATGCACAGGGAAAACATGCAAACTTGAATGCAAACAAACAAGCTAAACCAGATTATACACTATGGGTGCAAAACTTCTACAAACACCTATTACAACCCAACAACATGAGCAGAGACACATGAAATAATCAGAGCTCCACAGTGACGTCTTCTCACCTTAATATCTCCAGAAAAGTTTGTTATGGACATGCCAGCGTTCCTTAAATGGAAATTGGCCCACCGCAGCAGCAGCTCTTCAGGACTGAGCTTCATCAGCGCCTCCAGACTCTCCCCCTCCTCCAGCAATGCTGCAAGAGCTGTGAAAGACAAGATGTTCAGACGGGAGCAAGACGTGACAATTAAACCTTTTATCACTCTCTTACTCCAACAGGCATGCACGACTGCGTTTACTCTACCTTCGTTGCGGCTCAGCTGTATATCCGCAAAAAGTCCTATCTTGATGATCTGCCAGAGGAGGCCAAGCACCAGGTGAGGCTTGCCCTCCTTTAGGTCCTGAGCGCCGATGTTGACGACTTGGCACCCGATGGCTGAAGCTGAGTTCAGAGCCAAGTTCAGGTTCTCCTGTGGGTCCAAAGTCAGAGGGAACTCACTATTTTATTCGACTTGTCAGGAGATTTGAGCGATTTTGCATCTGGGAGCCTTACATGTGTGGTGAAGGCAGTGAGTTTCTTTTTGTTGATAGTCCTCTCATCGATGGTGTCAGGTACAGACAGGTTGATGAGTTTACTGCAGCAACAAATGAGATGGAATGACAACCGGGTTTAGAACCTGAGAACAAAGTTCTACAGGGAAGAAAGGAAGTGATGGTTAAGGTTTACCAAAGTAAAATGCCATCTGCCACAGCTTTAAACAGATGTCCGGTGTTAGGGTCAACGGGCAGAACATGTTTACAGTCAGGGTCTTTCTCCAAAGCTGAGTTGATGAAGTTGGCGAAGGCGAATCGCTCCTGCTCTGAAATGAAGTGTTATGTCACTTCACATGAAGTGCTTTAAAACCTAATGAATTACAGGCTCCGACTGTTCCCTGGTGCAGCTCAAGCAGCTTGTGTAGCTGTACTAACCAGAAATGGAATGCTGAGTTCCCTCACTGGAGAGCTCACTGGTGCCTTTGATGGCTACAACACCTTCTTTCTTGCTGAGAGCCTTTCTGAAACCCTGAGCCATGCGGTCGTCCTTCAGCTCCTGGAAGATCTGCACGTTCAGAGGAAAGAAGGGTTCAACAGGTAAGAGTCAGAGCATAATAAACCGTCCAGATATTAATGGTTTCTCCAATTGTAAGCGGTCTTCCAATTCAAAATCAGTAAGTGGGACAATATGCAACACAGCAGATTTCAGGTCGACCCTGACTATTTATTCACATTTTCAAAGTTTGACCTAGTTTAGTTGTATCTAAAAAACAAAACATGTAAAGAAATCTGGGTAAAAACATGTCCTAAATGATTATTCGATTTAAATTAAAAGGTAATCCATTTTAATGATTAGCAGACTCTGCATCCATGGAAAAATTTCGAGGCAGAATCCATCCCAAAAAAAAGAGGACCATCTCAGATTTGCCACAAAAAAAACGCATCTTGATGATCCCCAAGGTCTTAGGGAAAAGATTCTGTGCTGCGACAAGACAAATTTGGAACTTTTTGGAAGCTGTGTGTTCCTTTACCCCTGGTGTGGTAAAACAAACCACGGGTCAAACATTGTGTTAGTTAGTTAGTTAGTTAGTTAGTTAGTTAGTTAGTTAGTTAGTTAGTTAGTTAGTTAGTTAGTTAGTTAGTTAGTTAGTTAGTTAGTTAGTTAGTTAGTTAGTTAGTTAGTTAGTTAGTTAGTTAGTTAGCGTTACCTACAGCCGTGAACTCCTCAAGGTTGATGCGGCTGTCTTTGTCTCGGTCCAGTTTCTGGAGCAGCTCCCGGATCTGGTATCCAGGCAGCGGACAGCCCACCTCCCGGAACAGTTCGCCCAGTTCAGAGGCGCAGATGTAACCACTGCCGTCCACATCTAGACAGGGTGGGGGAGGAAATGAAGGGTTGTTCTCTATTTCTCAGTGTCACACATGCTGTTGGAGACATCCTAATAAAAGGGCTGCAGTCGAGGTGCTTGTTTGTCAGAAGATGAGCACTCATTAATGTTGTTGGCATGGAAAAGTAGATTACAACTTCATACAAACCCAAAGCATAAGAAGTTGCATCCAGTCTGTTGTCGCCCTCATTGACCTGGTTCTTGTAGCTGCTGGCTACTGAAATTGACCAGGATGTGTACTTATCTTACTACTACCCACAATGAGGAGGATGGTAAGTAAGATAAGAAACTCCCAAAAGCTCACAGTTAGAAAACTCCAGCAAGGAATAACCACTTAGGGTCATAGAGTCTCTATAACAACCATTACACGCTATCCACATACCTATGTTCTTCAGGAGGCAAGACAGGAAAGAGCCTTTACTTTCTAACCATCACTACGCTACACATATGAAGTTTGCTAAGTTCAACTGAGAGCTTTACTACAATTGCGTGCTTTGATCATGTCAACTGTAAAGCAAAGAGGAGGTTTAGTTATGCTTTGGGTCTTTTTGCCTTCCATATTCCCTGGGTACCTTATTAGACCGCATTGTATCGTCAACTCTTGAATATGCCAGAAGGATTTTCAATAAAACTATGTTAGAAAGTACCAGTAAATCTCTATTGGGTGCAACATTAGATTCTTCCACATGTGTTGTGCTCTCGCTGAAACATGATGATGTAGCTGGAGGATCTGCACACCGAGAGCTAACTCACCGACTTTCTGGAAGCCTTCCCTGATCTCCTCCATCTGCTCAGCGCTCACCTTCCCAGACATGCTGACGACCTGTGTGAGAGATAAATGTTCCAGGAGTGGTGACAGATTATGGTGAAACTGACTACAGCACTCTGATTTCAAAGCTGGACGAAACAGATTCCCAACTGATCTACATTCTGTCCATAAATAAGTAAAGACGTTCTCTGGTAGCATCCTCTTTTCTTCCAAACCTCCCCAGCTTTGTCTGAACAAATCTGTTTAACTTCCACTTCAGAGAAGTAAACTAAACAGCTTTATCTGTTCAAAACGAGCTTCTGCTACTCCACCGGTCTGGAGTCTCTTATGGCTTCAAAAATATTAATGCAGCCATCATCAGATAGAATCATTTTCTAATGAAAGCTACAGAAAGGCAAATATTATAGCTTGTGTAAATAGATACCTATCATAGTTCCTCTATCGAGTTATTGAATTGCTCCATCAGATATTGGCTGGTTGCAGACTGAATTGTTCAGACACATCTTCTGCTCCAAAATATTAACTCTTAATGAGCTAAGATCAAATCGGATTTAATGAACTGAAACTTAGGAATTCTCCAACTTGGTCCAAAACGGGTCAAGTTTAGTCAGATGGGCTAAAAAGACAGATATGACTCAAGGCATCAGCTCTGAAAGACACCTGCTTTCAGATTAAACAGATATTAGGAGTAGAAGCAAAGAGCTTCTTGGCATCTTCTTACATTGCATTAAACCCTAGATAATCTTCTAGAAAGCATCATCGTGGACCCTCCCTTTTAGAAACAGGCG
The DNA here is from genome assembly GCA_963556495.2 of Valencia hispanica. NCBI lineage: Eukaryota > Metazoa > Chordata > Actinopteri > Cyprinodontiformes > Valenciidae > Valencia > Valencia hispanica. The sequence continues at coordinate 14,296,435 of OY747702.1, read as the reverse complement.
GCAGTGAGATGACCCTGTCTAGAATTAGATGTACTTGGGTTTTGATGTGGAGAGCTTTTCGCTGCAGAGACCAGAGCAACATATATTATAGAGACGGAGAACAGTCTGACTAATATTTACCAGATTACAAACATTGTATGATAAAAAAGGAGAGATGTTACTATTAATTCAAATCCACATATAATATAAGGGGTCTAAAATAGGGCCAGAAATGGCTCAATTTAACCCTTCAGTATTTTGTATACCTATTTTATACCAATGAATTATACATTCACATTGGCCCATTTCATACCTATGCATTGCCATCACCTCCTCTCCTACCTCTAGTTGATACCCATAAGCAAACATTTTCATACAACCTTAAACCGTTGCGTATTAGCTTTCTTTTCCCTTTGAAAGATGATCCAATTTCACATGTAAATCAATTCAATTGTACATTATCTACAAGCGTGGTATAATACTATATGTATTTCTAACCCCTGTTTATATGAGTGTTGGTCATATCTTCCCTTCACCATGTCATAGTTTTGCGGTTTTGGTCGTTTTTATCAAACTTTTCAGGAAATAAAAAGCGCTTTCTACTGTGGGAGGATTTCTACCAACCACGAGTCAGTTTGTACAGAGTTCTTTCCTTTATAACAAAAGATAAACTGACAAGCAATGCCTTAAATACGTGAGCAGAAGATGGTTTGTTTACAGGTAGGAAATTAAAGTAGGAAGAGGGTAAGATAGGAATGCGTAGGTGCCAAATGGGGTACAAATTGACAAATCGTTGAATTGACTCTGAGCTTTTTAAACACTTGACTCTTATAAAATCTGAGTGCTCATGACCCTAAAGATCAAACCAAAATAATTCCATGTGACCTCTTACCTGTAGATATCTTTAATCTGAACTGTGAAAACTCATAATCTAACAGTAAAGTATAAGAAGAATACAAAAAAGTAAAAAAAAATTACTTCGGATGTGTATTGGCGAGAATCTGGTGATACAATATGTATCACAATACGGTGGGGGGGGGGTACGATATACTGCGATACTATGAGTAAGACTATATATTGTGATTTTTAAAACTGAATTTTACCTGTAGAAAAACTGTCACAGCATTCTAAACACTCCAACCTGTTTCATACTTTAACACGTCCAGTTTTATTACTAGATCTAGTCGATCCACTGGAACAATGAAGGTGACAACAGCTACAAACTACCAGTCATACTTTTAATTGTACTACTAAAATAACTGTCATCATTAATGGTTCCATTCAAATTCTGAAAGCTAAAATAAAAATAAAAATCTATACATTGCTTTCGAATATCGATACAATATCGTGACATAAAATATCACAATATAACGCTGTATCAATGTTTTCTTACATCCGTCATTTTACCATTTTTTTAAATCACTGACATTCAAGTTAGATGAACTTACAATGCTGTAACATTCTTCATCTAATGTGCATGGTTAGAGTCATGGAAAAAAATATCGTCTTCCTTTAACAAGGATGAGGCTGCAGTCCCATAGGTGTTTTTTTTAAATTATATTTATTAAGCAGATCGGCCAGAATCATCATACAAGACTCTACCGCACCCTCTCATTCCTCAAACCTTATGGTATGAAAGTAATCCGATATTCTTCCTCACTCCCTCTAACCAGGCTTGATGTTTAGTCCCACAAGGTTAAAAAACACTTCACACTGCAGAGCAAAAAGGAACGAGGTCAGAGGCCTCCTCGTCAAATCTGCTCTTCACTAACGTCTGTTTAAACACTGATGATCTTCTACATGACATATTCCCTCAATGTATTTACTAACGTGTAACTAATCAATTAGTACACATTACCTTGAAATATTCCCATCCCATAACCATTTTGTATAGATACAAAGATAACCAATTTCTTCTTGGCATTTATCTTGTTGGTGTTCAGTAAATAAGCAACTGGCTTATTGTGTGTATGTGTTTACTTTTTTTATGATTACATAACATTTCTTCTCCAATATTTTCATATCAGTTTAGCATGTGAGCCCTCAGATGTTTGTGTATCTTGTATCTTGATTAGGGTATCTTGAGCTTGTATTAGCTTGGAAACGCAAAGCTGTACCATTAATGTCAAAAGACCCACTACCTACAGCACAGGTAGGTGTGGTCGACTAAAATGGCCCCACCCCTTAAACTCTTAACAGAACTGTGAAGACTTGTTTGTAAAGGGAGCTGTTGTGCCACGTCTCGTGGATATTTAACCCCGAAGCACGTCAACTACATTCAATCCAGACCTGTCCCCGTCTAAATCTGCCAGCTCCTTCTTTGCATTCTTCATCCAAGCTTCAGCACGACAAACAAATTAGAGATTTCAGTTTGAGGGACCGAATGCAAACATGGTGGTTGAATAGTCAAAAAGGAGCGCATCGTAATGGACGCAGGAGGTAGGAGGCCGGAGGTAGAGCCCTGGAAAACATTTCTCAAACCACCTGTGACAAACGCATTATGGGGCTGTAGAACGAGGGCCTGTGTGGCACCGTTATCCTGTTTCCGAGATCATTTGAATAATGAATACTGAAGAATTGTTACTATCGCAAATACCATACGGACAGTATTATCACGGCGGTGAAAACATTCCTCCTGGCATTAACAAAACTACTGACTTTAGCAAGCCAAAGTAAGTGGCGATGAGGTATTTTTTTAGTATTTTCACTATTTATCCTGAACAATCAGAGCTGATCAGAGGGGAAATGGACTGGATTCTGCCCTCTGGCAAACTGATCAGTGTATCTAAAAAAGTTAGTTAATTTTGTTCAGCCTAAGTTTAAACATGTTTGCTTAATAACACAAAAGGAGCATCAGAGTGAACCCCCCCTAGACTAACTTATGATCAGTCTGCACTGTGCCTTTGACCACAAGCCAGTCGTCTTTAATACGTAGTCATACCTAAGAAGAAACAATGCTAACTAAAGGCCAAATAGGATTGATAACCAGTTGGAGGAGTTCGAGGCTGATACCAATTTGATATTGTCCTTTGAAGGTTATTTGACAGAGTGAGTAGTTTTGATGGAACTGCAAAATCCTCTCATTTAATCATCAAAGTACATCACCCTTTAATTTCAATTTACCTCAGACTGCATATCAGAGCCTATTCCGATCCCTCACAGATGGATTTATGCATCTCTAATTTCAAATGGCCTTTTTTGTGTGTGGAATATTTCATGCGTGAAAACTGTTTTACGGCTGTGTCAGAGGCGAGCCGGTTTCTATTACATCTAATGTGAAACAACTCGGTGCAGTCAAAAAAAAAAAAGAGGGTAGGACTTTTACTGCCACAAGATGTCCCTGTTTCCAAGAGGAATTGTCTTTCACTTCACTGACTTCAATGACAACAGCACCTGGATTCATATACAGGCTACCTGACTGAAGCTGATCAAACAGGTCCACCTCTAGCAAAAGGTCACCACTGAAGCAACCTGGAGGCTACATGTGAGGCTGATCTGATCATCTGGATGCTATTTACACAGTCAGAGAACTCATCCATCCATCCATCCATCCATCCATCCATCCATCCATCCATCCAAGCAGTGTCTGGTTATCATGTTTATGGGATGTGTCCCGAATGAGGATCATCGTGTCCATCCTGGGACACGGCCTCTGCTTTCTGTATATAACATCCCAACATTGCAGAGAAAAAAACCCCAAAACACTACCTTTTATTATACAACTATAACATCTTTGGATGTGTATTCTGAATGTCCATTACATTTTTTTTTTTTGTGTGTGACATAGTTAAAATGTTAAATAGTTCTAAGATATTTACTTCAAACTGCAATAATGCCGTTAAAGAACAGATGTGCCGCAGTAACTAATAAAGCTATGATCGATGACAGGCAAACGTCCTTGAGAAACGTCTACTTACCTGAAGTCCGCTGGAGCAGTTCGGTGAAACCAACCCGGAGGAACGCACCCTCTCTGTCGGGCTGCCTCTGCCGCTTTTGTCCCGTCTTTTACGGCTGACACCGCCCGGTAAAGCGGAGCCGCTCCGCCCCCTCCGCGCCACCCATTCCCACCCACCACGCGGTGGTGGTGGTGGTGCTGGGTTGGGCAACCCGCCTCCACTCGCCGAAAGGTATCAATAAATTAGGTTTTCTTGGAGATGGCTCTCTGCTCCTGGAGGATGTTCCCCTGTCTTATTGTGCTTTGTTCCAAAAAATATAATTTAAAATATTAATAATACAATTTTAATGAAGTAAAATATAGGCCTACATCACAAATCGGATTTTTTTTTAAAGCAATTTCTTTTTCTGAGTAGCCTATGTTTGACCAAGCTTTTTTTTTGCCATGCATTGTAATGATGCGAGACATCCCACATTTTTTTAGTTTGACCAAAAAAAGATGGAAATATTTAATTATCATGCAAACTCACAGCAAGACATAATGTTAATGCCGATGCTTGGCAAATACGTTCGATTCAGAGAGAAGATATTCATTCAACTGCAGGATTTTGAAATTAGAACACTCTAAACTTGTACACTACAGTGACCTGTAAAAGTTCTCACTTGTGAAGATTTACACATTCTTACCCATGAAACCGCAAACTTTATTGTATTTTAAGGGGGTTTTATGTGACAGACCAAAACAAAGTTGGCCTGTGTGGGAAGGGTCAAGCAGGGCCGGCCCAAGGTTTTATGGGGCCTTAAGCACAATTTAAACTCAGGGCCCCTCTTTCTGGTAAGAATCCCCACCACTAACACAGTTTCAATACAAATCTGGGAGAGGGAGCCAAGTTTAACTGGCTGAACTCATAAGCATTCATGGATAACTGCTTATTATTTGCTCAGATGTATTTGTGCGTAACCTGAGCTCAAACACAAAGAAGAGACGAAACCAGTGGCATCAAAGTGGAGCTATGGTAACACAATAATTGACCAATGAAGATTATTGTTTGTTTTACAAAGTAAACTTTCCAATTCCATTACATTTTATACTTATATTATAAATAACTTAAAATAGTTACATTTATCTATGCTGAATCAAATCATATGTATTTGGTGTTCTCATTCTCAATAAACAAACATATAAATTTAGATCTATGGTCTGCAAAATTGCACACGTCACAAAGACGAGCGCTGCGAGTAGATCTGCTGTTTTGTCCACCATCTTTGCAATAATCCATTTGTTTGGGGAAATGACATGTACGCCCGCCGCGCTAAGTTTACGTCATATATCCACATACAACCCCCCCACTCCCAATCACCCCCCACCCCCCAGACATTCATCAGGATCCTCCGGTAAGTGGTGTATTTGAAAACACAACTCGGGTTAAAGACTGGATGGAATTGTCCGCAAATATTCCAGAACTCCTGTCTGAAAACGGCTGAGGGAACGCCCTGTTATCCTCATGCACGCTCTGTCTACAAGTCGCTGTCGGCATCGCAGGACAGGCTCACTGTAACCGCTAGGTTGATTACCAACTCAGAATCAAACGAATCTTCCCCGGACAGTTACAGTGTAGATGTAGATAACTACTTCTAGCAGTATTCTGAAATGCATTCCTCCACATAGCATGCCGAACTTTAGCTTAGCTGTCGAGTAGAAACTTGGTGACAGAGGCATCAGTGGGGAGCCCAACCTTGGCTTTCAGCGCACGCCATCGTTGGAAAGAATCTCCTAAAAACACTCTGGTCTTATTTTTCTCTTCTGAGGCCTTTCTCTTCTTCTCATACACGTCAAAGACACCTTTTCTCTTGCGACTCTCACCCATTTTCAAAAGAACCCGGTGAGAACTGCGAGGCAGAATGAATGGATGAAGGCGTAGCGTGCTACACATGAACAGAGTGTGCAGGAAGTGAAAACTGTCCCAGGGACGAGCACATACTTGCATACAAATATCACCAGAATTATTAACAGCTAGGAGGACCAGTAGTCTAGGTCATCCACAAGGAAGAAAAAGATCCTCCACAATACCTTTAAAATTCAAGGCTTTGTCTTAGTTCACGTGTGCCTTGGGCTGGATCTGGGGGGCCCTACTTCATAGATTCACCTTTCTCTGCCATTGCACCTGCAGGTCTTTGCTCATACTCTAATTTGGATTTAGGTCTGGACTTTGAATAGACCAAACACAATAGTATGCTTTGATGTAATCGAGTCCATTGTGGCTCTGGGTGTATTTTTAACTCCAGTCTCTTGTCCTTTGCAGCCTCAAGGACGGACTGAGGCGACCGTGACTCGGGTGGTAGGAGTTCGTCCTATAACCAGTGGGTTGATGGTTCGAACCCTTGCTCCATCCGTCCCCATCATTGTGTCTTTGGGCAAGACACTTCACCTGCCTCGCCTGCTGGTGGTGGTCAGAGGGCCCGGTGGCACCTGTGTGGTACGGCAGCCTTGCTTCTGTCAGTGTGCCCCAGGGCAGCTCTGGCTACAATGTAGCTCACCACCACTAGCATGTGAATTTGTGCGTTAATGACTGAATTTAGTGTAAAGCTTTTTGTGGTCCTCTGACTGAAAAAGCACTACACAAATGCAGACCCTTTACCATTTACCTCCATCCATCTTCCTATCAGCTCTGACCAGCTTCCCTGCCCGCTGCTGAAGATAAACACCCCCCACAGCATCACCCTGCCACAACCATGCTTCACTGTGGGGATGGTGTGTTCCGGTTGCTATGCAGGGTTCATTTTCCGCCATGCACACATATCATTTTGCATGTCGGCCAAAATGTTGTTCTCATCTGACCGGAGCACCTCCTTGCCTGCTTTTGCTGTGTTCCCTCCATGACTGTGTTGCCAAACTGCAGGCAGAACTTCTGATGGCTTTCTTTTCACCACTCCTCCATTAAAGCCAGATTTGTGAAGCGTACGGTGATAGTTGTCTCAGTCACAAATTGTTTTTACCTGTAGCTCCCCCGGAATTACTACGGGCCTCTCTTCTTTCCTGATCTGTCAGTTAAGGTTGAGGGCCACATCCTGGTAGGTTTGGATTTGCGCCATATTCATTCCTCTCTGGAATGTTGCATTGAACAGGTTTCAGTGAGACACTGGATGTTCATGATGTTGTTCATTAACCTAATCCTGCTGTACTCCTCAGTCTTCATGAGGAACACGTCAGTGAACAAGGACACTGAATGGTTATGCAAAAAAAACACATAAAACAAGAGAGAAAAAATATATACCAATTGTCAAGGTTTTTGTTTTCCCCATTTCACTGTTATGCATCACTGATGTGTCCATCATATAGAATCCCACTAGAATACAAAATGTGCACAAAAGTTCAGGGGGTTCCGCTTTAAACAATGTTTTGTTCAGTGTCTTTTCCACCGTGAGAGCTTGCCTCACCCATCCCACACTCAGGAGTATTGCTACATACCATCAGAGTCAGAAGATAGGTAAAGCCTTCTAGTTAAAGACTAACTGACATACAGTTAGTCATGGATGCCGCTTCGTTGACCAGCTTCTACATCTCAATGTAGAAAGTCAGCACAATAAGTCTTCCCAGTGAGGAACCCTCCTGATGAATAGATGCACCATCATCATCATCATCATGCAGATAAACTGATGTGCTGATGTTGTAATTGCTTTAGATTCTGGATGATTTCTTAGTGCGAGCATGCTGTAGCAGTAAGTGTCATTTTGCATCTAAGCTGTCAGTGCTGCTAGCCTGAACATGCAGGAATTCCTACTCCCTCCTTCCGCCTCTTCTTCTTTTCCCTCCTCTCCATTCTTTCTCCTCTTTCTCCTGTTATCTCTCACCCTGTCTTCCTGAAGTGATGTGCCGAATCTTGTCGGAGTGAATACCTCGCACAGGGCTGCAACAAGCGAGGGGATTTCTAAAAGGCTTTGTAGAACTTCTCTCTGAGAAACAAAGGTGTGGATTCAGACCGAGAGCTTTTGGTACGCGGTGGCACTGAACACGTCTCATGGGGTTTTGTCACATTACAACCACGATGCTCAGTGGGTTTTACTGGGATTGTATGGGATAAAAAATGTAAAGGTGGAGTGAAAATGATGCATTGGTGGTTTTCTGACCCCTCCTTACAGATGAAAATCAAAGAAGTCTGTCACACCATGATACTGCTATCGCCAATGGATTGGACCGGAAATGTGGGGGATTTCAAGGGGTGTGATGGTTTTTCCAACATCATTTTGCTAATTCAAAGTCTTGCTAGATTCAGGTCTATTGCCTGTTGTCAGATTTTCCTCTTGAACAAACTGAAACATGCCAAAATCTCTGGATTCGCATTTAACTGATAATAAAGGGAGGGCTGCAAGGTGGCACAGTTGGTGGCACGGTTCCCTTGCATCTAGAATGTCCTGGATGTCAAGATCTGGGGTTGTTTGGGTTTTCTTCTGTGTTAGCATTTTCTTTTTGTTGTTCTTATTCATTTGGACATAGCTTTAGATCTTCTTTGTTTTACATTTTTAGAACAGTTTATTATTTGTTGTTTATTTACCCCTGATTAGATCTGGCCTTTTCAGTTGTTTCTTTTGTATCAAGTTTATATTCTTTTACTTATGTTTTGCCTATTTCCCCGGTAAGTGTTTACTCCTCCCCTGCTCCTGCTGTGCCACCTCTACCTCCCTCCCTCCCTCAGCCTGCCTGTTTAGTCTGCTCTCACAGCTGCAGTCTGTTACAATCAAGTCACCTGTTCCTTGTTCCGGTTAATCAACCTCCCAGTTTATAGTCTTTTCTCGTTCTTGCTAGTCTCTTATGTTTGATCCATAGTTCCTTGTCTCCTTGTGTTCCTATGTACCCAACTCCCCATGTACCCTCCCTTATTTACTGTAAGTTTTGTTTTGCCATTACTGAATACCTTCAATTCACTTCAGTTTCCGCCTCCTGCTCTGCCTACATTTGGGTCCTACCTTCACTCAAACCATGACACCTTTTTGGGCATGGAGTTTGTCTGATCTCCCTGTACTTGCGTGGGTTCTCTCCGGGTACTTTAGCTTCCTCCTAGTCCAAAAACATGACTGTTAGATAAATTCTCTCTAAGTTGTCCTTCGGTGAGGGTGCATGGTTTTTTTTGTCCTGCGTGTCTCTAAGGTACCCTGCAATGGACTGATCGGGTCCAGGGTGTACCCTGCCTCTCACCCAGTGAGCGCTGGAGATTGGCTCCAGCCCCCTCATGACCCTGCAAGGATAAGCGGGTATAGACTAAGGGTAGATGTTAATAAAGGGACTTCACACAAATATCTTTAGGAGAACCCTGAATAGGTTGTCTCAGCTGTTGTTTGTCAAGACATAAACATAGCCTGAAGAGGAAAGAATATATACATGTTTCTGGTAATAGAGTAACATCTGTACATGAAAATATTATACAGAGGTACTCACAATTATTTTTTTAGGCTGGTAAAAAGCCTTGAACGGGATTCATTTTGTTGATGTGATATTCTAGTGTTATTGAACTATCCAACGGTTAATTTAAATACATTTAGCCAGCGCATGGAGGGTCCTAAAACAGGTGAAGGGAGTCATTGGGTGTGATTTTCCACATAATGAAACTTTTCTAAACTCTGGGAACCAACAAAGACCTACAGTTTCCTCATGAGTCAGTCTACACTCAAGAATATCTACGGCCTTGATCAAGTACCGTTAGATTCCTGGGAGAGTCTTATGGGTTTTTGATAAATGAGCAGATGGATTTTATGAAGTTCCTGAATTTTGTCAGGAGTTGTAAAGACTTGGGAATTGGGAAAATATGAGAGCAAAACTACCTCCTAGTGATTTGTTCAGAGGCAGAATTATGGACCATCCCCCTTCCCCCTAGGGCACACAGCAAAAATCAGTGAGCCACAACCAAATATAATTTTTGGTCGAGATAGCCAACCGAACCCAAGCAGGTTCCGAGAAAGTAAACAGCGTCCTATCCACCTGAAGATACTCTTTCCTGTCCTGTGACAGGGCTGTTTTTGCTGAGTTTACCTAGTGGTAGAGACTATTGGATGACATTTAGCCTCGATCAGTTGAAGAAAACCTGAATGTTCCTCATCCATCCCTTTTAGTAGTTAGATATAATGTTTGGCTATGTCTTCTTAGTTAGTTAGTCATATTAGTGTGATTACTACTTGTTGATGCCTTTAGTGATTAGATGCAATGCACTCATTCAGATTACAATTGAAGTATTAATATTGGTATTCTGAGTGTCATTTTTTTGTGTGCATATTCCTCTCATTCCTTTCATAATATTTGCAATTTAGGTTCTCTGAAAAATGCAGTTTACCCTTCAGGTGGACAGACTGATATGTACAGATTTGAGACTGATAATATTTGATTTATTAAGCCTGGTTTGATATTTAAAACACACTGATGTTCTCCCATGCACTGCTAATAAATTTCAGTAAAACACTATGTATCCGCTATGGTTCCAATGTGGTGTTCTACAATAGGAACACCACATTTGCTTTCTTTTTCAACCACTCTGTTTTAGACCTGCTGCTGTGCTTTCAGATCATGTTGCATGACCCAGTTGAGACTTGAGCTGTCGGACAGATGACCCTACATTTGACCTAGAATACTTTAGTATACAAAGTTGACTGCAAGGCACCAATGTCCTGTAGTTGAAAGCAAGCCCAAATCATCAACCCTCCACCAAAGTGCTTGACAGTCTATGACCATGGGTATTACATTAGACCTGTTTCCACAAGACCAAGTCTAGTGGAAATGGGACATTTCTTGAAGCATGGAAGCTGACAGGGAAAATCCACTGGCCCTTTAAGGAATTTGCTGACAGGTCAGCATTTAGTGACTGTTTCGGATTGAGTGACGTCATTGATCAGCGCCAAAAGGTGCCCACAGCAAAAGAGAATAACAAGAGATCGACAATGGAAGAAGCAGGGATGGTTGCTACGTTTCTGTTTGCTGTGTAGTAATATACTGCTTCACCAGCAACTACTCCAACTTTACAAACCCCAGTTGTTTGACAACGTCTGTTGATATCATTTATAATAATAAGGGCTTGCATTTATATAGCGCTTTTCGAGACCCTCAAAGCGCTTTACAACTCCATTATTCATTCACTCTCACATTTACACACTGGGGGAAGCAAGTTATGATTATAGCCACAGCTGCCCTGGGGCAGACTGAAGGAAGCGACATGTAACATGTAGCAGGTGGAAGTAGGAATCAAACCCCAAATTTCTGGGCCGCAGGCTGACAACTATACCACTTGGTAGTACTCACTTGGTTCCTGAAATGGCCCGGGAAGTGGCCCCCATCGGGCTGGCCCGGTGAAATGGAGACACGCGCATACCTTGAGGGTCCAGTAAAATTACCCAAAGTGGAAAAGTGCCAATAATGACTGAACATCTCTACTACTGCTTCCTCTTTCCAACATGTGGTTGGTTCAGATCCAACTTTGCTGCCACTTTGTTTGAAAAAGAAGAGGGTTTAGGGGGCACGGTGGTGCAGCTGGTAGCTTGGCTCACCTCACAGCTAGAAGGTCCCAGGTTCGATTACTGCCGGGGACGCTGTGGGTGCTGAGGGTGTGTTTGTTCCCCCACATCATCGGCACCCACACCCTGGGTGGGTTTGGCGAAAGGGCCTTTCTGTGTGGAGTTTGCATGTTCTCCCCGTGTTCCCTTGAGCAGCTAATGTGAGCTACTCCCACAAAAACATGCACTAGTCCAGGGGCTGTATACTGCCTCCGCCTGGTCAGCCGGGGCGCCTGAAGGGTTGGGGAGAATCTGGCTGGAATAACGTGATCCTTCCACGCGCTACGTCCAGCCGGAGAAAAACCCCACCCCGTCAGGTGAAAAGAAGGGCCTGGTCACTCCCCAAGCACGAAGGAGGCTTGGGTTTCAGTGCGGGGCCCTCCCGGGGCTGGCAGAGGGAGAGCGGAACCCCAGGACTAAGGTAGGAGCACTGGGTGATAAATAATGGGGAAAAAAACGTGGATTAAAAAAAAGAAAAGAAAAAAGAAGAGGGTTTCTTCTGGCATGCCTTCAAAAGAAGCTGTCTGCAAGTGCTTCTTTAGTCTTTTTCCAGTGGTACTGTCACAAACCGCAAGATTTTACACGCTGACTGAGGTCTCTAGGTACTGAGATGGAGCTCTTGGGTTTTTAACAATTTATTTAAAGGGATATTCCACCCCTAAGTGAAAGTTAGTCTGTTGCCATATTCCCTAGATAAGTGAGAAAAAGCATTTTGTAACCAGCCAAATGACAACAATAATTAACCGATTTAGATTTGGGACTAAATTACAACAAAAACTGTAAAACTTTGTGCAGCTGATGCATTTGTGTTTACAGAAGTAGTTGGCTTGTGGGGGCGCGGCAACATGTCCTTGCGCCTTGCAGCGTCGACTTACAGCGGTGCTTTATCGTAATGTTTTCTTTATCGTAATGGGCTGCCAGATGACCAGAATGACTGGGCTGGTTACAAAATGCTTTTTCTCACTTATCTAACTCTGGGGAAGATGACAACAGATTAAATTTCACTTAGGGATGGAATATCCCTTTAAAGGTTGGACAGTCTGACTCTGGGGTAAATTTAGTGGGACATCCCTTCCTGGGATGATTGGCTGCTTTTTAACGTCTTCCACTTTTGACAGCATTTTCTCAATGCAGAAAGGCAGATGTTAAAAGTCTCGTTCACTGAGAAACAATGTAATACTTGTTCTTTTTGAAATACAATCGGTCACTCTGAGTTGCATATGCATGCTGCACGTCAACATTTTCTCCAACCCCTATTGTCTGCATTAGCCGCAGAAAGGAAACAGAAGGGCAAAAACGAGCGAGTCAGAAAAAGCCAGTCCCTTCTATGTCAAAGAGAAAATTTGTTTTTATGGGCTTTCCCATCTTGGCTTGTGACCACCCCCGAGAAGGTTGTATTGATTTTGCGGTCAGGAGAGAGTAGGGCAGTATCTGCTAGCAGAAGCTAACCAATAGCAACTCCACAGCATGGCAGAACATGTTCGGGCTTGAGTTAGTCGTGGATATTGCACATCAGCATTGCATTTTTTAACCAAACCATTACTAGAAGCTTTCTGACACAGTCCTCTTGGATGACATGTAGTCTCCTTTAGTATGAACACCAACTTGAATCAAGCTGCTTGACGATTGATGAATAAACTGTCCTTAAACTCATACCTTGTTCGGTGTCACTTTTCTGTCGATTTCTTCATGTTTGTAAGCATACTGTAGAAAAAAAACTATATTTGTTTGTTTGTTTTTGGCTGACATACATATAAAAACAATATAAAAAGGGGCCAGGAATTGAACACATGATGTCGACATGCCGACGATTGCAGCCTCTGCATATAGATCGCCCGCTCTACCGCTACCCTATGGGACACCCGATCACTCAATTGTTCTCTACATCACTCACTTATTCGCCAGTGGTTGCAACTCATTTCCAAATCACACCACAGATTTAGCCAGTGATTCAGGTCTTTTTGAACCATTGAATCAGGTACCCAAGCAGTGACGTACCACACGGGGCTTCAGACGTCATTGATCACGTGACTCTGCTCAGATGAATCAAGCAACGACACAGTGCTTCTAAAGCACTGTTTTGGTCTTCCTTTCAAAGCTAAGGGAGAGCTACTGACGTATCAGCTAGCAAACAACATCAAAATAGTTGACAGCAGAATCCAGCGCAGCAGCAAGAGGTACTAATCACTCGCAGCTGTAGCACTTACTTTGCGTGTATTAAGCTTGCTTGATGAATATGTACATAGAAAGGCTGTCAAAAAAAAGGCAGATTTGATCCGGAAGTATGTAACACACTCAGTGGCGGTTTACCAGGGGGGGGGCAGAGTTTGTTCATGGGGGCACAAAAGGAAAGAATGAAACAATATTTCAACATGTCATCATTTAATATATTAAATGAGCCAAAGGAACTCTTGTGGCTCCTGATCCAGCAGATAAAACTCAATATGGCTGAAGCTAAAAGTTCAACACATTAATTTTTAACTCATTGTTAAAATAGAACTTTAAAGGTAAGAAATGAAATCTGTCCAAGAGATAATTTAGTTATGGTTTCTGTTCTACATCATCTTAAAAAGACTGATTTAGTATTATTTCTGCAGTACAGGGGCCATAAGAGGGGCCAGGATCAGTTCTACAGGGGCACTGGCCCCCGTTGGCCCCATAAACACACACTGCCAACAGGATGTAAAAACACAAAGGGGTTAAATAAAAACAGCCCCCCCCCCAAATAAAAAAAACCACGTCCCCTACAGCTAAACTGCCCTGGTGCCAAGTCTAAAAACCTTTATTAAAAATTAAAAGTGTATCTTACGTTTTCAAAAGAAAAGCATTCCCACACCAGGATGCTGCCACCACTATGCTTCACCATAGGGAAGTGGGGAAAATTTCTAGGGTTGCAGGGTGCAGGCCATTTGCTTGACGCATGCAGGGTGACACAGGTCTATTAAGCCTGCAGGTTATCACATCACATTGTCATTTTGGAAGAAAAATTTATAAAATCTCATTTAAAGGCAATTCTTTGCTAAATAAAGTGGACATTTCAATAAGCTTTAAATTCCCCCTAGCTCTAAGGGGTTCCCCTATAAACAGATGCAGAAAAACCTTGGATTTTTTTCCCCTCTTCCCCTTCCTGCATGATGACAGGCAACTTGAGTGCCAACACTGGTGTCAGCGGGCCAAATAAACCGCTCGTCAATTCACCATTGTTTGTCAATGAGTCACATGTGTGAGAAGGAGAGTGAATGGAAAACAGACAGCCATGTGAGATGACCATCTCACACATAAGCAAATGTGCACAAGCTGGTGCTGTGTATAAAGCTTGTCCTCTTTCTCTTTAGATGTTAAACGTTTGAATATAGAAAGCAGGCATGTATATGAGGTGTGTTTACCAATGCAAAGATCAGTTATACATTAAACTGCTGTCCACGGACGTGAGGTAACAGAGCTTGCACGATCCTGACAGCACTATCCTTACCACTGTTTGCAATTACAGCTACCAGTCTTTTGGAGAATGTTTCTCTCAGCTTGACCCATCTAAAGAATGATAATCTTCAAGTCTTGCCACTGATCCTGAATTGGATTTAGGTCTAGACTTTTACTAGGCCATTCTAAGACGTGAAAATGATTTGATCTGAACCATTCAATTGTGGCCCTGGCTGTTGGGTAGCACATTTACTTCGAACTATTAGGACCGCTCTTTGGGCCATTTCACGAATCGAATGAGTACCGACACTGGGTATGTTCTCGGGAAATGGGCCGGTAGAGTCACTGCGTGAGACTTGTGGTTAACTCATGCTGATTGGTTGTAACTCAGAGGGAAATGGTGTCAGCAGACGTCGTCAAACGAACTGTGTTTTTTCAAACTGGAGGAGTTGCTGGCGAAGCAGAATGGAAGGAAAAGAAAGTAAGATATGTTATTACAAGTAAACCGACCATCGCAGAGTACAACAACATAGCAAACGGAAACACTGCAACCATCCCTGCTTCTTCCATGTCAATCTCGTGTTATTTCTGCCGCTTCGGGCGCCTTTTGGGACGGGTCAGTCAAATTCCTTAAAGGGCCAATTTTGTATGGAGACACAATGGCTGAGAGGAGCGAGCCAGCGTATTTACCCTGTCAACTTGCCCCCTCCAAGAAATGTCCCGGAACTCGTCTAGTGGGCCTCATATTTCACTTTGGGGGGGATGTTTTTTGGGTGACATGCACAGTTACTTTTCCTTCACACACTGCTTGTGGGCTAAAAAGTTACATTTTCTCTGTGAGATGTTCAAAGCGTTGAATAGTTTTTTAACCTAAGCCTCCACAACGTTTTCCTAACCTGCCTTGGTTGTGTTCCTTGTTCTCTCCATGATGCTGTTTGTTCTCTTACAAACCTCTGTGGCCTTTACAGAATAGCTGGATTTATACTTGGAAGAAATGACATAGTTTTGTTAAAGTAGGAAAACATCTAAAACATGCAGGCCAGTGAGCTTTGAGGACCAGGGTTGGGAAACACTGCTGTGTGTGAGCAAAATAGACCTCTGACCCTCACCACTTCACAATCAGCAAGGGAGTAAAAAAAAAAAAGAAGGAACCATCGCAATCATTGTCATCATTCAATTCAATTCAGTTTATTTATAAAGCGCCGATTCACAACAGATGTCATCTCAATGCACCTTACAAGAAAAGTCCTTTCAATTCCATCATGCATACATTCTAATCAGTTTGAAAGTTTTCTACTTAAGGAATTGTAGCAGATTTCATCATTGACTTGCAGTTGTGCTCTGCTGTACATGTACATCATGCACAACTCAGCACTGATCAATTTAACTAGAACTTATCCTTTTGAAAAGCACAAATCACTTGACACTTTAATTTATTATTACTATTTAACTCTTTTTTTTAAACTACTATTTTATTATGTTTTCTGGGCTAAACCAGGACCAGGGAAACAAATTTAGTTCCACCTCACGTCTGACAATAAATAAATCCTTGAATGTCCTTCTCCACCTACTTCTGACTTAAAAAATATATATATATTTTGACATTTCTTCCTTTTATCCAGGCAAATAAAACGTCTATTAATTCAACTCCCTGGGTGTCCATTTAAGCATTTCTACTCCTTAGACCTACAGGCAGAACTGTGAGGCATCAACCAAATCAGGAAAGCTGCAAGGGATTGAAGACTTGTATTTTGTATTACATGCAAAAAAAAAAAACAGCAAACGATGGTTCCAGGTGAATTAAGTGTTTTGCTTAATGAGAGAATGTGAAGCTCTCAGCACGCTCTCTGCCTCCAACCACACCCATCCTGACACCGCCCCTCTGCTCTTCTGTCCACGTATCCTTATTTGGTAGTGCTGGCAGCTCAGCTGATGATTGGTTGAGGGCATTTGATTGGGATGCACTCACCTGTGCTGGCTTGCTCACACCCACCATGCATCTCCCCTGAGTGCACACAGGTACAGACATGATTCTTTCGACACCATTGCTTCACAATTTTAACTAATACGCGAATGTCCAAGTCCCACTGTGTTTAAATGTCCTGCTTGAATTTCATGCTGGTTTAACTGGTTCCAAATAAGGGTTTTTAAATGATCCCCAGAAAAGACATTTTCAGGCACACCGGTGGATCAGTCTTGTCCTAACATGCACGTCATGCATACCGGCACTTATAGGTACTCCATTCTCTTCAAATCTGGAGGTTTTTAAAGGAGGCACGGGAGTCCATCATGACATTCCAGACCCCACCCCAAACATGTTGAGGAAGGAGCTTATCAGCAGTTTCAGGAAGCTGGTAAATTATCAGAGAGAGAAATGTACGTCTGCATCCCCCACCCTCGGGACAAAGACAGTTTCTTTGGATTATACAGAAAAAAAACCCCATCTGAGGCTGGGATGGTCCATTTCACCACAAGAAACCCAGCGTGAGCCCAAGATCTAAGAATGTCAACCACAAAAGGAAAGAAGGATTAAAAACTAAAAAAAAAAAAAGAAAAAAAGTTGTCCAGAGGTTAATTAAATAAAAAACACTGACATCTAGTGGACAGAAAGAAAGAACGAGGCTGCATGTGTCCCAACGTTTTATTACACAGACAATTAAGTCCAGTGCAGACAGGTATTCCTTACAACAAGCTGTTAGATTTGAGCAAATCGAGGCTTTTTACATATAAACTGACAATGTGTTTCATTCAGTCTTCTTTCTCTGGTGCAGCTTCAAATTCAGACAAAATGGATCTGGAAGAGACGTAGAGAGAGATAGTGAGTTAATGTCGACAAAAAGTGGCACCATTTAAAAAAAGAAAGAAAAATGGCTTAACATTCATGAAAATGTTATTTTAAGAAAAGAAAACCCAGTCCCAATTAAACAGGACTTAGTGTTTGAGCATTAAGGTAGGCATCTCGTTTAGGTTTTAGCCAATAAAAGCTGTAAACTGTTGGATCTGCTTTGTCTTGGACTTCAATTGATTAACAGGCTTTTTGCTGAACAGCAATCATCTGAATCAGACGTGGTAAAGCACAGAGACATCTAAAACATGCAAGGTTAAGAAATACTGCTCTAACCCACACCGTTGGGAGATTTGGAGCAGACAGCACTGCTAAATTGATGCACTGAGATGGGCATGGCATGGCAAAAGGAAGATATTGTGAATGTGATGTATATCTGGGATTATCCTTATTCGGATTTTGAATAGATTAGTTTTCGATGTTGGAACCTTTCAACTTGATGTTGCACAAGCACAAACCATCATCACCCCTCCTCTGTGCTTAATTTAAACACTTCCTCCTTGCTAACACACCTTTTGAATACTTTGCAGGTCTTTTGCAGTCGAACGAGGCCTGTCATTTAACTTTCTAACTTATTCAGAGGCATCTGTCCGGACTTTAAATGTTCCAAGTAAGTTCCAAGTAGTGTTTGCTAATAATTGATGATCAGGCTACCTGATAGTGCTTTGCAGTCTACTTGCTCTGTGGGCATCACATTTTTTCATTAGCATTAGGCTGGGGGGGGGGGGGGTTACACCTTATGCACAATGCTCCAAATCATCTTCTAACCGTCAGAAAAAATAAAACAATTCAATAAAGTTAATTTTCCACTCTGTGTTTCATAAAGTCAGCGAGCCAGACTCACCTTTGCTTGTCGCTCAGCTCAAACTCAGCCAGCGCTCTCTTAGCCAGCCCTGGTGTTGCTGGCAGACAGAAGGCTGCAGACAGCTGGACCAGCTCCACTGCTCTCTGAGAAGCGCCGCTGCTTTGACACACTGACAGGAAGTGGTCCAGGAGCCCCTTGCTGCGGAGTAAAGCACAAGGAAACGCGGGGTTACACACTAACAAATGTGCGTCTCAACTCCAAGTTGCAGGTAGTCCAGTTGCGTGTGTGCAAACTTACGAAGGAACCATGTTTTTGGCTTTGAAGAGCTGCAGCATGTCCCTGCAGAGGGAACCGGAAGGGAGACAATCAGGTCAGAAATCCTCAGGCGGAGAGGAGTTACAGAGCCCCCGCAAAAGTATTCATACCTCCTGAACCTTTGTTTCAACACATCTTATTGGAACAAGCTTTTATTTGGAGGTATAAGAGTAAAAGAAGGCAGAATAGAAATGCTTTAAAAAATAAACTGTGACAAAGTGAGTTCCAGCGGTATGGATCCTCGTCTCACCAGGCCTGTTGGAGCTTATCGGCTCGCAGCAGCAAGGTGGTGATGTGCGACAGCGAGGAGGCGTTCCACTCCATGGTGAACCTCCCGTCGAACGAGTCCTTTACATCCAGAGCGCACGCAGCAAAAGCCTCCTGGACCTGGAGACGCACGAGGACATAAATCCAGGGAGACTAGAGCGATAGACATTTGATCACAATATTTTGTGATGGCAAGAAACTGTATGTGACTGAATGTTACAGAAATTATAGCCACACCAACACTGCTCTTTTTTTAAAAACCTACCCATGTAAAATAGGCTAAAGAAGTGATTTGTATCATCACTACACTACACACAGTACCTGAGTTTAATAAAATGGTTGAATTTTTAAAAAAATGTATATTCATTAATACTCTTATGGAACAAAAAGTGGAGAAAATAGTGAATAAAAATCTAATCTGACAATACAGTCAGCTTTTTGGGGGTTTAAACATTGATTTTAATTTATTGCTGGCTCAAAAAATTCTAGTTCTCAAAACAATTGGAACTTCTTAAACAATAAATGATCAGCATGAGAGAGATAGGTCAATAAAACAAAACAAACAAAAACAAAAAAACAGACCTCAGGACTGTGTTCTTCTCTGGCCATGAGACTCAGCAGCTCCTCCACCAGGTCCGCCTTGTTATTATGACCAAGAGTCTTAATATCTGCAGGGGGCGAAAAAAAAAAAAAAAAGGAAATGCAACAGATATACAAAAATGAGATAGGTGGAGTGTTCCCAACAGTGTGGAATGTACCTTTCCATATAGTGGGCAGCAGATCCAGACGGCTGTCTGTGTCCAGAGCCTGCAGCAGGTCCCTCATTCCCTGTGGGTTGGGGTAGAACAACTGCAAACACCAGAGTGAAGAGTTAGTTACCCGTCACGCCGAAAACGTGAGTCTGCAACCAGACGGCAAGGCGCACTGACCGAGGGGGTGAGCCGCCTGTACCACTTCAGCACCACGTCGATGTGCTCCATCATGCACAGCAGGCTGAAGAAGCGACTGCTGCAGAGGAGACGGATAGGTTAAACGAGAGAGAGAGAGAGAGAGAGTGAGTGCTGGAGCATCTTGACCTGAGCAGAGTGCATGAAGAGGACCCACTGCAGGACTTTGAACTTACTAATAAATATTCTGTTGATAGGGTTCTCCCAGCAGCCTCCAGTTCTCCCCAACTTCTAACAGACACTGAAGTTTGCAACCCAGCTCCAGATCTTTACCGTCCATACACTTGGGAGACATTTAGGGTGAGGTTAATGTGGTGTGTTAACAGGAACAAATCAAGGAGTGTTACAGTGTCGCACTGAGGTTTACGTCTACTCATCTGAGCCTGTGCCAATATTTGGGGCTTCAAATGATTCATTCCAACTATTCTCTTCACTCTAGGAATCGTTTCACAGAAAACAACTGCAGTGACTATTATTGATTCCCTCTGATTCACACTGCGTTAAATACAACCCCACAGATATTAGGTTAAACCTCCCTGAGCAAGATGCAGAGAAACCACACGTTTGGTGGCCATCAACAAAATTGTAGCATCCTCCTGGCTGGACGTTCGCTTTACGTTTATTGGAGAGTTGATGGGAGTAGATTTAAACTGGTTGGTTTCCTGTCACAGAGCTGCCGGTTAGCCATGGTCCACTGGCAATCCAATTGAAAATAGGCCTACTCGAGAAATGTTATCAAAGCCCAATTATTACATTAGAAAACCCCAAAATGCTCCCCCAAAGAACAAGATGTTTTAATTTGTGTTTTGGATCATTGATCTGTTGAAAGACCCAACTGTGCCCAGATGATCAAGAACAACCCAGAAATGAGGAAGGCCTGAGACCATGGTAAACTGGAGCATGCTGGAGCACCAGTGTTACAGCCAACAGAAAATGACATGAAGGCTGAAGGCACGTCCGCAGAACATCCAATACGGACTGACAGCTTCAAGCTTCACTGAAATTTACAGTTTGAACCTTTTATAGCCAGATTAGACACAGACGCAGGAGTTCGGCTACGATGGAAAAAAAACACTCTCTCTACATCTACAGATCTATATCTCTCTGTCCATCTTCTATGCCTATATATTTAAATCTATAACTCCATATCTGTATCTTTAGATATATAACTCTCCATATCTATTGTCTAGATATAGATCTATCATCTATATATATACATCTATTGTCTATATCTATAGAGCTATAGTCTATAGCTCTATCTATCCTCTGTATATCTATAGATTTATATACCTATCGATCTATATCTCTCTACACAGATACATACAGAGGTAGACAGATTTTTGGAGGAGTCCATTAAACTCGAAACACTGCCCCAAATATTAAGCATGGTAGTGGCAGCATCATGCAAACCTTCAGGCTAATTAATGTAGTCCCTGAGACTACAGTAGAACCCAAGTCAAATTCCTTGTTTGTGTGCACAGACTTGGCGAATAAAACCAATTCTGATTCTATGGCTAAAAGTAAAGTCGATGCTAGAAAAAAATCAAAAAAGCAGCCATATTTAAAATGAGACCTGCTATTTCTGTAACATAAAGAAGTTCACTATCCAGGCACTATGATGCCAGGAACTTTCTGATGCTTTTAAACAGCGTGTGGGATATTTACCCAAACATTAGTGGGGGCGTATGTATACTTTTGATGCACTGTAGAGAAGAAAAAAAAAAATCCTCAACTTTAAATCTACCAAGCATATTCTTGTTTTAAAAATCATTCAAATGTGTTTGATGCGTCTTTGTTTTACCCTAGGAAAGAGAAGGTGTGATTAAAAGCCATGAAGGAAAACAGCCATGCCCGTGATAAGTGTATGTAAACATCTGGCTGAAACTGTACTTATTAAAAAGGGTTCAAACTCTAAAACCAGCTTAAAAACAAAATCCAGGTGATTGAAACTTACTATTTTCATTGCACTGGAGAAGAAGAAAACTGGGAGGAAAGATACAAAACAGAGAAGACGAGTTTAGAAAAGTCAGCTGCACCTGCATAGATGACATAACTTCCACACTCCTACACTACGACACACCATCATTAGGGTCCTGGCAGGTAAAGCTGGTTCCTTCTGTCTCTCTCAACACGTCCTGTAAGATGTCTGTGTTGCTGGGCCCAGATAAGGCTGCAAGAGGAAAGCGACACAGCCCAGTCAGCGTTCAGCTCAGAAACAGGGAGCAGCTCAAACCCCCGCCTCGGCAAACGCCTCAACGTACCTGGCTTGTAGAAGACTGCCAAGAGGTGGTCGTAGGTGGCCAAGCTTGGAGCTGGAGGTTAAGGGTGGGGGCAGGGTCAGGAAATAAAATGACACATGAAACCCCCCCAAAGTTGAACTGCAGAAACAATGGAGCAGATATACCTACCGATCCCCAGCGCCTTCATCTCATTCAGAATCTGCGGAGAGTAGATTTTGGCCAAAAAGCCGGATCGTCTCAGAGCTTTGAGAACGCTGTTGAAGGTGAGCAGGTTGGGACGCACTTTCTGTTCATTCATCTGGTTCAGCATCTCCTACAAACACACACTTTATACTGAAACACTCGGTCTGGCTGCCTCATTCAGTCAGATTTGTTTAAGGTCTTACCAATGTACCAGAGGAGAACAGACAACTGTACCACAGGGGCCCTACTTACAGTGATCAGGTCCCATCTCTCATTATACTTTTCTCTGACATCTGGAACTGCCGAGATCAGCGTGTTGAAGATGTGGACATCAGCTGTGAACAGAAGAAAGCGTTACGCGTGTCCCTGGAAACCATCTTTATACGACGTGAAGTCATCATTGGGTTGTGTTAAAAAAAAAGAAGAAGAAAAAAAAGAAAATACGCACACTCCAAACGTACTCAATTTATGAAAGCTTGTCCAATTCCTGACATGCTGAGACAAAGAGCTTCGATTCAATTCTGTTTTAATTTAGTTTTTATGTAGAGTGACTTCACAGCAAATTTAGCCTCAAGGCACTTTACAAAATGTCAACCCAGTCCAACCATACAACAAGCAGGTTCCAACCACCCTTCTATTATCCCCTTTAAAGTAAAAAAAAAAAAAAGATGTCCATTATCTGTTATTTTAATTTAAAATGCGTGACAAAAAAGGGACCTTTTTATTGTTGGAGAGCAACACTGATTCATCTTCTGTTGTGATACAGTACTAGCAAGCATGTGTATCCACCAAGAAGATCAACTCAGACTGACTCTTTATAAAGGGCTGAAAAACATTTTTAACTTGCATCATCTGATGTTGTTCTGTGAATTTGCATTTATTAAAAAAATAATAATAAAGCATTCCTACTTAGAATACTGGATGTAAGCTGATATTTGCCCAGTGTTAGTCTTCCTGCCCACTGCATGTTTTCATCCTCACCTGAGAGCCTGTTGTTGAGCAGGTCTGTGTACATGTTGAAGGCCTTATTATATGCTCCGTGCTGCGGATAGACATAACCATAAGCTTTGTTTTTTTTATCTTGAAGAAATGCTCCAGTGCTGAACAGCTGAGTTTGCTCAGCAGGCATGAAGGAGGCGCTACCTTCACCATGCCTCTGATCAGGGCAGAGTAACACCGCGTGTCTCTCTCCGGCAGCTGGTTGAAGATCCTCTCCGCGTTGTTGTTTTCCTTCCAGGTGAACTTGAGGAGGTCCGTTCCTCGCTGCCCCCTGGGTTTCTGCCTCCTCGTCTCCTCTCCCGCCTCCTCCTGAGCCCAACACAAACAAACCTCAGGCCTTACGTAACGTGGAGCTGACCTCCATGTTGTCTTCCTCGTCATCTTTCAGGATGATCCTCATTAACAAGGAATCACTCCATCCTCCACCTGCGGCGCCCCCTCCTGGACAGGGTCCCTGTCGCAGTACAGACAGATGAGGTCCAGCAGCTCCTGGGTCGTTTCCATGGCGACCGCTGTGCCTGGAAGGAGCAAAAAAAGACAAAACAGAAATCAGGCAAGTTTTTCATGAAACGTGACCTTTGTGTGTGTGACCTCACCAGAGTGCAGCAGCTGATCGTACATCTGTACTGCAGCTGAGACCTTCCTCAGGCTGATCCGTTCCTTCAGCGCCTCCTCGCTCACCTCCTCCAGACGCGGCGCCACACTCTCTGGCATTAAGCACTACAAGCACAGACCATGAGGCCGTGAGCTCATAAAAGAACGAAAATAAACACGGGTTCAAGCGACTCTCTACGCCCGCAGCTCTTACTGGTATGTGCGGTTCGGCAAAGTCTTTGGTGAAGAACTTGGGGTTGTTGTTGATAAAGTATTTGGCTGCATTTCTGCCAGACTCCTGGGAGAGGGAGAAGACCTTCTGCAAAGAGAAATAAGAAAAAACAGGTCAGAGACTCATTACATGTTTGAGAAATTCCTCTGACAACACAGATTTAGGGTTAAACTATCAAACCAGAGCTCCTACAAACTCAACAGACGTCCTGGGTGACAGGTACGAGTCGTCCTGGAACTGGTAGGAATACGCTGTTGGGTCCTGCAGGGGGAAAAAGTACAATCAAAACAACAACAACCCCAACGAGAATAACAGTCAGAACTAAGCAGAGAACGATCAACCTTAACATGAGTGAACTCTTACTCTGTGGACAGTAGAAGCCAGAGCCTCCAGCACTGCTTCGCTGTTCCTGTTGAGAGGAAAACTCAATCACTGACTGTACTAAACTGGGGTGTAACGGTACATGTAGCTGTATTTTTCGGTACGGCACAGAGGCATACCGAGTTTCCACACGGAAGCATAACTCCGGTGCCCTTTATCCAGCAACACATGCAACTCTATAAACAACTACAGTACCGCTCAGCCTCCTGCTAGCAGACGTTATGACCAAGGACTCTTCTAAGGGAGAGTAGGAACTTGAATGCCAGCTTCTGTGTTTGGGGACACGTCGGCTTCCCGGTGTTACAGAACAAGGCGTTGTCATGTTAACTGGTTACCAACGTGCGGTAGCGTCCGTCGCTGTTAGCAACCGCAGATGTTACTGAGCTGAAGGACGCCGCTTAGCTGCCCTCGTTGGTGTCGTTCTCTAAACGTAGCAATAAAGTCTAGTTAGACTGGACATACAACTGTAATAATGAGTTAAAAAAAAATTTTCTTCCAGGAATTAGTCAGTGTCGTTCAGCAGCAGCTGGAAGCTGAACAAAAGGAGCACCCCCCCTTCCGACCACAGTGTCCAACATCTTCTTTTATTTTCTATTAACACGTGTACAAGGGAGGTATAAAAGGCCAAATAAAACAACAACAAAAAACATGCACGAAACCAAGGGAAACTCCAGGGTTAGAAACCGCAGTTCTTCCGGAGAAAAGATTAAACCATCAGACTAGCAGTGCGCTGTAACCCCTCCCACCTCACCTGTGGAACTCATGCAGCTAACAGTCTGTCAGCTGGCTCAGGTAACAGCTGAACTTGTTACCACTGTTCACACAGACAGTAGGGCAGTCTAAAATATTCATTTCATATCCCAGATTGTCTTGACTTAGGCAGAAAGCCAAAGTGTTGATCTTGCAGTTTCCTAAAAAGAAAATATGTAAACTGTTGTATGTCATTTATTTGATATTTTATCGGATAAATTTGTATGCTATCTGAGAACATTTCATTGGAAAGTTTGCTGCAAGTACAGTTTGATATTAAATGTCACTACACCCGCCCCTCACACACACACACTTTTTTCCCGGACTGGATTAAAAAATGAACCAAACCGGGAAACTGAAATCAAGGCACAGGATTTATGGCATACCGTTACACTCCTAGTAGTAAAGAATTCATCACACCACCAATCTGCAGTCTTCGTGTAGACATTAGAGATCAGAATAAAACACCTCACTACTATGTATGATACATGGGACATACCATAATTTCTTCTTGGGGATGACTATCTGCTCTTTTGATTCTGAAACACAGGAAACAACATTTGTACATCAACAAGAGATAACGTTGCTGTTCATCCTTCCTGTGCTCTAATCTAAAGCTTTGGCTGCTAAAGAACAGCTTTAAGACAGTAACAGTGCATTATAAAAGATTTGATACCCCCTTAAACTTAAATGTATTTCACATATATTTTATGTGTGATATGGCCCCATCAGTCTTACACATCTAGAAGCTCAATTTGTTGGCCATTCTTCTATGCCAAATGCCTCAAGCTAGAGTCAGAGTGGAAAGCAGCCGTGAACATCAACTTTTAAAGCCTTGACACAGATTCTCAAATAGGACTTAGATCTGGACTTTGACTAGGTCATTCTAACACTTCAATGCGCTTGGATCTAAAACCAGTAATGCAGATCTGGGTGTCAATTTATGCTTGTTGTCGTGCTGGAAGGTGAACAGTAGGCGCGTTTCTGCTAGTGGAACTTCAGGGTAATTTGACCGGACCTTCCAGATATGCGCGTGTCTCCAGTTCATCGGGCCAGGGGCCGACAGGGCCATTTTTTCGGGGCCATTTCAGGAACCAACGGAGTACCAGTATGGGGGTATGTACTCGGAATGGCAGACGTCGCCGAAAAAACCAGCTTTGTAAAAAAAAAAAATAATAATTAGTGTTGTTGGCGAAGCGGTTTATAACAACAGCAAACAGAAATGCAGCAGCAAGCCCTGCCTGTTCCATGTACATCTCTTGTTATTTCTGCTGCTGTGGGCGTCTTTTGGCTCTGATCAGAGACGCTACTCGCTGCTGAAACGGTCGTGATACCCCGATGTCTTTAGTTGATTCCTTAAAGGGCCGATGGTGGCTGAGAGGAGCGGGCCAACAGATTACCCGATCAGAAAAAGATCTGGTTAAATGAGCCTTTAGTTCCGATAGTGGAAACGCGCCTCATTTTCAGCCTCAGACAGGTTTTTCCTCCAGTATTCATCAGGATTTAGCAAAATCGATCTATCAGTTCTGAGCAGCTTCCTGAGTAGCACCCCCACAGCATGATGCTGCCACTGCAGTGTTTTACTAGAAGGATGGTGTCTTCAAGATTATGCCTTGTATTCATTCAGTTAACTTTACTTATAGGTGCCAATTCTTAAATTCTATCTCAAGATTAGTTAAAGTCACTACGTGTAAGTATCAAACCCTGATTAGCTTACCCTTATGAACTGCTTCAGGATGTTGTTGAAGAGCTGAAGTCCACCAGAAACTCCTGAAGAGAAAAAAGTAACAAGCTTCAGTGGTCCATCGCTTGGACATGTCAATTCATCACACAGGACAAACAACCATGAGCACACTAACAACTATTTTAGAGACAAGTTAACTTTTGACAGTCGTGTTTTGGACAGTGGTAGGAAATCGGAGTACCTGGAGAGAACACGCAAACGTCATGCAAAAAGCTCCCTGGCTGGGATTCGAACCCAGGGTCCTTCTTGCTGCAAATGGAACAACGCTCCCAACCGCGCATCGTGGAGGAACCAATCACAGTAATCCCAAATAGAGCAACAAACGACTTTACAATCCAAACAAGGTCGCAAATTATGATGGCTAGCAAGAGTTTGATGCTGCACCTGCACTTCACGCACAATAATCTCCATAAAAATCATATTTTAGACTGCAGGTTGTTGGGAGGCTGTTCAAAGACTCGTATATACATATCTATATCACACCT
The DNA here is from genome assembly GCA_963556495.2 of Valencia hispanica. NCBI lineage: Eukaryota > Metazoa > Chordata > Actinopteri > Cyprinodontiformes > Valenciidae > Valencia > Valencia hispanica. Next base: position 14,268,822 of record OY747702.1, on the reverse strand, counting down.
AGAAGCACACCCCCCCCCCCCCTTTGTGAGTAAAAAGCAGTCTGACCAAGAGCTGCAGATGTTCCATTTGAAGACATTTAACCTAAATCGGACTGACAAGAGACATGACCTCTCCTGTCGGAGGATGCTGCGTCTGTTACACTAATAACATACACACTGTTACACGTTATTGAAACATAGAGGTCCCAGAAAAAAAAAACCTTTCCCAAACATATCTCACCTGCTTACAAACAGCTGGTCGAAATTAATCCGCAGAAATCTGTCGTTTCTCTGAATATAATGCCCTACGTGACTACAGCGGGCCGCCATATTGCGACAAACTGGAGGATTGTGGGACAGGGACGCACCATCTCCACAGAAACAGGGGGAGAAGAAATGATAGTCATGGGTTATTTTTTTAAGTTAAAACCAAAGTATACCAAAGTATGTCTGATTTAAGTATGCTGCGATACATATAGTGTCATTTAAAGCGACTTTATTGAGTCATTCAGTTGAAAAGCCGTGTACTGGTGTGTAGCTGTGCTCCCCTCCGGTCCGAGCCGTTGTCTCGCGGTCCCACGTGTGTAACAGGAGGACTCTGCTACTCGTGGGCAGCAAGCGGAGCGGCCATGAATTCACAGCTATAAAACACCACGAAGTTTCTACTAGCATCTCCCCTACCAAAAAAAAAACATGTTGTTTTCCAAAGAAGTGCCATGGCGGCGGCTAGAGGGCATGTCGTTTGGCTTGTACTCAGCCGAGGAAATAAGGTGAGACAAGATTTAGCCCGCTAGCTTCTGGCTAGTTGGGAGTTCAAAACAACGCAGATGCAGCTCGTGGCTTCTCGTTCTCTGAAAACAGTTACATTCTAGCTGCTATGAGGAGACTGAAGCTTACCTTTTGCTGCTGCTGTGTGTGTGCTAGTTACAGGGGCGGAAATACCATTTCATTTTTTGGGGGAAACAATAAATAGTAAAATTTCAGAGAGTAATTCTTGGTAAAATGAAGCTCTCTCCTGCTGCTCTGCCACTTGCCTTGCAGGGTGGGCCTTCGGCATGTGAAAAAAATGTTATGGAATGTTCCATAATAGTAGCTATAGCATTGTGCTATATTAAATCACATTCTACCTTCCAAAACTATTAATGACATACTTTCAAGGATAGTCCAACATCAAACATGTCCTGAACTAACATGGCTACTTTTACTAGCAGAGCAACAGCTGCATTGTGCAGGTATGGACAGATGTAAAACCTAAAGGTACATTACTACAACATCTCTTTAATCTTTTCACAATAAAGAGAGAGAACACCATCTAAATAAATAAAATGTCAAAATGAAACGTGACTAAGTCACATGATGTGAGAGCTATGAAAAAAATCCACAAATTTTCCATCAACATAACATTCAATCTGAAAAATTATCTGTATAGTCTAATAGAATAATCCTGGAGTGACCAGGGAACATGAAGTGACATCTGCTGATTTTATTCAGTAATCTGTCACTAAATGACCTGCTGTGATCAGCAGCAACATAATGAAATGATCAGACCTGCTACATCGGTCACTGTGATAGAGTGAGAACTCTGGAAGTGATTTGCTGATCTGATAGGATCTTAGGACAGGGACTCCGGTCAGAGAGTATGGGCACAGAGAGACTTTATGCAAGAAGATTTATGGAAGAGTTGGACAAAGGTGGTAACAGTAGGCATGAATCGATTGGTAGGTGGGTATGAGTGTGTGGGTGGGTGTGTGTGGTCTGGAAAATAAAAGAAACATTAGTGACGTGCAATAAATGTACAAGTATTCAAGACTAGTTAAAGAAACTAATCTAAATAGTGTACCAATAAGTTTACACAGATAAACACTGTAATTCTCAGCTTCAAACGTTTGTTTGAGCTATATGCTCTCCAGAGACCTCTAGTGGTTCAATAATGGTACTGCGGTAGCAGGTATACCAAATAACCAAAGCATGCAGCAAAAATCTGGTATTGTATTAAACCTTGACAGAAACCAGCACTATAAAGGAATATATAGTAGAATCATTCACAGTTAGAGCTACATTTAACATGCAGCACTGATTAGTGAAGAACTACAAACTGCAAATGAATTTGGCAATTAAACCCAATCAGATTAGATGATACTAAATCTACGAAATGAACCTAAATTTAATCAGGTAGACAATCATGAAAACATACACAGGTTATTTAAGCAGGAATAAAAATGCTACAGTTAGCTGTACTCACATGCTTGTCAGGAACGCACGCAGGGCTGGCCACCATTACCAACAAACTGAACTGCTGAGGAAAACGTGCTTATGAGAAAATGACATCACCAACTGAATCACCAAAATAAGAGTGGTGTAGACCTTACAGAATAATTACTATTGGTCTAGATGCAAATATAACCCTTTCCGACAGTCACAACTTGGTGAAACATTGAAATCTCTGCTGAATGAATATCTGTCTAATTTACATCTTAAAACCAACTTCTGGCTTCATTTTGCTTTTCATTGCGCTCAATCAGGCCACGGTAGACTATTCCTCATTTGACCGACTGGGTCAAAAAAAAATAAAATCCTGTCATTTATTTTTACCCGTCAATTTTTAAAATGTTAGCATATTCAGTAGTATTTATTTATTTTTTATTTAATCCAAAAGAGCTGAACAGAGAATCCACATCGTGCTATCGCACATCAAGCTGTTGAATCCATGTAATTTAGTTTTCCACAGAGACGGAAATCACTTATTGTGACCCCGGGGGGAATAATAATCTGTCAACAAATAAAAACGCATTGTTTTGCATTTTTAATTTGTATTGTTTGTGTTGTACTTGTATTGGACAGTGCTATATTATTAAAAATATGTCTACGTGTTCAATGATTTTTGGGGGGTACAACTTCATGGAAGGGGGGGGGATATGTCCGTTGTAACCTGTCGTTCTCCTTTTCAGGAAGCTGAGTGTGAAAGCCATCACTAACTTCAGGTTCCTGGACGCTGTTGGAAATGTGGCCCAAAACAGTTTGTATGACCTGGCTCTGGGCCCAGCAGACATCAAAGAGGTACATCACTGAAACGTTATACACGTTCATTGTTGAAGAAGTACTTTAGAGCCGGATCTTTTGTATGTATCCGACGTATCATCGTGCATTTGCATTAATACTTGTCACTAATGCTGTTGGCTTTCCCAGATCTGTTCAACCTGCTGTCAGGATTTCAACAACTGTCCAGGACATTTGGGACACATAGAGCTGCCTCTACCAGTATACAACCCACTGTTCTTTGATGTGAGCGTCATTCACTACGCACACATACACTGCAATTCTAGAATAATAAATTCAGTAGATAGATAGATATTCAGGGAGAGGGACAGAAGTTTATGGATGTTCTATGACTGGAAGAGGGAAAGCTCAAAAGGTGAGCCTCTTTGCTTTTCTGCATGCTGTCTCTCCCGGAGCCTGAAGGAAATGCAGACGTATCTCGACATGTCATAGAAGATATCGCTTTCTTCTAAATATTACACTACAGTTTTTGTGTTTTCTCTCACCTCGCTGAAAAATGTGAAGAGTTTTATTTCACTTAGTTCCGACGTCTACACCGAACAGTGTCGTTCTTAGTGCCTCCTGTTTGTGTTTAGTAAGGTTTGTTGACTGACTGATAAAGATGGGCTCTCTGAGTTCCCAGCCTGCCGCTCACTGGTCCAGAGCGGTCTAGCCTTAAAGAGCAACTCGCCCCCAAATCTGGTCATTATTTTTGGGTTTTTTGTAAGTTTTAGTAGAAATATACATTTTCTACTAAAAACCATCAGTGTGGCACCCTCTTTAGGTTAAAACTTTACACTGCACTTCAATTTGAATCAGGCATTGCTACTAACTCAGCAATCCTGCCGCTGTGGAGTATAAAACAAACCCAGTCTCGAGCACCCACTCCTCCGTAGCAAGTTGGAATTGGTATAACAAGGAAGTGTTGATGCCGCCCAGCACCACACCACCCCGCGCGTCCCTCGGTCAGCCAAGCAACTCCTCCTTTTGGCGCATTTTTCAAACCAGAAATATAGGTGGAGTAAGACACTGGTAGGGGGGCCAGTTGCTCTTTAAATAGTGTAGTTTAGGTCCCCAGCCAGTTTCTCTGTGCATCTATGGTGTAGAATTATGGCGGATTGGATTAAAATGGACTTTATTTATGTAATGATATTGGGCAGACTATTTTGCCCTTTAGTTCCTTCTTTATTCTCTTTTTTAATTTTATTTATGTACTCCTCTTTCTACCTCTCCATCAGAAACTCTACCTGTTGATTCGCGGTACATGCCTGGCGTGTCACATGTTGACGTGTCCCCGAGCTGCCATCCACCTGCTGGTGAACCAGCTCAGGTTAGTGGACCGTGGAGCCATGCAGGAGGTCTACCTCGTCGAGAGTGTCCTCAATCAGGTGGGGACGTAGAAACAAAAAAATTATGTACATAAAAAAAGAATATTTACATCTGCTGCTTTTTGCTGAACAAAGTTACATCTGTATGAAGCATTAAAAATCAGAATTTTGACTGATTTTAGATTTTGATCTGTTGATGAATTTCAGCTAATGCACTCATTAAATAACAAATCTCTGAAGGAATCTGGCTGTGAGTTTATTACTGATTTATTTCCAGATGAAAAGTGGAATGTTGGTCCAAAGTTGCAGTAAACGTCCTTCTTTCACTCAGTCTAAAACAATGATCCTGATTTATTCAAGAATGCCTTTCAAGGCTTTTATTTTTTTTGGCTTTTTTTTCTCTGGGTTGCATAAAGTTGGGAAGTTTGTCTGTGGCTCTGGATCAGAGTCACTTGGATCTCCTGAATCTGTCGTCTCTGTGGTTCTAATAACCTGCGTGTACTTTTAGTCTGTTGGTTCAGATAAAGAAACGATCCTGATCACACCGGAGATTCTTAAGGCTCGTAAAGATGTTTGTTGTTGCGTTTATGCTTCGTAAATTCTTGCGAGCTGATCCTCCCTTTGTGTGTCTGTGTGTGTGTGTTAGCACCTTGAAGAGAATCCCAAAGCTACAGGAGACGAGATCGAGCAGGTGCTGAGGGAGTTTACCAACATGATAGTTGGAGCGAACACTGAGGCTTCACAGAACTCCAAACCTGTGAGTGCACACTTCCACCCGAACAGAAACCCAATCAGACAGATGAGTTTATTGACAGCATGTAGGGATTTTACTCCATCATGCACTGACTTTGTATTCTTTGTTTGTTAGATTAAACATCTGGTTGAGAAGAAGAGCCGTCTGATAAATGACTTCTGGAAAGTCCAGATGAAAACAAGGAAGTGTCCTTACTGCGGGTAACCTTAGTCCGCTCTAATGCATTCTGAATGTGAAACAATTTAAATCACTTAAATACATGTGTGACGTGTTGAGTCCAGCTCTTCATATAGTTATGTTGTTGTCTGTGTGAAGAGGCGGCAGGTTGACAGTGCGTCGTGAACACAACAGTAAGCTGATAGTCACCATGCCAGCAGGAGCGAAAACTGCTGAAAACACAGGTGAGGAACTCCTAGTATAGTTTAATGCAGACCCGTTGTCGGGTAACTCCCCGGATTTTAAACCTAATTAGAACCTTAGGTCCCTTTTCAAACCAGGAGGAGAAACAGAACCACCAAACTGATCAGCCATAAGAACTGATCATACATGAAGGGTTTGCCATCTGTCAGAATTTGATTCAGCAGTGATGAAGAAGAATGAGCAGATTAGATTTCACTCTTCATATACATTTTAGGTATTTTCTATTAAAACAGCTTTTAAGCTTATGAAAAACCCAATTTTTTTCATCAGTTTCCCAGAGAAACGTGTAAAACAAAGGGTGGGTAAAGCAAAGCAAAAGAATAATTTAACCACTTTCAGGCTTAGTTTGAACTGGTTCAAAAGAAGTTGAAACATTTCAGTGGGGACTGAGATCTGACTGGGTTTTGACCCTAAGACCTTCTTGCTGCAAGACAGGAGTACTAAACTGCCCCACCAAGCCACCATGAGTTGTAATGTAATAATAAAATTGGCATGTAAAACACATAATTAATACAAGAGTATGGTTTCTGTTGCTTATTATGAAGATATGATTTCCAGATTTTCCTTTTATAGTGTGTGAGATATGTTGTAATATTCATCTCTTTGTACATTTAATAAACACAGCTGCTTTTTGTTGGTATTGCAGAGGATCCGCTGGCGGGAAAGAGAGTCTTCCTCACTGCCAGTACAGCCAGAGAGCATATCAATAAAGTCTGGGAGAAAGACGGTAAAATCGAAACACCAAGTGCTAAAATCAGACGATATACGAGCAAGAATGTTTAGAGACGAGTTGAAATCGAAACCTCTTGTCATGTGGAACAACATCGTCAGGTCAAAAAGTACTTGCGAACCTGGGCGAAAAACTTGGTCTGTCTGTTTATGATCCATTGTCCCACATGAACGGAGGGTCTTCATTGGCCCACATGAAAACATTTTTTTATTCATCAATTTTGTTGTCTCAAGGTTTCTTCCTAAAGTTCTTGTTCCCTGGGCTGGAGAAGAGCACGGCATCAGAGGGACAGGAGGGTTTCTACCCTGACCTCTTCTTCCTCGAGCTGCTGGTGGTTCCACCGTGCAGGTATGGTGTCAGCACACTGACTGACGTGGAGGTGGACTGCAACGGTAGACACTTCTAACACGTCCTCTGTGCCAGGTATCGTCCAATCAACCGCCTGGGCGACCAGATGTTCACCAACGGTCAGACTGTCAACATGCAGGCTGTGATGAAGGACTGCGGAGCCATCAGAAAACTTCTGGCCCTCATAGCAGGAGAGAAACATGCTGAGGAGGCGGAAGAGGTGAGGGAACAGCATTTCTTCCTTTTAGGAGCAGTTATTCGCTATAACGCTTTATTTACCTCCCTGTTTTTCCCCACAGACATTGGAGCCTGAAGATCAGTCATTTCTGTCAGGAATTACCGGACTCACTTTACCAGATAAACTCTATAACGTGTGGATCCGCCTGCAGAGCCATGTTAACATCGTCTTTGATAGTGACATGGACAACCTGATGACTGACAAATACCCTGGGATCAGACAGGTATGATAGATGGAAGAGTGGGACAAAGTCTGCATGGTGAAAAAAAGTCACATTTTCATATGAACTCTGATATGATCAGTAATAATTTTCAATGAATTGCCACATAGTGAAAATGAGGCCCAATAAATTTTGATTTGTGTTATTTATACCTATCCAAACACAATTTCCTTTATCGGTAGGTGCTCTTTTGAAGGGCACTGATGCTTCCTTAAGTGTTACTGATTCCTAGCTCATAAAAGGATGTGATGCTCATATGTCATTAGTGGTTCATACATTTGCAAATGTTTTAAAAAAAAGTTTTAAAATAAATCTCATAATTTCTCACTTCATTGACAGTTGTTATCTCTCAACAACCTTTTAAAAATGATGTTGAACAAATTATACTTCCCTTTCTTAACCTGTAAATAGGGCAGTTATTAATCTACAAGTTCCTGTTTCCCTGGGGGCAGGAGGATCTGGTGTGAATCAAAGGATGAATGGGCGGAAAAGTTCCTCATGCCCACTGTAAAGCATGGGATTGGATCTGTGATGGAATGGGCCTGGAGACTAGGGTAGAATGCTTGGCATCATTAACCCTTACAAAAAACAGGCACTTTTAGGATGCATTCATACCAAACATGGAGAAGCAGCTTTCTCTTTCTATGCTCCCCTTATGTGGAACAAAGTTCCAGACAACTGCAAAACTGCTGAAACACTGAGTTCCTTTAAATCAAAGCTTAAAACTAATCTGTTTAGAGCTGCCTTTGAGTAAGCGATTAATAATAGTTGGATAGTCATATTTTCAAAATATGTCATATGTTTTGTGTCTCTAATGTTGGATTTTATGCTTTTTCTGTTGTTCCCACCTAATCATGTGAAGCACCTTGAATTGCCTTGTTCTTGAAAGTGTGCTATACAAATGAAATTGCCTTGCCCTGCCAGGGGCTGGGCGATATGTCCTCAAATCTATATTGTGATATAATCTAAAACATGCGCGGTAAAAAAAATAATTTTTCTTCTGTTTAGACATGTCAAAATGATTGTTTTTGAATGTTCTCACATTCCAGATACATTGCAGCAGAACAACTTCGAAAAAGTTTAGAATGCCATTTAAAGATTTATTGTGCAAGATGCATAAAAAAAAGTATAATCTTTTTCCAAAAAATCCCACCCACAAATTCTCACAACATAAAGATGAAGATGTTTTAAATAAAATAAAAGCTAAATGTTAAGAAAACATAGTTCAAAATAGTTTGAACTGAAGTGCAAAATGTAAAAAGAGAGAACATTTCTGTCTGCTTTCCTGGTTACCTATTTCTAAATTTAATATCGCACAAAAAAAAAAGCTGCACATATTTGAATTAAAAATGCGTCAAGCTCAACAGGTTTCTTTTCCATTAAATGGAAAACAACACATTTTAACCTCTTAATCCCCAGGGTCTCTCCAGGGTCTCTCCAAGCTCCTAGCTTGAATAGGACATGCCCAACATTAATTTAGTTTTTCTCTGCAAAAACAAACTCTGCGTAAACAATCTTGGTATCAAAATGAAGCCAATGCTTGTGAGATTTAATCAGTGGTGTAAAAATTACAGCATATGTTACTGTGCCAAAGTAATTGTAGCTTGAACATAGACAAATTACAAGATTCTTTATTCACGCCTTTTTTTCTAATTTTACAGTATATAAACCATTCAAAATATGCTCCAGTAGAAAATAAACTGCAGATAATCATAAACCAACATGTGTAGATTACCTGTACCAAGATTCATGTTGATGAAGTGAAGTGGAGCAAAGTTACAGAGGCTTTAGTGAAGAAATAGCTAGTTTATTAGCAGTTTGGGACAGTTCGGCACAATTTGGCACAAACAGTGAAATCTACTGATTGTATTCAAGTTCAATTATATGCCTGAAAACAAAGTGCTTTTTATATTTTTTGGTAAAATATCCAACATATTTATCACCCTATTTAAATAACACTATAACACAGAGTTAGGCTTGACTCCAACTGAAGAACATTTATTCAAATTCCAAATACAACAAAATTGTGAAATATACATATGAAATGGATAACAAAACTGTTCACAATCCCCTCCTCTTATGAATGCAAATGTTCTTATTTGGATGGTAATGTGCTTTGCATGCAGTAACAATATGATCGTAGAGTGGCCTGATTTTGCACAGACGACTGTAATCAGGGGTGGTTTTTGTTTCTTTTCATTGTCCTCATTCACAAAGCTGAGATGCAATGACCACAAGATTGCCTCAAACTGGTTTCTCTGCATAGTGTTACGGGATAATTTAAAATTATATGGCCACCTATCCCTCCAGCAGTCAGCTACAACTCCGGTGTATATAATGATGGATAGGAAAAAATATAAGTCTGTTACAGTGAGGGGAGTCCAAAGGAACTTTCTGCCAGCCTCTTTCCTTTTTGTAGCATTGGTATTGTCGATAATTGTCCAAATTACAGATGAACGGAAGAATACACATCTAGATATAAATGTCCACACACACACAATATATATATATATAATACCTTTCAGGCAACTGTGTCTCTCTGTATGACGTTCCAGCAGTCTGCTTGAGCATGGTGAAGCATTGATGAGTAAGCTAAGGATGAATGCCGAGGTGACTAAAAGAATATTATGACAGAAAAAGAGTTAGAAAAAAACATACAGAAACTACAAATCCAACCCACAAATATTTTTACACACATCTCTGTACACATATCTACACAACTATCCACACATAAATTCACAAATCTCTTTCTCTCATATATATATATATATATATATATCCTCAACACAAACCTCCGATGAACTATCATTCCAAAAAATCACCAGGGCTTCGTCAGTGATGATTCTCTTCTCTTGAAGCGCCATTTTTCGAACGCAAACAAAACAATCGAAGCTGAATCGTCATCTGATCACCTGCGCGTAACTGCGTCACAGCGCTCACCCCCGAGGTAAACAATATATCTGTTTTTAGAATCACGCAGACCTGTAACTCCAGTTTCTATTGGCCGATTTGGATGATTGACATATGGTTAGAATCGTAGGATCCTATAGAATCACGCTGACATCAGAACTTTGAAGCAGATTGGACAAAGCAAATGTTTGCATAGGAAAAGTTTACATTGCGCATGTCAGACAAGGTTGAGCTTCCTCGAATTAAATGTAAAAAGTAATAGCAAAGGATTACGGTTTTTTTACTTTTTCTTTTCTAAATACACACTGGATATTTTAGTTATTCTGGAAATACAGTCATATCACGGGGATTATTCTTTTCAGCACGGAAAAAACAAAGGTCAGAAAAAATTTATGCTCTTGTTTTTCAAATGCTGTAGGTATTTTTGGGCTTATTTTGCTGCTCATTTGCTGGAATTTGCACGTAGCATTATGAAACTTGCAGCTTTAGAATCTGTGAGATGCTGGCTTTCAGGGAAGGCAAAGTTTGCTCGGTTCTGTTCGGCAGGGTGACCGACAGGTTGGGTTGAATGTGTTCATGTAAAAATCGCAAAATAGCACAACTGTTCCTTTAATTGCTTGTTATTTTTTCTGGGTTTGGAGGTCACAGAAAAGATTTATGAGTCTTTAGCTGAGATTCTGAGGTTTATAATGATAGGACATGTTTAGCAATCACTGACCACAGGTCAACTAAATTCGGACATTTCCCCGCCCTTCCCCCACAGTGACCCGGCGCTGGGTCTGTGGGGCTTAAGAGGTTAAACTTGCAATATCCAGTGTAAATGCTAACACTGAACATGAGTATTTGTCCTCCTTGCGTACTTGGTACAAAGTACATAGGGACAGCTTGCACAATCGAAGCCTGACGCAGAACAAAATGGCGAACTCTGATCTCCCTAAAAACCAAGGTCTCAGTTGAAGTAAACTCTGGTGCAGTTCGATTGCATTTGTGAATGCCAAACGTATCAGGAGACACTCCAAAAGCAGGAAGTGGACTATAGTGCAGGGCATTCTGGGTAAATATGATCTAGCAACAGTGCAACAACTCTGCCTTGTTCTCTGCTCATGCTGAGCCCATTGATGCAATTTGTCTGGAACATTTGCCAAAGACAATGGAGCAATCCTAAAACCGCTAAACCGGACTATCAGAGGTGAAAACGACCGTAAATAAAAATCAGGTGGACTAACGGTAACGACAGTCCCCCACTGTCTTTTTGGGTCTTAATTAGGATTCACCAATCAGCAGGCTCATTACTATGCAAGTACATCAGGATTCCTCAGCTTGAACATTTTATTTTTGAAATAACAGACCTTCCTGTTCCTCTGTTCTGTCTGGTAGATCCTGGAGAAGAAGGAGGGCTTGTTTCGAAAACACATGATGGGCAAGCGAGTGGACTACGCTGCTCGATCGGTCATTTGTCCGGACATGTACATCGGAACAAACGAGATTGGAATACCCATGGTAAATCTAACTGTGCTCTCCTGACGCCAGCGTTAGGTATCGGAATCTTGTTCCAGACAGGGGCGTTTTTAAGCCAAAGTCATACCTCCTAGTCTGGGGGCAAAGCTAGTGTAATGTAGCTTTCAGCCAGAGAGTAGTGGCAAACACACAGCCCCCCCCCCAAAGAAACTGTTCAGGTCATGAGCGGAAGAAGAAAAACTACACAGACCCCTGTTTTTAATAAATACTGTAAGGAAAGAGCTGCTGTCTTTTCCAGTTTATTTTTAAATAATAATTTATCTTTCATTGACAAGGGTACAAAACCTACATTGATATTCTGTTGAGGAATCAATATATTCCTTTTTTTATTTTCTTGTCTTATTTTGAGCAGCCAGTGTATAAAACAGCATATTATTGCCCCCTAACAAGTTGCAGTGAAATCTATTTGCCTGAGTGGAATGCAGATGTTTACTTATAAAATAGTAAGAATAGGAGTGTTTGCTTGTCCGTGGTGTACAAGTAGCTCGTGTACACAGACACAGAGCGATATGTTGAACCCTTTAAAGAGCTGGGCTGACCAATCCCCTTTTAGCTCTTCTTTATTTTAGAGATAAACTTCCCTTTTGGCCAAATTTAATGTATAACCTGAAGAGCAACAGCACTAGGTAAGTAAACAAAGAAATATGAGGTTGTATATCAAAAGCAAAGTGTCTTTAGCATATAGGGAAACTTTGTGTTCAGTGTGATCTCTGAATACCCGTGCGTGTGCTCACAGCATCATAGGGCTGTTGCCACTGTGATTGCTACATGAAAAAAACATTAAAGTGGACAACCTATTGATTTTGAATTATTGCCTTATCAAAGAGCAAAACTGAATGTGAGCCAAGCTCTTCTTACCATTGATGCTGTGTGCAGGTGTTTGCCACCAAGCTGACCTACCCTCAGCCCGTCACGCCATGGAATGTGAAGGAGCTTCGGCAGGCCGTTCTCAACGGGCCCAACGTTCACCCTGGTGCCTCAATGGTGATAAACGAGGATGGCAGGAAGACCATCCTGTCGGCCACCAGCGCTACACAGAGGGAAGCAGTTGCCAAGCAACTGCTGACGCCCTCTCCAGGTCCACATAAGATGCCCATGAAGATTGTATGTCAGAAGTTTGGACTGTAACTCCACTCACTGGGAGCTATGAGTCGCTGTCACACCTTTATGCTTTGTTTTGGTTGCTTCAGGTGAATCGTCATATAAAGAACGGAGATGTTCTGCTACTGAACAGACAACCAACCCTGCATAGACCCTCCATACAAGCCCACTGTGCTCGCATCTTACCAGGAGAGAAGGTAACACATCATCTGATTCAGGGTTACTTTTTACATCTAAATGGAAAAAGTCTTTAAGAGTAATGAAATGTATTAATATTACTAGACTTGATTCTCTTTTTTATTGTCTAGATGTAGTATTTTTCCTTCCTTTATTCATTACATACTTCTCTATCTTTCTTTCTCTTTCTATCTCTCTCAATCGGTTTCTCTATTTCTCTATCTTTCTCACTTTATCTCTATCTTTCTATCTCTATCTTTCTCTTTATCTCTATTGCTATCTTTCTCTCTCTCTTTCTTTTTCTATATCTCGATCTTCCTGTCTGTCTCTCTCTCCCCCCCTCCCCCATCCCCCCCATCCCACTCCATAATTTCAGTATTATTTTAGATAAGCATACAGGCCAGAGAAGTCAGATGCAGCAAAGTAAAACCTGAGTAGGGACCCTGTTGATGAGTAGTAGAACACTTGACCAACCAACCCTTATTTCTTTCCTCTTTTCTCAGGTCCTGAGGCTCCATTATGCCAACTGCAAGGCTTACAATGCTGACTTTGATGGAGACGAGATGAACGCTCACTTCCCTCAGAGTGAGCTGGGCAGAGCAGAGGCCTACACGTTAGTCAGCACCAACCAGCAGTACCTCGTCCCCAAGGTGGACATCCATCAAATGATTACACCACCGTCTTTTTTTAAAGACACATGCTACAAGACCTACGTGCTTTTTGTAGCTTGGTTTTTACTGTTAGAGGCAGGATGACCTAAAGCAGAAGGACAAAAATAATTTCACAGCTGGTATTTTCTTGAATGAGTTGTTAATGTTTTCCTTCCGTCTGTTTCTGCTCAGGATGGTAAACCGTTAGCTGGTCTCATCCAGGACCACATGGTGTCAGGGACAAAGATGACCATAAGAGGCTGCTTCTTCACCAAAGACCAGTATACAGAGCTGGTGTTCAGAGGACTGACTGACAAAGCAGGCCGAGTCAAGCTGCTGCCTCCCACCATCCTCAAACCACAGCAGCTGTGGACAGGGAAGCAGGTAACAGCTGTGGATGTCAGCTTCTTTAGTTTCGCTGAAAGGGGAAGGTATTGTATGTATTTACCACTGCTGCAGACTCCCAAGTTTCTTTTTGTTCCATAGGTGGTGTCCACTTTATTGCTAAACATCATCCCGGAGAAAGCTGTCCCTCTTAACCTTATCGGCAAAGCAAAGATCCCCGGCAAGGCATGGATCCAGTTCCCCCCTCGATCTCCTCCTGGATACAAGCCAGAATGCATGTGTGAGTCGCAGGTAGGAACACACACACACACACACGCACAAGTTAGAGAAGATATTAAGTACAGCAGCCGGTTAAAAATGGTTTCAAAATAACTACGGTACTTCATTACATCATGTTATAGGTGGTGATCCGTCAGGGCGAGTTGTTGGTCGGCGTTCTGGACAAAGCTCACTACGGCTCCTCAGCCTACGGTTTGGTCCACTGCTGCTATGAGCTGTACGGAGGGGAGACCAGTGGGAAACTGCTCAGCTGCCTGGCTCGACTCTTCACCGCTTACCTGCAGCTCTACAGAGGGTTCACTCTGGGTAAGGACCTAATCACAAAGGCATTTAGGGGCTTTGTCGTCATTAGATTGATAGAAAACCTCTTAGTCGGGGCCTAAATCTGGATATCCTATCTGTGCTCTAGGAGTGGAAGACATTCTGGTGAAACCTGGAGCCAATATGCAGAGGAAAAAAATAATTGAAGAATCTCTAAAGATTGGTACCAAGGTGAGCAAATGCACCAGTGTGGCTTTAAATCCTGCAGCCTTGTCAAATTCAGTGCTCCCTGCTCCATGGGTGCCACTGGCCAAAATGGCTGCCACAGTAACTGTGCAGTTCATGGGCCCCACGGCGCTTCAATATGGCCATTGGGGATAAATATGTACTGCACACAACCATTTGGTGGAGTGTAAGAAATCCTTGCATGACAAACTTGAAGTGAACGCAGCTCACCCTGACGTCATTTGTCCACGCTCATTTCTGGGGTGAATGAACTGTTCAGATTGGGATTTTTCTTTCTTTTCTTTTTTTATGGCCAGACTTGGGAGATTTTATGCCGAAACTGCAGTTGGCCGAGTCTGTGTGTTGCATGCAGCAGAGACACAGTCTATCTTTAGATCACATTCGCTATATTTTGGCAGCGTTTGTTTGGACTCATATTGGTGTTGTAGACCAACTTTAAACTGCCTTCAGCTTCACTTAATCACTAAGAATATCAAGTGAAGGATTAAGCCCCTGACACTTAAATCTAACAAGTGAAACTGCGTTTTTTTGGCAGAGCAGAGCAGCAGGAGCTGTGTTCTGTTACATGTAACTATCAGATATAATAACTAATTAACATGATTGAAGAGTTTGTCTGCTAATGTGCTTAAGCAGAATAAAGGAGAATTAGAGGAGCATTGTGGTGTTTAAACCCTCTTATGACCAAAATTACATATAGGCCACCTAGCTGTATCTAGCTTTTGTACTGTAGTATTATGAAATACATGTGCTATCTCCCTTTTTCCAAGGCAACATCAAGTTTTCTTTTTTTTTAAGGTATTTTGGCACTAGTAGCTTTCATTCATTAGTGGATGGACAGTTTTGGTCTATAAACGAGTTCATTTTGGAAGTTGGTTCAGAAAATTCCGCTGGTCCTTAATGAAACTACCAGAAGAGGGCAGCAAGGTCTGCTCAATAAACCCCCTTTGATCCATGTTTTTTCTAACAGTTTCGGCTGTCTCCTTGTTGCCGCTGCTCAGGCCCTCCAGGCTGCCTTCAGCCTCCCTCCTAACGTGGATCCAGCCGATGCTCGGAGTCGATGGCAGGACGCTCACCTCAGCCCCGACCAGAAAGACTTCAGCATGGCCGACCACAAATTTAAAGAAGTGGCCAACCAAGTCAACAATGAAATTAACAAGGTAAAGTTTCGCTCACTGTGGTCAGTGATGCCTCATTTAGGTCAATTCCACTGCGGATCTGGCTGTATGTTTTGTTTTCAGCTGCCTGGATTTCCCTCGTTTAGCTCTGTACATGTTCTTAAAAAGCCTCCCTGCCCCTGCTGAAGAAAAGCTTCATGATGCTGCCACCACCACCATGCTTAACTTTGGATTTGGTCTCTTCAAGATGATGTCCAGTGTTAGTTTCTGCCACATAACAGTTCAGTTTTGGTCTCATCTAACCAGAGCATCTTATTTAACAATTAAGTGCTATAATCTATCACATAAAATAATTTACTTGAAAACTACTGAAAATTGAGTGTGGAGAATAGTTTTCAGACTATATTTTGTAATCTGTTATCTAAAGATAAAGATCTAAATTTGTGAGTAATGAAGGGCATTTTCATTCCTTTATATGTAGACCTCTGATATGCCATACCCTAAGTCATTCCCTCCAGTATTTTGCGATGTTGCGATTTCAACTATTAACTCAAATTCAGCCGATCCACGCAACCTTTTGCACGTCTTTGCAATTCAATCCAATCATCACAACTTTAACACGTTTGACCAATCACGGTGCTCCTTCTCATCACCTCATATTGGACACCGTCATGCATCATGTACACTTTGTCCTTCTTATGTGAGAGGGAGCGAGAGTGAAATGCGTGGCATTTGCCAACAAAACCACAGCCAAGCAACGTGCTAAAGGCAACAGTTTCCTCGTTCTCTACATGAAAGTGGTGGGAAATTATTTTGTACCTCATGCAGTATTGTGGTCAAACACAAGTTATTGGTTGACAAGCATTTTTCTACTGCAAAACATCATTTTGACAGATTAAAATTCACATTCCTGACTACTTGGATATTTTCAACTTTACGCACGGAGTACAGGTAACTAAAACATTTTTTTAAAATTCCCACGAGAGAATCTGAGGATCGTCTGAGACCTGGACACCGTAGTCAATGCATCTTGCTATTGCAGAGGTACAGAGGCTTTGGAGCAAGTCGATATCCTGCCAACCAGCCATTGCTGCAGTATTTCCTCCCATTGAAGTGATAGCTCTCGGGTCAGGAAACTGCTCATAAAGAGACTTTCTGACTTCTGATGTCTTCAATTTAAAAACTTTGGCTGAAATGGCACTTGTCAGTCCCAATTTGGCCATCGACACGTGGAATGGGCCTCCAGAACAACATCAAGTTGTGAGACTGTGCGTTCAGGCTACAGCAGGTGTACTGTTTGTATTTTATTACTTTATTTTATAAGTATAAGATTTTAACTTATACAAGGCTGCCCACAAAACACAAACAGTAAAATTGTTTATGATTTGTGGAAGGAAAAAAATGGATGAAACCCAACTAGCTGGAGTAGATGAAATGCTACATTTAAATGAAAAACCCCAGCGTTGCGCTGCAACAGGATGAAGCATCGCTGCCTTTCGTGTGTGAAAGTTAGTTCTGATGACAGTCGTGATGGAGTGGTCCTGTGTATGTCTGCAGGTGTGTATGCCCGTGGGACTGCACACCCCGTTCCCAGACAACAACCTCCAGCTCATGGTCCAGTCCGGAGCCAAGGGATCCACTGTGAACACCATGCAGGTGACCCCAACTTGCCTTCTGCCCTGGGCCGTGTCTAGAGGCTGCAACTAATGTCACCCCCCTCTCCCTTTCTTTTTAAATAATTTGTGCACGTACCTGATTGTTTCAGATCTCCTGTCTGCTGGGCCAGATCGAGCTGGAGGGCCGTAGGCCTCCCCTGATGCCTTCAGGAAAGTTTCTGCCTTGCTTCCAGCCATATGACCCTGCGCCCGGTGCAGGGGGCTTCGTTTCTGGACGGTTCCTCACGGGAATCAAGCCACAGGTACATGAAGCCAACTGTGAGGGGGTTTGTGTTTAGTTGGAGAAGAAAGTGATGGCATGCAGACTGTGAAATAAGTACACCTCGTGCAGGCCCAGTTCAACATGCAGCGCTTCCTAAAAAGAACAGCAGCGGCTGTCTTATTAGGCTGGCAGAAGTTTACTAAACATTTCAACCCTGTTAACTATTACTAATGCTTGTGAAGGTATAATTATTTGGGAAGGCATGCTACTTCTGTTCCTTACAGAATTTTAGTACTGTCAGATATTAGTTTCGACTATTTTTGTCTCAGAATTCAAATCGGCTCTGAATATAATTTAAAATGAAGGATACATTATTAGGTTTTCCACTCTCTTGTTGATTATTTCTATGGTCACTGATGTTTTCTGCTTTGACTGTTGTTCCTTTGGATTAACAAAAAGTATCGTTACCACATGATTGCAACCTGTCACCAGGAGTTTTTCTTCCACTGCATGGCTGGCAGAGAAGGACTGGTGGACACGGCTGTGAAAACATCCCGATCAGGATATCTGCAGAGGTAACACAAGCATCTGTACATACAGTGGTTGGACAAAAAAGTATTTGGCAGCCACCGACGGTGCAATTTGTCCCACTTAAAAAGATGAGAGAGCTCTGTAATTTTCATCATAGGTACACTTCAACTGTGAGACCGAATGTAAAATAAATTCCAGGAAATCACATTGCATGGTTTATAAAGAATTTATTTGTATAATGGTGCCAAAAATAAATGTTTGGTCAATACTAAAAGTCCCCCTCAATACTTACTGTAATGTAACCTTGGTTGGCAATGTCAAAGGTGAAACATTTCCTGTAGGTCTTCACCAGGTTTGCACACACTGTAGCTGCTATTTTGGCCCATTCTTCCATGCAGATCTTCTCTAGAGCTGTGATGTTTTGGGGCTGTTGCTGGGCAACAGAGTTTCATCTCCCCCCACAGCTTCTCTGTTTGATTGAGATCTGGAGACTGGCTAGGCCACTCCAAAACCTTGAAATGCTTTTTATGTAGCCACTCCTTTGTTATCAGGGCGATGTGTTTGGGATCATTGTCATGCTGAAAGATTCAGCCACATTTCATCTTCAATGCCCTTGCTGATGTAAGGACGTTTTCACTTAAAATCCCATGATACATGGCCTCATTAATCCTTTCCTTAACACGGAATAGTCGTCCAGCACAATGCTTCCACCCCCATGCTTCACAGTGAGTATGGTGTTCTTGGGATGCAACTAAGCATTCTTCCCCCTCTAAACACGGTAAGTGGCGTTTATACCAAAGAGTTCTATTTTGGTCTCATCTGACCACATGACATTTTCCTGATCCTCCTCTGGATCATCCAGATGGTCTCTGATAAACTTTAGATGGGCCTGGGCATGTGCTGGCTTAAGCAGGGGGACCTTTCGAACACTGCAGGATTTTAATCCATGACAACATAGTGTGTTTATAATAGTAACCTTTGTTACTGTGGTCCCAGCTCTCTTCAGGTCATTGATCAGTTCCCCCCGTGTAGCTCTGGGCTGTTTCCTCGCTGTTCTGAAGATCATGTGTACCCTACGAGGTGAGATTTTACATGGAGCCTCAGACTGAGGGAGATTGTCAGTGATCTTGTAATTATTCCATTTTCTAATAATTTCTCCAACAGTTGATCTCTTCTGACCAAGCTGCTTGGCTATAGTAGATTGGCTCATCCCAGTCTTGTGTAGATCAACAATCTTGTCTCTGGTGTGATTGGACAGCTGTCTGGTCTTGGCCATGGTGGAGGCTGGAGTATGAATGTTTGAGGTTGTGGACTAGGCATGGGCCGGTTACCGGTTTCAAGATATACTACGTTATGAAAAAGTCAAAACCACTCAAATTTTCCGTCATACCGTCCCTGCGGTATGAGCGTTTTTTATGTGACTGGAGAAAGTAAATGTCCCTCTCCCTCATGCTGTGTGAAGCTGCAGCGTAAAGCGCCACTCCCCCCCTCCCCCGCGCACACCTTCGTAAGTGACAAACGGGCAGCTCTGCAGGCTGTGTGATTGCTGAAGGAGGCGAGCCCCGAGAACTTTTTCCACCATCTATAAGCGGACCAAGTCGGCTATTTGGCTTTTTATGGTAGTCAAAGTATTCACAGACAGTCACGGCTTGGAAGAAGAAGGTCGCCCGACGTGCAAAACGTGCTTGAGAACAGTTGCAGCCCGAGGAGACAATACATCGAATATGATAGCGCATGTTCGGGAGCAGCACCCATTGTTGTATGCTAAATTCAAGGTAAAGTTAATGCTGTCTTAAAATGAACGAGCGTATTAGCGTCTGACATTAGTGAAATGAGCTTGTTACCTTGGCAGATATGGTAACTACCTTATCTTTTCTTTTCTTCATCTCTATCCTTAGTAACTTTCTTTTAACTGAGGCAGATAGTATGGTAACTAGCATGCTAATGATGATTTATCTTAAGATGCTAGTTAGTTATCGTATCTGCCTCAGTAAAAAGGGTTTTCCTTTTTAAAAAAAAAAAAATACAGACATTCAAAATACACATTTTAGAGCTGTAATCATAATACCGTGAAACCGTGATATTTTTGCCTACGGTTATCATACCGTCAGAATCTCATACCGGCCCATGCCTAGTGTGGACAGGTGTCTTTTATACAGATAAGGAGTTCAAACAGGCCCCATCAATACAGGTAATGACTGGAGGATAGAAGAGCTTCTTAAAGAAGAAGTAACAGGGCTGTGAGGGCCAGAATTCTTGCTTGTTTGTAGGTGTTAAATACTTAAGTTCTATATTATTATACAAATAAATTGGTAAGAAAAATCATACTATGTGATCTTTCTGGATTTTTCTTTTACATTCTGTCTCTCACAGTTGAAGTGTACCTATGATGAAAATGATAGACCTCATCTTTTTAAGTGGGACAACTTGCACAATCTGCCAAATACGTTTTTGCCCCACTGTAAAGGTTTTCCCGAAGTGAGTGAATTGTGGAAGTGTGCGGCTTGTAGTGTAAGCAGTTTCTTCTTTGTCCTCCCTCCTGTTTTCTGCTCCACAGGTGCATAATAAAGCATCTGGAGGGTTTGGTAGTGCAGTACGATCTGACCGTCAGAGACAGCGACGGATCTGTCATCCAGTTCTTGTACGGCGAGGACGGGCTGGACGTCCCCAAGACCCAATTTCTGCAGCCGAGACAGTTCGCCTTCATCGAGGACAACTATGAGGTGTCACAATAAACACAGGCTCTGGGTTTCTATTGGGATGTTAAAAGAAACTAACAAAAAAAGTCCTGCTCAGATTTAAAGGAAAGATATCTCTACATGTTGTAGCTGTTTTCCATAATTTGGGGGCAAAATGTAGTCTTTAAAGACCCATTATGTTATTTTGGCTAAAAACGACATAATCATAATTTAAAGATCACTGAGAATACTTTAAAATAGCTCAAAAGATGATCGGAGTGGGTCTTTAATACCATATTTGTTTGATGTTATATCGAGATACGCATCACAAAATCGTCTTGAGTCAGATTTTTAAATCAGACCATCAATAGTTGGTCACAGTCAGGGATTTTTGTCACTGCGGGGAACAGGTTGCATATATTCATATGGTTGATGTGAAGACCTGGTGTGGATTCTCTATTCACCCTTTTTGGGTTAAATATTACTTCAAATGAATAAAAGTAAATACTATTGAATACACCATTATCATCTTGAAAATTGAGGGGTAAAAATAGATTATTTTTTTAATTTCACCTTGTCGGTCAAAATGATAAACAAAAAAGACACAAAGCCTTAATCAGCTAACAGTATTTCAGCTACTTTTATTATTTATTCCTGTATCCTTTCATTTTGTATATGGATGCTCAGACTGCAGGGTTTAAATCAATCAGATGTATACAGAAATGATTGGGTTTACGAGAGGATGAACGGCTGAGAGTTCAGTTTGGGTTTATTGTTCAGCTTCAGCGACCTGTCACTACATGCCACGCAGGAACATTCCGTCTGTTTATTGATCTGATGTGTTTGGGACAGGAGAAACAAATGTAAATACAGTAAGCAGATGCTGTGTTTAATCATGTAAGTGTGTTTCTGGGTTCTATTTTTAACAAAGTTATCTGAGTGGTATACCAATTGGGTTGTAAAAAGATTTCTTGATAGTTGGATTGGGTTTTATGAAGAAGACATGTGGTATTTATTTGTTTGACTGGTTGGAGAAGGTAGTCTCGGTAGGATTGTTTTGATCCGCACTCTAGTGCGATTGCTGTGTTCACATCGACACAAACTAACCGCAGCAAGATGGACGAAAGAAACTGTGTTCGTTTTAAATGGTCTCAGGGGGGGGAAAAGCATATACTGAAGTAAGGTAGTAAGCAGCTCAAATATACCATCAATCTGAACTTTTGAATTTGCACCTCTTAAGTTCTTTTTCTCCTTTTTTATAATGTTTACATACATAAAAGAAACCTATGTTTTCTTTTATTGGCACACTTCATCTTGGACTTGTGCCACTTGTGCACTTAAATTTTTTTTGTCCGCAGTATTTTATTTATTTATTTGTATTTTGTGTACATGATTGCATTTATTGTTGCGTCAGCTCTAGTTTGATGACAGTTTTACTTTGGATTTACGAAGTTATTTGTCAAAGACTCAGAAAAGAATCCCTTTAATTGTTTATGTATTCCAAAGTTCTATAAACCTGGAGTTGTTGCTCTGTCTTTATTGTGTTTAAGCAATAAGCTACGATTTGAAGAGTGCTTTTCTGGATGGTATTATGGAAACATATTAACAAAGGATGAGAAAAGATTCCTTCTCCAGTTCAAGAGTCTTTAATCCGGCTTGTTCATCAACAATGAGTCCACCACATACCAAGCATTTGCATAAGCTGACCTGCTCCATACATCCTGATCTTCGACTTTATAGTATTTTGGTAATCAAAGACGATCTTCTTCAGCACCCCCTCGTTAGATTCGGTCCCTGGGTCCAGCAATGTAGAATCATGACACCCTGATGGTAGAACGCAACTCAGGCTCCCTGAGTCAGAGTGTCCTAACGTCCGTCGGCTGAAGATCTGACACATATCCCTGAATTCAATCACGTTTGTTTAACATAACCGCAACATGTAGTCTCAAACCCAGTTACAAGAGAGATTATTCTTCTTACCTAGTGTTCTTCTAGTGCACTTATCACAATAGAAATGTTGAAGTTTCAGAATTTAGGATTTCAATTGATTTTTAAAAAACAATTTCAAGTAATTTGGCTAAAAATTAAATCGCAAATAAAAACATTGCAACTTTTCACAAAAGCTGCCTCAACATCAGGCTTTTTAGGCCGCAGCAATGACAAAAAGTGTCGCAAAATCCTGAAGGGACTGGTAAAAACTTTTGATCAGCCCCAACATCTTTGATCGTTGCATCTCCAGTTTGGTACTTGCAGCCTCTGCTAACCTGTTGTTTGCTTGGTTTGAACCATTGGTTTTCTTTACAGCTTTGTGTGAATAAATGGTTTGGATACTGCAGAAAGGCAAACAGAGACTCTTTTATTTTACAGACCCTTTCCAAAAAAGTTAGAATATCATGGGAAAGTTTATTTATTTCCATAATTCCATTCAAAATGTTAAACTTCCATAGATTATAGATTCAGGTCCCACACACAAATGTAGTTGTTTTATTTGTACATAATTTAGGCTTCCAGCTCATAAAACTCACGAAAACAAGAATTCCAAAAATTAGAATAATGTGAAGAAATCACCATATACTTCTCAGTCTTTGCAGAAGAAATAAAGAAATTAGGATCACAGTAAAGCTTGATGAGGCAACCTTGTCAAATTCAGTGCTTCCTTCTCCCTGGATGTCACTGGCCAAAATGGTTGCTACAGTAACTGTGTAGTTCATGGGCCCCGTGGTGTTTCAAAGTGACCACTGGGGATAAATATGTGCTGCACACAGGAATGACCCTTCAGTTCTACTTGGGTTAATAATTTCCAACATTTTTGTTTTCACACCTATATTATTTCCAGTTGTTCAGTTTCTATCCACACAGAGAAAACACCCATCAAGCAGCGACCTGTCACTACATGTCTACATGCCACGCGGAAACATTCAGTCTGTTTATTGATCTGATGCGTTTGGGACAGGAGAAACAAATGTAAATACAGTAAGCAGATGCTGTGTTCTGAGCTTGTAGAAAGCACAAAGTTTAATCATGTAAGTGTGTTTCTGGGTACTATTTTTTGCAAAAAGTTATCTGAGTGGTATACCAGTTGGGTTGTAAACAGATTTCTTGATAGTTGCATTTAAATTAATAAAAACTGAACTGAAACTTAGCGTGTTCAAGAAAGAAAATAAACAAAACAAACAAATGGTAATAGATAATTAAAACTAAAATAGAATTAAAAAACTAAACTCAAAACTCAAAAAACTTTAAACTAATGAAAATGTTGAAACTATTAAAACCCTGCCCTGCACTCTAAAAGACCTCAGTCTCTTTGGTGTATTTGTAGTATATTTGTATGATTATCAGGTTCTTGAACCAATTTACCAATACACAAATCTATAATGATAGCAGCATTAAATTAACTGTGTTAAGGCATCAATCAATTATATCTAAATGTAGCTTTAAGGAATTTAAAGGAGTCATAACCTATAATTATCTTGGATACCCACGCTCTATTATAGTCTTCGAGGTCCTTCTGAAAAAGAAAAGTTGAAAGAAATAAACACAGAGCTCCTCTGACCCTTATTTCTGAAGGCATTATTGTCTCACGAGATCTGATGCGATACTTTGGCTGTCGTTGACGGACATTGTAATAATGCAAATGAGGGGCGCGTTGATTGGTGGCAGGAACGAAGGTGGTTTGACACAGCAGGTAAACGCATCAGCATATCTAACCCATATCTACTACTCCCACTAGCATACAATAGTCACATTAGCAGTTAGCTGCTGTTTGTTACACACAGCAGAGCAATAAATACACAGCCTTACCGTTTCAATTGCTGGCAAGTCTCTGATTGTTGGAATGGCCCCTTTTTCCAAACAGAGCTTCGATGCCAACTTCACCTGATATTGTCCCAAATTAGTAAAGGATTCCGTTGTAAAAAAAAAATAGAATATTTCCATGTTGATTCTGGCAGTCAACAACAGAGCAACTCACGTGTGCTCTACGTTTCTGGCAGAAATTGTTTTATCTGATTTAGCTGATTAAAATAAAAGGCTGACACGAATATGTCTTCTTCATGCATCACTGCGTGAAGAAACTTTCTGCATCTTTCACGGTGGAGTTCGTACTTTGAATCGGTGATGTGTCGGTTGCGAACAAACCGGCTCTAAGAGCTAACTCTTTGAAGTGAACGATTGGAGCCGGCTCGTCATTGGGAGCTGTTTTTTTATTTTTTCATTCCCCCCTGCTTGTTTTGGTACATTTGGTACACATCATTTTGCATTAATTTTGGTAATAAATACACTTTAAGCAACAGAATATCTGAGGAGCCGAAAGAGCCGGCTCTTTATGGCGAGCCAAGCCAAAAGAACTGGCTCTCCAAAAAGAGCTGGAATTCCCATCACTAGAATTTAGTAATGGTGGCGCTCGACTGAATATGAGGGAGAGAGGGGAGAGGAGCAGGGCGGGCTTCCTGCAGCATAGGTAGGTCTGTGATGTCAATATATGGTATATCCTGCGCCGACTTGACGTCAAGTCGGCCAGAAATTAAAACCACGTATTTGAGTGCACGTGTGCTGGTTGACGAACCCAGGGGTAAACAAACGCTTCACTTTTAAATATCTGCTTCCCGGGCAGTGTATAATCGTTAGGCAATCATAACATACCTTTTTTCTCATGGAAAAGTAAAAATTACAGGTCATGACTCCTTTAACCAGTGACTGTAGAGGGGCATTAAGGAGTTAAACACACACTGTGATTACCAGAAGAAGTGTTTATAACCTTCAACAAGCTATGCTTCCTTTTCCCATCAGGTCATCAGGAGGTCTCAGGACCTAGACAATGTTTTGACTCGTTTGGACCCCCACACTGCAACTCGCCACTTTGCAACCATCCAACGCTGGAAAGCAAAGAGAGAGATGGCATATGCTCGGAGAGGTACATAACAAAGTTTGGTTTTAGTCTTTGCTGTCTTGGATTTGTTCTTTTTTTTAATTCCACATACTTATTGTTGTTTTTAAGTGGAATGAGTAATGGGAGTACACACTGTTTTCTGCACCAGGAGCCTTTTTACTGTTTTCCCAGAAGAAGTTAGCAAGACTAAGAGAGGCTATGCAAGTAACCGAGCCATTTGCTAACCAAGATCCTGCAGTGCTGCAGGTAAACATTCACAGGAAGATCTCTCTTGCTTTATCTTCTACATATACAGCATGAAGCACTGATGGGGCGTGATTCTGCTGAACAAATGTCTAAATTCTGCTCTCTCCTCAGTTGGTGAAGGATTGGCAGTCTCTGGATGAAGCCAGTAGATCCAAATACACAAGGAGATCCTCCCGCTGCCCCGAGCCTTCCCTGGGCTTGTTTAGACCTGACGTCTCCTTCGGATCAGTGTCGGAAAACTTTTACGACATCACAGAGAAATACCTTCAAAGCAGAAGCCAGACAACAGAGGACAGCGTGGAGACCCAGAGGTAGTGGATGTGAGGGGATGAAAGCTGTATTGGAAGTGGATGGAAAGGGTTCTGCTATCAGGGCTTAGTGCCTTCCAAGTTCTACCCCTCTACTTGGATGCCCTAAAATAATATCCAGTGGAATCAAAAGGTAGCCCAGCAAGTGGCAGACAACACCTTTACGTTATGTGTTTTCATCTTAGTATAAATCCAGCTATTCTGTGAATGGCTCAGAGGCTTGTAAGAGAACATTAGTGAGCAAGCAGCCTCATGGAGACAAAGGAAGACAGTGGAGAGGCCATCACTGTGGCTCAGGAGTGAGGAGTTTGCCTTGTAACCAGAGGGTTGCCGGTTCGAGCCCCAGCTCAGTCTGTCTCAGTCGTTGTGTCCTTGGGCAAGACTTTTCACCCTTCTGCTTACTGGTGGTGCCAGTGTTCGGCAGCGTGTGAATGTGTGCGTGAATGACTGGATGTAGTGTGAAGCGCTTTGGGGTCCTCAAGGACTAAATAAAGCGCTATACAAGTACAGGCCATTTACCATTTTCAATAATTTGGGAGCAAAATTGCATGTTCTAATTCCATATTTATTGGTGTTATGTCTAGACATGCACCAAAAAATTGTCTGAAATCAGAGATTTTTAAATCCAACCATCCATATTGGTGGTTGGAAATGAATAAGTGAAAGCACCATATCTAATCGCTAACATTTTACAACATCGTTCTTCGGTGAGGAAGTTGGTAGTGAAGGAAGGAGAATTAAATCCAGTGAAAGAGGCCCACAGTAACTCTGGAAGGGCTGCAGAGACCCTGAGCTCTGGTAGAAGAATCTGTCAACAGCACAACTAGTCAGGCACTCTGCAAATCTGGCCTTCATGGGAGAGTGGTAAGAATAAAATCTATTGTTTAAAGGAAGCCAAAAAGAATATTGTTTGGTTGAGTTCTTCCTCTTAAGACATGTAGTTCCCCTGGCACATGTGGAAGAAGCTGTTGTAGTCCGATGTGTTTTGGCATCCATGCAAAATGGCAGAAAAGTAATTCCACATCATCCTGAAGTCACCTTCCCTGTGAAGCATCATCATGTTGTGTGGTTGTTTTTCTTCATCCAGACAGTAAGACTAAGACTGGTTAAAGTAGATTGGGGAAATGGATAGAGCTACAGGGTAATCCAGGAAGAAAAACTGCTGAGATTGGAGCAGAGATTCACCTTTCACAAGGACGAAGACCCTAAACAGACAGCCAGAACTATAATAAATAGCTTAGATCAAAGCGTGTTCATATTAGAATGGCCCTGATCAAATCCAGACCTAAATCTGATCATCTTAAAATAATGTAGTTCAAACGCTCTCCCTTTGATCTGACTGAGCATCAGCTGTTTTTGCAGGAAAGAATGCGCCAACATGTCTGCACCTGGATTAGCTAAGCTGATAAGAGGCGCACCCTGAAAGACCCGCAGCTGTAGTAGCAGCAGAGGTTTGTTCTATTAACTCAGGGGGCCTGAATACTAAAGCACAGCACACTTTTCACATATTTATTAGAAAACATTCAGAACAGGTCTATCATTTCCTTCCACTTCATAAATATGCACAACTCGGTTGCATGTGACAAAAATAGTCAACATTTAAGGCGTAAGAGCCGCTCCTCCTTGACCTCCTTTTTCGTCAAAATAAGCAGCAGACACACAGGAAATCATATCTGCACCAGTGAAGCGATCTTTATGAGCTGGGGTTCTACAGAGGAATACTTTATTGTCTTTTCTTTAAATTGCTTCAAATAGTGTGCATTTTTCCTCTTGATCTCTGTGTAACATTACCGCCTTAAATAGCTAGAACTTTCTGCTGTGTACCCAAATGCCCCTCTCGCTAGTCCTGTAAAGCTAGAATTGGACATATTGTGTTGTTTCTCATGAGGTCAGTAGAGTATATACTGTAACAGCAGGAAAACAATTAAGTGATGTAAAATAATTGTCATTCCTGTGTGTTTCATCAGCCTGCGCCAGCTGCTTCATTATAAGTGGCAGCGGTCCCTGTGTGACCCGGGTGAAGCTGTGGGTCTGCTGGCGGCTCAGTCCATAGGCGAGCCCTCCACCCAGATGACCCTCAACACCTTCCACTTTGCCGGCAGAGGAGAGATGAACGTCACGTTGGGAATCCCTCGGTACGCATGCTCATTGTTGCCAGTAGACATACTGAAACATCACACAACAGCTGCTGTTTTAGAGATGCTTGACCCAGCTTCTAGTCGACACACAGTGGCTCTCATCAAACCTGCCTAAACACTTACGTTTGCCATTTTACCTGCATCTGACACATCCACTGCGAGGACAAACTGTTCACATGTTGGCATAGTGCACCGCATCCTTGTACTCCAGCTGCAGTATGGTAGCAAGAGGGCCCTGCAGAGGATAGTGAGGGGAGCTGAGAAGATCTGCACTTTGTCCAGGATCTATTTCAGGATTCTATGTCAGGAACGAGGCTTAATATGTTTGATGCTATTAAGAATACAAGGAAGTGACAGCTGTTTATGTTTCATTTGATTTAGACTGAGAGAGATCCTGATGGTGGCCAGCTCCAACATTAAAACTCCCATGATGAGCGTCCCGGTGCTGAACAGCAAGAAAGCCTTGAAGAGAGCTAAAACACTGCGAAAGCAGCTCACCAGAGTCTGCCTGGCTGAGGTTAGAAATTCTTCATGTTCTCTTTGGGGCCATGTCTCTTCCTCTTTCCGTTCTTCAATGTCATTGTCGTCTTAATGTCTTTGTTACAGAGCAGAACCCAAAAAATGAAACCAATTGGTGAATGTAGCCACAACTGACCACAGCTGTGTGTGAGTGTACTTGTTAGGACCTTTTGTGATACATGCACTTCTTCTTCTGGAGACCAATAAGGCTTTCGGCTACCAAAGCCCAGTGCAAATGCGGCAGACCATCACTTTTAGGCTCAGGATTAATGGTGCGTTCCATTTGTAGTCCGAACTTGAAAATTCCGACTTCCGAATGGGAAAAATCAATTGTAAGGCCCCCTGGAGTTGGACTATCTACTTGTAAAGTCTTAGATTTTGTTCTTGCTGCAACTTGGACTTTCAATATGGTAAATGTGGGGGTGGGGTGGGGTTGCGTCGACAGTAGTAACTGTGGTGGAAACATGTTTATTTTACAAGACACTAGTAGGAATGCATCTAAAATCAATGTTGCATGTAGAGCCTGCAACTCTAAATGTAACAAAATAAAAGTGCCGTTTGCATTTGGAAAATACAGTTTAAATGATGTTTGTAAGAGGTATGACCAACAATGGCTACCTGGGCCTACCTGGAATCCCGACTTATCCGACTACGTTAATTAAAACACTGTTTGCTCGGGCGTGACGCCAAATCGAGTTCCGACTTGCGAGGTAAATGGAACACACCATAAGGCATGCATTAAATCTAGGTTAAGGTTAATAGTATTATGGTTATTCATGTTTAATAATATTCATGGTTAGACACAGATGGAATTCCTTAAATGAATGGAAGTCAATGGAATGTCCTAACATGTCTAAATACAAACGTGTGTGTGTGTGCGTTTAGGTGCTGCAGAAGGTGGACGTGGTTGAGACGCTGCTGATTGAAAGTTATCAAAAACTTCGTTCTTTTAAAATTACCTTTCGCTTCCTGCCTCCTGGTCGTTACCGTGACGACAAGCTGTTGACTCCCCGTCAGATCCTCCGCTACATGGAAACCAGGTGTGTGTTTGTACGTCAGGACACAGTAAGAACGAACCTGTTATTTGTCTTTAACCCCCTCCCCTGTCCTCCACCGATCATTTATTCTCAGGTTTTTCCGTCTCCTCCTGGAAGCCATTAAAAAGCGCACGGCCAAGCTGGCCTCCATCGCCGTGGAGACGAGGAAGGCCACCGCTAGAGACAAAGACCTGGATGAGCATGGCACAGCAGGGGTCCGGTTTTGCTTTAGTCTTGTCTCATTATTTTCGGCGTACTCCTATCAGTTTGAATTGGGTTTGATCTTGTATTTTCCTACATTGAAGACATTTAAACCAGTCCTGTTGACCTTCTGCAGTTAGAAGATGGAGATGCAGAGGGGGAACAAGAGATTGTTGATGACCAGGGGGATGAAGGAGATGCCGATGCATCAGACGCCAAGAGAAAAAGCAAGCAGGAGGAGGAGGTAGGACAGATGTTAAAAGAGGAAATTTTCCTAGAACAGCACTGTTGGGAAATGTAATTCCAGGACTTATAAGGTGCCTCACCCAGTTTCTTACTTGTTCGAACATTTTATTTATGATCTCAGACACTAGTTAAGACTTGGAATGGAATGCACAACCCGCAACTTCGGGTCAATCACCATATGAGCAGAAACCTTTCCGAGTAACTGAAGCTGTGGAATCATGGAGGAACTTAGTTTTGCCACTTTTATTTAAAGGTAACAAGCGACCAAAGAGCTAGAGGTCCTTCCACAGTTATTGGCACCCTCGATAAAGATGTGAGGAAAGAAAGAAATACAACAATGTTGTGCGGAAACCATTTTTTCAAATACTTAAATGGTGTGCTCTCTAGCCTTTCCCAATTTAGGCAAGACGATTTATTTTTATAGCACTCTTTCAACAACAAGGTAATTCGAGGTGCTTTACATGATTATGGGGATAAAGTAAAACCACACACTGAGCATATGACACGTAAAAGCATTACTCAAAAGCAGACATGAATTTACGATAAAGTAAAAACAGCAATAAAGCAAGAAGAACACAAAACATCTGATACATGAAAACACGACTCAAAGGCAGCTCTAAACAGATACGTTTTTAGTTGTGATTTAAAAGAACTCAGTGTTTCAGCAGCTTTGCAGTTGTGTGGATGTTTGTTCCAGATTAGAGGATAAAAAACTGAAAGCTGCTCCTCCATGTTTGGTTCTGATTCTAGGAATGTTGAGTAGACTGGAATTAGAGGACCTGAGTGGTCTGGTGGTTTTGTATAGTAACAGTAGAACTTAAACAGACTTTGGTGGTAAGCCATTCAATGATTGATAAACTAGTCAAAGTATTTTGAAGTCTATTCTCTGAGCTACAGGGAGCCAGTGTAAGGACTTTAGAACTGGGGTGATGTGCTCTACTTTCCTGGTTCTAGTGAGGAACACGAGCAGCAGCGTTCTGGATCAGCTGCAGCTGTATCTAAAAGAAAAGGACCTCTGCGCCACATTTTGGATTAAAAAATAAAAGTTACTCAATGCTTTGATCACTTTAACTGATCATTTTTGGTAAAAAAGAAAATTTCCCAACATATTTTAAACAATATTTTAAATTCTTGAAAT
Organism: Valencia hispanica; assembly: GCA_963556495.2. Taxonomy (NCBI): domain Eukaryota; kingdom Metazoa; phylum Chordata; class Actinopteri; order Cyprinodontiformes; family Valenciidae; genus Valencia; species Valencia hispanica. Next base: position 14,237,359 of record OY747702.1, on the reverse strand, counting down.
GTACAAACATGAAATGTTTGGAATTTCTCATTATTATTCAGTGTTACATTTTAGAAAGCAACCTTATAGGCTATAGAAAGCAACAGTTATTCCTGCTGCAGCTGAAATAGTTAAACATACTGGCTATCATGGTTCTAATAAAATTATCTTCAACATTCCTAATTGCTGTTTTGCTGCCAAATGAACACCAGTACGTATCCATGTCCAACACACACATCATACATCTTTGTCATTCTGGTCTTTCAAGGGTAACAGTGGGCGTATACCAAGCTGATACTTGCAGGTTAATTAGTTAACTGTTGACAAGAACATGCTAGTTGCAGCTTGCCAACTTATAGTTTTAAGACAAACTTTTTCCTGTCCAAAACATTTCTAAACAGCTGAATTTGTAGGCCTAGTCAGATTGTCAAAACGGTTCAACACCAAATATGTGCCATAATCCAAGCTAAGTGTGGCCCAACAAATTCTTATTTTATGGTTTTTAGTCCACAGGCTTTTAAAAACCCACTAGATTTAGAGAATTCAGTCGATCTAGTTGAGAACCAAAAACCTGGGGTTCCAGAAGTCTCGAGTGTGAAAGCTGATATTTCCGACCCGCCTTTGTCTGCAGGTAGACTATGAAAGCGAAGACGAGGACAAAGGCGACAATGCCGAAGAGGATGAGGGGGAGGAGGAGACCGAGGAGAACAACCAGGTCAACTCTGTGGAGGAGCCCCAGCCTGAGTTGGCAGAAGTTAGTGGGGAGGGGAAGAAGAAGAAGAAGAAGAAGAAGAAGAAGAAAGAAGTGAACACTGGTGGAGGAGAAGAGTCCTCGCTCCGGATGAGGGTGAACTCGGTTCTGTCGTCAAACTCGGCCATACAGAGATATGTCTTTGATCAGCAGGAGGAACTCTGGTGTGAGGTGAGTTTGGTTCCGGTTTAGATTGTTAGGTTACACTTTTAAGAGTTATAGTAAACAAATCATCCTTTCTGACTTGTTTTTAGACCTGTAAGTTGCCTTTTAGAACAATGACTTGGCTTCTCTTGCTTCTTTTTCTGCTTGTAATCCCTTCTGCATGTGCAGAGCAGAAACTGCTGATGAGGTTGTGCTTTTACAGGAAAATTTTTAGCCCCAAATGTTTTCTCATAAAGATCACTGTATACATGTGTGAGAGCATAAAAGCTCTAACTGGGCCTTTTTCTACCAATCTGGTTCCAGTGCTAGTTCGGTACCAGAGTCTCACTTGGAACCGCTTCTTTGGTTTTGGTCCACCATTTCTTGGTTCCAAACCGGTGCATAACCTATCACCAACTCCTTGCTTGACCAGAACTGGTTCTTGCTAAGAACCACTTTCTCCCCCGCCCACATGGTGACGCTGCAGTAATGTTGCATACCTATCTTTCTCTGCAAACGCTTTGTAATCAGTCATTGATGATGCACCAAGGACATGTCATGTTGGGGAGACCAGGGCTGGTTGTCTCACTTTTTACTTTAGTGTATATTGTTCATCATCCCATCATATTTCAATAGACATTTGTAGATTCAATTCAAGCCGAGGATTTAGGCTTGAATTGATCCCACCTTTCTCTTTATAATTCATTGCTATAAAGGTTATTAAATGTCACAGACACTCTGACCCACTGTGACAACATGCCCCATGTTGGGGTTGTTGTCCCAGTTAATTTCAATGGGGTTTTTGTTTAAAAATAACACATTTATAAAGTTGTTTAACTTTTTTTGTTTGTTTTTAATGAAATGACAGAAAGTTAGCTTTGGTTTAGGGATAAGTAATGATCAATGTTCATTGTGTTCAATCCATATAATTTAGCAGAGTAATCTATTATTCTGGAGGGTGGTAAATTGAAGTAATGTGTACTGCTGAAAAAATATAGCCTTGAACAAAGGAATAGGTTGTAGTTATCATAAACACTAAAAAGTTTACCCAACATTGTTCCTAATACAACAAAAACACCTGAAATCAGAATTCCAGCTGGGAAGGTCAGAACTTGTTGTTGAACCATGAGTTTTGTATCCATAATGGCTGTGCACATACAGAATGTAGTGAAACATGTAGGCAAAGCCTGTTTATTAACACTCGACCAATGGAATACATAGTGTTGTAAAAGTTAGCATCAAAACAAATAGGAAATCTCACTGTTTTCCAACTTGCAACTCAGTTGGGACATCTGTCCCAGTCCAAGTTCTAACTTCTAAGACAACTCTAAAGCAGCATTGAGGTTGCATAATATTAATATGTATAATAATTCATAGAATTGCACACTTGCCTACTTCTTTAACAAGATGGAAGATTTAAGAAAATCGTTTACCTTCAACTTCTGAAATATTTCGGCTGTGTATGGATCTCGACTAGGTGGGGGAATTATTTGCTGACTTTGTATGGAACCATAAATACACACGAGATCATTACCAGCATGTGAAGAGATATCTGTGTTGAGGATTTCCTGGATCCAAAAATATACTGTAGGTTCTCTCAAAGTCTGGGTTTTTAGACATCTGGAGTGTTTAGCAAGAGATCAAGGATGCACGCCTTCAGACATGGACCACTGTGGGGCGCTGCTTCAGGGTTTATGGAAGGAAGATGGGTCTGCTGTGGTTCACTCAGCCTTTGAAGTTCTACACAATATTGTTAATTTGATGAAACCAAACGATTGCAGAGATTTTGTCTTTTTATTAAGTCAGAAATCTTGAGTTGTGATGCTGTTCCTATAAATCTGTGTGTCTTTTACTGTCTTTTATTCGATGTCACATTCTTTGGTTGGTGTTGGTTGGTCATGCTTGGAAACTGACCAGTATACGTATGGTTTCATAGTTACACTTGGAGCTTGTCCTATAATCATTGTTGCTTCTAATTCTGCACCAGGTTGTGATCAGTGAGATCCATTGGAACTATTAGCATGGCCTCTTATGTTGTTGAGGGATGAAGTCAATTTATTTTGGTTTTCTCACCTTTTATTAGACTGTTGGTCCAGAAACAATGTGCCTGATGTGGACAAAGTGAGCAGTTACTCTATGCAACCAACAAGCAGTAGTGTATTAGCATAACAAAGCGATATTGGGATTCATTGACCGTTCCCCTCTCCGTCCCCACAGGTGGAGCTGGCCTTACCTGTGAGCAACGTGCATTTTGACCTGACCTCGGTGCTGTCGACGCTGGCCCAGAACGCGGTCATCATGGAGACCAGGGGCCTGACACGCTGCCTGCTGAGTGAAACCACAACCAAGTCTGGGGAAAGACAAATGGTTCTCAGCACAGAGGGCATCAACATGCACGAAATCTTTAACCACAGCGATGTACGTCAGCGGCATTCTGTGATTTTTTTTTTTAAAACATTTATGCCACACTTTGTTTTATTGCTCTTACACTGAGTGAGAGATTACACAGCAAGGTCTGTTTTTCTTTAAGCAGGACTGTCACTAAGAACCATATGTTGAGGAGTATATGTCTGTTTTGTGTTTAGAAGCAGATGGGTAGGAACCGGAAAATACAGCTCAATCAGATTGATTTATTAGTAGCATGTGTTTGTTACTGATCTTTGATAGCATGCATAACACAGTTAAGCCTTTTTACATCAGATCATATCCTTATCTCATGTCCTTATCTCCCAAATACTACAACTGAACATGACTCAATGAGGCTTGATTGGTTTAAATCCAGCTCAGTTGTTCTTGTTGTTTATTTTTTACATGTTCAACTTGTGTCTCCAGATCCTGGACATCAAGAAACTGTACTCCAATGAGGTCCACGCCATGGCCAACACCTACGGGATCGAAGTGGCTCTAAAGGTCATAGAGAAGGAGATCAAAGACGTCTTTGCAGTCTACGGTACAGATACACACACATACACTTCTCCTCTAAACCACACAGGTTCATATACAGTTTGAAAAGGACTGGAAGTATGTTGTGGTCTTGATTGACTGTAGTATTTGCAATAGTTTTATCTGATTTCCCAGTTCTTTCACTTCTGTCTATTTTATGTCCTTCCTTCCTTCCTTCCTTCCTTCCTTCCTTCCTTCCTTCCTTCCTTCCTTCCTTCCTTCCTTCCTTCCTTCCTTCCTTCCTTCCTTCCTTCCTACCTACCTACCTACCTACCTACCTACCTACCTACCTACTTACCTACTTACTTACCTACTTACCTACTTACTTACTTTAATTAGATTAAACATGATAAACAGAGAATCTGGAAATTTTAGTCTGGAAAAGTATGGCTGTTTGACCAAAATGTGTTGGAGCTCTTAGATGACCTGACTCTTGGAAGGACTCAGATTGTGACCTCATGTCTCTCATGACTGTCTCCAGGTATTGAGGTTGACCCCAGGCATCTGTCGCTGGTGGCAGATTACATGTGTTTTGAAGGCGTTTACAAACCTTTAAACCGCCACGCCATCGTGTCAAACTCCTCACCGCTGCAGCAGATGACCTTTGAGACCAGCTACAAATTCCTCAAGCAAGCCACTATGCTGGGTAAGAATAGGACATTAATGCTGAGAAATGTATTTTTTCTTTATTCTTTGGTTACGAAAATTAAAAAAAAAAACATTACGAAAGGGTTAGGGTTACGAAACATTTTATACCTACTATGTGTCACTTAATGGGAAATGTTTGATAGGCTATGTGACTCCAATAAATATGTTTCTTCCCACAGCAGGTTGTTTAAAGTTATTTTAGTTTGATTCCTAAACGGTCATATTTCAAAAGATTAAACTGGCCCAAACAGGAATCAGAACCAGAGTCAATGGAATAGGTGAAGTGGAATCAATCAATACACAGAATTTAAAATACATTTTGAAACAGAGATATTTCCCACTGTTATATAACATGGATCTTGAATCTCATGTGATTTTCATTCATGAGAGGAAAGGGCTCCTCTCTTTGTGTCCATCACATTCTTTTAGCTGTGGGCTAGTTGTTACGGTGTATTTACACCACAGCGGTTCACAGAAATCAGCAATTTTAACTTTCTGATGACTTGAAATCAGAGGCTCTGGTTTTTTTTTGGTTTTTTTTTTTCCCCACTAACTATTTTTCCTTCTTACTCAGGGTCACATGATCAGCTGGTTTCTCCCTCGGCCTGCTTGGTCGTGGGGAAGGTGGTCAAAGGTGGGACAGGACTGTTTGAACTGAAGCAACCTCTACAGTAGACAGAGTTAAACAGCTTTCATCAGTTTAAATGGTTGTTAATCTTATCTGGCATCTGAAGCGCTTTCTCTCTGGAATGTTGGTCAGCACATATTTTAAGCAGTTGGGTTTTTTTTAAGGTGAACTTGCATTCCTAATGTTCTGGTTGAAAATACCAGGCTTGATGTGGAGATAAATGTAACACAAAAAACGATTTCAGTTTTATACAGGATTATATTTATGCCTCTAAGCATTTATTTTGATACAGAAAATAACTGTGAAATTCCTGTTTAAAACGTGTAAAGACTCAGATTTTGCCATCATAAATAGCAGAAATGTTCAGAAAACAAACATTGTTTCTTGTATCTAATAGTAAAATGTATGAAGAAAAAAACTAAATTAAAATTGTTCATCAGTATTGTGTGTCCACTGTCCATGTCTTTTTTTTTTACTGTATAATCTAGTTGCAATCATTGACTATATAATCTACCTAAAAAATAAAATAAAATAAAAAAGAGGATGTGATAGGTGTGGTGCCTTTCCTGTGATTGGCTGGCCGCGGTAGCGTCATCTTGTAGGCGGTAACAATAGCTGGGGAGCTGCAAGGTTGCGCATCATTTTCAACGAAATGGGACCATGAGGACTCCATGGGAGGGTAAGGAGACATTCAATGACTAAATATTGGAGCAACTCTGATGTAGAGAAGTTACAAGTAGCTACTGGCCAGAAACCGGCGTTTCCACTAAATGCAGTTATCGTTGCTTACCGAGCCGGTGGCTGGTTGAATATTTACAGTTTCATAACGACCCGACCGCACTGGCAACTGGTAGACCATCTTACCCTGGGTACAGTATTTAAAGATATATACTGCGTAAGTTATATTTATTTCATTGAGAAAAGGAAAAATGTAGAGAATAATAGCGCCAGTTTCTGCTGGTGTTAAGAGGCGGGTTAAACGCTCGAGCGTCCCAATTCATCGAGCTCGCGAGCCTCTAGCTGCTTTCATTTCTGCGACGGGAAATTCTCGCCGGACAACTCACGCAATCATTGTCCCCTAGCTTGCTTTTAGACCCGCGGATTCTGACGGCCAACAGTTACAAAACGAGGTCTGTTAGTGAGCTATTCTTTGATCGCATCTAAGGGTATTTGTTCAGATAGAAATAAGTAGGCTCACGAAGGCGTTTTTCTCTATTTGGTCATCTTTATTAGGTAGCCCTTTTAAAAGTGGGGCACGGTTATAGATGAAGCTCAAGTTAGCATCTTATGCAGGTGTAACACCAAAATCCGTGAACCGTTAGAATCTGTGACTTGGGGGGGGGGGGGGGTTCATGAAGTAAAACAAGATCATTTACGTAAACACGGATGCATCGGAGGTTATAAAAAAGCTTTACAGCTTCTCTAAACATCTGATAACACCACCGCATTGACTTGAAATGGAATGTTTTTGTATTTAAAGCTGTACGGTATTTTACGAACTATAGCACTGAATGTATGAATATGTATAAACCCACTGCAGCCGTTTAATACATCACACGTAATAGTTGATATCAAGTGCTTTAATGGGGAGGGGGTTCCTGTTTTTATAAGTTCTGTCACCTCCTTACTACAGTCTGAGCTTTTTTAGGCAAGGCAATTTTATTTGTGTAGCACACTTTCAACAAGGAAATTCAAGGTGCTTTACATTATTAAGGGGTAAAATACAAACAGCAGTAAAAGACAGACAAAGAATATAAAATTTAAACGACAATGAAACACACACAGAACATCTGATACATGGAGGCATGAGTCAAAGGCTGCACTAAACAGATACGTTTTTAGTTGTGATTTAAAAGAGCTCAGTGTTTCAGCAGCTTTGCAGTTTTCTGGAAGTTTGTTCCAGATTAGAGGAGCATAGAACTGAAAGCTGCTTCTCCATGTTTGGTTCTGATTCTAGGGATGTTGAGTAGACTGGAATTAGAGGACCTGAGTGGTCTGGTGGTTTTGTATAGTAACAGTAGAACTTCAACAGACTTTGGTGCTAAGCCATTCAATGATTTATAAACTAGTAAAAGTATTTAGAAGTCTATTCTCTGAGCTACAGGGAGCCAGTGTAAGGACTTTAGAACTGGGGTGATGTGCTCCACTTTCCTGGTTCTAGTGAGGAACACGAGCAACAGCATTCTGGATCAGCTGCAGCTGTCTCATTTACTTTTTAGGCTGAGCTGTGAAGACGCTGTTGCAGTAATCAATCTGACTAAAGATAAACGTATGGATGAGTTTTTCTAGGTCCTGTTGTGGCATCAGTCCTTTAATCCTAGAAATGTTCTTCAGGTGATAGAACTGACCTTGTTATTGCCTTTATGTGACCCTGGAGGTTCAGGACTGAGTCCATTACTACACCTAAATTTCAGGCCTGATCGGTAGTTTCTAGCTTTATTAACTGAAGATGTGTGCTGACTATTGATCGTTCCTGTTTAGGTCCAAAAATAATTACTTCAGTTCTGTTTCTGTTCAGCTGGAGAAAGTTATGACACATCCATCCATTGATTTGCTCGATGCATTTGTTTAGGGTTTTGATGGGTTCAGGGTCACCTGGTGACATCGTAATGTAGAGCTGAGTTTCATCTGCATAGTTATGGTAGCTAATCTTATTGGTTGTTGTAATCTGGGCTAGTGGGAGCATGTAGATATTAAATAAGAGGGGCCCCAGGATGGAGCCCTGGGGCACCCCACATGTGATTTCTGTTCGTTCTGATGAAAAGTTTCCTATTGAAACAAAGAAGTCCCTGTTCCTTAGGTAAGACTCGAACCAGCCAAGTACTGTACCAGAGAGTCTGACCCAGCTCTCCAGTCATTCTAATAATATATCATGATCAACAGTGTCAAATCCTGCACTGAGGTCCAACAGAACCAGCACTGTGGTTCTACTACGGTCTGTATTTATGCAGATGTTATTGAAAACTTTGACGAGGGCAGTCTCAGTGCTGTGGTGAGCACGGAAACAGATCAGACTCCATGACAGGGAAAACTTTCTTAAGGAATACTATGGGTAGGATATCAAGACAGCAAGAGGAGGAGGTTAATTGGTTAATGATTTCTTCTAGGTTATTTTGGTTTAATTAATGGAATTCTGAAATTTTTTCTACATTGGTAGTGGGTTTGTTAGTGCGTTACAGATAGAGATTCTAATTGTTAGAATCTTTTCTGTGAAAAAGCTCCAAATTCATTGCAGGCCCTGGTAGAATTTAGTTCAGGGGCTACTGTCACTGGAGGATTAGTTAGTCTTTCCACTGTTGCAAATAGAGTCCGTGCATTATTAATGTTTCTGTTAATTATTTTAGAAAATAACGATTCCCTAGCATATTTTCTAGAATTATTCTAGAAATATTCTAGAAATATTCTAGAATTGCGCTGCTCTGGGTGGCTGCATGTTGGAGTGGCTCTGTTGGCTACATATTAAGTTTTGTTTTTTTTGTACATTGGTTCCTCTTTTTTCTTAAAGAAGATTGCATTTTTTTGACCTGTATACTTTCTAGTTTTTGGTGCTGTGAAGCTGGAAGGATTTTTGCTGTAAATTTTTCCCTTTTTGACAATTTGTTATGATGCGTAACCATGGCAACAATGTGGTTTACAGCCGGGAGCAGCTGATTAACATCGCAAAAGCTGAAATAATACCTCAACTGAAACCACAAATCCCCGATGAGTTGATAAGGAGGAGACGTGGATGCAGAGCAGGAGCGAAAAGGAGACAGAGAAAGAGGAAGTTCAAGCCATCTCTTCCATCGATCATAATGGGTAACGTAAGATCACTGGCTAACAAGATGGATGAACTCCAAGCCCTTACAAGGACTCAGCCAGAGTACCGTGAATGCAGTGTTATGTGTTTTACGGAGACGTGGCTGCTGGATCATATCCCTGACTCCAACGTCTGTCTGCCAGGCTTCCTGACTGTACGAGCAGACAGAGATCTGAAGACGAGCAGAGAAAGAAAAGGTGGTGGAGTAGCAGTGCTTGTTAACAACAGATGGTGTCATCCAGGACATGTTACTGTGAAGTGTCGTCTCTGCAGCCCAGATCTCGAACTCTTGGCAGTGAGTTTTCGTCCATATTATTTGCCAAGAGAGTTCACCAGTGTAATTTTGGCAGTTGTTTACATTCCACCTTCAGCCGTTGCCGACAATGCATGTGATGTCATCAGTTCCATTGTTGCTAAGCTACAGACACAGCACCCCAATGCATTTGTGGCAATATCTGGTGATTTTAATCATGCCTCGCTCTCTACTACACTTCCAACATTTCAACAGTTTGTCAGCTGCTCTACAAGAGAAAATAGGACCTTGGATTTGTTTTATGCAAATGTAAAGGATTCATACACGTCCAAACCAAGACCTCCTCTGGGACAATCAGATCACAATCTTGTTTTTCTCTGTTCAGAATATAAACCACTTGTTCAGAGGCAAACCTGTGACAAAACGAACTGTGAGAAAATGGCCACAGGAAGCTGAAGAAGCCCTGCAGGATTGTTTTGCAACCACAGACTGGATGACTCTTTGCCAAGCACATGGAGAGGACATCAATGACATGACTGAGTGTGTGACTGACTATATAAACTTCTGTGTGGACAACATCATCCCCACCAGAACAGTGAGATGCTTCCCTAATAACAAACCCTGGATCACCAGTGACCTGAAGGAACTACTAAACAAGAAAAAAAGAGCCTTCAGGGAGGGAGACAAGGAATTATTGAGGAGTATACAGAAGCAACTTAAGGTCAAGATCAGAGACAGCAAGGAGGCATACAGGAAGAAGCTGGAGAACAAACTACAGAGGAACAATATCAGAGATGTCTGGTCAGGAATGAGAAAGATCACAGGTTTTAAGGACAGGAAAGATTGGATAGATGGAAGTCTGGACAGAGCCAATGAACTGAACACATTCTTCAACAGGTTCAGTTCAGGAACTAGCTCAGCATCCACCTCTCCTGTTCCCAGCCAAACAGACATCCCACTATCCTCTGATCAACAGCTTTCCTGTTACACCTCGGATGTTTTATCCTTCACCTCAGCCATGGACTCTTCTAATTCCACAAGTTTGACTTCAACCAAGTCAGGAAATGCTGCTACCCCCTTTGCCTCCCCCTCCCACTTGTCTGTCTCCAAAAGTCAGGTGAAGAGGCAGCTGGAGAAACTGAACCGGAACAAGGCTGCAGGTCCAGATGGTGTCAGCCCCAGAGTCCTGAAGGCCTGTGCAGAGCAGCTCTGTGGGATTCTGCAGCACCTCTTCAACCTTAGCCTAACTCAGGAGAAGGTTCCAGTGTTGTGGAAGACATCCTGCCTTGTTCCAGTACCCAAAAGAACTCACCCATCAGTCATCAATGACTATAGACCCGTTGCCCTGACATCCCACATCATGAAGGTCCTGGAGAGACTCCTGTTGGCACCCCTGAGTAAGCAAACAAGAACGTATCAGGACCCACTGCAGTTTGCTTATCGCTGTGGAGTTGGAGTTGAAGATGCCATCATCCACCTACTTCAACCAACCCACTGTCATCTGGACAAAGCAGGCAGCACTGTGAGGATCATGTTCTTTGATTTCTCTAGTGCATTTAACACAATTCAGCCTGATTTGCTTTGTCAGAAACTCCTGAAGACACAGGTGGAGCCCTCAACAATCGCCTGGATCAATGACTACCTGACCAACAGACCACAATTTGTGAGACTGAAGAATTGTGTGTCAAACCAGGTGGTCAGTAGCACAGGAGCACCACAGGGGACCGTACTCTCACCATTCCTTTTTACTCTGTACACCTCAGACTTCCAGTACAAATCAGAGACCTGTCATCTGCAGAAATACTCAGATGACTCTGCAATTGCCGGGTGTATCAGAGATGGACAAGAAGCTGAATACAGAGAGTTGGTGGACCGCTTTGTGACATGGTGTGGAAACAATCGTCTCACCTTGAATGTGAACAAAACAAAGGAGATGATTGTAGATTTCAGAACAAAACAGGGATAAGTCAAACACTGTTTCCATCATGGGAGAAGAAGTGCAGGTGGTTGAGGAGTATAAATACCTCGGAGTTCACCTTGACAACAGACTGGACTGGAGGCGCAACAGTGAAGCCGTCTACAAGAAGGGACAGAGCAGACTGTACTTCTTGAGGAAGCTTAGGTCCTTCAAGGTTTGCAGCAAGATGCTGCAGATCTTCTACAAGTCTGTTGTGGAGAGTGTAATCTCTTCAGTCGTCATCTGTTGGGGTAGCAGCATCAGAGCCAGGGATTTAAAAAGGCTAAACAACCTGATAAAGAAGGCTGGTTCTGTTCTTGGGACAACTGTGGAAAATCTGGAGATGATAATGCAAAGAAGGATTCTTCATAAAATCAAAAAAATTATGGACAACCCTGAGCATCCTCTTCATGAGACAGTCACACAACAACAGAGCATCTTCAGTCGGAGGCTTCTTCAGTTTCGCTGCAATACAGACCGCTACAGGAAATCCTTCCTGCCCACAGCCATCATTATCTACAACAACTCCTTAAAGAATTGATTATATGAGCTATACCAACACTTAATTTCCCTCTGGGATCAATAAAGTATTTTTGAATTTGAATTGAATTTGAATTTAAAGTTAACTGATATCTATTCAGTCTCTCTTTGTAGATCTCACAGTGAACCTGGAGTCCAGTTTGTCACCATTTTCTCACTCCCTTTTTTCACTACGTACCAGTGGATCGCTTGTCCACGGAGACTTCTTTCTACCTGAGACTACTTTCACTTTAGTTGGAGCAATGGAATCCATGATGTCTGAGATTTTCACAAGGAAATTATCTACCAGCTTGTTTACTGAGCTGGAGTTGGGAGATGACGGGGATGTGGTGGAAGGTTAAACACGTTTAAAGGTTTTAACTGAACCCCGAGAAATCGCTTTTTTACAGTTATCTCACTGTGGCTAGATATTTTAGCAGAGATGGTACTATCAAAGAAAACACAGAAATGGTCAGATAATGCAGTATCAATTACTGAAATGTCAGATATAGATAAACCTTTGCTGATACTAGCTCTATGCAAACAAAGATCTCTGTTATAGACAGTTCCACTAATCAAATATAGGTTTCACAAATCAAAAACTGGGTTTAAAATATTCTCCAAATGGGGTAGAATGATCTCGTCCAGGTCTGAAGTAACTAGCTGTTGTAGACCAACACTAGAACAGCTCCAGCTGTTCTAGTGTTCTAGCACGAAGAAGCATTAAAATGGCCCTTTATTGAAGTTTCACAAATCACAGACTACGTTTTAAATATTCTGCTATTAGTGCAGAATAATCTAGTCCAACTTTGAAATCTCTATGTATTTTAGTTTTATAACTGGAGCTGTTATGGTATGGTCCAGATGCGAGGAAAAGCATTCTAATAACCCTCTGTTAAAGTTTCACAAATCAAATACAAACTTCATAAATCCCAGACCTGGTTTTATTTATTCTGCTATTGGTTCAGAATAATCTGGTCCAGGTTTGAAATGTCTAAATTAGGTGGTTTTGGAGCTGGGACCGATCTAGTGTACCAGTAATTTGGTGCAATTGCCCTTTAGGCATTTCCTGAATCAGAAGCTAGAAACAGAGACCAACTTCAGCTTTATCGTTCACATTCGTAGCCCAACGGGTTGAAGCTGACAGAAATGTTTATATAGTTTCAGTTTTGTTCCATGTTTTTCTTAAACGTGTTTGGCATACTGAACTTGTATCATAAGAAGTATGGTAACCTCAAAGGCTTTTATTAAGAAATACACTCCTCCTAAAAGATTTGGGAGTTTTGGCTTTCAGGTGAAACTTCTGGGAAACGTAAGAAGTTCACGCTACGATACTACATCATGAAAGTAGAGGCAGTGGTGATTTCCTCATCTCAAACAATGTATTGAAACAAAAGTCAACAGTGGTGTGTAGGACACTATAATAATGCCAACGTCTCAACGTGTCAGGTGCCCTTGGGCATCAATTCCAACTCGACAACGACGTCTCCTGCTGTTCACAAGTGGACTTATCGTCTTCTGCGGGGTTTTGTCCCACTCTTCTTGAAGGGCGGGCCTCAGGTCATCGGGGTTCTGGGGTCCAGAGCTAGGTGGTGGATACAGCCTCACCTTGGACATCTTCTTTTAAACTGACCAGCCATGATGTAGGGGACAGGTAAAGGCTTGTGGCGGCTCTCCCAGGACGCTAAGAGTCGATCAGCTCTTAGATGTCGTCTTTATCATGACTGAACCAGGATATTTATTGATCGATTCAGGGGTCAGACACCTGTTGTGAATTTTACCGTTGAGCGCCATGTTGGAGAAGAGCAAGTAGTGGAAAAAGCAGAGAAACATTAATGAAGAAAGTCATGTTGGTAACAAAGGTAGAGTTGTATTTAATATTAACCATTAGTTGTAAAGACGAGCTGAATTCAACTTGATCTGTGTTTTAGCCACCTCATTTTTGAAGCCATTGAATGCATTGCTCATAAATAATTGAATTCATAAGCATGACTTGTGACAGAGGTATTCTGATATCTATTAAGCTATGAAATGCATTATTTTCTCTCACAGGTGGTGACAGATGAACCTTTAAAAAAAAAAAAAGCACAGATTGCAGTTGGTTCAGGATCCAGTTGAGGCAGCGGTTTTCAAACATACTCAGAACGGCAGAGCTTTTGATTATTTTGGGACGTTGCAACCTCAAACTATATTCAAACTATTCTATCAGAATTCTATGTGATTGAAAGTTGGTGTGCAATTTATTTTTATTTTTTTTACAGTGGGTATTTATATTCTGCTCCTATATTTATACTTTTCAGGACCACCATTTACTCCAGTTACAGCTTCAAGTCTACCAGCTTTGCACATGTAAAGTTTTAATTCTTGTGGCTGTTTTTCAACTATTGCGATTCCCCTGGGTTTGATTTGACTGGTGTCTGATTCCTTGTGGCGTGTTCATGGACAGTAAAACCAAGCAGAATGTGTAAGAAGTTGATAATCATCTGATCCCAGATGCTGGGAAAGCAGGAGGTTGGAAGCTCTGTATTTCGGTGAACATCTTCCCCTTTAAGTCAGCTCCGATTATCAACAGAAACCCTTTTGTTCTGGTGCTCTGTGTGGACGAAGAAAAACACCTTGTGTGTGTGTGTGTGTGTGTCCAGGACAAGATCCCTGAGAGCCAGACGGCTCCGAGCTTCAGCCGAGAGACCCGAGGAGAATCCTGGATCTACGGTGAACGAAAACATGTCACGGCGGACAGCACACAGGTGATCCATACTCATCCATTCAGTGCCTGTAGCTTTAAGAGAGCTGCTCTCTGGTGTATAACAGTAGACCCCCCCCCGATATATTGTATCGATATTCAAAAGCAACGTATCAATTTCTGTTTTTATTTTCTTTTTTTAGAATTTGAATGGAACTATTAATGATGACAGTTGGTGGCTGTTTTCACCTTCTTCGTTCCAGTGGATCGACTAGATCTAGTAATAAAACTGGATGTGTTAAAATATGAAACAGGTTGGAGTGTTTGGAATGCTGGGACAGTTTTTCTACAATTAAATTCAGTTTTAAAAATCACACTATTTATTCTTACTCATAGTATTGCAGTATAGCACAATATATCACATCGCCCCCGCCCCCCCCCGTGTTGTGATACATATCGTATTGCCAGTTTCTTGCCAATACTCATTCCTAGTAGGTGAGCGTGCTTTCTCTTTTTGTACCCCATCATTGTGGAACTACCGCCCTCAGGACATTAGGCAGGCAACCTCTGTGGAGCTTTTTAAAGCCAAGCTAAACACCCACATGTTCACCTTATCCTATGCGTTTTAAGCTATGTTTTAATTCAAGTTTATTGTGATCTTATTGTTTCATAGTGTTGCATTGTTTTATTCTAAAACGGTACTATATATACTTTGTCCCCTATATATTGTTTTACTGTTCTATACTGTTTCTTAATATGCTGTGTTTCTTATTATGTACAAACTATCTCGCGCTTTGTCTAAAAGCACTCTACAAAGATATTATTATTATTTAGAGGCTGTTAGTTTTTCATTACATCTAAAGCTTTTCCCCCTGAGCTAAAACCCGAAGGAAATGAGGTCAAATAATTGTGAAATACAGCTTGAATTATTTGAGATGAAAAACAGCGTCACTGCAGCATCCCCACACAGCTGGCTGGCCTGATGGAGCCTCTGGTCCATATTTGGCATCACACAGTTGCTGCACATCTGTTGACGGCATCTGGTGGTTGTGAAGGTGTTGCTCCTGCAGGTGCACACTACAGATTGTTAACCCACAAGAGGAAGCTTGCGTGTTTCCTGTTGAGCATTTCTGCAGCCAACTCTCAGTCTGTGTTTTCAGGATCTGAAAGCAGAATAAATGAGGCGGATGAGGTCAGGTGAATTTGCTCATATGAGTTGTGGGTCCGGTTTATGTTTTAATGCCTGCAATAATTTGATTCTCCTAAAGACGACGAACTTCCTACAATTAGTTTTGTTGCATTGATTAATTTCCTCTTAATATAACTGTGTTATTGTTACTGGTGCTGTACAAAGTAGGTATCTAGAAAAACAAAGCATGTGATAAAACATTGTTGTGCAGTCAGAGCTTCACCTCAAGCTTGAGTTGTTTCCTGCAGCAGTCAGGCCTCCATGTCTCTCCTTCCTCTCTGTAGGGAGACAATGAGTTCATAACTATCAAAATAGCAACTCTTAGACTCTATCCATTGTCTGTAGGCACTGATCCTTGCAGGCTCGCTGGGGGAACAGATTTTTCTTTAAACTACAAAATGTAGTAATGCCACAACTCAAAAATATTTCTCCTCCAGCCTTCTGAGGTTAGAAAGGAGCAGAAACCTTCTTATTTTACTTCCTACCTGCTGTTGGTTTGCATGATTGTGTCATTTCATGGTAGGTTTATGTTAAAGTTCAATAGTTTATGTTTTGTTATTTTGTTTCAATTTATCTGCAGGTGGATGTTTGCTGTCATTGTTTTGAGTTTGCTTGGTTTGGTGATTCTCTCTCTGCTGCCAATCCAGATGAGGCCAGTTGAACCTGTTGATTGGCGTGTCAGCCCCACATACAGACAGGTGAGGGTTTATGAGTGCACAGGTGGTCTGCACTTGGTGTACACACACACACACACACACAAAAACGTTCATTCCTGTCGGGGATGTCTGGATTCCTGGAAACAGTTGCTCTAGGAGGATGTTTAGATGGCAGTGTTTTACAGGCTGGGGCTAAGTAAGAACGCACACAATTCCATACCCAGGGACAGGGAATTTTGAATTCTTTTGGGGGGGGCAAGAGGAAACATTTGAACATGTAATGTTTGATTGTGATAAATAGGCAGGGGAGGAAAATGCTCAAATCTGAGCAACAGAAAGTGTTCAGTTAAGAATTAGTTAGATTTTACAAGAATATAGGGTAAATAATGTACAAGATGATATTTTGATTTTTAAGAGTCACATGTGCAGTCGTGGCCAAATGTTTTGAGAATTACATCAATTTTGGAAATTGGAAGATTTGCTGCTTAAGTTTTTATAATAGCAATTTGCTTATACTCCAGAATGTTATGAACAGTGATCAGATGAATTGCATAGTCCTTCTTTGCCTTGAAAATTCCACTGCATTTCATTGCTGTCATTAAAGGAACTGCTGAGATCATTTCAGTAATCGTCTTGTTAACTCAGGTGAGAATGTTGACGAGCACAAGGCAGGAGATCATTATGTCAGGCTGATCAGGTTAGAATGGCAGACTTGACATGTTAAAATGATGGTTATGCTTGAAATCATTGTTCTTCCATTGTTAACCATGGTAACCTGCAAAGAAACGCGTGCAGCCATCATTGCGTTGCATAAAAATGGCTTCACAGGCAAGGATCTTGTGGCTACTAAAATTGCACCTAAATCAACAATTTATAGGATTATCAAGAACTTCAAGGAAAGAGGTTCAATTCTTGTTAAGGAGGCTTCAGGGCATCCAAGAAAGTCCAGCAAGCGCCAGGATCGTCTCCTAAAGATTATTCAGCTGCGGAATCGGAGTGTTACCAGTGCAGAGCTTGCTCAGGAATGGCAGCAGGCAGGTGTGAGCGCATCTGCACGCACAGTGAGGCGAAGACTTTTGGAAGATGGCCTGGTGTCAAGAAGGGCAGCAAAGAAGCCACTTCTCTCCAAAAAAACCATCAGGGACAGATTGATCTTCTGCAGAAAGTATGGTGAATGGACTGCTGAGGACTGGGGCAAAGTCATATTCTCCGATGAAGCCTCTTTCCGATTGTTTGGGGCATCTGGAAAAAGGCTTGTTCGGAGAAGAAAAGGTGAGCGCTACCATCAGTCCTGTGTCATGCCAACAGTAAAGCATCCTAAGACCATTCATGTGTGGGGTTGCTTCTCATCCAAGGGAGTGGGCTCCCTTACAATTTTATCCAAAAACATAGCCATGAATAAAGAATGGTACCAAAACACCCTCCAACAGCAACTTATTCCAACAATCCAACAACAGTTTGGTGAAGAACAATGCATTTTCCAGCACGATGGAGCACCGTGCTATCAGGCAAAAGTGATAACTAAGTGGCTCGGGGACCAAAACGTTGAAATTTTGGGTTCATGGCCTGGAAACTCCCCTGATTTTAATCCCAATGAGAACTTGTGGTCAGTCCTCAAGAGGCGGGTGGACAAACAAAAACCCACTAATTCTGACAAACTCCAAGAAGTGATTATGAAAGAATGGGTTGCTATCAGTCAGGATTTGGCCCAGAAGTTGATTGAGAGCATACCCAGTCGAATTGCAGAGGTCCTGAAAAAGAAGGGCCAACACTGCAAATACTGACTCTTTGCATAAATGTCATGTAGTTGTCAATAAAAGCCTTTGAAACGTATAAAGTGCTTGTAATTATATTTCAGTACATCACAGAAACAACTGAAACACAGATCTAAAAGTAGTTTTGCAGCAAACTTTGTGAAAACTAATATTTGTGTCATTCTCAAAACTTTTAGCTACGACTGTATTTACACATTAAAACTCTTCCGGTACACACTTTAGTCCAGAAGATGGCGGTAATGCACTTAAAGATGTTTGCTACCGCCATAAAGTTGGAAGAAGGAGAAAATACGCTTCTTATAAAGCTGGTGAGCCTAGGCAGGCTAGTTGGCTAGGCAGGCTAGTTGCTAGCCTCTCCAATGCTAACACGAGTGAGTGGTCTCCTTCTCAGTTACCGATGCTGGGCTATCAATAGTCAGATAAGTTGCTGGCTTCGTAATGGATATAGCCTCCTGCGGCAGAAAAGTATTCTCAGTTTTGGCCCCAATACTGCACCAGACTTTGCCACCAGGCTTCCTGACTATACAAGCAGGCCGAGATCTGAAGAGAGCGGGAAAAGAATAGGAGTTGGAGTAGCAGTGCTTGTCAACAACAGATGGTGTCATCCAGGACATGTTACTGTGAAGTGTCTCTGCAGCCCAGATATTGAACTCTTGGCAGTAAGTTTATATCCATATTACTTACCAAGAGAGTTCACCAGTGTTATTTTGTTTACATTTCACCTTCACCCATTGCTGACAATGAATCTGGTGTCATCAGTTCTGTTGTAGCTAAACTACAGACCCTACACCCAAATACATTTGTGGCAATATCTGGTGATTTTAATCATGCCTCCCTCGCCACTACACTTCCAACATTTCAACAGTTTGCATAAAACAAATCCAGCATCTTGTTTTCTCTTGTGGAGCAGCTGACAAATGTAAAGGATGCATACATGTCCAAACAAAGACCTTCTCTTGGATAATCAGATCACAATCTTCTTTTTCTCTGCTCAGTATATAAACCACTTGGTCAGAGGCAACCTGTGACAAAAATAACTGAGGAAATGATAACAGGAGCTGAAGAAGTCACAAACTGAATGACTCCTTGCCAAGCCCAATAATGCCATGACTGAGTGTGTTGCCAAGCCCAATAATGCTATGACTGAGTGTGTGACTGACTATGTAAACCTCTGAGTGGACAACACCATCCCCACCAGAACAGTGAGATGCTTCCCTAATAACAAACCCTGGCTCACCAGTAACCTGAAGGAACTGCTAAACAGGAGAAAAAAAGCCTTCGGGGAGGGAGACAGGGAAGTACCGAGGAGTATATAGAAGCAACTTAAAGTCAAGATAAGAGACAGCAAGGAGGCACACAGGAAGAAGCTGGAGAGTAAACTACAGAGGAACAATATCAGAGATGTCTGGTCAGGGATGAAGAAGATCACAGGCTTTAAGCACAGAAAGTATTGGATAGATAGAACTCTGGAAAGAGGCAATGAACTGAACACATTCTTCAATAGGTTCAGTTCTGGAACAAGCTCAGCATCCTCCTCTCCTGTCCCCAGGCAAACAAATATCCCACTCTCCTCTGACCCACAGCTTTCCTGTCACACCTTGGATGTTTTATCCATCACCTCAGTCATGGACTCTTCTGCTTCCACAAGTTTGTCTTCAACCAAGTCAAGAGATGCTGCTACCCCCTTTACCTCCCCCTCCCACTTGTCTGTCTCCAAAAGTCAGGTGAAGAGGCAGCTTGAGAAACTGAACCGGAACAAGACTGCAGGTCCAGATGTCAGGCCCAGAGTCCTGAAGGCCTGTGCAGAGCAGCTCTGTGAGGTTCTGCAGCACCTCTTCAACCTTAGCCTAACTCAGGAGAAGGTTCCAGTGTTGTGCAAGACATCCTGCCTTGTTCCAGTACCAAAGAGAACCCACCCATCAGTCATCAGTGACTATGGACCTGTTGACCTGACATCCCACATCATGAAGGTCCTAGAGAGACTCCAGTTGGCCCACCAAAGTAAGCAAACTAGAACATATCAGGACCCGCTGCAGTTTGCCAATCACCATGGAGTTGGAGTTGAAGATGCCATCATCCACCTGCTTCAACCAACCCACTGTCATCTGGACAAAGCGTGCAGCACTGTGAGGATCATGTTGATATCTCTAGTGAATGTAAAACAATTCAGCCTGATTTGCTTTTTCAGAAACTCCAGAAGACACAAGTGGAGCCCTCAACAATCGCCTGGATCAATGACTACCTGACAATCAGACCACAGTTTGTGAGACTGATAGTTTGTGTGTCAAACCAGGTGGTCAGCAGCACAGGAGCACCACAGGGGACCGTACTCTCACCATTCCTTTTTACTCTGTACATCTCAGACTTCCAGTATAAATCAGAGACCTGTCATCTGCATAAATACTCAGATGACTCTGGATCAGAGATGAACAAGAAGCTGAATACGGAGAGCTGGTGGACTGGTTTGTGACATGGTGTGTAAATCGTCTTAACTTACCTTGAATGTGAACAAACCAAAGGAGATGATTGTACCCTGAAAAGAAACAGGGATAAGTAAAGCATTATTTGCATCATGGGAGAAGAAGTGGAGGTGGTTTAGGAGTATAACTACCTTGAAGTTTACCTGGAAAACAGACTGGACTGGAAACTAAACAGTGAAACCGTCTACAAGAAGGGACAGAGCAGACTGTACTGTACCAAGATGCTGCATATTCAATTCAATACAATTCAAAAATACTTTATTGATCCCAGAGGGAAATCAAGTCAATATCTTCTAAAAGTCTGTTGTGGAGAGTGTAATCTCTTCAGCCATCATCGGTTGGGTAGCAGCATCAGAGCCAGGGATTTAAAAAGGCTAAACGACCTTCCCTGGGCTGCCACCTTATCATGGTGGAGGGGTTTGAGTGTCCCAATGATCCTAGGAGCTATGTTGTCGGGGGCTTTTTGCTCCTGGTAGGGTCACCCATGGCAATTTGGTCCTAGGTGAGGGATCAGACAAAGTGCAGCCCAAAAGACAGCCCAAAAGACCCCTATGACGAAAAAGAAAATTGGATTCAGTGTTCCCTTGCCCGGACGCGGGTCACCGACGCCACCCTCTGGAGCCAGGCCTGGAGGTGGGGCACGTTGGCGAGCGCCTGGTGGCCGGGCCTCTACCCATGGGGCCCGGTTGGGCTTAGCCCAAAGAGGTTACATGGGTCCCCCTTACCATGAGCTCACCACCTGTGGGAGGGGCCATAGGGGTCGGGTGCTGTGTAGGATGGGCGGCGGTCGAAGGCGGGGACCTTGACGGTTCGATCCTCGGCTGCAGAAGCTGGCTCTTGGGACGTGGAACGTCACCTCTCTGGTGGGGAAGGAGCCAGAGCTGGTATGCGAGGTTGAGAGACTTCGACTGGACATCGTCAGACTCTCCGTTGGCTCCGATGGTGGGGGAGGAGGCCGGACAGACCTGGAAGGCCCAAATGTGTTGTGAGGGTCTGCTGGGAACGTCTGGCAGAGTCTCCTGTCAGAAGGAGCTTTAACTCACACCTCCAGCAGAACTTCGAACACGTCCCAGGGGAGGCGGGGGACATTGAGTCCGAGTGGGCCATGTTCCGCGCCTCCATTGTCGAGGCGGCTGACCGGAGCTGTGGCCGCAAGGTGGTCGGTGCCTGTCGCGGCGGCAACCCCCCGAACCTGCTGGTGGACACCAGCGGTAAGGGATGCTGTCAGGCTGAAGAAGGAGTCCTATCGGGCCTTTTTGGCTTATGGGACCCCTGAAGCAGCTGATAGGTACCGGCAGGCCAAGCGGAGTGCGGCTCGGATGGTCGTGGAGGCAAAAACTCGGGCGTGGGAGGAGTTTGGAGAGGCCATGGAGAACGACTTCCGTACGGCTTCGAAGCGATTCTGGTCCACCATCCGGCGTCTCAGGGGAAGGGGGAAGCGGTCTGCCACCAACACTGTTTACAGTGGGGATGGTGAGCTGCTGACCTTGGTGCGGGATGTTTTGGGTCGGTGGATGGAATATTTTGAAGACCTCCTCAATCCCACCAGCACGCCTTCCAATTTAGAAGCAGGGTTTGGGGACTTTGGGTCGGGCTCTCCAATCTCTGGTGCTGAAGTCACCGAGGTCGTTAAAAAGCTCCTCGGTGGCAAGGCTCCGGGGGTGGATGAGATTCGGCCGGAGTTCCTCAAGGCCCTGGATGTTGTGGGGCTGTGTTGGTTAACGCGGCTCTGCAATATTGCGTGGACATCGGGGGCAGTTCCCTTGGATTGGCAGACCGGGGTGGTGGTCCCCCTGTTTAAAAACGGGGACCACAGAGTGTGTTCCAACTACAGGGGGATCACACTTCTGAGCCTCCCTGGTAAGGTCTATTCAGGGGTTCTGGAGAGGAGGGTCAGACGGATAGTCGAACCTCGGATCCAGGAGGAACAATGCGGTTTTCGTCCTGGCTGTGGAACACTGGACCAGCTCTACACCCTCGGCAGGGTCCTGGAGGGTGTGTGGGAGTTCGCCCAACCGGTCTGCCCCGGGAGTATGGGGTACCAGGCCCCTTGATACGGGCTGTTAGGTCCCTGTACGACCGGTGCCAGAGTTTGGTTCGCATTGCCGGCAGTAAGTCGGGCTTGTTTCCGGTGAGAGTTGGACTTCGCCACGGTTGCCCTTTGTCATCGATCCTGTTCATAACTTTCATGGACAGGATTTCTAGGCGCAGCCAAGGTGTTTGAGGGGATCCGTTTCGGTGGCCTCAGGATCTGGTCTCTGCTTAATGTGATCTACAGCTTTCGCTGGAGCGGTTTGCTGCCGAGTGTGAAGCGGCTGGGATGAGAATCAGCACCTCCAAATCCGAGGCCATGGTCTTGAGCCGGAAAAGGGTGGGGTGCCTTCTCCGGGTCGTGGATGAGGCCCTTCCCCAAGTGGAGGAGTTTAAGTATCTGGGGGTCTTGTTCACGAATGAGGGAAAAATGGAGCGGGAGGTCGATAGACGGATAGGTAGGGCTTCTGCAGTTATGCGGGTGCTGTACCGGTCTGTTGTTGTGAAGAGAGAGCTGAGCCGAAAGGCGAAGCTCTCGATTTACCGGTCGATCTACGTTCCTACCCTCATCTATGGTCACGAACTCTGGGTGGTGACCGAAAGAACAAGATCACGGATATAGGCGGCCGAAATGAGTCTCCTCCGTTGGGTGTCTGGGGTCTCCCTTAGAGATAAGGTGAGAAGCTCAGTCATCCGGAGTGGGCTCAGAGTAGAGCCGCTGCTCCTCCACATCGAGAGGAGTCAGTTGAGGTGGCTCGGGCATCTGGTCAGGATGCCTCCTGGACGCCTCCCTGGTGAGGTGTTTCGGGCACGTCCTACCGGGAGGAGGCCCAGGGGAAGGCCCAGGACACGCTGGAGGGACTATGTTTTTCGGCTGGCCTGGGAGCGCCTTGGGATTCCTCCCAAGGAGCAGGAACAAGTGGCTGGGGAGAGGAAAGTCTGGGTGTCCTTGCTTAAGCTGCTGCCCCCGTGACCCGACCCCGGATAAGCGGAAGAAGATGGATGGATGGATGGATAAACGACCTGATAAAGAAGGCTGGTTCTGTTCTGGGGACGACTGGAACATCTGGAGATGATGATGCAAGGAAGGATTCTTCACAAAATCAAGAAAATGATGTACAACCCTGAGCATCCTCTTTATGAGACTGTCATACAACAACAGAGCGTCTTCAGTCGGAGGCTTCTTCAGCTTCGCTGCAACACAGACCGCTACAGGAGAGATCCTTCCTGCCCACAGCCATCATCATCTACAACAACTCCTTAAAGAATTAATTCGTATGAGCTACAACGACACCTAATTTTCCTCTGAGATCAGTAAAGTATTTTTAACTTTGAAGTTAATTTCAATTTACCGTTGGCTTACAACTGTTGTGTCACACCCATGCATGGGACTGTGCAGAGCTTTCAAACACTCCTGTTATCATCACGAAACATGAACTGGTCCTTTATGTCAGACACTGTGGTGAAACCACCTGAGGTGAAAGCTCTGTCTTCCATGACTGTGTTCAAAGTACAGATGGGTTGGTGTTAGACACAAGCTGCTCCACGTGCATCACCTTGTGGAGAAAAACTCTCATTTTTAAGTTTAGTAAGCCAAATTCAGTTCAGTACAAAAATACTTTATTTATGCCAAAGGAAAAATAAATGTTATCTATAGATCTCCAGTAGCAACGATTCCAAAGAGGCCTCTGGCTGAAGACTGTTGCTGTATGACGGTCTCATGACTGTCATGACATGCTAAATGCTACATTTTTTGGCAGCGGAGACGATATTCCATAGTAACATTGTTGTGGCACTGCTAACCCGCCTCCTTTGCTTTTGCCGCTTATCTTTAAAATATCTATCTGGCTGCATGGTTAGAAAGATGGACAGAGAGACGTTTTCGAGATGCTGTTGAGATCCAGTTGTCATTTACATTCTAGATGACCCCTGGTGAAAAGTGAGCAAACACTAAATAGCATAACTTTAGCAGATGCCCTCACATCTACTCGTTAGGGCATGGAGCTCTTGAACACGTGTGGGAACCAGAGCGTTAATGAACAAATTTTTTTTTTTAAAGTCCGATTTAAATTCCCTCCTCAGTTGAATCTGAAAAACAAACAAATCCCAAGTGAGCTCCTTGAAGATGTATAATGTAGCAGGATGCTGTGGATTTTTTTTTAACAGCAAATAATCTACTTATCCAGGCATGCTGATGTTACTACAGTGACATCTCCTTTCTTCACCCGGCTTTGTTTTGCCCTGCAGCGGGTGCATGAGAACGTGCGCAGAGTTCTGGAGGGTCAGTGTCGCCCCAGAGGCAGCAGAGAGCGGCTGCTCGCTCTGTTCCCGTCATCCGGCGGCGCCGTCCAGCCCTTCCTGTTTCACGGCGAGCCACTCCCCGACGAGCTCTTCCTCTACCCGCTGCCATTTGGCTTCAGAGGACTCGAAGGCAAAGTAGAGAAGCTGCTGCAGCTGGTAAATGCAGATAGATAGGTCTTTAGAAATGTTACTGTTGTCAGATGATAGCCTCAAGAGAGACACACCCCAACTTTTATGTTTTTTCATTTTTAGTACAGTACCTGGAGTTGTGTAATAAAAGTTAAGCTCCGCTTACTTAATGCTTCAAAAACAAAAAAAAAATGCATAAGAACGATTCAGCAAATGGGGGAAGCAGAAATGATTGGTGTGATTTACAAAAAAAAAAGTTCTAAGCTGCTTTTTAACCGATTCAATACTAGAGGAAAGAAGCTGATCCCAGATCAGCCGGAAAGCCAGACTGTTTGGGAACCTCCGTTCTGGAGCAGCATTAGACAGAAAGAAGCCGACAGGGTCACAGTGTGACTTCTAACACTCCAGTCTTCTTCTGTTAATCTTCTGCTTTGTTGAGGAAATGTTGAGGTTAGGTTAAATGACAGAAGCAGCAGAATGTGTGAAGCAGATTTAATGTTACTCTGATATTAATTACCCAGCTTTGGTTCTGCTGGTTTAGCAGCTGGAGCCTCTCTGGTTATGGATTATGTTTCTAATGAACTCCAGACCTAATCATCTGTTTGTGTTTTCAGCTGCCAGCTACTAACTCTGATCCTCCACCAGAGAAGGCGTCTGGTGACTGTCAGCGCTGTGTGGTTGTAGGAAACGGGGGCATACTGAAGGGCATGGAGCTGGGTCAGCTGATCGACCGTTTCAGCACCATAATCAGGTCAGAGTTCGCCGACCCAGCTTGCATAGAACAGTAGTAAGTTACTGCTGTTTTACATGAGACTTGACAACATGCAGACTGACTGAAAGGAGTCTTTGTTTCCACTTCTGGTTTTGGTTTGTGGTGTTAACAGTACAAACTTCTGCTTTACCATTTTCATCAAGACTTCCCCCTTTTTTTCTCCTGCCTTGTGTGTCCATCAGGTTAAACAGTGGCCCTCTGGGAGAGTTCAGCACCGATGTCGGGAATCGAACTAGCATCAGAATGAGTTATCCTGAGGGCACGCCGCTCCACTGGGCTGACACAGACCCTCATGCTGTGTTTGTAGCAGTGTTGTATAAAAAGGTGGACCTCAGCTGGATTTCAGCTATGATCCAGAAGCTCAGCGTGGTGAGTGGCTGTAGCGGTAGCTTCAGTGTAGAGTAGAGCCATGATTGTTTACTGGCAAATCCTTGGCCCCTCTTTTTCTGCCTCTATTGTGAGCCAGCAGCCAGATAAACTGTGTGTTTTTTCTATAGATTTCTGAAGTAAATCTGATTGTTAAAGATTAAGAAATTTTAGAAGCTGCTCAATGAAGCAGAGAACTCTCCCCCCCTGAAACAGCCTTCTCAAGCTGCTTTGTTCAGGTCATTAATATTAACAAGTGATAGACATTGATTTTTATGTTCTTATCAATATTTAATCCAATAATTAAAGAGTTATGTAAGAACAATTCTGAATTGTCAATATCTGTATTGGTGCTGAACGATATAGAAAAAGAACATATCAATAAAAAGGAAAGTCATATTGATCGACATGGAAATTTATTGATAAATTATCAAACATTGTAAATATATATATATTATGTGCATTCCTGGCCATTTTATGCTATTCTTTAATGAAGTAAAGTACATGTAAAAAGGGAAACTTTTTTTTCTATTGAACATTTATGGACCCTTTTTTTGCTGTCGCACCACACATCTATTGATTGATTGATCATAGATAGATAGATAGATAGATATCTATAGAGCTATTGAATTATTGTCCAGCCCTAATTTATAGCATGGTGATGAGCAGCCATCTTTTTCCCCCACTTGCACCTTTTAGTAATCCGCCGCTAACAGCACTACTACGAGGTATTGATGATGCACTTCATCTGATGCAGCAGCAAAAAGTAGAACAACGTGTTGCAGGAGGAAGACGATGATTGGCTTTAAAGAATATTGAGATGTGTTACCATGCGTCCAAAGCTATGTCACAATATATGGAGATGGCTTAACAACAGGCTGGATAAAATACGATTCCAGATCAATGTGACGTGAGGGTTCAACTGGTTTCTGAACATTCTAAGAGCCAGCGGGGCTTACCCATAATGCATCAGTTAGGTTGAGTATTTGGTTCTCAGAGGACCAACCTTGTCATGTGACGTTTTGCTAGCATGTGACGAGGAGAGTGTCTGCTCCTTTACAATCAAAGTGTCGCTTTGTGTTGCAGCCTCTGTTGGACCGACTCTTCTTCTGGCAGAAGGTTCCAAAGGAAATTCCTCTGGATCCTTCAAGGTTCCGACTCCTGAACCCCAACGTCATCAGAGAGACGGCCATTGGCTTCCTCAAATACCCTAAGCCCAGGCAGCGCCTGTGGGGCTGGGACCAGGTAGGGTCCAATGGATTCCGAGGTAACGCAGAATGCAGCACAAAGCAGCTGGACAACAAAAACCACATTATATTTGCTTATGTCCAACTATTATGTCTGGGCCAGCTGCTGAGTGGTTAACAGGGTGTGCTGGCTGATGAATCATAGCGGAGCAAAAATGGGCCAAAGGAGGTTAACAAGACAGCAGACACAGCTACTAGGTTAGCTTTTTGTTTGACAGAAATATGGCTAAAACATTCTGGAGAATGTCAAAGTGGTCAATCCACTCAGGACTAACCACTCTAGGGGGGACTAGTTTTAAACCTGCTTGATCTCAGGTATGCAAAGACAAAGTGGGAATGAAAATAAGCGTTTGTCTAAAGCTGGGATGTAATTTTGTCTTGAAAGGAGGATTTAAATGTTCAGTAGTAACCATGCAAAGATCAGAAAGAGATCAAATCAAAAGGCATCAACGTTTTTACATGTAATCTCTGCAGACCAAGCAACACATTTTCTTGATACGTGAAGAAATATCCCCCCCTTGTGTTATATTTTAGGAACTGCAGTATTAAGATCAATGAAGTCAGTTGGCAGATGTAATAAAGTTTTTATTAATGGCTTCAGTGAGCCATCAATAAATAAAAGATGAATGAATAAAAGATGCTGGTAAAAGGCACTATTCTCCCTGATTTTAAAGTTACAGTGGCACCACAAGTTATTTATATGCTGAAAGACGACCGCAATTTGAAATGTAGTTTTCATGCAATTGCAAATTATCTGCAAATGTTATGCTTTTGCATAATTCCCAAAAATACAATTTAAGGGTGATAAATCAGAAGTGCTGGATGATGTCCTGTCTTCAGATCCACACCATTCTGCTGCAGAGCATGTAGCTGGAAAAACAGCTTTGTTCTGAACTGAACAGGCCTTCTGGGGCATGTACAGCAGAGTTCTTCCTGCTGATCCAAGGCACACACCCATCTTCCCTTCAGTGACCCGTATGCACCTCTCAACAGGGCTACTTTACAAATGCATGCTTCCCCCTGTCTCCTATTGAAAACGGCCCAGAGTGGAGAGCCTTTTATGGTTGTATTTCTCTCCTTCTAAACGTGCTTCTAGGTTTTGACTCAACTCCATAAAGATGCAGGTCTGGATAAGAAAAAATACCTGTGCATGACAGATATACAGTTGGAGGGTTGGGTTGTTTTTTTGTTTTGTTTTTCATTGTTCATAATTACAAACTGTGTCTTAAATTATCTGTAACTAGTGAGGAATGTTCCATGGAAGGTTTGACTGGTCAGTATAATGCAGCTTTTATGTCTAAGGTTGTATTAATGGCAAAAAAAAAAAAAACATTCATACTGCTCTGTTTTTGTGTTTTCACAAATAGAATACATGTTTTATAAATCCTGTAACGATAAATAATTTCTGTTCCATGTGTATTAGGGCTGGAGGATATAGAAATAGAGCATATCAATAGAAAGAAATGTTATATTGATCGATATATCGATAATTATCAATGGCTACCAAAAAAGGCAGAAAATATATTTTTTGTTCAGCCCAGATCAGTTAATGCTATTTTTTAATAAACTCATTTTTAAAAAGAATTCAGTTCAGCCCTTTATTTAAACAACTTTTTACCATAACTGAAAGTTTCTAAGGAACAAAAGAAGATCATGTCCCACCAAGACAACTTTGCTGACCGTAGTATTTTCTGTGCTTTAATGTGTTCATTATTGTTACATTTAGTGTTGATATGCGTCCTGTATGGATTCAAAATGACTGTAATTATTGGCTGTAGTAATAAGCTACCCGATAGGCTATGATTAAAAGGATTTTTTTCCTATCTCACCACATGTGTATCGATCCATATATATCGTTATTGAATTATCATCCAGCCCTAATGTGTATTATTCGAATTCAGGCTAATCAGTCTCGTATTTTATTTAGAAACTGAAATTGGCCCTTTTAGTTTAGCGCCAGTAGAAAGAACAATTCATATTTCAAGGCCAGAGCTACCAGTGATAAGCCCATAAAAATGATTCACTGGCATCAGCATCAGTGCAGTACATCGTGTTTCACGTTTTTTGATTTGATTTGACTTCAAGTAAAAGCCCTGTGTTTTGGAATTTCCCTGCAGAATGTCCCAACCCTTGGTGTGTCCGCCCTGAACTTAGCCAGCCTGCTGTGTGACGAGGTCAGCCTGGCGGGATTCGGCTACAACCTGTCCCACCAGGGCGTGCCACTGCACTACTACGACCGCCTGCCCATGGGCTTAATGCAGCAGCAGAAGATGCACAACGTGGACGAAGAGACTTGCTTCCTTCAGAGGCTCGTGAGAGGGGGGGTCGTTACCGACCTGACTGGAGGAATCCACTGCTCCTTCTGCTCTAGCTGACCCCTCCCATATCCTGGAGGTAGTTCACTCCTATCTTGAAAGACTGGCTTGGGGAAATGAGCAAAAGATCAAAAGATGGAGGACTGTTGCAGAAGAAAGCCAAGAATAGGATATAACAGAAAGTAGGTTGAAAGAAAACGGGTGAAGATCACAACAATTCTCAAAGACTCGGTTAAAAAAAAAAGTACTGCAAAGCTGCTTCTTGAGGAATGAACATTGAAACAAATGCCTGCTTTTCTTTCAGTATTGTGTAAATGAGGTACAGGAAGTGTGTCACCCTCACTTACTTCACCCATCCTGCTATCTCCTTTCATTTTGAAGCTGCTGAGTTATAGGAATCCATTCCAGCATTCCAGTTTTAACATTGTTTAGTGTATAAAGCACATGGTGTTTCTTACAGGACCACGAGTTCCCATAGTTGTATTTAGAGCCATCTGAACAAGGCTTTGTTTTGGTTCGGATCATTTTTTACAACTGAATGACACTAACACTAGAACTAAATGGTTTTATGTTTGGTTTATAATTTATAATTCTGTAGTTCAAGATCTTCTCAGCTGTTTTTGAAGCTGGCTTCATACTGTTTTATTTGAATGCTGTGCAAGCTGTTGAACTGACAGTGATTCTAATTTTCATCAGTGTTTTCAGGTCTTCCAAAGCTGATGACAAGATTTGTTTTTATTTTTCTACATATATAAACATGTCTGTCAAATTTTCAAAAAATGTAATTTAGTTTGAGATCAAATGGATATAAAAACCACTCTTTTGTGTTAATATTGACTCTGTCTAAAATAAAATCTAAATATCTGAATGACTACTAGGTGTTCATTCTTGTCTGGTTTACTTGTTATAAACCAACAGGGTTTTATTGGTTGCCCTACATTCACATATTTTATGGTAATAAACAACACCCACTGCTTTACCACCATCATTTCAAAAAAACTTTCCGGTCTAGCATTCCATCTAGTTTGGCAAAGGCTAACCCCCCCACCCAGTTTTAACACTGTTTCAAGGTTATTCAAAGATGAGCACCATTTACTTTTTGATAAAAAAAGACTTTTTTTTTTTATCCACAGAACTAAGTTGCCAAATATCACACCCACATGTTTGCCAAAAAAGTTCAACAAAAGGTGGTACCTAAATCTAAAGTTGTCATTTTATTGAGCACCAGCATAACTAGAGATTGCTTTCTGGCTCATTTGAACTGAGGGAGGCCGGTGCGATTGGAATATTTCATCAACACAAGGGGGCTGTGGTTCATAACAAAGGGGTTTGATACGCTTTAACTCTATGTAGATATGTGTATCATCTATGTCGCTGTGAAAGATGGGATGTTTTCTAAAAGTAAAGCCAAACGGAAGCAAATAGAGTATTAAATAGTCTGTGGCTGGGAATAGAGCCATGAGGTACTCCACTTAAGAAGTTTGCTGGTAGAATAAATAATCAAGGGAAGAGTGAATGGGGTAAAACAAAAAGGGGAAAAAAAAGGTCAAGTCAGCTGTTTGACCTCAGGAACACTCTTTCATTAGACGGCTTTTTGCGAAAGAAATGCTTCAAAATTAAGTCGGGGACGAGAAACAGCTGGGAGAGGAGATTTCGAGATTTCCACAATGTAGGATTGGCACTTGCTTATTTCAGTCTGAACCAACCAGTGTGTCATCGCTTCTTGTGTCTTATGGTGACATACCAAATGTTTCCTAAAGCTCGTCCTCCAACTCATGTAAGGATCTTTATACCACATTACTCTGCACTATTAGGTTGCAACACCTGTGACGTCCAACAGGTGTAGTCATTTAGCTCCAAAGCATAGGAAATCTAACTGCTGCTTCATTTAACAAAAGCAAATGATCTGGTGATATTTATGAGCCCTGAGCTTTAAATTAAAGGTGCTACAAGCAGTCCACATTGCACAAGAGCAGAAAGTTTGCAGGTGCATCATACACCCAGGCCAGGACACTCCTGGGTAACTATTGGCTTCTAAACAACAGGCTATCCCAGGGACAGCCCATGGCTCATCCTGGGTATTACTAACATGAGCTGTAACCTGGCAGTAAATTCCCACTGCAGGAAGTAGACTGCAGCAATAAATAGCTGCAAACTGTTATGCAGTAAGAAAGATACGGTTTTGGTTAAAGATACTGTTCAGTGATGCATAGATTTTTATTTTTCACAAAACAAACATATACCAACAATACATACACAGCTGAGTAATTACATATGGTTTTCTACTGCAGGATCTGACAAGATACGCTTTAAAAACGGCTAATTCCGCTTCTTGTCTGGATCTGAGTCGATGACATCACAAGAGGTACAAGGAATCAAGCTGATCGGCTGCTATGGAGAACGAGTGGCTTGATGAGTTTCAACATAAGTTCTATAATCTCCCCTCGTGGTTAGTGAGCTGAAGTAAACAATGATGATTAAAGAAAGATTACATTTAAATAAATTTATATTCAATAGAATTGATTTCCTGTGCATATTAACCTTAAATACCCATGGAAATGCTTGTGTATTTGTGAGTACTGTTGCTCTGCATATAGTCTGAACTCACTATTTCGGTTTACCCATACAACTTCTGTTGTATGACAAGAAAATATCTATTCCAGCCCATCTTGGTCCTCTTCACAAACCATTTAAAGCTGCTCTGGAATTTGCTGAGACTGCTGCCGAGAGTGCACCATGTGGCCGTTAGAGGAACTCCAGTCTGCTAAATGCAAAAGTAAAAATTCCCATGACGATCAAGCGCCCATTAGTCCGAGCTCTACGACGGTAAGGAGGCCATTTTTGCTTCTCTTTGTAGCGCTGGACATAATTCTTCTCTTCTTTGACTTCCGTGGAGTTTGCGTGGGTGTCTGGGCTGGCTAGCTTAGCGTATCTAGCGGCTAACTGACGGAGAACGGCGCCTCCTCATGAACGCGTGGGTACGTACGTTCCTTATTACGTCACGGTACGCACTTTCTCAACCAACCCTGGCTGTTTG
Organism: Valencia hispanica; assembly: GCA_963556495.2. Taxonomy (NCBI): domain Eukaryota; kingdom Metazoa; phylum Chordata; class Actinopteri; order Cyprinodontiformes; family Valenciidae; genus Valencia; species Valencia hispanica. Next base: position 14,204,757 of record OY747702.1, on the reverse strand, counting down.
GACCCCGAATCGCCTCAAAATAACTGGAGCTGAAACCTCTACATGCAACCGCGGCAAAAGGTACTACAGTCAATCGTATCGTTAGGACATAAAAAAAAAACCTGACTATATATTTTTAAAAACGGTTTTATTTGAACAAAAATATTACATGATGCAGCTTTAAATGTGTTTTATTGATGCTGAATTTCCCAGCAGTACAGAATAAAAGTAACCCCCCATTGAAGAAGATTATTTGATAAGACAAGCAAAATACAAATGGATGTATTTTAAGGGCGCTGCTCAGTTGCCATATGCCTCATGTGATGTCACCGAGGCTGGTTTTGGGGAGGATAGATTTTAGCTTGATTAAATGATAATATGCTGGAAATTAGGAAAACAAACCATGACACGTTTAACTATAGGTGACAATTTTCAATTCAATTCAATTCAGATTATTTATATAGCGCCAATTCACAACAGATGTCATCTCAAGGCACTTAACAAGAAGTTATTTCAATACAATTATACAAACATTCCAATCAGTTAAAAAGTTTCCTATTTAAGGAATCCCAGCAGATTGCGTCAGTCATTGGCGTGAGGTTGGGCCCCGTTGATGCAGACTTTCCAACCACAGCAATCCTTCAGCAATCCCTCATACTGAGCAAGCATGTAGCGACGGTGGAGAGAAAAAACTCCCCTTTAACAGGAAGAAACCTCCAACAGAACCAGGCTCAGTAGGAGCGGCCATCTGCCACGACCGTCTGGGGGTTTGAGAAGACAGAGCAGAAACACAGAAGGAACAGAAGATCTGATATAAGAGAACTTTCTATGTTACAGAAAGTAAAAAGTTGATAACAGGACACAGTGGATGTTCAGTTACTGGGAGGATCATCCCAGTCGATGCCCCCCGTCCAACAGGGCATTGCAGCCAAGCAGGATACCAGACCAGGTATATCTTCTATGGAGAGAAAAACACTGAGAGAAAACAAAGTTAACAGTCGAAATAACAGAATGTACTGTAATACAATTGGAGAGTAGTAGGAGAAAAGGAAGTAGCAGAGTGAAGAAAATGGGTAAGTCAGTCCTCCAGCAGTCTAAGCCTATAGCAGCATAACTACAGAGATAGCTCAGGATGACCTAACCCACTCTAACTATAAGCTTTATCAAAAAGGAAAGTTTTAAGCCTGGCCTTAAAAGTAAACAGAGTGTCTGCCTCACGGACTAAAACTGGGAGCTGGTTCCACAGGAGAGGAGCCTGATAACTAAAAGATCTGCCTCCCATTCTACTTTTAGAAATCCTAGGAACTACAAGTAAATCTGCAGTCTGAGAGCGAAGGGCTCTGTTAGGAACATATGGAACAATTAGATCTCTGATGTATGATGGAGCTTGATTATTAAGAGCTTTGTATGTAAGAAGAAGGATCTTAAATTCTATTCTGGATTTAACAGGGAGCCAATGAAGGGAAGCTAAAACAGGAGAAATGTGATCTCTCTTTTTAATAGTCATCAGAACTCTTGCTGCAGCATTTTGGATCAACTGAAGGCTTTTAATGGCATTTTGTTGACTTCCTGATAGTAAAGAATTACAGTAGTCCAGCCTTGAGGTAACAAATGCATGGACTAGTTTCTCAGCATCACTCCTGGACAGGATGTTTCTAATTTTAGCAATATTCCAGAGGTGAAAGAAAGAAATCCTAAAGACCTGTTTAATATGGGATTTAAATGTCAAGTCTTGGTCAAAAATAACGCTGAGGTTCTTTACGTTATTACTGGGGGCCAATTTAATGCTATCCAGATGAAGTGATTGACTAATCAGTTTCTGTTTAAGAACTTCTGGTCCAAAGACAGCAACTTCTGTCTTGTCAGAATTTAAAAGCAAAAAGTTTAGGGTCATCCATGCTTTTATGTCTTCCAGACATGCCTGTAATCTACCTAACTGACTGGGTTCATCAGGATTTATGGATAAATATAGTTGTGTATCATCGGCATAGCTGTGGAAATTTATCCCATGCTGTCTAATGATTCTACCAATTGGAAGCATATATATGGTGAAAAGAATTGGTCCAAGGACAGAACCCTGTGGAACTCCACAAGTAACCCTTGAGAGTGAAGAAGATTTATCATTTAGATGAACAAACTGGAATCTATCAGACAAATATGATTTAAACCAGCCTAGTGCTGTTCCTTTGATCCCTGCAACATGTTCAAGCCTTTCTAAGAGAATATTATGATCGACTGTGTCAAAAGCAGCTCTGAGATCTAACAAAACCAGAACAGACACAAGTCCATTATCTGAGCCTATGAGAATATCATTAGTAACCTTCACCAGTGCTGTTTCAGTGCTATGATGAGCTCTAAAACCTGACTGAAACTCTTCAAACAGCTCGTTACTGTTTAGATGTTCACAGACTTGATTAGCAACTATTTTCTCAAGGACTTTGGATAAGAAAGGAAGGTTAGATATAGGTCTGTAATTCACTAAGTCATCTTGATCAAGGGTAGGTCAATTCATATCCAAGGGTGAGTTTGACTGGTTTTATGGAAGAGTAGCTTTAAAGTAACAAAGCATCTCTGTCTTTCAGCCTCAAGCTGCAAGATGACAGGACATTAAGCGACCACGGTTTTCAAAATAAATGTACAATAATGCTCTTAAGTCTACGTAGGCTTCTTTTGAGCAAAAGTGTGTTTTAATGTATCCATTAATGTGTTGTGTAAAACGTTTTTGCATTGAAACACGCTAACTGTTCCGTTTTAGCAGCGTTTAGGTCAATAGCTCAATAGTTTATTTTGAAGGGCAAACCCGGAAAACGAGCTCGCGACATGAGGCTCCAGATTCAGGAGCGCTTGGTGGAGAACGTGAACTTCATAGAAGAGGTAGGACGGTTGTGGCTTGTGTTACTGAGTTATTACTTATAAACTGCTAACCATCGTACTCCATAGGTCAAACAAACCGTACAGGTAGAAGTTTGATTCATTTTTTAAAGTAACACTCAGAAGAAGAAAAAAACTTACAACAACTTAGCTTAATACATAATTCAATTACACATTGAACCGGAGTTTCGTGTTTGAAGCACTTCTTTTAACGTCGACTTTAAAGTGTAAACCAACTGTGTTTATTTATGAAGAGCTAAATGAAGAGCCCGCGTGACTTTCTCTGCTGTTTTTACTGGTCCGCGTGCTCTTGTTATTTGTGTATAATTGAAGTCACGAGCGGATAAAGTGAAGCTTAAATACAATTTTCACTGAAGGAATTTTTTTCCCCCTGAACATAGTATTAGGGAATTGTATGATTTTTAAATCGCGCGTGCAGCAGTAGGCTTCTTCTATTTCTTATTTTATTTTATTTTCTGGTTGGGTCCTTGTGTGGGTGAGTTGACAGCTGTAGCAGCTGGGACGGGACCACCTCGAGTTTTCACGTGAAGGCTAACGTGTCTCTCATAGGCTAACACCGGGATACGTCAGCCACCTCCAGCGCTCACGCGCCGCTGGCTCTGTGTGCCTTCCACTCTTGTCTCTTCAGTCAGGGCGCTCTGACTCGATAAGGACGGGTGGAGCGGGCCATGGAGAGGAAGTCAAGACGACGGGTGATTAGCTGAAAGCACACATTAACGTCCCGGGCTCGTGAAACAATAAGCTCACAGTGACGAGAGAAGCTTAAAGATTATTTAGGAAATATTTCTACCCCCCTTGTTCCCTACTTATCATCAACAGGGCCAGTTCCTGAGAGGTCAGGGGAGGTAATACAACTACTGAAGCAAAGAGCAAAGGTTCTCTTGATTTAAAATAAATAGATAAATTATTTAGACATGTTTCAAACGTTTTAAACCATTTATTTTTGCGATAAACTACAGTATTGTCGACCACTTTTAGCTAATGTAATAATAATTCATTTGCACCCTGTGAATGATCAATAAGCTTTCATTTCTAAAGAGTATTTACTGCTGCAACTGGAAGACATTTTTTATTATCCAATATAAATGGAACACATCAAGTGGAACACAAAAAAAATGAATGAGCTCTGTAATAGGGCTGGGCGATAATTCAATAACAATATATATGGATCGATAGACATGTGGTGAGATAGGGAAAAAAAAGGATCAATAAAAAGTTTCCCTTCCTTTTAATCATAGCCTATCGGGTAGCTTATTACTAGTCAATAATTACAGTCATTTTGAACCCATACAGGATGCACATCAACACTAAATGTAACAATAATGAACACATTAAAGCACAGAAAATACTACGGTCAGCAAAGTTGTCTTGGTGGGACATGATCTTCTTTTGTTTCTTAGAAACCTTCAGTTATGGTAAAAAGTTGTTTGAATAAAGGGCTGAACTGAATTCTTATTAAATAATGAGTTTATTAAAGAATAGCATAAAATGATCAGGGCTGAACTGAAAATATATTTTCTACCTTTTTTTGGTAGTCATTGATAATTATCGATATATCGATCAATATAACATTTCTTTCTATCGATATGATCTTTTTCTATATCTTCCAGTCCTACTCTGGAAACAATATTACCCTTTAGGAAATCTGAATCACGTTGACTCAGATATGAAAAACAGGCAAAACTACCCGTTAGGTGTTGTGAAAAAAAAAGGTGCAAACTACCAAGAAAAACACTCGGTTTGAATAAAAAAAAGACATCCCATAAACTCTGCCACCACAGATATATGGACCATCTCTTGGGTAGAAAGAGGGAGACGCATGAGGAAAACAAACAAACACGCATGGAAATGGAGATCATCACAGCTGGAAGAATTATCCAGCTCATTTGAATTTATCATATGAGTTATTGTTTACTGTGACAGGCTTACACACAGTTCGAATACAGAAAAAAACATGCAATTTTTGACCAACTTAGAGAATTATACCATCTCTATTATCACACACAATCCCATCATAATACATGGAAGTTCTAATATGTGTGTGTGTGTGTGTGGGGGGGGGGGGGGGGGGGGCAATATTGTGGAGCCATTGAAAGCATTTTTGTATTATAAAATAAAGCAATAGGATAGCTAGGATCCATGTTTACCCACAGTGGGGGGTGTTGGGGGTCCACAATGTTTCACCTTTTGCCTACTTCATAATCCAGCCTTGCATAAGGAGGTTAAATGATTTCTTTTATTTTTATCTCTTACTCTCACTCCCATCAGCTGACTGGTTAATGAAAATCTATCACATGCACCAATGTTGTTTGTACATGCTGCTCCAGACGTGTACCGGGGTCTTTTTGACCTCATTATTAGGCATTACATTTATCAGCGGTTATTGTGTTATTTAAATTAAGAGAACTGAGCTTTTCCTCTGTTTTCGAGGCATTGAGACGTCAGGATTTATTGAAGAGTAAAGAGCTAGCTTCAAGTTTTACAAATGACACAAATGAATGGACTCCAATAGTGTTTTTTGTTTTAATGTCCTCTGCAGTTTTTCCTCTTTGATCAGCTTTTATCTCGGCCCATGTAATCATCCCAGCTGACCATGCAGGGGTCATAGGTCACTGAGGCAGAGGTGAGACCACTGAGTTGCTCCTTGGTCTCATTTTCAACACACTCTCTGAGAATCGTAGTGTTTCCCTTCACTCCACTTGTTGTTCTCTTTGAATAGAACAGAGGGGTAAGCACTAAACAGTGGACTTTATGGGCCTATATCAAAGTCATAAACTAGCAGAACTCGCTATGCTGTTGTCTCTTTTCCTATCTCGCTCATTGACTTTCTCAGAGGCCGATTGTAAACAATCAGACTGACTGTCTTGGAGCAGTCGGCCTATCAGAGGGCTTCCTGATGTCTGTCTTGTGTGTGATTGGAAGGCTGCCTCTGGCTACTCATCTATTAACAGGTCTCTCTGGGTTATTGTGTCAGCAGTGTACAAGGAGAGCTTCCTCCTCGTTGTGTGCAGCAGCAGCAGCAGCGTTGCCAGGGTCGCCGTCCGTGGATGATCAGCAGAGAATAAACATCCACTGCTTTATGTTCCAGGTTAGTGCCAAGTATTGTCCTGTTTCATCGTTCTTTATCTACTTGTTTTTCCAGTTTATGTCTCATTGTTGTTTTCATTAACTGTTTTTTATTTACTTTTAAAGTCTACTAACCAGTTACACCACACTTTAAGGGTAACAACATTTATGGTATACAACGTTGAGTCTTCCTACCTCTTGATCTTATCCAGATGTGGTGTGTGGTGTATGTCTGCACCATAGTTTGGGTTTTGTTTGGCCGTTTCCAACATGTTCAGTCACACTGGTCTCACAAGTTAGTGTGTGGATTGTTGCTGTCAGAGGAACAAATGAAACCAAATACACATTCCTCCTCCTGTTGGTAAATTCAGCACATTCAGTGTTGTTGTTATTAATCTGTAAAAGGAGCTCTGCTAGGTTTACTTCTCTAACAATAAGACTCTGTTTCCACCTCTGCTTAACTGCCTTTGCAGATGTATCACAATCACAACCTTTATTAAGCGGCTCCTCAACTCCAAAAGTCGTATGGACTCTCTTGTTTACCAAAAAATATTTCTAAATTACCAAGTTATTGAAAATTAGAGATGCACCTATTGGAATTTAATCGTTTTTTGGTGTGTCCACATTCTGGTGCTACGTCCTTCAAAGGCCGATTAGGTCAGAGTGATGCGATGAAGGCTCCTCCAAATGTGTTCTCCTGTTCCTGGACGTAAAGGACGGTTCTAATGGATCCGTCTCAGCCCTATCTCAAGATTCATTGCACGCTGCACTGGAGAGTTTTCTTTTTCTTGTAACAATAATGGATGAAGCGGGTGAGGAGCACAGTTTAAAATATATTAAAATCTTAGCTTTAAGACCTTAAAGCCATTGTGTCATTTGCCCAGACATGCTTTTTAAAATCTCGTTTTGTAAATAAATTACTTGTATAACAAAAATGATTAAATAAGTAAGAAAAAAAAAGAGCAAGATTTTGACCTTTTGTTTAAAGCTGTCATGGTTGCTAGGCGACAGGACATACACTGGGCCACTAAAGGCAGTCATCAGTTATATTTCATAATAATTACTAATGCAGTAGTTTGATGGGAATTCTTGAGAACAGTGGTAGACCCTGACCTTAATGCTGGCAAAAAGCAGTTCTGAGTCCACCAGCTGAGGTTGGAAGCTCTAAATAAGCGGTTCCCAACCCGGGTCCTCTAGGCACACTGCCCTGTATATTTTAGATGTTCCCCTGCTTCAGCACACTACAGTTTAACTAATGGCTGATTGACAGGCTTTTTCTTAACTGCCGTCGGGCCTGTTAAAGCAGGTAGACATCTAAAACATGCAGGGCGGTGTGCCTTGAACAGGGCTGGGAAACAATGCTCCAAAGCACACATGTGACAACCCCAGACCTTGAGGACCTGTGTCCTGCGACTTTTAGATTAGTCTCTGTGTCAATTAAACTGAATCCTGTAATTTGTTGATTAGAAGGACTCAGTAGAAGTGTGTGGATGAGAAGGTCATTGTGTTATTTGACTCAGGTATGTTGGTGCTGGGACACATTCCTAAGCTGCAGCACACTGACCTTTATGGACTGGAGATGGACACCGCGACAGTATAAAGGATCAAATGGTCACTTTGTGGTGATCTATTCAGCCTTCCTGTTATCTACTTTATGTCTGTTCATGCTCTTCTCTCATGCATTCTTCTTGTTCCTTTGACTTCCGTTGTAGACACCACACTGGTCCTTAGAATGGCTAAACATTGAGTCGTCTTCACTCAGTAATAACGTCTAAACCAGAGAGTTAATGTGCTGCGCTGACAGATTAGAAAAAGGTAAGATATGTGGAGTTTTACCACCACTCAGGCACTGATTTCTCCCACAATGATTTCTCTTGATATGTCCGCTGATCGCTGATATATTTGTATTTATGAAGATAAGATGCTTCAGTCAGTCAACTGAAGCATGGACTGATATGTTATTTTGTATTACATAGAGTTACCTAAACATCCTCCAGCCCTTGTGTCTGGTGTCTTTAATGTCCATTTATGTCATGAACTTGGTCATGGTTGAAGCAGGTTTGTTCTCATATTCTCACATACAGTAAAGAAAGTAGACTCGGCCTGTTTGAGGTTGACTCAAACTTGTCTCTAACTCCACCTTCTTCTACATGTTAATGAGTTGTTAGGCTGAGAATATGTTTCGCACCAACTATGAAGGACAGGTTAACTCCACCTCCACCAGCTGCACCTGAAAACCTGATGAGTATGTGACATTAGATCTGATGACATAAGTTCAGGTGCAGTTCTGTGTCCCAAATCTCACTCTGTTTTCATTTAGAGTTTATTTACAATGAGAAACCAAATCAGCCAAACTTATTCTGTCCAAAAGAAGTGAGTCTGTTGCATTCAGGGCTGGAAATGTGGAGAAGATTCATCCTGATTGGAGAATCAAGAGAGCGAATATAATATTTTCTCCAAAAGGTTTCGGATATTTTTACAGGTTCCTACTGTGTGTCAGTGTTGGATCTTCTTGCATCAATAAGAAGACATGATGTGATCTAAGAGAAGCTCAACTTGGTTGTTTGTTTTTTTATTGGGATTTGCAGAGGGTCCTGGAGGTCTTTGATTCTGGCTGGAAAACCGTTGAACTTTGACCTAGTTGCAAAGTGATCTAATAATACATCTGCCCCATGTCATTCACAATAAAGTGACTCATTCTACCTGATTTTCCAGACTAAAAGCATGTTGGTAGTTGTGTAATGGAAGTAGTAGTTGCTGATGATTCATCAGTCCTTTAGGCAGTCCTACAGTAAAAGGGTAACAGGTTTTATTCCATTCAGCCCTGCTTCTAAAGAATTTAAGGGAAAATAGAAGCCATGTGCTGCTAATTTTATTCATTTTCTTGACTAATCATCAGCCAGTTGGACTGCTTATGTAAAATCAAGACTTGTTTTTTTCTCTGCTTTTAGCACAATTGATCCATACGTCCTAATTAAACAGCTTCTTGAGGAATTTGATTTATGCTTTAATGGATTTTAGATTGTTTTTTTGTTTTTTAACAATTGGAGCATAGAGAGTCAGGAGCATCATTTTTGGTGGTTTGTAGAAGTATGAACATGTCATGTTAAATATAATATAAATCATTCTCTATTTTGTGTTTTTGGACAAGTATTGCACAAAAATGATGCATCCCTGTTCCTACACAGCTGAACCAAATGAACAAACGACCTCTTCAGCATACTATGAAGCTTGGGAAAGACTTGGTAACAAGTTATTCATTTGATTCTGCTGGTTGGAGCAGGGATGGATCTAAAACTTGAAGATCAGTAGATCTCGAAGACCAGGGTGAGAGACCACTGTTCTTGACATTGTAATGGTCACCCAGTAATGTTAAAAAGACATTTTATCTACGTCTTTCTGATGAATCTGTTACAGTGCATCACAGAGATCCTGCTTAGCCAAGGTTTTTTAAGTTGTTGTAGTTTGTGACCCTGTGGAGGGAACTTAATGGCAAATTCTTATCCAATAGCATTTCAAGACCGAACAGTAAGGTTCAATCTCTAAGTTTGGGTAAAAAAACACAATAAAAGTCAACATTTGTATACTTCTTTTGTTTGAAATAGAGATGTTACAACATTGGGTCTTACAGGGTTAATGGGCTGACCTCAAGGGTGTACGACCTCACCCCTTTTGTTCACTTTCTGTAACACAAACTTTTTGTATCAGCACTTTTTAAAGGCCGTCGTATGCTAAAGTACGCTGATGGACATGTACACACGTAGCCGGGTTATTTTAAAATAATATTTTTCTAAGTTCTACATGGAGCAGTAATTGAGCTTGTTAAAACAAGCAAGCAAAAAGCGCTGGGACAATCGATGATGCCTGTCACTGCACGATCTGTTCAGGAAGCACGATCCGTACCATGAGCCCATCTGCGAATGCACGCAAGGAACTACTTCCGGGTAGATTTCTTTTGTTGTTGTTTTTATTTTTTTTTATTTGTTAATTTACAGATCAAGGCCATTTACACTTTACAAATGAATAGAAATAGATAAGCAATCTTGCTGAACCATTATACAAAAAGGATTAACAACATAACAAAAAAAACAGAAAAAAATCACGGGGAAACACTAGTTGTCTGATCTGATATATTTACATGCGGCATTAGTAATCTTAACAGCTTTCTTATTTATCTGATACATTTACTTGCTGATAAATTTACTTGCTGCATTCGTAACCTTAAACCGGTCATGTGATCCTCCTCTCCTGGAGACCGATCACATGACCGGCTTTCCTATAAATAATTGCTCTAAATGACTCCAGAGGTTTTTGCTATATGTGCAGCGGTAAAACAGATGAATGATAGTTTCTGGTTCTATATGACAAAAGTCACAGTTGAAGTCAATGTTTAATTTAAAGAGCGCAAATCCATCCATCTTGTAGCGTCTCGAGAACTAAACCCTCCCGAAAGTAGTTCCTTGCGCACATGCGCAGATGGGCTCATGGTACGGATCGTGCTTCCTGAACAGATCGTGCAGTGACAATGCCAACACATCTCTGAGGGCATCCATGCTGTTTCTGAGTGGAAACAGGTCGCACATGTGATGTCGCAGCATTTTTGTCCCAGATAGTGACGTTGTGTACAAGCAAACACTTAAAACGGAAAAAAGCAAATCCTCACTTTGGTCGGAGTTTTTGTTGCCCTAAATCTGCGTTTTCGTGTGGATGACGGGTCATATCGTAGAAAAATATCTTAATTTTATGTGTGGACAAGGCCTCAGTCTGCATCGAGTCAATGTGAGCAGCCATGGTTTCAGGCGCTGACTCGGTCTAGTGGGAAGACACACCTCAAAAACAAAGCACATGGCTGATGTGAGCAATCAGAACTCCAGAGTCCACCATATGTGACGGGTAAACCATTGAATAGGTGCTATATTACAAATAGCTTTGGTCAATCATTGATGCAAAGCTATAGTTTAAGCAGTGAAGATATATATATGTGTAGAAGAGACAACGGAGTCTATTCCGTCTATGGAAGTTATCTCGTTTTCACATTAAATAGGCAATGTTTTACAGAACCTTTCCAGTTTGAACTTTTCTTTAGTGTCCTGGCTTGGTAACCTGTGCTTGCTGGAGAGGAAGACACTGAAGAAGCAGATTAAACAAGCTCAGTCCAGCTAATTGGGGGGGGCAGAAAAAGAAGCAGAGCAGTTTTTGGTATTCATTTGTAAATGGACTCAACTTTTATAAAGCCCATTTCTAGTCATACTGACCACTCAAAGCGCGTTACACTGGGGCCACATTCAGCCATCTGCTCTCACAAACGCGCACATGTACCATACCAAAAAGTCTGTGCCGTTTCCGACCGGCTTTTCTACGCAAATTCCAACTTTTCTAATTCTCATGGAGAAACGGGCCATTCTGGGCAAAGCTCTGATAATGCATCATAAGCTCTAGACACACCTACTTTAATGTACATATCCCCGCCCACTTCAACATCAGCAGTATGTAACTGTCAGTTATAGAACTATTTACCCTATTGTTATGGAGCTATCAGGATAAACCGGCCAATCAGCATGCAGCTCATTTAATATTTTAGAGTGGGCGGGGGAAACCAGTCTTCCAATTGTAGGGCTTTATTTGGCCGTTTATCAAGGCTCCTGGGCCTTTTTCAAAGGTTCATATGCTACAAGGAACAGTTTCCAAATGTCAGAAATGTTCTAGAACCCTTTTAATAGGGTTAGTCACCCCCCCTTAGTTTGCTGCTCTGGAGCTTAAATCTGTGTTGAAACCATAGAAGAGAAGCAAGTGGTGCTGCCCATCCATCAGAGACGAGTAATAAAGTCATTTCTTTCTACAGTGTGAAAGATTCATTCCAAGTTGGAAACATTTTAGACCCAAAGTGTGGATGTCCCAGCAACTCAAGCGCAAGGTCTGACTGATCCACTAGAACAAAACTAAACCAATGTTGGTGTTCTTCTGTCTAAAAAGATGGCAGCATGAGTTGGGTTTACAAAAGCTGGATCTGAGGGAATCTCAAGACTTTTGGGATGATGTCCTTTAAGCAGATCATACCAAAGTAGAAATGTCTGATTTTGGTTTCACACTCTCACAGCTTTGGAGGGAACAAAATAAAAGATCCATCTGTACATTATGTTTGATAATCAGTGAGAGATGGATGCTCATGCAGAAAACATTGCTGCTAAAGGTGGTTATCCAAGTTGTTAACTTATGGGATACACTTGGTTTCTTCTCAACACGTCTTCATGTTTAAATAGTAAAAGTGTAGAACCTGGACCAGATGGTTTGCTGTTGGGTCCTAATATGGATTTGAGATGGGTGTAGATGATGAGGCAGCTAACTGTTGCCAGATAGATATAGAAAAAACATTTTTTATATTTTAATTTCATCTCAGAATCATATGATAGATGTTCCTCCTTGGGTGTTATAATGGGAAAACTAGCAAGTCACACAGCGAGCAGCAGGCTAGGCTAAACGGCTGAACCTCATATAAATAACCTTGTTATTAAAATGGCGCTAGGAGTCCTGCTGTGTGTAATAGAAGAGTAGTGTTAACTTTCATAGCAGACACAGTATGCTTCTCAAGTACATACTCCACCTGCATTAACACTGAAGCTTCCTATCCTGTTCTGTCCAGATCACCTCCTGACCGCCATCGTTCATCCAGCACCTCAGGCCCCAAACACACCTCTCTGTCTCCAGCTTCAGCAGCAGCAGTAGCAGCATACTGAGCCAGGAGTTCCTATAGAGAATGAACCTGTTAGGTCTGGAAGATGTCAGCCAGTACATCAGGAACGTCTCCACCCCCATGGTGGTCAGCATGGGAGCAGTGGCTGCTGCGACCACCTACTACCTGGCCACACGACCCAAAGCCCTCCTGCCGGTCTGCGACTTGCACATGCAGTCGGCAGAGGTTCCGGTGAGTTAAGTCCAAGTGAAAAATGAACACACTTGCCTGGTAAAGAATGGACACAAATGGCATTGTAGTCTAAAGCCTGGCTACAACCATTTAAAAGCCAAACACTTTTTGAAATCACTGTTATTGGCTTTTTTAGAATGTGTTGTGTTTTTCAGGACAGCGACTTTGTGCATCGCTCTGTGCTTCTGGAAGGAGACGGTTATCTTACTCACATCTATGAAGATGCCAGAACTATGTATGAGTTCTTCATCAGAGGTGTTAAAGTCTCCAGTAAGTCACAAGTGATGATGGAGAGTGGAGCTGACTTAAGCTTAAAGCTTTAATGGGGAGCATAAAACTCTAACCCTCTGGTTGAATGGGGGCCGAGACGTCACAGTCAACACTCTGAACCACAGCAGTTTTATTTGAGCAGCTTGTTAAATCAGCGTCCTGATTGTTTCTAGTTTTACAGAGTTTGAGCAGGAATGGATGTTTTGCATGTCAGCACCAGATGTATGAATGAAAATGTGACTTGTTTTTCTCCCTGTCACTTTGACCCTTCTCCTCTCCTCCTCATTCACCTCCCAGATAACGGTCCCTGTTTGGGCTTCAGGAAACCAAAACAGCCTTATGAGTGGATGTCTTACAAAGAGGTGCTTGTTATTGTTTTACCTAATAAATCATTTCCTTTTGACTGTTGATATGCTCCTTTCCTTGTCTATAATTAATGCCTTGTCCACAGGTAGCCAGGTGTCTCATATAACAAAGATATTTTACTATGATTTGGCCTGTCATCCACAAGAAAACGCAGATTTACGGCATCACAAACAATTCTTTCAAAAACATCCGACCATAGTAATGATTAGGAAATTCTCAGTTTTAAGTATTTGCCTAAATAAATACTGAATAACTGGAGTTTTAGGTTTCACAACGTCACTGTCAACGACAAAAATACTCCAACATCACAGGTGTGACCTGTGTTTCCACTCAGAGCTGTGTTGGCATCAATGATTGTCCCAGCGCTTTTTGCTTGCTCTTTTTTGCAAGCTCAATTACTGCTCTATGTTGAAGTTAGAAAATAGAAAGTCATTATGATTGGATAGGATTTGGGGGAACTGCTGCCCGCTACAGGTTTAGCATGCATATGAATGTGCTTAAGAACGCACTTATGCGGTTAGGTGTGGATGGATTTTTATTTCAGAAAGCACCCACGTTTTTCTCCTAGATGGAAGGGGAAGGATATTTGTTTTTTTTAAAAACCTGCTATGTGTGGACATGGCCTCAGTGTATCAGCATACCTGTTCTACATTAACAGGTTCTGTGTGTGTGTGTGTGTCATGTAGGTAATGAAGCGAGCAGAAAATCTGGGTTCTGCATTTCTTCACAAAGGACACTCGAAAACCACCGACCCCCACATTGGTATTTTCTCCCAGAACAGACCAGAGGTATGAACCTATAAAAAACACATTTTTATGTCAGAATTCCTGTCTAGCATATGTTGTGTTCTTCTGTTTTGGGTCCATAATGCTGCTTTGTGTGTCTAGTGGACCATCAGTGAACTGGCATGTTACACCTATTCCCTGGTGTCCGTCCCTCTTTATGACACACTGGGAACGGAGGCCATTTCCTACATCATTGACAAAGGTAAACCCCATGTGACTTCTACAGTGTGCTACAAAACATGAAGCTGACACAGCAGATGTGTGGAAGAAGGTGACCAAACTGTCTGGCCTACATGTGAAATGTACTCTGCATGCCACTAAGAACACAGCATCTTATGTAACATTTACCTTCCACATAAAGATTAGGGTCTACTTTGTGTCAGTAAATCTCATAAAATCCCAATAAAACACACAGAGGGTTGTCCTTGTGCTGCTAAGGAATGTGAAATAGTTTATCCATACTGTTCCAAGTCACTGTGTTTGAGTGTGCCATTGGGTCAAAGTTCTTCCTGGGTTGTGTTTCTGCAGCTTCCATCTCCACCATAGTGTGTGATGTAGCTGATAAAGCCAGTCTGGTGTTGGACTGTGTGAAAGACATGAAGCACTCAGTGAAGACCATGGTTTTGATGGAGACCCCCAGTGCCAGCTTGGTGGAAAGAGGCCAGCAGGCCGGAGTCCACATCCTGAGCCTGCCGGAGATGGAGGTCTGGAGAGCCTCAACTCTTGCATCACTTTTGGTTGATGGACTTTAAGGCTGTGTCTGTCATTGCTTGTTGGACATGTTTTATGGTTCTCTCTGCTGAGTTGTTTCTACTTTTTATATCAAACCTTTTGCTAGTTTATTTCTCCTAAATGTTTAGGTTTTTTTCTTACTATTTTCATTTGAAAGGATCAGATTTCAGTTTTTTTACCGTCTTGTTTTTTGCATTCCCAGTAGCCGCCATCTTTGAATTTAAACTTGCTGTTTCATAGCTTTCCTCCCTTTAAGACCATACCTACCTTTCTGCTCCTCAGGCTATTGGACAGGACAACCATGAGCAGCCTATTGTAAGTAACACCAGCTCTGTACAGAATGTTCTAACTCAGACAAATATGTGATGCTGAACTCCTCTGTTTGACCACCATCAGCCCCCTCAGCCTGATGACATGGCAGTCATCTGCTTCACCAGTGGAACCACAGGTAGCACATGCCCACTGAACTGCGCAGGAAACAGTTTCCATCATGAGCTAAATGTCCATCCTTCTGTTCCTCTGGATTTTTAGGGAACCCAAAAGGAGCAAAGTTAACACACGGGAATATTGTGTCCAACTGCTCCTCCATCATCAGAGTGACGCAGGTGAGTCTCTTGTGATATGAGGCCTTTCATCTGTACCAAGAAGTCTAACATGAATTTTCATGTATTTAAATGCAACTGGAAATGCTCACTTAAGTTGAGCTTTCGATGCTGATGTCAAAATCCAACATGGCTGCTCATAAAATTTAAATGTAAACTGCCCTTCTGTTGGATCGTGTCTTATAAATCTATGATTTGCCTTGAAGTACTTTTTACTTAACTAGGTTCAGGTCTGGACTTTGGCTAGGCAATTCTAATATCTACATATTCTTATATCCCAGTCTGAGTTGTTCTTCCAGGATTGGCCAGTGTTTATCTTCAGCCATCTTCCCATCAGTATCCCACAGCATGACGCTCTTACCACCATGTAACCCAGTGTGAATGGTGGCTTCAGGTTGTTGTGCATCGTTGGTTTTATGCCACACATAGTGCCTTGCATGCAGGCCCAAAAGTTTCATGTGTAAATGTGACTTCTCATTGTTTTCTCTTCACAATGGCTTTCTTTTGTCATTTGCTATAAAGACCAGATTTGTTGGGCGCATAATTAACAGATATTTTCACCCGAGTTCTGGATTTCTGCAGCTCCTCCAGAGTTTCCATGGACTTTAAAGCTTGGTATATTGCTGCTTTACACTTCTCCACAACTTTCTCTCTGACCTGTATGTTCCTCAACCTTCATGCTGTTGTTTGTTCTCTAACTAAACCCAAAACCTGAAGAGAATCTCTGGATTTATTTTGAACCTTAATTTAAAGCTAAATGGTAAAAAAAACATTTAACTTTACCTTTGTGCTGCCCTATTGCTTAGAATGCCATTAAAATATGTTGAACTTCATGGTTGTAATGGGATCAAATGTGATTATTGGAGGGGTGAATTCATTTTTCTTAAACTTTTTTTAAAAATACTTAATTACTTAATTAATGAATTAAGTAATTAATTCTACTGAATTACTTAATTTCCCTCTGGGATCAATAAAGTATTTTTGAATTGAATTGAATTTGTGCATCATTTTGGAAGGTGCTGTTTAAAGCTGGGAAAACTTGTCAGTAGGGTTTAGAAACACAAAATGCAGAGCAATACATAGTTACAGGTTTGTAAAGCTTACTTGCAGTGTGAACCAGGTTACCTTGGTTACCTCAGAGCTACTGTCCGAGGTAACTGATAACTGACTGAGACATGATGCTGGAGCTTGGCCAAGATGTGGGGAGACGACAAATAATGTACAGGAAAGAAACAGTTCTTACTGGTCCCTCTGATTGGGGGGGGGGGGGCTGCTTTCATTTTCATCCTATGTGTCATCTCATGTCTAGGATGTTGGAGCGGATTGTTTTCCTGCAACACTGCTAATTCACTGTCCTAATCACAGTCTAACATGCAGAGAGAGACAGAGGTTTTTGTGAGCTTCTCTCCTGTCGTACATGTGGACAACGAAGATGCCATGCTGTCTTTTCTGCATCTGTCCCACATGCTTCTCTGTCTGTTCCCATGGCTCGTCGTCCCTGGATTCTGGTCGTCTGCTGTAGTTAAGCTGTCCACTGAATAACACCGATGTCCACATTTCCTACCTTCCCTTGGCTCATATGTTTGAAAGAATAGGCCAGGTACGTTCCTGCTGTTTCCATCATCACCTTTTAGCCACTCTATGTTCTCCCCTGCAGGAACATGCTGTTCATGTTTTCACTACCATCTTTGTGTGACAGGGGATCATGTTGGTGCAGGGGGCCAGAATTGGCTTTTTCCAGGGAGATATCCGTCGGCTATCGGATGATCTGATCACACTGAGACCTACAGTGTTCCCAGTTGTACCGAGACTTCTCAACAGAATGTATGATAAGGTGAGTGAGCCTCTGAAGTAGGGATGTGTGTTGGCAAGAGTTTGGTGATACGAAATGTATCACAATACAGGGGTGGGGCGATACGATATATATCGCAATACTATACTTACTATAGTAGGACTATATAGTGTGATTTTTATAACTGATTTTAACTGTAGAAAAACTGTCACATCATTCCAAACACTCCAACTTGTTTCATCCTTTAACACATTGAGTGTTATTACTAGATCTAGTTGATCCACTGGAACAAAGATGGTGGAAACAGCCACTAACTACCAGTCAGGCTTTTAATTTTACACAAAAATTACTGTCATCATCAATGGTTCCATTCAAATCCTAAAAAACAAAACATTTCTTTTGAATATCAATACAATAGCGTGACATAACATATCGCGATATATCGGTGTATCGATATTTTCTGACATCCCTACTCTGAAGCATCCTCAGGTAGCTCCATGTGTCTGCTGGGAGCTCTAGATGGGCTGCTTTCTCATGATTTGAATCAGCGTTCTTCATCAAAGCAGGATCAGGAATGATGAGGTTCATCTTGTTTTCCCTGAATGTTTACGTGTTTGTGTGTGTGTGCGCACGCTTAGATCTTTGGGCAGGCCAACAGCCCTGTGAAGCGCTGGCTGCTGGAGTTTGCCTACAGTAGGAAGCATGCAGAGATCATGAAAGGCATCGTGCGAACAGACAGTATCTGGGATCGACTCATCTTCAGGAAGGTCCAGGTACACAGAACCACAGAACCAACACAGCAACCAATCCTGTTCTTCTGCTGTAGAGATGTTCGCTGGGGACAGGAAGTCTTACTGGTCACATTCTTCCTCAACTCAAAGGAAACTACGAGTTTTCCCAGCACATGTTTTTATGTTACATGTGGCTGCTGGTCATGTTTCCCCTTTTGTCCCCATTTCGTACCTTTGGGATTCTGGTTGTTGTACAATTTAAAATAATTCTCTGATCTACTCGTAGTCTTTTTGAGGGAAATTCTTTTACATTTAATTTTTGCATTCTTTTTTTCATCTCTGCCAAGGAGGTTATGTTTTCACCAGCGTTTGTCTGTTAGTTAGCAACATAACTCACAATATTATCTAAAGATGTTGATGGATTTTTCTGAAATGTTGGCAGTGGGACCAGGAAGGAACCAGTGATTAGATTTTTCGGGGTGATCTGGTTTACTATCTCGTGGGGTGGACTGAGCTGCCCTGGCAGAGGTCTGCGCTCTCTGAGTGCTTTTTAAAGGTTTTTGGTTTTATAAATAATAATTACCACCAGGAGGTCACTTAGTTATGTTTGATCCCTCCATCAGTCATATTTTATTGAAGTCAGCTGACCCAAATGTCGATCAGAACCTAAATAAATTATAATAGGATCTAATTCAACGTTTCAACAACTGATATACAATCAAATTATGTAAGGTTTGAGTGTTTTTATAACTATTTATCTCCATACCTTCTAAATATATGCTACTACAAAGTAGAATAAACCAATGGGCCTGAAGTGGAAGGATAAAGGGGTGTGATATCAACATCTGGGTATGAAACTTAATCAAGACTTTTTCATAGCTGGGATGTAAGGCATTGTTTCTGTTGGAAGATATAAACATCCTAATCATTCTCAATCAGACTCCTCATGGACAGTGGCAAGGACCTGTTGCTTGTTTGGGCCTGAGTTGAACCATTCTGGATTTTTAATAGGATCCCGTGCTGCCCCCTACAGGCCAGCCTCGGAGGCCGTGTGCGTCTCATGGTGACAGGAGCGGCGCCCATCTCCCCGACGGTCCTCTCCTTCCTCAGAGCCGCTATAGGCTGTCAGGTAACAGATACACACTCTCAGGTTGGCTTTAGTTTGGGATTTCTTCACTTGTTCTCCTGTATTTCATGTCATGAATTGGAATCATATCAAACACAGCTCTTTGTCCTTTTCAGTTCTATGAAGGCTATGGGCAGACAGAGTGCACAGCTGGATGTACCATGACCCTTCCTGGAGACTGTAGTGCAGGTAAGGTTTTGCTGCAGGAAGCAGTCGGATGTGCCAGAGTGCCCTGACCTCAGATTGACCTCTCCTCAACAGGTCACGTGGGACCTCCTCTCCCCTGTAACTCCGTCAAACTGGTGGATGTCCCTGAGATGAACTACCTGGCTATAAACGGGGAAGGAGAGGTGGGACACAAAGACCAGCTGATGGAGTCGTGTCTTTTTACGTTGCTCTCCCTCATAAATAAGTGTTTGTTTGTTTGTAGGTGTGTGTGAAGGGTCCAAACGTTTTCCAGGGCTATCTGAATGACCCAGAAAAGACTGCAGAGGCTATGGATGCAGACGGATGGCTGCACACCGGAGACATCGGGAAGTGGCTCCATGTGGGTTCATCCAGCTTCACTTCCTTCTCACATATTTCTATATGATTCTGACTCTGTTCCAGCTGCTTCTCACTGCGTCCTCCTCATCAGAAGCTTTTAACATTAATGCACGTGTTCACAGAACGGCACACTGAAGATCATCGACAGGAAGAAACACATCTTTAAGCTGGCCCAGGGGGAGTACATCGCCCCTGAGAAGATTGAGAACATCTACACGAGGAGTGAAGCTGTGGTTCAGGTCTTTGTGCATGGAGAAAGTCTGCAGGTCAGCCATCTTGAAGCCAAAGTGTTTTGGTTTCCTCCCAGCTCATTTCAGGCCTGTGAATGTTGAGACAGGTGTAACTTGTCTTCTGGGTACCTGAGCGTTTCTTGTCTCCAGGCTTGTCTGGTGGCGGTGGTAGTACCTGACCCTGACTTTCTGTGTGACTGGACGAAGAAGACGCTGGGACTGCAGGGAAGCTACCAGGAGTTGTGTGGCAAAGCGGTAATCCCGGCAAACTGTTCACGCCATTTCTATATTAGTTATGTTCCCCCTGCTGTCGCCATCGAATAGAGAGAATGTTTCTGACATAGTGTTTTCATTATTTCATTTTACTCATCACAGAGGGGTTAGTCAGTATCGTACCATGGGCTACAGCTACAGAAGTCCCTGCCTGAAAAGACTAAAGTCTAATGTTCCTACAGGCGGGGAGTGTCTAGAAAATAGAAGACTTTGACATAAGCAGTCTGGATAAAGTATGAAGGAGGAAAATGGATTGTGGGAAAAAAAATATTTTCAGACTTTAGTCCCCATCCTATTGTCCAGATATTCTCCATCGTGTCTTCCTCTTTCTTTGTCGTTTTTAAAGGTAAAAAGAACAGAGACTTTTGCTATTTGAGTCTGAAAATATATCAACTTTGGACGTGGAAAATATGTAGCAACTCTGATAGTCAGTGATCCCTTTATAAAGAAGAGCTTTATTTTGACAATAGGAACACACTTGGCTTTTATTATAGCTTTAACAATGTTCACAAAACCCGAGGACAGATGCTACACATGGGATGTCACCAGGACCGGCTGAGCTCTACCACTGGTTTGTTGGAAAAGGAGCCCCTGGCAGGATGTCTGCACCGCCAACGTTAGCGACCCAAATCTGTCTGAGCGTATCAGCTGTTGGAACGATAAGAAAGGGGAGAGAGAAGAAGTTATACATACCATAATATGGATCTGATGCCAGGGAAAAAGAGGAACATGGAGCTGGTTTATTGACCCTGATCCTAATCATTTCTAAACTGTGTCTTTAAAGTAAGTAGAGTTCCACACGTAGGTATATCTGCAGCAGAGTCTATGGCTCCATTCAAACTTGACATCCTTCATTCTGGGGTTTCGGTTTTCACTTGGACAGCACTAACATCTAGTTGTGAAAGCAATAGCCTGGTTCAGACTGGACCATGGTACATTTATCTGCTTTATTTTACTTGGATGAACACAAACACTGTTGAGGAGCACCTACTGATCTGATTTTACTCCCATCTAGCATCAGAGTTAGAACCTGGATGGTTCCCAGTTTAAAAACAATGTACTCGTTAAACAGCCTGGTTAAAATCAGGTACTGCTGTCCGATGATTTAAAACAAACATCTATACATGGGAAAATATTGAAAATCATACTTTCTGGCTGTATTGAAATCCTTTGTTGGATTTTTTTAGTTGAACTTTGAACTATGCTGCTGAGCTTAGCTGCATCTTTTTGCATGTGCATCTCTCACCAACACTCTTAACTTTTAAGTCTAATAATTCAACTGATTATAAATAGTTAAGTTGTTGAGCTTTATCTGAGGTTTATTTGATTGTTCATGCTGTTTTATAGAGGTTTTCACCTGAATTCAGGTTTTTTTCCTTGTGTCCCTAAAAACACAATCCTAAAGGTTAAAATGTATACATAAGATATTCTCAGACCATATGGAATCCACATGGTAACAAAATAGTAAAAAAAAAAAGAAAGAAACAAAATAGTTTTAAAGAGATGTTGAAAATAACAGTAATATATTAATGGATTAATAAAATAAATCAGCCTTTTGAGAACTGAATGTTTTGTTTTGTTATAGGAGGTCAAGGCAGCCATCTTGGATGACATGGTGCGGCTGGGCAAAGAGGGAGGGCTCAAGTCCTTTGAACAGGTGGAACACTGACTTCTAGATCAGACAGCTATACACAGCAGTATCTTTGTCCATCCTGTTGGAATGTACCAAAGCTCGCCTCTAACACAACCCCTCCCCCTGCAGGTCAAGGCCATCCACATCCACACAGAGATGTTCTCCATCGAGAACGGCCTGCTCACCCCGACAATGAAAGCCAAGAGGAATGAAATGCGCCAGTACTTCAGATCCCAGATAGACGAGCTGTACGCCGGGATCAATATGTAGGAGGAGTCGAGAGCGCCGTTTGTGTAGTTTTTACATGAACAGATAAGGAGGGGGCAAACGGGGTGGAGGGGGGAGGTCAAGTCTTGACATGGGTTAAACGAGCAGAGCAGGCCAACATGTAGCTTTTAGGGTTCTTAAGACTACACCTCAGAGTCCACAGGAGTTTTTACACTTGAAGTATGTTTTCTATGATCAAACCTCACTACTATACAAATCAAAAAAAAAAAAAAGGTTCCAATGAGGGAATGTTAAAGGGAAGCTGGGTTTCCTGCTCTGTCAGGAATCAGGCTGCGAACAGCCATATGTACAAACTGATTAAAAGCCATTTTTCTGACGTTTTGTAAGCGAAGTATCTTTATGTCAACATTGTCATCACTGTACATTAGATGTACATTTTAAACTGTGTTCACTCTGAATGTATGAATAAGCTTGGTAGGCTACCTGATGAACTAAGTTCCAGGACATGGAGGACGGTGCAGTGTGATCTAGCTGCATATTTGTCAATGTTTTAATTTATTTATAATAATAATATGAATGAAAAGCTTACTGGTTAAAAGACCTTTCCTAAAAGAATTGTTCTTTTGTATTAAAAAGTTAATCTATGGGTTGTCATTTTGTAAAAGATTTAATTAAATACGTTTTCAAAGATCTGTGTCAACTATCTTTACTTTGTGGCATTTGTACATTTAATGCTTCATCTCTGTTGCTTTTTGTTGTTGCCTAGTGTTAGTGCAGGCCAGAGTCAGAGCCTTGGATTGAGTTCATCATGAATAGCTGGTAAACAGTAGAGCTGTGGGTTCCCTTCAAATCGGATTAGTTTCTGCCAGCTCTTAAACTCTCTTAGATTGTATTAAACCCAGTCTTAGACATAAAAAGGCTTAAATTACAGTGATGTTGGGTATTTGTTTGTTCACTAATAGCTTCTTGACTTTTTTGCTGATTGTGGTGCTGCTTTTCATTTGACAGATAAAACTTTGCCTAGATGCTTCCTGTTATAGCTGTTTCCAGATCAAATCCACTGCAATGAAATTATGCGTGAAATAAGATTATTTTCAATGATCACGCAATAAATAAAACTTGATAACAAAATATTAATACACGCAGTGGTTCAGGTACATCGGTACGAAATGGCAAGACGGACCAATAAGACAATGTGACCTCCCGCTTTCCGTAGGACCAGACCATTCACATTTCGATCGGCATATACATTAAAAATGAATTACTGAAACGACTTCCTATTTTGAGACGTAGATTTTTGATCACTTAAAATGTATGCTTTTTAAAATTAAATGTCAAGTATACATTTTAACAACCACTCTTCCCTCTTAAATACCCCGCCCCCTCTAGGTATGCTGAATGGTTCCGGCCGGAACTTGAACTGTTTTGCGGGAAGCTGTTTTCAGGTCAAGCTAACAGTGTCAACAAACACTTATCAGAAAATGAGGTGAGGAATTTTAACTAAGCTGTCTAACCGGCGTGTTTAGGTTTTATTTTAAAAGGTAACCATTTATGCTGTTATGTTTGAAATCTAAGCAGGGGGAAAAAGACTAAAGCAGTTAATAGAAAACCCTCCGGCTTTCTTTGATAACATGAATATACTTTTAGTATTATTGCGTAACGACGCTAGAGTTAGTATGTAGATAATATGTAACGTGTATAAGAATAGTTAAAGCTGGACTGGATTATTCTAGCCTACGCTCAATGTAGCAACATAACTTCAATGCCTATTTACCCCTTTAGAGGGCGCTCTAAATCACAAACAGGGTGGAGTCGTTCAGTCCAGTTTTCACTGGCGTTATAGTGTTATGCATAGACGTATATAAAGAATTTATATCTTTATATATGTCTATGCTGTTATGGCTCCAACTAAATATCAAAGTCATGGAAAGTGCGAAAAGGCATTGAAATCTCTCCATATCCTGTTGAAAAGGGCGACTCTTTACCAATAATCTTTTTCAGTGTAAATAATCTTAGTTCAATCAATTATTAAAGAGTAAAAACCCAAACAATATCCGAAATATCGAATAAAAAGATGGTAATATTCTAAAACTTCTGTCTGGGGTGAGTGAGACCATAGATTTTTTTTGGGGGGGATAAATCTTTACTCAATAAATTGTTTTTTTTTAAAAGAATGTCCACATCAATTTTACATCACACAGTTTAGTTATTCCGGTTTATACAATATAAACATGGGTGAATGTTTATATACAGAAATGGCATTGGAAACCGAAACAAAAGAGGGGGAGAAAAGAGAGGTGAGTTTACATTTGTAAATTATGTAAGCAGTTGGAATGTATCAAAAGCTAATTTTGTTTTTACCGTCTTTTTGTTGTTTGAAAAGGAGATTGTGTTCAAATAAGTCTTCAAATCCACAATAAAATGATTGTACTGTGGTTTCTTATGAATTACTTTACATTTGTGAATAGGGTCCTTGGGCAGGAATAAAATTAGATTAATAAAATAAAAACTGGAGGAGTCCTTTGACTCGTAATCTGTGAACCCAAAAATAACATTTTGTAGATATAACTGAAAATCTGACTTAATAGTCGTTGAGGTCAAAGCAGTAATATCTTTCCAAAAGTCTTTTGTAAACGGACAATCCCAAAAAAGATGGACAGTGGTCTCTGGGGAGAGAATACAGAAAGAACACAAAGCGTCGAGTGAGACCATAGTGAGACGGGGTCTGGCCAATCAGAGGTGGCTAGACTACCCCAAAACTCTACTCAACTAAAAGTAGCACTACTACTTTGACGTATTTTTACTCAAGTAAAAGTACAAAGGAAGCATCCCAAAAAATTGATTGACTAAAAGTAAAAAGGTGTTTGGTGGAAAGGCTACTTTGTACTAACATCTGATTCTAGACTTACAAAAATAGAAAGTTATGGGCAAATTCAGGTATTTTAAAAACTAAAATGAAAGGAAAAAAAATATACAAATAAATCACATAAATACAAAATGACAAATTCTAAGCAGAAGAAACACGTTTTAAGTCACTTTTTTAAAATTATAATACCAATACTTAGAGTAGGGAATGATTAAATATATCTTAAAACAAGGTTTAAAAAAAGGATTTCCGATCACAACGTATGGTGTTTACTGTTTATTCATTTGACCTCAAAATGCAACAACAAGCTCAAGACAAAAAAATAAAATAAAAAATTACATTGGAAAAAACCATTTGTGTAGAAACAGGCGTGTGTCTGGTGTCTTTTTTAGATAACATATGTTCTCCATTCAGTGAAGTTACTCACAGTAAGTAGTATCTAGAAATTTTACTCAAGTAGCAGTACTTCATATTAATATTACTCAAGTAAAAGTCAAAAGTACGGCATCGCAAAACTAACTCTTAAAAACATTACTCAAGTAAAATGTAATTAGTTACTACAGACCTCTGGTGGCCATTATTCTCCAACTAGCTCATTAGTCTTAAGGTTATTATTATTTTTTATTATTATTATTAGTTTATATTAGCTTACTATATTATATGAACCCAAAAAGTTCATAAAAAGGTTCATATAAAAAAAAAGGTTCATATATATATATATATATATATATATAAATTAGTTAAGGTTCATAAATTAAAGAAACGTTTTTAAACCTAAGTTTTGTAGGAAATTGTGGATTTTTTCACCACTAGTGTTCAACAGTAATAATCCTCTAAAATGGCGTACAGTAATTCAGTCCACATTTGATCAGTCCAGGTCATTTAGATTTAAACCAGAGATGATCAAATGCAGCTCAGAATCCATTTAAAGCAGAGAAATAGTCATCTTCTTCTTTTTTTGCATTGACTTGCTTTAAAATCATCTCTGTGTTCCTTCATTGTTATTAGAATTTCACTGATCGGGCTTTTCTAGGCCAGGGGGGATATTGACTATAACACATAAAACATAAACAAACATGTCCTGAAGGGTTTTTAACAAAACTTTATAGTTTTAAATCCAACAAAATAATGAAGACATGGCACCGATGAACCAAAGCATGTATCCTTATTAACTATTGGCTGATTTTGACTAAACTCCCAAAAATGTATTTAACGAAATGCTCTTCAGTGTTTGGCCTGTCGATCCGTGGAAATATAGACGAGTTATTGGTCCAGCTAAAATGTGTCTTGTTTTCATTGGCCTTAAAGACTGCAATGAAAGTAAAATAAGTTGTGGTGTAAAATAAATAATCGTTTCTGTTTTTGTGTTCCTGCGTCATCAGGAAGGGCCGAGGGACCGGAGCGCCCCCAGATCCAGCGCACAAAGGCCAGGTGAGTTTGTCGAGCCTGTGCTGAAAGGTTAGTAAGTCAACAACAACAATCTGTTCATGTCTTCAATAGATGGAGTCTTCCAGTCTGTCTGCTGTAGACCAAACCAGCTTTTTGGAAGGACTGGAGCAGAATGATAGTGAGTGTTTATCCATCTCCCCATCGTATCGTTGTGCCAACAAACAGAGGTGGGTAGAGTAGCCACAAGATGTACTCAAGTAAAAGTACAAAGTAGTCATCCAAAAAAGTACTCAAGTAAGAGTAGCGAAACTTCATAAAAATATTACTCAAGTAAAAGTACAGTCTTGTAGAACTACTCCAACAGTATTTGTTTTTCAAAAAGTTATTCAAGTACAGTAAATGTAGCTACAGACCCTTTCCAAAAAATTTGAATATCATGAAAACCTTTATTTCCATAATTATATTCAAAACGTTAAACTTCCATGGATTATAGATTCAGACAATGACTTAAATTATTTCAAGTATTTAGTTGTTTATTTGTGCGTAGTTTGGGCTTTTAGCTCATAAAACCCATGAAAACAGGATTTTAAAAAATTGGAATACTGTGAAGAAATCACCATTTACTTCTCAGTTTTTGCATTAAAAAAAGAAAGAAATGATGACCACATTGAATCAATCAAAATATGTTACTTTCAAAACAATATGTCAGTCTTCAATACTTGGTAGATAATCCGTTTACCTTAATCACTGCCTCAATGCACCGTGGCATTGAGGCTATCACCCTGTGGCATTGCCTGGGAGTTATGGAAGCCCAGATTTCCTTGATGCTTGCTGTCAGCTCCTCTTTTTTTGGGGTCTGGTGCCCTTCATTTTCCTCCTGATAATACTCCATAGACTCTTAATGGGGTTTAGGGCCAGCGAGTTGGCTGGCCAGTCAAGCACTGTGATGGCATGGGCATCAAACCAGGTTTTGGTGCTTCTGGCTGTATGGGCACGGGCCAGGTTCACACTGGACCTCAAGCAGCTTGGTTTCTGTTCCTCACCCGTCTTCCTCCAAACCCTTGGACCTTGATTCCCGAATGAAAGGCACACTTTACTTTCATCAGAAAAGTAGACCTTGGACCACTGGCCAACAGTCCAGTCCTTCTTCTCCTTGGTCCAGTTGAGACGTGTCTGAATGTGGTGGTTTTTGAAGCTGTGACTCCCGCCTCATTCCACTCTTTCTGGATCTCTGCCAGATTCATCAATCTTCTCTGTTTGATAATCCGCTGAAGCCCACGGTCAGCTCTTTCGCTGGTGCATCTTCTCCTGCCACATTTTTTCCTTCCACTAGACTTTCATTTTGATATGCTTGGACACAGCACTCTGTGAACAGCCAGCCTCCTAAGCTATATACTTTTGTGGCTTACCCATCCTATGGAGGGGATCAATGATGGTCTTCTGGCCAGTTGTCAAGTCTGCAGTCTTCCCCATATTGAACCAAACAGAGACAATTCAACCAAAGTGAAGCCATATATTTGATTTGATATTATCCTAATTTCTTTGTTTTATGCAAAAACTGAGAAGTAAATGGTGATTTTTTCACAGTATTCAAAAAAATTTTGAACTTCTGTTTTCGTGGGTTTTATGAACTGGAAGCCCAAATTATGTACAAATAAACAACTAAATACTTGAAATCGTTTAAGTTGTGGGCCCTGAATCTATAATCTATGGAAGTTTAACGTTTTGAATGGAATTATGGAAATAAACTTTTCCATGATATTCAAATTTTTTGGAAAGGGTCTGTAGTTACTACCCACCTCTGCCAACAAATAAACAACTTTCTTTAAATGAAAGTAGTTTCATTTATCCATTTAAAGCCAGCTCTCGTCCTCTGTTGCTAAGTGCGTCGTTATTGGATGTGTTAGATAACCGCATTTCGTATTTACGTCGGGCTGCCAATTATCTCTGACTGGAAAACGTGTTTCCTAGGTAACCCTCTTCACAGCACTGCCTTGGAGGAACAGGTGAATGTCCAACAGCTGGACAAACAACCAGGCCAGAGTGAGGAGATTCTCGCAGGCAAGAAGCAGAGAGCTGCTGGGAAGAGAAAGGGATCGGGAGGAGGTGAGGAGGAGAGGACGAAGAGCGGGATGAATACCGGAGGGAAGGGGAAAACCAGGTAAATTCAGTGGATTTTGAACATGTTTTGTATCCCACATCATTACAACAGCAGATCAGATGTGTTGCTTGATCCCCAATTAAGCAGGCGACAAAAGGGAGCGGAAGAGAAACAGGCAGCCAAGAAAGTGGAAAGGTCCAAAACCAAGCGGCCTGCTCCGACAGCCGACCGCTGCGTGGAAGGAGAAACGTAAGAAAAAAATCAAATAATAAATCCAGTCCGTTTTTAAAGCGGCAGTTAATGATTTAGACAGGAGCAGTTCTAAAAATCAGAACCTGGTGACCAATAGGGATGTGTATTGGTAAAGACCTGGCGATATGATGTGTATCACGATACAGGGGGGCGATACGATATATTGAGATACTATGAGTAAGACTATATATTGTGATTTTTATAACTCAATTTAACTGTAGAAAAACCGTCCCAGCATTCTAAACACTCCAACCTGTTTCATCCTTTAACACGTCCAGTTTTATTACTAGATCTAGTTGATCCACTGGAACGAAGATGGTTAAAAAGGCCACAAACTACCAGTCATATTTTAAATTTTACTACAAAAATGACTGTCATCATCAATGGTTCCATTCAAATTCTTAAAAAAAAAAAATAAATGATACAATATCTTGACATAAAATATCGTGATATATCTGTGTATTGATATTTTCTTACATCCCTAGTGACCAGGTTCAATATTTTTGTCTCTCATTTCAGAAAGTAAAACTCATATTATATGTGAAATATTTCAAGGCTTTATTTCTTGTCATTTTGATGATTATGTTATTCTGGGAATGAAAACCTTAAATTCAGTGTCGCAAAAATGTTTAAATCTTAAATCATTTAAACAGAAAGGTCAGGTTTCTGTAAAAACTAATAAAAAAAAAAAGTTATTTCTATGCATTCAATACTTTTGCATGAATTACTGCACCAGTGCAGCGTGGCATGGAGGGGATCAGCCTGTGGTTCTGCTGTGGTGTTATGGAAGCCCAGTTTGTGTTGATAGTGGCCCGTATGTCACCTGCATGGCTGGGTCTGGTGTCTCTCATCCTCCTCTTGACGATATGGTTCTGGTCGGCACAGTTTTGTGGGCCAGTCAAGAACAGTGACACCATGGTTCCGGAAGCAGCTTCTGGTACCTTTGGCAGTGTGGTCCCGCTGGAAAATGAAATCAGTATCTCAATAAAGCTCGTCACCGTTCCCTGCCACACTTTTTCCTTCCACTCAACTTTCTTTTGAATATGCCTGGATACAGCATTCTGTGAACAACCAGCTTCTTTAGCAGTGACCTTTCGTGCCTTCGCCATCTTTATGGAGGGAGACAATGAGTCTTCTGGGCACCTGTCCAGTCAGCAGTCTTCCCCATAGTCGTGACCATGTAGAGGCTCAGGAAACCTTTCTAGGTGTTTAGAGTCAATTAGCTGATTAGGATGCAACACCATCCGTTACCAATATTTAACTCTTTTGTAATGTTCACATTTTCTGTGTATTATTTAAGCCGTAATCATCGAAAAAAGAAAAGAATAAAGGCTTGAAATATTCCACTCTATTTTTAAGTAATCGATATAACTTTTTGAAATAAAAGATGAGCAATTGTTTGTTTTTTAGACATTTCTGTGTTTGTTTCCCTTTAAGTTCAGCTCAGAGGCGACAGCTGAAAGAGGACGAGAGAGCGAGAGTATCATCTGATATGAAGAGCACGGAGTCTGAGGTGAACATCTCAACGCGTTCGCCTCTGTTATTCTTCTTCTTATTATTCTTATTATTGTTAATATTAGACTGTATTCAAAGCAGAGTCAGAAAGCAACTTTACTCTGCGAGGACTAGTTTTCAGGGGGGGTGTAGTTCATTACAGGCTGTAGATGTTGCAGGGTTCCAGCGCAGTCTGGAAAAGTTTGGAATGTGATTAAAGTATTTTTCCTGGTTTGTAAAAATGGATTTTTAGACTTTATCTCATGTCCTACTGTTTAAATTTCCATCAATCGGTCCATCCATAAAAGCTTCCGTACGTCCATTCATCCATCTTTCCTTTCAGTCTGTGGATCCTACAGGCTCCATATGTAAGGTCTCCCTGCTTCATCCATAGCATCCATACATTCACTTACTGAGAGGTTCTCTATTGGTGCATTAAAACGGACTGAAAACTCCGGAAATCTGAGTCTGGAGGAGGGTGGAATTTGGTCATGGACAAGTTTTCTTCCAGGAGGAGTCCGCTTCAGATGGAGCCCAGAAGAACCGTAGGAGGAGACTCCCTTCCTCTGATGAGGAGGCCGATGAAGGCAGCGTTTGGGTACGGACTAAAAGCAGGCGCTTGGACTGTAGCGCGCTTCCCGGTCCTCACTGCTGTGTCCTCTTCCATTCAGAACCCGAGTCCAAAGAAGACTAAAAGGCTCCGTTTGGGAAGAAAGTCTCCATCAGGTTGGACCATGTTGAAGTAAAAAGGGTCTAAATAGTTTACACTGAACTTTAAATCTGAGCATCTCCCCTGAAACAGCTTCAGCAGCGGACGCTGGAGGAGCTGGCAGCTACAGGCAGCAGAAACGCGGCGGCGCTGGCCGGGGAGGATCCCAGCTAGAGGTGGTTCTGGACGCCTTTCTGGATTTCTGCCAGCAGTATGGGTACGGGTCGAGTCACGTGGCGTGACCTTCAAACTAACTCTTTCACTTCGCCTTGAAAACCACTTTCAGTTCTGTTGGCGGCGTGCTCAGGTGCCGCGTGTTGTGTGCTCACTTCCAGGGAGTCGGTGGAGTCGGCGGCAGTCAGAGGGTCTGTCGGTCGTTTCTCCGACAATGTCAGAGCTCAGCTCTTGGAAAAGGTTCGACCTGCGACACGCTCCTCCGTCATGTACTCGCACACCTCGCTTCACCACAGACAGTTTAAAACCAAATAATGAGTCCGTTTCCTTTACATTGCGTTTGAGAGTGAGTGGTTTGGAGTAGAGCCGCTGCTCCTCCACGCTGAGGATAACGTCTCCAGGCCAGTCTAGTCTCATGTCTGGGGCTGGGCAATAATGCCTCAAATCTATGTCGCTGTATAATCCAAGCATGTGCAGTAACGATATTTATTGCTATATGTGCTTTTCTTCGGTTTATACATGTCAAAAGGACTGTTTTTGGAACATTCTTACATACTAGCAAAACAACTTCAAAAAAGTATTGAATGCCATTTAAAGAACATTGTATTTTGCCAAATGCATTTTTTTTTAATACAAACTTTTTTCCTAAAAATGCAACACAAAAATCCTCAAAGATAAATTTTTTAAAATTTTAAATAAAAATAAAAGCTAAATGGTTTGAAAACACTAAATTCCAGATAATTTGAACTAAAGTGCAAAATGTAAAGAATTTCTTTATTGATCACTTATTTCTAAATTTAATAACGCACAAAAACGAAGCTGCACATATCTCAACTATAAACGCTTCAAGTTCAACGGTTTCTTTTTTTGTTCATGAGAAAACAACAAACTTTAAACTTACAATTGCAAGAGAAAGTATGTGAACCCATTGGAATTATATAGATTTCTGCACAAGTTGGTTACAAAATGTGATCTGATCTTCATCCAAGTCCCAACAATAGACAATCACGGTCTGCTTAAGCTAATACCAAACAAATAATGATGTGTTTTCCTGTTTTTATTGAACACACCATGTAAACATGCACAGTGCAGGTGGCAAATGTATGTGAACCCTTGGATTGAATAACTGGTCGAACCTCCTTTGGCAGCAATAACTTCAGACGTTTCCTCTAGTTGCAGATCAGACCTGCACAGCGGTCAGGAGTAATTCTTGACCATTCCTCTTTACAGAACCGTTTCAGTTCAGCAATATTGTTGGTGTGAATCGCTTTCTTGAGGCCATGCCACAGCATCTCAATGGGGTTGCGGTCAGGACTCTGACTGGGCCACTCCAGAAGGCGTATTTTCTTCTGTTGTTGATTTACTAATATGCTTTGGGTCGTTATCCTGTTGCATCACCCATCTTCTGTTGAGCTTCAGCTGGTGAACAGATGGCCTTAAGTTCTCCTGCAAAATGTCTTGATAAACTTGGGAATTCATTTTTCCCCCGATGATAGCAATCGGTCCAGATTTTTCAAAGTCTGTAGCTGACACTCTAGGATTCTTCTTCACCTCATTGAGCATTCTGCACTGTGCTCTTGCAGTCATCTTTACAGGACGGCCACTCTTAGGGAGAGCAACAACAGTGCTGAACTTTCTCCATTTATAGACGGTTTGTCTTACCGTGGACTGATGAACATCAAGGCTTTTGGAGATACTTTTATAACCCTTTCCAGCTTTATGCAAGTCAACAATTCTTAGTCGTACATCTTCTAAGAGCTCTTTTGTACGAGGCATCGTTCACATCAGGCATGGCTTCTTGAGAAAAGCAAACTCAAAACTGGTGTGTGTTTTTTTTTTTTTTTTTATAGGGAAGGGCAGCTTTCACCAACACCTCCAATCTCCTCTCATTGATTGGACACCAGTTGGCTAACTCCTGTCTCCAATTAGCTCTTGGAGATGTAATTAATCTAGGGGTTCACATACATTTGCCACCTGCACTGTGCATGTTTGCATGGTGTGTTCAATAAAAAAATGAAAACATATAATTATCTGTGTGGCATTAGTTTAAGCAGACTGTGATTGTCTATTGTTGCGACTTGGTTGAAGATCAGATCACATTTTGTGACCAACTTGTGGAGAAATCCATAAAATTCCAAGGGGTTCACATACTTTTTTTGCAACTGTACAAGATCTCATGTAGATGGGAACAATGAACATCAGTGTTTATCCTTTGGTACAAAGTACGTCGGCACAGCTGTATGACATCATCAACAAGTGCAATTGCGGTAGGCTGGCATAGTCAAAACCACTACTATGGGCTAAATGATATAATTTCTACCTTTTTATACCGTTTATATCGCCCACTACTATCCATGTCTTATCCAGAACTTACTGAAGAACAGACGGTAATCACATGTGGGGTCCCCCAGGGCCCCTCCTATCTAATATCTACATGCTCCCACAAACAATAAAATTAGCTACCATAACAATTCAGATTATACTCAACTGTAAACTCCAATGTCACCAGGTGACTTTGAACCCATCCAAAGTAAATGCACTAAGCAAACCAATGGATGGATGTGCCATAGTTTTCTCCAGCTGAACAGAAACAAAACTGAATTACTTTTGGACCTAAAGAGGAACGATTAATAGTCAGCACACAGCTGCAGTTAATAAAGCTAGAAACTACTGATCAGGCCCGAAATCTAGGTGTAGTAATGGACTCCAAGGACCTCCAAGGTCACATAAAGGCAATAACAAGGTCAGCGTTCTATCACCTGAAGAACATTTCTAGGATTAAACGACTGATGACCTCGAAAAACTCTTCCATGCGTTTATCTTTAGTCAGATTGATTACTGCAACAGCTTCTTCACAGGTCTGCCTAAAAAGTCAATCAGACAGCTGCAGCTGATCCAGAACGCTGCTGTTCGTGTTCCTCACTAGAACCAGGAAAGTAGAGCACATCACCCCAGTTCTAAAGTCCTTACACTGGCTCCCTGTAGCCAGTGTAAGGACTTTAGAGGACTTTAGAGGGGGTTGTAGACCTGCTGTTACTACAACCCCCCCCCCCCCAACCCCCCAGACCACTCAGGTCCTCTGATTTCTCTAATATTCAACATTCCTAGGTTCTGTTGCCATGTGCTCTATGGGCATAGCCCTGCTTTGCAGAATCTGGTATTTCCTTCTGACTAGACCAATGACTCTCTCAACATGTATACGCAAATTAGCTTATTCCTAGTTTCTTCAAAACAATCAACTATCACAGCAACCTTATTTCCAAATGCCTGCCTGAATACCATTGGCATTGTAGCTTGAAGTACATGTCGCTCTGGCCACTCAATTTGAAATTCTAATCTTTCATGAAGTATGTCAATTATTTTATGCCAAATTCTGGAAGCAGTGGACAGAGAAATCTTGAACCTGAAAGATAAATCTTTCAATGGGAGATTTAGTCTCAACCTCATCAAAACTAAAATGAACTGTTCAAATTTAGACAAAACACAGACATAGGGCCACAGGTGATGTAGGGCTCACACAGCTCAAAAATCTGCATTAAAACTTAAAAGTTAGGGAGTCCTGTGTAGAATTTTGTCTCGTCCTCATTTTTTCCAAAGGACTCCTGATTAAACTGTGTGTCCAGTGCCTTGGTCTGAAGATCCCCCAGCTCTGTTGTGTTCTGTCTCAGAACATCCTCCATCTTCTCAATGTCATCCATTGTCAGCTGAGTCTGGGATCTGGCGTCTGCATAGCCTGCAGTAGGGAGCATAATTAGTGAATTCAGGAATATGAATTGTGCGATTTATCATCTTGCAAACATGCAAGTTGTCTGGTCCAATTATACAGGGTGTCCACAAAGTCTCAATATTATAAAAAAAAAATTTTGTAAGCGGTAATTTAAAATATTAAAAACTGTGATTATATTATAAATGATTAAAAATTTCAACTCTGCCAGTCACTCAAACAAAGTGATATTATGACCGCAGGCGTAGGTTTAAAATCTATTTTTTCCGACGTTGTTCTGTGAGCTTTTTATATTTCTCACCTCTGTGAACAACTATCTTCGGTAGGCTACT
The DNA here is from genome assembly GCA_963556495.2 of Valencia hispanica. NCBI lineage: Eukaryota > Metazoa > Chordata > Actinopteri > Cyprinodontiformes > Valenciidae > Valencia > Valencia hispanica. Next base: position 14,169,543 of record OY747702.1, on the reverse strand, counting down.
CTGAAAAAACTTTTGTTCTTTTCTCGGTTAGAACGATTGGAGCAACCGTAAACGACACAAAACATTGGCATTTTTACAGACGTTGTTACAGAGTAACTAATTCACTTCCTGCCCTACGTGCGCTGGGGATGACGTCACGTGAAACCCACCTATTAGAACCAAACATGGGGAAGCAGCTTTCAGTTTCTATGCTCCTCTAATCTGGAACAAACTTCCAGACGACGGCTGAAACACTGACTTCTTTTAAATCAAGGCTAAAAACCATCTCTTTAGAGCTGCCTTTGGGTAATGTTTCAATGTGTCATATTTTTGTGTCCTTTATGCTCTATTGCTGTTTTCATGTAAAGCCCATTGAATTGCCTTGTTGTTTTAGATGTTTACATGCTTTAACATGCCTGCTTCAGATGACTGCAGTTCAACCAAAGCATGATAATCAGCTGGCAACCAAAATCAGGTGTGCTGAAGCAGGGAAACATGAACTCCTACAACCTACCTCTATGGTAGACTCCAATCCAGACGCCTGTATCCGGGGTCTGGTTCTTTTCAGCTTTGACCCATATCTCATGAACCCGGCCAGGGTCGGAATGTAGAGGGAGTTAATCGAGAGCTTTTGCTTATGAATTCAGCTCCTTCTTTGCCACAACTGACCAGAGCAGCATCCGTATTACTGCCGCCAAGAACTCACCCTTTGTTTCTTTTATGGCCACTTATTAGCATCAGAATTCAACCTATTCTTGGTTATCTTTTAAAAGCACCCCTTAAACATCTGTAAATCTGCTCCCAGATGTCTCAATTAGTCCGAATTAGTCTATTCAATCTGGAACAGAAAAGCAATCCGGTTCTGGAAGGCTCAGATGTATTCTTTTCATGTCTTTTCTTCTGCAGATCTCATCTCTTAAGGACCTCAGGTCTTTAAAAAGAGAGAACATCAAGGTAAGATTCATCTGGCTCCAGGATGAAATATCTCAGCTGCCGCTAGTGTAGGGCTGACGCTGGGAAGAAGCTGATCGGTTCTCTTAGCCTTCGGCGTCCTCTGTGGTTTATGTGCCGGCAGGCGGGCTCGTTGATCCGAACGAAGACGCAGAGACTGTTGAACGCCAAACACGAGCTGATGAGGTGAGAGGGGAAGGAATGCGAGAGCACTCGCGGCCCTTCTTCGCCAACATTGACATTTTTAAAATCTGAATGGGTTTTTTTCTGCGCATGATTGTGAATTTTCTGGGGTTCATCAATTTATTTTACAAGTATATGACCTCAGAGATTTGTTGGTGAACAAACAGCATCACGAAGTTCAAAAAACACGACTGACAGGTTAGACGTAAAGCTGTGTAGAGGCTTAGAGCCATTTTAAGTTCCCAAACAGGAACTTCTATCAGAGCCAAAACATGGCCGACCTACTATACTGACAGGCTGAGAAGGGATCGGATTAATCTGAAAAGCAGCCTGGAGGCCAACGAGATCAGGTGGGGATGATCTGTGGACTGGACAACTATTTGCTTTTCATTTTTACAAATATACGAAAGAATCCCAAAATCAAACGCTGTTTTTAAAGGGAGCCATAAGAAGTCCTGTTTGCAGTTTGTTACAGTTCTCTAGTCAGATTAGAGCAAAATGACCTTTTTTTATTTCACCTGCATACAAAAAAACACCACACTGAACGCACCATCCCTGTGGTGGTGGCGGCATCATGCTGTGGACACGCCATTCATCAGCAGGAAAAGAAGCTAGTCAGAGTTAAAGGGGAAGATTGGTGATGCCAATTATGGGGTTTTTCCATAATAAACCGACACACAACTCCCGCCACAATGGAATGGATTAGATTAAAGCATTTCCAGTCTAAAGTCCAGAGCAAGAATCTGTGCCAAGACTTCAAAATGTATGTCCACAAATGCTCTCCATCCAGTCTGGCTGAGCTTCAACTGTTTCACACACATGAGAATGGGGAGAGGTAAACCTGGTAAATCAAAAACACTTGAAACTGGAATGGCGGTGACACATGGTTCTACGGTGTGTTGGCTCGTGTCGTTTTCCTTCCACTTCACTATTATTTAGTGCTGTGTTGGAGAAAATTAATTCTCTGATTCTCAATCGATTCCTGTAAAAACATTCTTAAAAAATCGATTCGTACGTCCAAAAATTGATTGAAGCGTTTCACACTGTTTGCCCTTTTTACAGCTAAAATAGGAGGGGGGAAAGTCCAGACGGGGATTTTAAGGCTCGGGTCTGAAAGGGTTAATACAGCTGTAACCCCACCCAGTTTTAGCGTCATTGAATTACAGTAATTGAGGTAACAGCTCAAAAAAACGGTTTTATTAGCACTGATCCATATCAATATCCAATTGGAACAGATTGGATTGGATCGTGATAATCGATTCTAACTCTCGAAAATTGGAATCGAATCGATTCTTGCGATCCGAATCCATACCCAGCTCTACTATTATTCGATAGTTTGTGTTGGTCTATGACCTGAAATCCCAATAAATTCGATAAACTTAAGGGTACAGATCTAACCGTTAATTTTGGGTGGTTAAAATGAAAGCATCTAATCTTTGGAATGTTCTCGGGTATAATGAGGGGGTTCACGTGTGTTTATGTGAACCGGGCTTCTATCTTGGTGTGGGTCTTGCTCTGCAGGGCAGAGAGGCGGGTGTGGCTGCTGGAGAAGGAGAAAGCCGAGCTCCAGCTGAGACTGGCTGATCTGAGAAGAGGCCAGGCGTTTCTCCACGACGTCCGGGAGCTCACCGCACGTTACCTGGCCCACCGACGGCAGCACCCCGCCGAGAAGGAGACGGTATAAACGCACAGGGATGCTGATGACAGACCTCGAGGCTTCCATTTAAAGCCATGTTCTGTGGCAACACCTGGTGAAGATGTGTGGACAAGTTCAGCTTTTATGGCAGTGGCATATCCTCTCACTGAAAATATGAAAATATAACTATGGTGAAAAATGCTCGTTTTAAACAGTCACCAGTGGTTCAGTTGTCACTAGCCTGGTATTCATTTACCTCTAGCGCTGCAGTTAGACTTCCATATGTTTTGAATCCTGCTCAGTGACAATCCATTTTCCGTTTTCCTGTAAGGTCCACCAGATTTTTCCTGCATAAAATGTCCATGCATTTTAACAAGATTTCCCAGGCATTTGGAAGAGAAACGGACCCACAGCATCACAGATCCTCCACCTTACTCAACAGTGTTTTTATTTCAGAGGTCGCGCTAGATCCTTTTTGTTGGCCGTCATTTTGACCGACGGGGTCTAAAAAAAATCAGGTCAAAGTCCTTTTTTTTTTTTTACCTGTCAATTTATCAAATTCAAATATATTAAATATTTTTTTTTATTGGTTTTAAATATTCAATCCAAACAAGCTGAACAGAGAACTACATATGAAAAATGAATTGAAAGACTGCACTTAAAATATGAACAGTTCACCTGCTGTGGCCTGAACGCACAGTCTCACATCTTCCTCCTGCTCCACATGGAACTGCAATGCTCACCTGCTTGTCCCTAATCAAACAGTGGGATCGCTTCAGAGGTTTTTGTCATGAGGTTTTGGAATTTTGCCTCAGACAGACGACTTCTCATGGGGGTTTAGATGTCCTGAAGGCTGAATCCGCACTCCGCTGCCACACTGGAGGCTGGAATTGAGCGCCACTTCAGCCAAAGTTTTGAAATCAAAGAACATTTCTCCAACTTTAATGATCAGAAGTCTGAAAGACTCTCCCAAAGTGCCACTTCCTGACCCACGAGCCATCGCTTCAGCGGGAAGAAATCCCTCTGCATGCACCAGTGGTTTGAACGACACCGGGCTCTTGGGAGCGACACGCTCCAAAGCCTCAGTAACTTTTCAACGCGCTGTCAACTACCGGTTGGTGAGCTGCATTGACTACGGTGTCTGATGCTCTCATGGGAATCTTTTTTTCTTTTCTTTTTTTTATTGACTGATTTAGTTGTAGTCGGTGCATAAAGTTCAATATGCCTGCGCATTTGCGCCAAGTGGTCAGAGTTGTTAATACTAATCTTTCCAAATGACCGAAGCCCTCCAGAGTTTTCCGTCACCGTTTAAAAAAACAACAACGGTCAAATATGGGACATATTCGGTTAACAAATTCAAAAATACTTTATTGATCCCAGAGGGAAATTAAGTGTTGGTGTAGCTCATATAATTATTTTTTTATGGAGTTGTTGTAGATGATGATGGCTGTGGGCAGGAAGGATTTCCTGTAGCGGTCTGTATTGCAGCAAAACTGACGAAGCCTCCGACTGAAGACGCTCTGTTGTTGTATGACTGTCTCATGAAGAGGATGCTCAGGGTTGTCTATCATTTTTTTGATTTTATGAAGAATCCTTCTTTGCATCATCATTTCCTGTTTCATACCAGATCCACCTTGAATGTTTTATAACTGAATGGATTATTCTCCATTTAACTTGACTGGGAAACATAAGGTCATGAATCAATGAGCAGAAGTTCCTTAATATGCTGATCAACATAAAATTACCATGGATTTTCTTTAAAACTTTCAGTCGAGTCTGTAATCAAAGAACCATTTTAGACCTTTTCACACATCTTTACCTGGGTTGCCAAAAAATATGGCATGCCCTGTATGTGTGTGTTCAGTTCACCAGAGGGAAAATTCTTCAGTACCGGTGGCATCATGCATGTTCATAACAGAGACATCAGTCAGTGTTTTCCAACCCGGGTCCTCAATGTACACTGCCCTGCATGTTTTAGATGTTTCCCTGTTTAGCACACACGCCATAGATTGAAATCGGGGGTGCTGAATTAGGGAAACATCTAAAACATGCAGGGCGGCGTGCCTTGATGAACAGGGTTGAAAAACGCGGCGCACAAGTGATTGTAACGTTTTTGTTTCCTTTGTGCAGTTTGGAGCATCCAGTTTGCCGGCTCTGTTGTTGGAAACAAAGCTCGTTCAGAGACCAGGGCGTCCCTTGAGTCAGTTTAAGAAGAGGGCTCAAAAATAATGAGCTATTCCTTTACAATGCACATACATTGTTTTACGCATGCAACCATAATGTAAGATGTCCATATAAGGCAAAGATGTTCAATAAAGGTTGTTTTTTTTTCCAATATGTTTCTGTGGGTTTATTATTTTTTATTCAGACAGGATCACAGTTTTCATCTGCTAGATCAGAGGTCTACAACCTGCAAGTGTCTCTGGCTCAATGTATTACACAATGGAATATTGCTCTATTATTACTTTTGTTTCGGTCTTTAGTTCAGCGGCCCAATGAATAAAAAAAAAAAAACTGGTGATAGTACTATCAGAATGTAGAGTTCAAATAACACGAAAGTGGCGACTTTCTCAGGACATCTTCACCTTAATTTGATATAAATTAAAACTAGAAAAGTTGCATTTCCTGCGAAAATGCAGTGTGAATGCTGTAAGCTGAATTTACTTGCAGAAAATGGCTGAAGTATTTGAAGTCAAATACTTCTACGTCAAATACAAACTGTAAAAGACTTGCTGAAGTGTAATAAACAGAAACAGCAGAAAAAAGAAAAGGGGTGTGCCAACCCTAACACAAAGAAAAACTGTCACAATTAGCTAAAATAAAAAGTTGAATGTTATGAAAATATAAAGGTTATGAGTACCCAAAGATATACCTGGAAAAAACAGAATGAGCAGAATAGTTGAAAAGAAGACTGGTTAAAATAGCACAAAGTATGCAGAAGTAGTTGAAGTTCAAAAAACGTACTGAAGCGTATGGTAGCATGTTGCTAAACAGAAACATGTTGGTTAACAATTATTCAATCCATTCAGTATAATAAAAATAAGCTTAAAGGGAAGTGTTAGCTAAAATTAGCTGAAATGCAAATGTTAGCTAAAATGCTAGTGGTAGTAAGTTGGCAAACACTAACATGGCGCTAAACATTAACAAAATCTATTTAGCAAGGTAACCTTAGCTGTTGAATCAAAATTAGCTTACATTTTGATACTAACTGTAATACTAGTGTTAACTTAAATACTAGTGGTTGTATGCTGGCAAACAGTATCATGTTCGTTACCTAACTTAATCCTTTCAGTATGTTAACATCTTCCCAAAATGCAAATATTAGCGAACATTAGCTAAAATACTAATGTTAGCTTAAATGTTGATTTTTAGCTTAAATGCCAGAGATAGCTTGTTGGTAAACACCAACATGTTGGTTAACAGTATCTCAATCCATTCATTATGTCAAAATGAGTCAAAACGATTCGCAGCATGGTAGCAAACATGAACATATAGGTTAACAATAACTCAACCCATTTAGTATGTTAAAATCAACCCAAAAACCAAATGCTAGCTAATATTAGCTAAATTTCTAGTGTTAGCTAAAATGCTAATGTTAGCTTAAATGTGTCGGCTTCGTACCATAATATGCTCTGCAACTCACTTTCTACTCAGAGAGGTGGGGGCGCCGAACTCCAAAACCCCGGCGGGAACTGTTTCAAAATAAGACCCAGAACTGAGAGACAGAGAGTAAAATAACACACACACAAACAGATATCTGTTTCACATTGGACGCACCTGCAGATGGGAGCCAGAAAAGATCTGACTCGCTTCTCTACAAGGGTGTACCATTTTTATTAAAGAAGAACAAAGAAAAATATCACATGACTCCTCTCTCCTCCTTCTACATCTTGACAAGTCATACATTTTCTCCAGGTCTCCTGACCTGGTTTTATAGCCGTACCATGAACTAGAGTTATAACCCATCCTCCCTGCTTTCAGTTCATATCTTTACCCAAGAGTTTATTTACTTAAAACCTTACCCCCATAAAATACTGGTAAAGAGTCATGTTTTACTACCCTGAATAATATAAACAGGCCTATTTACCTCTAAACGCTTACTAAAGATATAGTTAAAACATATGTACTGCATAATAAAAATAGCCCCAAAAAAGTAGAATACAACAAATGCCACAGAAAGCATGTTGGCAAACACTAACATAATCGTTACCATGAACTTAATCCTTTCAGTATGATAAAATCTTCCTCAAATGCAAATATTAGCTGAAATGCTAATGTTAGTTAAGCAGTTAGTTTTCCCGCTCTTGTAAAGGGAACGCGTTTTATTATTGCACATATTCTTCTGGGGCCAGTAGCCTATATAGCCAACGTTGTTCTTCGTGATGATGATTCTTGCAGGCCAACAGCCTAATGATGGTTTTCAGTGCCTTTTGAAAAACAAAACACATAATTAAATGTTATTTTTAGCTTAAATTCAATTCAATTCAATTCAAAATTACTTTATTAATCCCAAAGGGAAATTAAATGTTGTTGTAACTCATTATGCAAGTTCCTTCAATGATTTGTTGTAGATGCTGATGGCTGTGGGTAGGGATGATCTCTAGTAGTGCTCTGCAGATCTGAAGAAGCCTCTGACTGAAGACGCTCTGTAGTTGTATGACAGTCTGATGTAGAGGATGCTCTGGATCTATGGCGTCTTCTTTTCAACTCATCAGGGTTTTGTGGCTGTAGTTGAGGTATTATTTGAGCTTTTGTGATGTTAATCAGCTGCCACCAGTTGTAAACCACCTTGTTGCCATGGTTATGCATCATAACAAATGTCCAAAAAAAGTATCAGCAAAAATCCTTCCAGCTGCACAGCATTCAAAACCAGAGAGAACAGTTGTCCACAAAAACAATGTTTCTACCAGAAATAGAAGAATTAAAGTTTAAAAAAAGAAAAAAAATATGAACCAAATTGGTTGGTACTTACCAAAAATGCTAGAGATAGCATGTTGGTAAGTACCAACATGTTGGTTAACATTAACTCAATCCATTCTTTATCTTAATTTTGGTTGTTAAGTCAAAATTAGCTAAAATTCCATTGTTAGCTTGAAAGACTTAAATTCTTATCGTTGGAGAAAAAGCTATTCCTAGCATGTTTGCATACATGAACATATTGGTTAACAATAACAACCCATTCAGTTTGTTAAAATCAACCCAAAACCAAATGATAGCCAAAATTAGCTAAAATGCCGATATTAGCTAAAATGATAATGTTAGCTAAAATGCCACAGATATCTTGTTGGCAAACACTAACATGTTGGTTAACTTTATCTTAATCCATTCAGTTTAACTTTAGCTATTAAGTCAAAATTACCTAAAACGCTAATGTTAGCTAAAATGCTAATGTTACCTAACATGCCACAGATAGCATGTTGTCAAACACTAACATGTTGGTTAACTGTATCTCAATCCATTCAGTAGGTTAACTTTAGCTATTAAGTCAAAATTAGCTAAAATGCTAATGTTAGCTTAAATGCTAGTGTTAGTATAATGGATAACAATAGTAAGTTAGCTAACAATATTCTACTTCATTTATAATGCCTAAGATTGCCTAAAAACACAAGTCTGTGTAACTGCCATTTAAAAGTAATCACTGTTTTCCAGGTGTTGGAACAGTAAAATGGCCACTGTTGCCTGCCTAGTGCCTTAAGTATTTGAAGTCAACTGTAGAAGACTTGCTGAAGTGTAATGCACTGAATCAGCAGAAAAAAGAAAAGTAGTCTACCAACCCTACCGCATAGAAAACACAATTAGCTAAAATGCCAGTGTTACCTAAAATCAGCTAAATTCCAATTATTACCCAAAACGCTAGTAGTAGCATGTTGGGAAAGACAACTATGTTGGTTAAAAGAAGACTTATCAGCTAAATTCCAAATATTACCCAAAACGCTAGTAGTAGCATGTTGGGAAACACAACTATGTTGGTTAAAAGAAGACTTATTATATTCAGTAAATTGACAAAAAGCTATAACACCAATATTATTGAAAATTAGCTAACATGCTAATGTTAGCTAAAATGCGAGTGGTAGCATGTTGACAAACACAAACATGTTGGTTAACAATAATTGAATCCATTCAGTATAATAAAAATATGCCTAAAGGGAAGTATTAGCTAAAATTAGCTGAATTAGCTTAAATGTTGATACTAACTGATATACTAGTGTTAGCTTAAATGCTAGTGGTAGCATGTTGGCAAACAGTATCATGTTTGTTACCATAAACTTAATCCTTTCAGTGTGTTAAAATATTCTAAATAATTAAATGATTATCTAAAATCCCATTGTTAGCTTGAATGAGCTAAATTGCTATGGTTAGCAAAAAAGCTATTTATAGTATGTTGGCAACCATGAATACATTGGTTAACAATAACTTAACTCATTCAGTTTGTTTATATCAACCCAAAAACCAAATAATAGCTAATGTTAGCTAAAATGCTAATGTTAGCTAAAATGCCACAGATAGCATGTTGGCAAACACTAACATGTTCGTTACCATGAACTTATTCCTTTCAGTATGTTAAAATCTTCCTAAAATACTAATATTAGTGAACATTAGCTAAAATGCTCAGGTTAGCTTAAATGCTAGAGATAGCATGTTGGTTAACAGTGACTCAATCCATCCATTATGTTAATTTTAGCAGTTAAGTCAAAATTAGCTAAAATGTTATTGTTAGCTTAAATGAGCTACATTGCAATGGTTGGTAAAAAAGCTATTGGTAGCATGTTGGCAAACATGGACATATTGGTTAACAATAATTCAAACCATTCATTATGTTACAATCAACCCAAAAACCAAATGATAGCTAAAATTAGATAAAATGCTAATTTTAGCTAAAATGCTAATGTTAGCTTTAATGCCACAGATAGCATGTTGGCAAACACTAACATGTTGGTTAACTGTATCTCAATCCAGTCTGTATGTTAACTTTAGCTATTTTTAAAAAAAAATGTTTATGTTTTTATTTAGTGCCATTTACTGGGGCTCTTGTTTTATTTGTGTTTTAACTCTGGAAAGCGCCCCGGGCACCTTTTGGCTGTTGTAAGGCGCTATATAAATAAAATTTGATTGATTGATTGATTAAGTCAAAATTAGCTAAAATTCTATTGTTAGCTTAAATGCTAGTGTTAGTATAATGGATAACAATAGCAAGCTAACAATATCTTACTCCATTTATAATGCCTACAATACCCTAAACATACAAGTCTGTGTAATTGCCCTTAAAAAGTAATCACTGTTTTCCAGGTTTTGGAACCGTAAAACGCTGTTGCCTGCCTAGTACCTATGAGACTGTATTGATCATCATATTTTACAGAGTAATCAAAAGTCCTGTTGAACTGATTTGTATTAAATCTACAAGTTGTTTGAGATGTCTTACAATAACCCTGAAATGTCAGTTTTACAGTGGAGGCCATAATGTATAGTAATTCTCTTTTCTACCACAAGAGGGAGCTCCACCTAAAGCCATGAAAAGGCCTGCCATTTTTCGACCAATCACACGCCGGCTCTCACTGGGTGAGACAGCCTTAGTGCAGCACCTCACTTATGTTTCCTAATTTCTCAGCCGTTTTAACAGGTAACGCAGCTTCCGAACTACTCTTAATAACTTTAGAACCGTAAGGCGTATCGACGTCACAAATGGACCGTTTTTATCGGAACGGATAGGGGAACGCTCTCAAACCTCTCAATTTGTTGAAAATATAATATTACAGCCATAAAATGACGTCAAATATGTTGATAAATTTGTTGAAAACATTAATCTGTCTTTCCTTGGTCCCAAACTACATCCTCTTACTCGGAAAATGTAAGGACTATTGAAATTATTCTTTCACTGTAAGTATCAGCAGGCTTTGATGAAGAATCATGGTGCGTTTCGTGTGTGTACCTCAATTTGTCTAGGAGCAGTGATTTTGTAAAAATGAGCATGATTTTGCCATTTTTGAATCTGAGCCGTTTTAGCTAAAGAGCAGATTTGTTACACTCGAACAAACAAAACTCATGGAGAAACGGTAACAGGTATCAAAAAAGTTGTTGAATCATGAGCGTCAGGAAGTTATATTGGCACAAGGCTCATGTTTCTACGTCACATCGTTTATGAGATATGACTTTACGAATATGAGTCAGAATCCAGCTGTCCTCTGAATTTTTGCTCAGTCCCAATGCATTCCAATGGTCCCTCCGGGTGCGGCCACTGTGCTTTGGGTCGATTTGCCAAAAAACTGTAACTGTCACATAAAGTTTGGTAATATTTACCGAAGCAAAAATTGGAAACCTACGTTTTGATATATAATATGTGCAGAAAGAGTGAAATATGAGCGAGTGAGCGGAAGTTGTTCGTGGAAAATGAGGAAAGTGGAAAAGTGTAATTCTGCTAGAGTGGGCCACTCTAGCTTAACTGCTCCCATAGACATGCATGTATTTTCAGAAATCTGATCATTTCGGGACCAGAAACTTGAGGAAGGATTGTATGAAAAATTTACAAGTTAGGAAGAAACCGAGACATACAGTAATAGCTGAAGAGTATGACTACATTTTAAGATTTGAATGGTGTTTCTAAGTGGAAGTATGTGGAAGCAGTTAGTTTTGCAAAACAGGCGAGATTTAGCGGAATTTTTGAGGTTTTCCAGTCATTCCAATGGGGGGCAAAAAAAAGCATAAAAAGTTGAATATTATAAAAAGTATAAAGGTTATGAATACCAAAAGATATAGCCGGAAAGAGCAGAATAAGCAGAATAATTGAAAAGTTGAATGGTTAAAATAGCACAAAGTATGCAAAAGTAGATGAAGTTCAAAAAAACGTACGGAAGGTAAGAGGATCTCAAGAGTGTGAATGCCAACAGCATTCACACTAATAAATGTTCCGAAGCGCTTTCTCAGCCAATCAGAGCATCAGTCTTTCATTACGTCATTTTACTGCCTCGCCTCCCAACTAGTGCAGCGTTTCTGGCCAAGTTAAACGTGGAGATATTCGTTGAGTTTATAATTGTTTCAGATTTTTACAAAGTTGTGTAATTTTCTCTTTCTATTCTCTAAATATGGGAAAGTTTTGATAGGATGACGTTTCAAGGTAAAAAAAGGGGTGTTAATTTAATCTAACCAGAATGTGGAAAGAGGTTTATGTTCAATTTAAATTTAGTTATGCAAAATTCCTGTTGCCTATAGAAGACTCTACAGTTTAACCACTACACTTTTTTTCTCTCAATTTATGTCTCTTTATGTATGTTCTGTCAATGCCAGAGGTTTAAGAGATTTACTTCGAAGGAAAGCTTTATTTTTGTACTGGAGAGATAAAAATGCAGATTTCTATTTTATCCAAGAAACTCATGCGAATATAGCAGATGAATCTTTTTGGAAAAATCAGTGGGGGAGTGAAATATGGTTTTCCAATGGATGCAATCGATCAGCAGGTGTAGCTATTTTGAAAGGGAATTTTAAAGGTAGAGTGCTTTATAATGAAAAAGATGATTCAGGTAGATTACTTATTTTAGTCTGTGAAATTGACCAGAAACAATTTATAATTGATTAATATGTATGCCACCAATGATAAAATTAGAAATCAGACATTATTTAATAATGCTGAAGCAAGAATATGTCAAATACATTCAAAGTTTTCACAAGCCAAAATTTTATGGGGAGGTGACTTTAACACTGTATTTGATGATAACTTGGATAGATGGCCACCGAAAACTTCAACCACAAATAGTGAACTTAGTAATATATGTCTGCGTTTGGGACTGGTGGATATTTGGCGAGAAAGAAACAAACAACAGAGGATGTATACTCGGAGTAATAGAAGTCTATCGTTACAATCACGTATAGATTTTTGGCTCATTTCCAACGACATTATAGATAAGGTCAGAGATGTGGAAAGAGAGCCAGCTGTACTAACTGATCATAAACTTATTCTTATCAAAATTGCCCTGAGTGACTGTTCTTCTCAAGTTAGAACTCCTTCTTATTGGAAATTAAACAATTCTTTACTTAACAACTCGGATGTTAAATCGGAAATTAGTGGAATTATTGAAAAATTTGGGAAATGTGCATGTTATTCTGGTGATTATGGTAAAAACTGGGAACTAACAAAATATGAAATCCGCAAGATGGCCGTTATTAAAGGAAAGCTACTAGCAAAGCAAAAAAGAGAAAATGAATCGCAAGTTATTAAAAACATCTTAAGTTTACAGATAAAATCTGATGGTAATCTCAATGAACAAGAGAAAAAAGATCTCACTCAATTACAAAATAAACTAGAGGACATATATATAGATAAGACAAAAGGAGCATTTATTAGATCTAGAAGTAAATGGCTTGAGAAAGGAGAAAAGAATACAAAATATTTTTTTGGTCTAGAAAAAAGGAATGTTGAACATAATACAATAACAAATTTATTGGTCAATGGAAATATCACCAATGACTGTAAGCTCATTTCAAAACATGTTTCTGGATTTTATCAAGACTTATACTCTTCCACCTCCACAGGTTGTGGTATAGATTCTTTTTTAAACAACATCTCGTCAAATGTTAAAAGAATTAATAATGAATATAAGGAGTTATGTGACAAGGAAATATCTTTACCTGAGCTGGTGGATTGTATAAAACATTTAAAAGAAAATAAAGCACCAGGTAACGATGGTTTAACTGGAGAATTTTATAAGACATTCAATGATAAACTTTCTCCTTTCTTACTTGCTGTTTTTGAAGAGGCCATTAAAAAAGGTGAGCTTCCTCCTACAATGAAACAGGGTATAATCACATTAATTCCTAAACCAAATAAAGATAAATTACTCATTGAGAATTGGAGACCCATCAGTTTATTAAACAATGATGCAAAACTGTTTGCTTCAATCTTTGCTAGAAGGCAAAAATTTGGATTAGATCAGATTATAGATGAAGAACAATCTGGCTTTATGAGTAATAGACACATAAGCAATAACATACGGTTAATATTAGATATGATGGATTATAGTGAACACTGTCGGCTTCTTATCATAATATGCTCTGCAACTCACTTCCTGCTCAGAGAGGTGGGGGCGCCGAACTCCAAAACCCCGGCGGGAATTGTTTCAAAATAAGACCCAGAACTGAGAGACAGAGAGTAAAACAACACACACAAACAGATATCTGTTTCACAGTGGACGCACCTGCAGATGGGAGCCAGAAAAGATCTGACTCGCTTCTCTACCAGGGTGTACCATTTTTATTAAAGAAGAACAAAGAACATATCACATGACTCCTCTCTCCTCCTTCTACATCTTGACAGGTCATTTATTTTCTCCTGACCGTACCAGGAACTAGAGTTATAACCGATCCTCCCTGCTTTCAGTTCATATCTTTACTCAAGAGTTTGTTTACTTAAAACCTTAAACCCTATAAAATACTGGTAAAAGAGTCATGTTTTACTACCCTGAATAATAGAAACAGGCCTATTACTTCTAAACGCTTACTTAAAGATATAGTTAAAACATATGTACTGCATAATAAAAAATAGCCCCAAAAAAGTAGAATACAACAACACTTACCAGATGATAGTTTGATATTATTTATTGATTTTTTTAAGGCTTTTGACACCATTGAACATATCTTTATGTTAAAATCTATTTCCTTTTTTGGTTTTGGAAAGTATTTCTATAATGCCATTCAAACGTTATACAATGGCGCCTCTAGCTCTGTAAAATTGAAAATGGTAACATCAGCAAGATTTAAAATATCACGTGGTATAAGACAAGGCTGCCCAGTATCTCCATTTTTGTTTCTCTTAGTTGCTCAGACTATGGCCACACATATAAAACTGTCTCCTTTCCTGGGAATACATGCTGTTGATAAAAACTTAAAAATTTGCCAACTAGCAGACGACACAGCTATTTTTTTAAAGGATCATAATCAAATAAGAACTGTGGTAAATTGTATAAAAGCATTTAGCGAAGTGTCAGGATTAAAAATGAATACCAATAAATCCATTTTATTTCCACTAAAAAATTGTAATTTCACCAGCTTCTATGGAATACCGGTTAGTGAAAAAGTGACCTATCTTGGAATTGTTATTTGTAAAAATAAAGAGGACCGTGACAAGTTAAACTTCGATCCAATTATTAAAAAAATCCAAGCTAAATTAAATTCATGGTTGATAAGGGATTTATCTTTGTTTGGAAGGGTCTTGATATCAAAAGCAGAAGGCATCTCTAGATTTGTGTACGTCGCTTTATCGCTAGATGCCCCCAAAAATGTAGTTAAAGAATTGGATAAAATACTTTATGATTATATCTGGAGAAAGAAACCTCATTATTTAAAAAAAGATGTTATTACTGGTAATAGGAGTCAAGGTGGTCTGGAAGTGTTAGACTTCAACACCATACATGATACATTTAAAATTAAATGGCTTTGAGAATTCTTGAGAAACCCTGATAGCATTTGGAACGCTTTTCCGACGTATTTATTCAAAGGCTTTGGTGGCACACAATTTCTACTTAAGTGTAATTTTTCTATTGTCAAAATTCCCTTAAAGTAGTCAGAATTTCATAAACAGGCCCTCACATCATGGTTATTGATTTATAAACATAACTTTAGCCCACACAGATATTTTATTTGGAATAATAAGGACATTCTTTACAAAAATAAATCACTTTTTTTTTGTACATGGTTTGATAGAGGTATTTTGTTAGCAGGTCAATTATTAAACAAAGATGGTTTATTGATGACATACACAGAATTTCTGCAAACATTTAATTTCCCTGTGACACCTAAAGAGTCCGCTATTGTGTTTGATGCAATACCGTCAGGCACACTTCATATTTTAAAATCTATATCATTCACTGGTAATATCGCTGTACTTGATCAGATTTTTATTGGTGAAACAGATATCACTAAAAAAGGATGTACAAATAAATATATAAGAAAGCAGATCTCCTATTCGGTTTTACCTGCTGCAAAATTATTTTGGTGCTCAACGGTTAATGACTTAAATTGGGAGAAGGCAAACGCAACTATTCACAAATACTTTGTAAATAATATAATTAAAGAAGTGTCATTTAAAATTTTGCATCAAATCTATCCTGTTAAAGATACTCTTAAACGATTTAAAATAAATATAGACGAGGTTTGTGTTTTTTGTCAGTCAAGTAAAGAAACAATTTTTCATTTATTTTATCACTGTTTTTATGCAAAAAGATTTTGGGCTGATCTTGAGGAATATCTCACTGCTAAATTAAAGATTAATATTAAAATCAACACATATGATGTGATGTTGTATTATGAAAAAAATGATCTGTCTGAAAACTTCATTTTTGCTGTTCAACTCTTTCTGTTTTTGGGAAAATTTCATATCCATAACTGTAAATGGTCTGGTTCTAAACCCTGCTTTCATCTTTTTTCTTTGGATATTAAATTATACTGCAAGACTATTGAGAATATAAATCTCCCATTAGCTATAAAAACCTGCAAAATTTTAAAGAAACTGCATTTTTTGTTTAAGTCTGATACACACCTTTTAATTTGTAGTTTTTAATTTAATTGTATACTTTGTAACCTCTGGACTGTCCGAGTTCGATGTTAGCATGCATGTTGGGTTGTACTTGTAGTGTTTTTGTACCTTTTGTTATGTTCTGAAAAAAAAAAAAAAAAAAAAAAAAAAAAAAAAAAAAAGTGCAGCGTTTCTGATTGGCCCAAAGTGTCCGCTTTGTAAAACCGAGTTACAGAAAAAACGCGTAGGCTATATAATGTGATTACACGTCTCTACAAAAGCTAGATTTAAGGTGACACGAGTGACTTTTCTGCTGTTATTGACGGTGACGAGCCGGAGAAGTGCGCGCTGTGTCGGGTTTGGTCCAGCTGTGTTGATAAGGTGGGTGTTACAGAGACTGTTCTGGTCTCAGGTGTGCTGCTGCTGTACCGAACAGAGGGAGGCTTTCGGAGTGCCCCGTTCTAACACTCCACCGTAAATACAAGAGGACAGGGTTTTAGGATGTTAACCCGTGACCTGTTTTCTTTTTTTTAATTTGTTTGAGCTCGTACAAGTAAGACGTCGAAGTATAGTCATGTAAATGTTGCTTCATAGTTTCTGCGTTGTGTCGTCTCTTACTGGAAGCTGAGTCAGATGTAATTACGCAGCAATAAAATTACTCACCTGTTTGATAAAGCGGTATTTTCACTTTAGTTTTTTAAAATTACATTTACTGTAATTTAATGCTGTAAATATTTCAAGTGGTTAAGTAGTGGTTTGGTTCTGAGCTTGAGTTAAATTAAGAACAAAACATTCAACATGCCATATTTAACGAAGCTTCGTCCATATTTAAGCCATTAGTTTTAGCTCAAAATCCCTGTGAAAGAACTGTGCTTTTGGACTACATTAAGGCAGAATAAAGCAGGCGGCCCCACAGAGGAACCGCAGTGTATCTGTGGGCTAGTGTCTGGTTTTTTTAAAAGGTGATGTTCCTGAACTGAGATTCCATAGCTGGGCTGTGACTTTACAAGAAAATCGTTCATGCGGAAGCTTTAGCTGCCAGAGCTATTCAATAAATTCAGTAGCAGTTTCTCGTTTTAACCAAGATTTAAAAAAATAAAATAAAACAAAACAAAAAACTTGTTATAAAGAGAAATCTTTCGTGAGAACCAGATACGCTTCCGTTGGTTCATGGAAAAACGCTGGGTGATTCCCATCATGAACTCAAAAAGTGATCTTCTATAATGATAAAATCACTCAGCATACCTGGTATAGAACGTCAGGTGAGTGGGAGGAGGAGGCTTGTTTATTGTTGAAAACTGGTGGCACTTTTTACATGGGGAGAAAAACAGGATATGACGGAGTTTTAAGTAAAATAATAATACAGGCTCAACAATTGTTTCCACCAATTTATGTTTAACACAAAAAGAAAAGCAGGAATTATTTGTATGGTTAAATCCTAAAACAAGTTTCATGATTTTTTTTTTTGTTTTGTTTTGTTTTTACTAAAGTCAAGTGAGCATCAATTAAAACTCGTAGATATTTGAAATAGACTCCAACTCTGTCCGTTGTTCATGTCTAGTTCATCTCTGTTGTCTGGCGGCGGGGTTATGATTTTTCATGGGGTTCAGTTACACTTTAAGATTTTTTCATTCAGTGTCGATCTCACACTTTTTGATGCAGAACCAAGCATCCATTTTGTTTTATATACAATTGAAATAAGTTGCAGATGACAAAGTTGTTCTTGCACTCTGTGAAATGCAGGTTGTAAAGAGTGAAAGGCCTCAGCTGCACAGTGTATATATAATAACGCCATCTGCATGAAAATGAAAAGTTGACTTTGGAATATTAATAATCCGGTATTATTGATATAAATAGTGAATAGTAATGGACCCAGCACAGAACCTTGAGGGACGCCTTTCATCATTTGTGATTGTCAGTTAACTTTTTCCAGCTTTTTGTCATTACAAAACAAACTTTATTGTGTTTTATGTGTTATATAAACATAAGCAGGGCATAATTGTGAACCAGAATGATAAGTATATTGTTTTCAAACTTTTCTTTTACCAATAAATATCTAAAAAGTGTTGAAAGAATTTGTGTCAATCAATCATTTGTAGAAGGAAGAACACCTGCTAGTGTTTTGGCGTATGGCTCTAGCAGCTCTGCATATCTAGAGAGTGACATTTTGCTGTATTCTTATGGAAGACACTCATTCTCCTGACTGCTTCCACCATTTCCAAAAATCTTTAGCATCTCAGCCACTACAAACATACAAATAGTGTGATCATCAAGGGCCCTCAGCTGACCAAATATATTATTGGGCATGCAGAGTTTGAATGCATAGTACTTGAAAAATAATATCTTATCAAAGATGGCATCCCGGCATTACATTGCAATCAGAGGTTAGTTACATTTACTCAGTTACATTTACTTCAGTAATTTGTTGTTTAAAAAAATGTACTTTTGAGAGTAGTTTTACTACTATGCTGTACGTTTTACTTTCACTTAAGTAACATTATGAATTATCACTACTCTTGAATAACATTTCTAGTTGCTCTACCTATTGTGGGGTAACTTCGCTGAATAAAGAACAAACATGTTTAACAAAAAATACACCAGACACAGACAGACTCCTGCAGTTTATTAAAGGAGACCGCCTGTTTCTACACAAGATTTGGTTTTCTATGTAATTATCCATCTGTTGAACTTGTTGCATTTTGAGGTCAAGTGCATAAACAGTAAAAACCATTAATGTCACTGTAAGTACTTTTTTACCTCGCTCTAAGATATCTCTCTATCTATCTATCTATCTATCTATCTATCTATCTATCTATCTATCTATCTATCTATCTATCTATCTATCTATCTATCTATCTATCTATCTATCTATCTATCTATCTATCTATCTATCTATCTATCTATCTATAATATAATATAATATAATATAATATAATTTAATATATATATATATATATATATATTAGGGCTGTCAAAATGAATGCACAGAATGGGCTGCTTTCAGTGCAGACCTGAACTGTATGGCTGTGTATTGGTTAAAATCTGGCGATACGATATGTATCAGGATACAATCGAGACGAGATGATCTATTGCGATACTATGAGTAAGATTTTGTGATTTTTAAAACTGAATTTAACAGTAGAAAAACTGTTAGAGCGTTCTAAACACTCCAACGTGTTTCATACTTTAACACATCCACTTTTCTTTACTAGGTTTAGTTGATCCTCTGGAACGAAGAAGGTGAAAACAGCCACAAACTACCAGTCATACTTCTAAATTTACTATAGGCATTACTGTCATCATTAATGGTTCAATCCAAACCATAAAAAAAGAAGAAAAAAGAGACTTTGCTGTTGAAAATCGATACAATATTGTGACATTAAATATCGCGATATATCGTCCTAGCGATATTTTCTTACATCCCCACCGAACTGCAACCAGGGTTCCATGGGAACGTCTCTTCTCAGTCGCAAACTATAGGGGATTAGCGGTCTGCGTTACCGCCTGCTCTGCTGCGTGCGTCGTCTGCAGGAAGAGACGAGATTATGTCATGTGCTGTTGGCTGCACAAATCGCTTTGATAAAAATAAAACAAGTTCTATTCCATCAACTCGCACCCTTTTCAAGGCAAACAAAAGCCGTCTGTGGTTACAAGCGATCAGAAGAAGCGATTGGAACGAGCAGATGATGAAAAATGTGACAATCTGCAGCAATTACTTCGTGTCAGGTAAGCCTTGGCTAACAAACATGCTAACATGGCTAACCAACATTGTGACAGCAAGACTACCGCAAATAACACTGGGAACCAGGGAGTAATGTAAAGGTTCGGTGTAACACCATCACAGTATTGATAAACAAATAATTCCTCCACTGTTAAGAAGAATTCAATTCAAAAATACTTTATTGATCCCAGAGAGAAATGAAGTGTTGTTGTAGCTCATACTATTTTGTTCTTCATGGAGTTGTTGTAAATCCTGATGGCTGTGGGCAGGAATGATCTCCTGTAGCATTCTCTGACTGAAGACACTCTGTTGTTGTAGGACAGTCCCATGAAGAGGATGCTCAGGGTTTTCCAAAGTTAATAAGAAACTGTCAGCTTTACATTCAGAAAATGTGAACCAGTTAGTTTGCCTTAGCAACGGGCTAAAAGGTTAAAAGGGCCACGTGTAAATGTGATGGTGGGATTTTAAAACTAGTACCATGGATCTCTCCTGTATGTCCTTTTAAAAAACAAAAGCTTCCGGTTTTACCTTTTATTTAGAATGAAGATGGTACTTTTTCAGTCATATTTAGGAATGGTAATTCATCGTGATTAGTTCTCAGCTACCCTGTGATTAATTAGATTAAAATGTTTAATATTTTGACAGCCCTAATATATATATATTATCCACTGTAAGTAGTTGTATTATATATTAAAATAATTTTAAAGATATTAAGATATGATCAGATATTACTAAGTATTCAAATAGCCTTTTTACCAAATACTTTTTTACCTTTACTTGAGTAATGTTTTGGACTGCTGCTCTTTACTTCTAGTTGAGTAATAGTATGTTGAAGTAGTACTACTCTTACTTGAGTAAATATTTTGTGTCCACCTCTGATTGCGAGACATGGATGCTACCATTTTAAACCTCTGAGGCGTTGACAGAACAGCTGGATTAATACTGAGATTAGATTACACACAGGTGGACTTTGAACTGTAGTTATTACTGGTGTTGATTCAGAGTAAAAGGGAATGAATACATATGCATATTACTGTTTTGTTTTTCATTTGTGAACTGTTTTGCATATCATTTTCCTTCCATTTTACAATGATGTGCTACTTTGTGTTGCCATGCAAGACGAAATACACTGAGGTTTGACTGGAACATGTCTGAATACTGAACACATTCTGTAGCTACCAGGGGAATTTTTTTGTTTGTTTTTTGGGTCTGTAAGATTTGACTTTAACTAAGTTTGACTTGAGTGACTTTGAAAGAAGCTGCTGCTAAGAATAGTTCAGCAGGAAAGATTAGCACTCCTAACTCAAAGATGGACTGATTTCTTCATTTTTGTTTAGTTCCTGCTCAGGTCTGTAGGATCATGGCAGAGATTGGCAACGACGGCGA
Organism: Valencia hispanica; assembly: GCA_963556495.2. Lineage (NCBI taxonomy): Eukaryota > Metazoa > Chordata > Actinopteri > Cyprinodontiformes > Valenciidae > Valencia > Valencia hispanica. The sequence continues at coordinate 14,148,189 of OY747702.1, read as the reverse complement.
CACACAGAACCAGTCCAAGGACACTGTGGACGCAGGATCATGGTTTGATAAAAGGTAACTGCCGGTTCTCTGTCAGGTTATAATCGTGAGCCACTAGAATTTCCTTGTCAAACAAGTAAGTCCATCGTGCTTTCCGAGGAAGCCAGATCTGATTGATGTAAAAGCTTTTCTACGCCCCCTGCTGTAAAAAAACATTTAGACTTTGTGGTGTTATTCAGTGTTTTCTGTTAAACAAGTACTTCTGGTTCATAGTGAAATACTCTCAGGAGTTTCTGTGTTTGTTTCATTGTGTACAGTACCAAGTCAGAATACAAGACGAAGATAGGAGGCAGCTCCAACAGTCCCGCTATGCCCTCTGACCCTTACCGCTACAGAATGGACTACCCTAGCATGGGAACCTGCCTGATAATCAACAACAAGAACTTCGAAAGGCGCACTGGTAAAAAAGTCTGCCTCTGATCTCCCAAACTGATAGAACAAATAACAAGGTTCAGTTTTATTACTGCGTTATTGTACCACCTGGTTGTCTGTAGGACGCTTAAAGCTCCAATCAGTTGAAAAGCTTTAGTTAATGAACAATCACACAATCCTTTTTGTGGATTTTTATCCCAATCACAGACACTACCCTTACATTCGTTGTCTGTGTAGAAAATGTCAGATATAAAAGGGGCGTTGCCAGGATACTGAAACATCTGTGGATTAGCCCAGCCCAGAAATAACATGTTCAAACAACAGTTGTATCCATTAATTTCAAGTAATTTCATATAAAACGATTATAGGCCATGCTTTCCTGCAGCCTGAGTAACAGATTTAGAAAAACATATTAAATAGCTAAATTCAGTTTTTCCAACAGTTTGTGATATATTTAATATTTCATCGTAAACACATTATCAGTGTAATCCTGTCCCCATATACTTAAAGGTTGAATATGGAACATTTTCATAAAAAGGTATTCAAAAAAATAAAATACCTCCATGGGTGTTTCAAATGGTGCAAAATGAAATCATTTGAATTAAAATATAATAAAATATAAATTTTAACGGGCACGACAATGACATAATATTTACACCCACCGCCAGAAGCGGCCGCCGGGTGCCAGATACAGTCTCTATGATCCAACTATGTGGTCAGTACAACTCGGCTGGTATTGGGAAAAATGGCTGAGTATGCAAGTCAAGCATCAGCTTCAGAGCCCTGGAGGAGACATCGTTATCCGTCTCAGGAGAGGAGTGACCAGAGAACAACAGAGACTAGAGTAGTTTTAGGGGAAGCCTACACTAGATGGACCCACATAAAACGTTTCCACGGCGTCAAACACACGCGGGAACGGCGACTTTCCTCCTGGATCGGTAAGCTAACTCACTCGCTAACTTTAGCTGTCAGTTAAACTGCTCTAAAATACATTCCTCACTGGACACGGTTCAGGCTGGTCACTGGGCGTATCGGCAGCGAACCAGGCAACCCACCAACGGGAATTATTTTTATATTGTTGTAGCTACAACTTAGACCCACTAGATGTCACTATAGTGTTCATGTTACATATCCAACCTTTAAAGTTCCTGTTAGGATCTTCTAGTTCCGTCTTTTGTTTCTGTTGTGCTACATTATAAAAAGAATCAGATTTTTCATTCATTTTTAAATATTTTTTTTTCTTTCTTAGTCTTTTTTTACTCCTCCATGAGCTCCAGTCCACAGATCTCACCCTTGCTTCATCAAACTGTTTTATAGATGTTGACGTTGAGCAGATGTTCTCTTTATTTTCCTTCAGGAATGAGCTACCGAAGTGGAACAGATCTGGATGCTGGCAGTGTCGTTAAGACCTTCACTAAATTGGGTTACAAGATCAGATTGTTCAATGACCTGACCGTGAATGAGATTAAAAAACAGCTAAGGAAAGGTAAAAGGTGACAACCATGACAGACTAAGGAATCACACTTAGAACCTGAGGTCAGTTCTCAAAAAAGCAGGGGGAAGAACTGAAGCTAACGAACTGAGACAAATAATAAGGTTAGAATGGGTCCCCATCAGTCTGGATCTGGTTCAGAAGTTGATATCCAGCATGTTGGGGTGAATTAAGAATAATAACCACCATAAATATAGACTCTACACGTAAATTAGATTTATTGGTTAAGCCAAATCTTTTAAAACTTCTAAAATGTTTAATTGCTCTTCATGAGACCTGCATGAAAATTCAAAGTTTTTGAAGCTTTAAAAAGATGGATATTTGTGTCACTGTTTTACTGCTTTTTAAGTTTTATGCAAATAGCTTTTGGCTATTATGAACGATTCTAGACCATCATTGGTAGGTCTTATGTATGGAGGGGGGGTTAGTTAAGTTACTGATAAGCATCACGTCTTTTAGATGCCATTAGTAGTTTATTCACTGCTAATGTCATAATAATGATGGGTACGATTTACTGACAAACAGCTAAAATGGCAGAATGAGAATCATGTGCAGTATAACTCCACCTTACTGTCTGCAGTGGCTGAGGAGGACCATAGTCAGCACGCGTCGTTTGTCTGTGTGGTGCTCAGTCACGGAGATGAGGGAGTGATCTACGGCACCGACGGGGTCGAAAAGATCGAAACCCTGATCGAAAACATTAAAGGAAAACGATGCAGGAGTCTGCTGGGGAAACCCAAACTCTTCTTCATACAGGTCCATTAGCCACACACACCCCTGTGCTACTCATGAGTCCAAAATGTTGCTTCGTTTTAAGCTCTCTGGCTTTTATTGTGGGGGTGGGGTGGGGGAGTTCTGATGGTTGGAACTGTTTCCTGGTTTGGATTTAATCTTTCTTGTACCTGGATGTCCTTGGGGCTTCAGGCGTGCCGAGGTTCAGGACTGGACAGTGGCGTGGAGACAGACGCGGTAACATCGTCAACTTCTGAGAAGATTCCTGTGGAGGCTGACTTTCTGTACGCGTACTCCACTGCTCCAGGTAATCGGCTATAAATGCCTTCCTCTCCATATTCCTGCCTGCTGGTTGTCGGCTGAGCCTCCTCTCTAACCCCGATCGCTCCACCTGCAGGCTACTACTCCTGGAGAAACACCAGCAACGGCTCCTGGTTCATACAGTCACTGTGTGAGGTTTTGGATAAGTTCAGTGGACAGCTGGAGCTGATGCAGATCATGACTCGAGTCAACCACAAGGTGGCATTCAACTTTGAATCTGCTTCCAACATGCCTGGGTTTGAGGAAAAGAAGCAAATCCCCTGTATTGTGTCAATGCTAACCAAAGACTTCTACTTCCCTAAATAAATGAGCTTAATGGCTAATCAAGCTTAGAAACGACTCACCTTTAAGAGTCAGAAAGGACTCTAAAAGGAAGCAGAATAGCAATTTCTTTTATTGGGAGTTTAAAGAGAACTGGATAAAGGAAGGATTATTTTTGTGGTTTTAGTCGAGTCTTTTATAGCCCGTGTGGAAAAATATACACACAGAAACTGATTTTTGTAAAGGAAAGGGGTACAAACTACTTTGTTTTTCAATTTTAAAGCAATAACATCAGCCTTGTATTTACTGGAAAACAAAAACTAAGCTTATAATTGGTTATATTTGTTGTGTTCTCTGTGTTCACTGCAGCAAAGTCTATCCACAATCTCTTCCAGTGGAACATTACTGCAGCATCCAACTGATCTCTGCCAGGAACATACTTTAGTATTCAAAAAAACTTTGAGCTGGACCAGGACCATTTAACTGTATCAACATATATTAAGGTTTAAAAAATTTTTTTTAAATCCCTTCAAATGTTCATTAACTTTTGGCTGACTGGCCAAAAGGGACACTTTTCTGTTAAATTAAAACTGGTAGTAAATAAAGTAGCTGTTTGTTCTATATTTTACCTGAGGTATACTTAACAAAATACAAATAAACACGTTATTAAAACCAATCATTGTTACTGTAATAAATGTTATATTATGTTTTAGCAGCAGGAGTATGGTATTTTTACTTTAAAGTTGTCTGAATCTTATGCCCTTTTCAATTCATTCAAGGGTTCCTCTATGAAGGAATGTTAGGGCCATTGTAGATAAAAGACAAATAATAAATGACTATGGAGGAGTAAATGTCAGCCAAAAAACTGAATTGAACTGAATCAAAAATGTCTGACTTTGTAATCTCTGTAATTTATGCCTTTTCAACATCAGAGAATATCCACGTTTTTTCTTGAAAATATGTGATTTTAATCTCCCAATGCTGCACAGTGACACAGTTGATAGCACGGTTGCCTTGCAGCAAGAAGGTCCTGGGTTTGAATCCCAACCTAGGGTCTTCCTGCTTGGACTTTGCATGTTCTCCATGTACATGTGTGGGTTCCCTCCAGGTACTCTGGCTACCTCCCCTTCTCCAAAAACATGACTGCTAAAGTAATTGGTCTTTCTAAATTGCCCTTAGTTGCCCTGCGATGGACTGGGGACCTGTCCAGGGTGGAACTCTCACCTAATCGACAGTATAGATAATGGATGGATGGAATCTCCAAATCTTTTTGCTTTTTGGCAGAAATTCACTCATCTGCGACTCATTTTGTTTTTAATCAACACTGACCCTGATTATTGTATACAAGGACAAAAAACGGGCTTTTCTTTTTAAACAAACCCTGCTAGAATAAGGCCGTAGAATTCTGAATAATTTCAGTGTTATGAATAATTTAGCTGCTATAAATACAGAAAGAGAAGATAAAACTCTCACCTTCTAGTATGAAAGGAAGCATTTGGAGTTAGCTAGGTGGGTTTTTCCGGCTGTGTCATGCTGTTGGACATCTTGTTATCAGTAGCCATGTTAGTCACTGTCTTGTTCGGTTCCATTCACCGAGGATGTCTGAAGTTCACCGCGTTCCAGTTCCAATTTGGAGAACAGGTTGGGGTTTACTGATAGTTGTAGCCTCTGACTAAGCTGACTACTATTAGACATGTAAGACTCCAATGCCTTTTCCTTCATTCTCAACTCAGATAATGCAGCAATACCACCAACCGTCACTGAACATTAATATTTACAGTAATATGTGTGACTGTCTTATCCCACCAATAAGAATGGGTTACAGAAATTCAAATGTAACGGTGTACATTAGCGTTACTTAAACAGATTTTATAGCATGAAATTTTTTCCCCGATATTAAAACCCGACCTGTAAAATTTGAGTATCTTCATTTAGACAATACAATGCAGTTAAAAAACAAAAAAAGTATTTACTCCCTTAGCGATTTCTTCACTGTTTGCTTTCGTAAATGTTTCAGATCATCAAACTAACAAATATTAGACAAAGATAACCTGAGAAAATTCAAAATGACGTTTTCAAATGATTTTATTTATGGAAGAGATAAAGCTATCCAAACCAATTTAGTATGATGTGAAAAATGAGTTGCCTCTTTTGTTAAATCATGGATTTATTGTGATTATTCACAGCATTTTTTGGGAAAGCTGAGTTTCAAGTCACCATACTCAAATGTGATTACTGCCAGAGCTATAGAATGAAGGAACCATAAACAGAACATGTCTGATAACACGAAGTAGGATACACATCATGTCCCAGTTACAGAAAAAAATAACAAGATGGGGAAACAAATCCATTTCTAAGGCTTTGGGACTCCGTTGAACCACAGTCGGAACCAACCAGAGAAATCATGAAACAATAGTGAACCTTCCCTGCAGGATAGACCTAGCTTGCATCATTCAGCAATAAGATAAAGAGTTCTAAGTCAAAACCTGTTAACAAAAAAATACCCAACAATGTCCTGTCTCGCATTTGCTGAAATACATCTCAGTGATCCCCGATACTTTTTGGAAAATACTCTCTAAACTTAGAAGGCGGAAGTTAGCATCTAACCTTAGAAAAGATTAAAGAAGGCTTGTGTCCTGTTAGGGCGTAAAACTAACGCAGCAAAAGTAAACAGGACAGTAACAATGAAACATGACTGTGGTAGCGTGATGGTATGGGGCAGGTTTGCTTCTTCTGGGCCTTATTGCAATATTTCATGGAACCATGAATTCTGCTCTCTACCAAAGATTCCTAAAGGAGATTGTCTGACCATGTTCTTAAAGTTTAGCTCACGCACACTTGGTTTATGCAGCAGGACGACGATCAAAAGCACACCAGCAAGACCACACCTGAACGGTTTAAAAAGAAGGTACAAAAATAAAGGCTCATTAATGGCCTAGTCAAAGTCTATAAAAGCTATTTACCCCCTTGGACGTTTTATCTTTTTTATTACCTTTATAAATCAATCATGAGTAACACATTTTTGGCTTTTTGGAGATTTTTTTTTTTTTTTTACAAAATGACAAACAAAAAAAACAATGTAACATAAATGTAGTGATTCCATAAATATTCACCCCCTTCCAGTCAGTATTTAGTAGAAGCACCCTCTAGACATGAAGTCTGTGTGGACAGGTCTCAGTGAGGCTGCTTATCTGAACTCTGCAGTTTTCCTCCATTCCTCTTGCTAAGCTGTTCCAGCTCTGTCAGGTTGCCATGTGGATCAGCTCTGAACCGCCCTTTTCAAGTCCGGCCTCAGATTCTCTGTCGGGTTGAGGTCTGGGCTTTGACTGGGCCACTCCAGGACGTCCATCTTGTCGTCCTCAAGCCATCTCTGTGCAGTTGTAGCTGGATGCTTCTGGTCGTTGTCTTGCTGGAACATAAATGTTCTCTGAAGCCGTAGATCTCCTGGAGATGGGGACAAATTGTCCTCCAGGATTTCTCTATATTTTCCTGCATTCTTTTTACCTTCCACCTTTACAGGCCTTCCAGGGCCTGCTGCCAAGAAGCATCCCCACAGCATGATGCTGCCACCACCATGCTTCACAGTGGGGATGCTGTGTTTGTGGTAATGTGCAGCGTTTGGTGTCCACCAAACAACGTCTTGTCTGTTGGCCAACACACTTCAAGAACTTGACCATGTAGTCTCCCACATACCTAATAGCAAACACTAGTCGAGTCTGCCACTCTCCCTAAAACTCTGACTGGTGAAGAACCCAGGGAACAGTCTCTCCCATCTCAGCTGCCGAAGCTTGTAACTCCTTCAGCGTAGGCCTTGGTGATGTTACGGCTAAAAATAGCTTCTTCTTTAAACAAAGATGAGTTCCTTAGGAGTATTAGTATTTAATATAACATACTGACCAACATGGAGGAACAGAGTGAACCGATACAGTTCCATTCTCACATTCCCTACTACCCAACCCTTCTAATCCAAACTCTTCAACTGTATTCAGCAATCAATGTATATCTTCTAACAGCATGAGCTCAGTGTCCTGTGTGTCTTCTTCACGCCGCCTCCAATAGCAAACAGAGCGTCAGTCTCATCTTTACAAGGCCAGAACGTACTATTGATGTCTGCCGCTTGCTGACGTCTGCCCTGTCAGTCCGAACAATACACACAGAAATCTTTTGTTTTATCTTCATGACCTACTGTCCTGGATGCACTTACTAAGATAGGGAAAAAAATCATCAAATCCTAATAAGATCACAGTCACTTTTAAAGGGGATAAATATTATCAATTCAATTCAGTTTATTTCTACAGCGCCGATTCACAACAGATGTCATCTCAAGGCAGTTTACAAGAAAAGTCATTTCAATACAATCATACAAACATTCCAATTAGTTCAAGGTTTGAGTTAGTTTCCTATTTAAGGAATCCCAGCAGATTGCATCGAGTCATTGACTTGAGGTTACGTCCCGTTGATGCAGACCTCCAACCACAGCAATCCCTCACACTGAGCAAGCATGTAGCGACAGTGGAGAGGAGAAACTCCCCTTTAACAAGAAGAAACCTCCAGCAGAACCAGAACCAGTAGGAGCGGCCATCTGCCACGACCGTCTGGGGGTTTGAGAAGACAGAGCAGACACACAGAAAGGACAGAAGATCTGATATAAGAGAACTTTCTATGTTACAGAAAGTAAAAAGTTGATAACAGGACACGGTGGATGTTCAGTTACTGAGACCATCCAGTATATGCCCCCCTACAACAGAGCATTGTAGCTAAGCAGGATACCAGACCAGGTGTACCTTCTATGGAGAGAAAAACACTGAGAGAAAACTGAGTTGACAGTTGAAATAACATCATATAATACAATGCATTCATGCAATCATTTAGGTTTTGCTACATATTTGTATTTAATTGTAATTAGCTTGTAGAAATTGAAATTAGTTTCAATTTAACTTTAAAGGGCTTACTAGTACATTTTTCTGGTCAAAAAAAACAAAATTTTGTTGACCATGATTGATTTGTGAAAACAAAAAGGATTTTATATGTATATATATATATATATATATATATATATATATATATATATATATATATATATATATATATATATATATATATATATATATATATATATATATATATATATATATATATATATATATATATATACTAGTTGGTAGTTATTACACACACTTGATTGATTGATTTATTAGAGTTTAGGGGGCTAATACTTTCTTAATTTTTTTACATTTTCATCCCTTGATAAATAAAATCATTTGAAAACTGTTTTGTGTTCACTCAGGTTATCTTTGTCTGACATTAAAATGTGTTTGTTTACTTCAAACTGTTGTTGAAAAGTTCTCACTTCAATCAAATAACACCAGAGGGAGACAGTTATCGTCTTTAACACCACAGGTTTCTAGGTTAAACTCTTCTGTTGTTCCAGACCCTTGATAGAGACATATTTCTCCTGTTTTGGTCACAATGTCACTCTGAATGTTAGGATCTGAGATCGCTACTTCACACTTTTTTTCATATTGTATTATTAGGATAGAATTGGTCACCTAACATTACTATTGCTAGCATTAATATTATTATAAAAAGAGACGATCCCTTAAAGTCAGTTTATATTTATGTCATCAGGGTGGTTTAAGGAGAATTACTGTTGGATGGGATCATGATGGAGACTGTTTTTTATCCATCAGATGTTTGTTGACATTACAGAAAAGTGATGATTTCATTGCAGGTCATGTCTGAGTTATATAATGCCCTCTGAACATGCTAAGCACAAACCTCACAAGAGGAGTTCGCTTCCAACTCACAACTTCATAAACACAATTCCTAATAAGTTAGCTCATAATACATTTCAGAAACATCTCATCCCAAAAACCTGTCGGGACCTGCTGCATCCTGGAACACCGTTTTGGAAAACTCCAGCTGTTCCACGAACCCTGCTTGTCTTCCTGGAATGGACTTGTTCTGAAAACAAATATTTCAGCTATGAGTTGTTATAGAAATATGAACCTGTTAGCGTGTAATGAAGCTTTTTAGCCACCTTTTATTTAGATGAATTCTTCCCATCATTGGAGACATTTTGTAACTTCCTGTGAGCACCTAATGGACTATTTAAGATTATCTATATACAGTGGGGCAAAAAACTGTTTGGCAGCCACCGATTGCCCAGGTTGTTCCACTTAAAAGATGACAGAGGTCTAATTTTCATCATAGGTGCCCTTCAACTGTGGGAGACATAATGTAAAAAAAAAAAAATCATGAAATCACATTTTATGATTTTTAAAGAATGTATTGTACAATGGTGTAAAAAATAAGTAGTTAGCACCTACAAACAAGCAAGAATTCTGGCCCTCACAGCCCTGTTACTTCTTCTTTAAGAAGCTCTTCTATCCTCCAGTCATTACCTGTATTGATGGGGCCTGTTTGAACTCCTTATCTGTATAAAAGACACCTGTCCACACCTTTAAACAGTCAGACTCCAACCTCCACCATGGCCAAGACCAGAGAGTTGTCCAAGGACACCAGGGACAAGATTGTACATCTGCGCAAGACTGAGATGAGCCAATCTACTATAGGCAAGCAGCTTGGTGAGAAGAGATCAACTGATGGAGCAATTATTAGAAAGGTGATCACTGACAATCTCCCTCAACCTGAGGCTCCATGTAAAATCTCACCTCGTGGGGTACACATGATCTTTAGAAAAGTGATGAAACAGCCCAGAGCTACACGGGGGGAACTGGTCAATGACCTGAAGAGAGCTGGGACCACAGTAACAATGGTTACTATTAGTAACACACTATGTCGTCATGGATTAAAATCCTACAGTGATCGAAAGGTCCCCTTGCTTAAGCCAGGCCTGTCTAAATAGGCCTTTCAGAGTCCATCTGGATGATCCAGAGGAGGATTGGGAGAATGTCATGTGGTCAGATGAGACCAAAATAGAACTCTTTGATATAAACTCCACTCACCATGTTCAGAGAGGGAAGAATGCTGAGTAGCATCTCAAGAACACCATACCCACTGTGAAGCATGGGGGTGGAAGCATCATGCTTTGGGACTGTTTTTCTGCAAAGGGACCAGGACGACTGATCCTTGTAAAAAGAAGTATGAATGAGGCCATGTATCGTGAGAATTTGGACAAAAGCCTCCTTCCATCAATGAGAGCATTGAAGATGAAATGTGGCTGGATCTTTCAGCATGACAATGATCCCAAACACATCGCCCTGGCAACGAAGGAGTGGCTACGTACAAAACATCTCAAGGTTCAGGAGTGGCCTAGCCAGTCTCCAGATCTCAATCAAACAGAGAATCTGTGGAGGGAGTTGAAAGTCTGTGTTGCCCAGCAACAGCCCCAAAACATCCCAGCTCTAGAGAAGATCTGCATGGAAGAATGGGCCAAAATAGCAGCTACAGTGTGTGCAAACCTGGTGAAGACCTACAGGAAATGTTTCACCTTTGACATTGCCAACCAAGGTTACATTACAGTAAGTATTGAGGGGGACTTTTAGTATTGACCAAACATTTATTTTTGGCACCGTTGTACAAATAATTTTTTTTTAAATCATACAATGTGATCTTTCTGGATTTTTCCTTTACATTCTGTCTCTCACAGCTGAAGTGTACCTATGATGAAAATTACAGACCTCTCTCATCTTTTTAGGTGGGACAACTTGCACAATCGGTGGCTGCCAAATACTTTTTAGCCCCACTGTAAGATGATCACTTTAACATAGTTAACTAATGCTTCTGTACATGCCATGTTTCTGCCCAGATGGCGCTGTAATGTGAGATCTGCCACCCTGAACAAGGTTCTCTTGGAGGTCTGTGTGGGATACTGTACGTTACAGTGCTCTGGGAATTGTTTTGTTGCATTTTCACTGTTGTTTTTGCTCAAACAAATTCTAATAAAAAAAACAAGTTAATGTCTCCCATCAAGGCCAGTAGAACTTGCCTCTATGTAAACATGTAATTACCTCTAACCCCAATAACAGGTCGTATCACCGTTGCTAGAAGCAACTGGCATCAAGTTTGATAACTGGCAATGACTCTTTCACATCACTCTGAAGGAATATTGACCCACTCCTCTTTGCAAGATTGTTTTAATTAAGCCAAAATGAGGGATCTTTGAACATGGAGAGCTTGTTAAAGGTCTCACCACTGCAGATTGGTAGGATTTACGTCCAAACTACTCCAGAACCTTCTTGTAACCATTCAGAGGTGGACTTTCTGGTGTGCTTACAATCATGTTCCTGCTAGATAATCTTACATCACCTTACATCACAAGCAGATGGCTGGACATTCACCTTCAGCAGTTCTTGTTTTTGTATGTTCTCAGGTTATTTTTGTCTGATATTGAAATTTGTTTAATGATCTGACACATTCCGTTGGGCTTTTTTAAAGAAGCAGCTCAAGACTCATTCATTCAGACCGGCTTTTAACTAGTTTTATGCTGTATGATCCTGTATGTACTCTGTTTTTTTCCGTTTTTTAATGCGTTTATCTTGTGTTTTAAAGCACTTTGTGGTTTTCTGACATTTGAAAGATGCTACGTGAATAAAATTTACCTACTTTACTTACATTTAAAAGTGACAAAAAAAACAGAAGACACAGTTTTTCACCACAAAGCTCGGCTCTCTGTGTTAATTAGCATTATGCCTGTTACTCAACCCCTGTATGAAATGCGATTATCAACACAGACATAATATGTGCTTTGATGAGGAATAAGGAACAAATGAGTGAATAACACGACAGAATGACTGGTGTGTGCATTGGAAGCTTTAGAGAAGGTCAGCAGGTCTTCGCTGCTTTGTTGTATCATGTTTTGTGTATTCTTGTTTTACTGCTGTTTTTACATTATATGCTTTGTCTGTGTTTTATTGCTGTTTTTATTTTACCCCTTACTCATGTAAAGCACCTTGAATTACCTTGTTGTTAAAAGTGTGCCATACAAATAAAATTGCCTTGCCTTGCTGTACCAGGAACTAAACTTCTTGTTACATTTTCCCTTTAAAAGAGGTTATCTTGAAAATATTTTTAGAATCCTCTCCACTCATGTACATTCTATAATTTTCTGAATCATGCAAAAGCTGTAAATGACCCCCCCCCCCCCCCCCCAAAAAAAAAAATCTGACAAGGCTGTTATTCCTTACTGATGTTTAAACTGTAGCCATCCCCGCCCTACGTATCGCCCTGCAGGACACGCGTGTGAAAAGCAGATAATCCCTGACTGTAAGGCAGTGATAGAGCCGCTCAGTGTTGGTACCTGACACTTCCTGACACCGCCTAGTGGCATCCATTCGCAGGTTGTGTTCAACTAATTGGAAACAGTGATTTATCGAACACAGAGTTTCTGTTCCTCAATGAAAGTGGGCTGTTTTCTCTATAGTGTAAATAGAAAGCGTGAACTTGTGTAGTAGTTCCTCAGTGGCAGAAATGAGCAACAATTCATAACATCTCTAAGAGTTCGCTGAGCTCCGCTTGGACTTTAACTTTAAAGTTGAGCTTTTCTGCAACAATCAGTACAGCTGGACTTAGTATGAAACAGAAGATGAAGTTACAAAAAAAAAACAACCAATTAGTACGGTAGAGGATCCGTGATGCTCAGGGTCTGTTTCTCTGTCACAAAACTGAAAATGGGTCGTCACTGGGTGTTTCAACAGGATATTGATACAAAACGTAAGGTCAGATTAACATACAAATGGCTCTCCAGAGTAAATGGTCCTTCTTCAGTAGCCATCTCAGTCCCCAGAACTAAATCAAAACCTGCTGGGGTGAACTGAAGAGAGGAGAGCATAAGAGAGGACTAAGAATCTAGAGAAATATAGAAAAAGGAATAATAATTACTATCCCTGTATGCTCCAACTTTGTGAAATGTTGTAGAAGTTCTGTCCTGTTAGCAAAAGAAGGGTGTAAAAACGATTGATAAAAGGGATACTGACAACGGCTCAGGTCGCCAGATTGTTGTTAGAATATTAGGGGGCTCAATATTTGTGTAAAACTATGCTACTGGAATTAGAAATATGGATCTATTTTAACATGTTTTTCAGGGGTGCTAACATTCTTGTCAACCTGTCTAACACATTTAATATATTCATTTAGAATTTTTGCAAACATGCTTTTGCAACGTTTCAATGTTTGTAGGTAGCTGCCATAGAATGTATATATAAAATAAGGTAGCCGCTCATTCCCAACCAGTGTTTAGGCAAAATTGAAATCTAAACGTTCGCTTTTTGTTCAATGCATATGTTATGGTAATTTATTACGTTTTTGTTATTTTTATTTGTGTATTTAAATTTCCCCCTAAAACTTACTTTTAAAGTGTTCCGCTGTAGCCTACTGTTTAATTTCAGGTGTAGCCTACACTTCCATCTCTACGTTTCGGGGCGGAAAAAAGAAAGAAAGAAAAGAAAAGAATCATGCGTGAAACCTGTTTTGGACCCTTCAAACAGTAGGAAACACGGCGAATTTTTAGATGCACATTCTGGAAAATAAAACGAAAATGCTGTTTCACAATAACTGCTGCAGCTGCCTGGCCTTGCATAAACGTATATACACCGGTTGTGAGAGGTTTCTGGTTTCGTTTCTGCCGCCGAGGCGCGTTACCGAAAAAAGGCTGCGGTGGGTAGCTGAAGGAGGAGGGAGAATTGAGGAAGCGAAAATGAAATCCAGTTCAAAGATCGTCTATGTATGTGTTGATGGCTAAACCAGTTTTAAAAATACGCATATTTCTTTCATTCAAAGAAACTGGTTTCTTATACCAGTTTTAAAGATAATTTAAGCTGAAAACATGTAAAAAAAACTCTTAGAGAAACCAAGTCTTCACGTGAATGCATTTTAAACTTTTCACGACGGCGACAATAACAACAACACAAATATAGATCGTAGTGAGCACTCTTCGTGTTTTTCCGGCGATCTTCTGCGACTCCGCTCGACACCGAGCCGGAGCGAGAGCTAGAGAGCTTGAAGGGGGATTTCCAGCACGCGCCCTGACTTCCCGAAGCAGTCGTTGTTTTGCTTTCGGTCTGAATGCAGAAACAGAAATAAACCATCGACACCATCTTTTTTCTTCTTCTTCTCTCCTTTCAGTTTTAAAGCCTCGAGCTTACTTATTCGTCCACCTCGGGCCGAGCGTGTTTTTACTCCGGACAGCTGCGCTGAAGGAGCCACAGGCCGTCCAAGCTGAGAAGGTAACAGTTTTTATTTCCGCATATATATAAAAGCTGTCGGGCTGCGTACACACAGCACACAGGCACACACGGCGATTTCCCACGGGACGACATGACAGCTCCTCGGCTCGCTCTGTAAGTGAAAGTACCCCATGTAGTTTCTTTAGCCCTCGTTCGGTTGGCGATGTACTGGATTTATTTTCACTTTTGCCTTCGGTTGTTTTTTGGGTCAGCTCGCTGGCAGGCGTTAGACAAACAGACCGCGGTAAACTTTTGACCCGACCTCAGCGGCTGAATTCAACTTTAGTGAAATAAACGTGTCCATAACGGTACAGCTCAGAGTTAGCGCTCAGAATGCTGTCGTTTTGAACATATGACTTAAATGGACTTATTGCTGTTATGCCAGTTTATCCTTACTTTAATAGTTTTTAGCTGTGACAAATAAAATAATTACACGTGAGAGTGCCGTGTTGTATTTCTTCCATTATTTATAACTCATTATATTTTAACTGTATTTGCTGGCTTGCATAGAAGGGGAAGAGGGTAGAGTATATTTGCAAGCGAGTAGAACAAAGGTCGCTTTCAGCGCAGTTAAAATTTGACTAAAACATCTGAGAGTTTTTAGAAGGGGGGTGTTCTCATGTGGATCTGATCATAAATAAAAGTGATGCACAATAATTTGAAGTATCTGATCGATAAGGATTAGGGTGAACACAGAGAGGTAGGAGGGGGATGATCCAGGCCTGTTGCTGTTTTTTATTTTTAAACCAGGCAGTTACCGAGCCATGTTACCTGGTTTGACCTATGATGGAGCTGTGAAGGCGATGTGCAGCAGGGATCCTGTTCAGGGCCTGCTGAACTTTTGATCATGTCAGGAACCAGCATGTTTTTAAAGGAAGCATGCTGTATTTTTTATTTTGTCTTGTTGTCTTAAGATCTGGACTGCAGTCAGCCCGGTTACAGCCGCTGATCGGAACATGTGTTGATGTTTTATGCTTGCGCCCTCTGCTCTCTTAGGTCACCATGCCTGTAGAAAGAATGAGGATGCGGCCGTGGCTGGAGGAACAGATCAATTCTTGTCAGATCCCAGGGCTGAAGTGGGTTAACAAGGTAAGTTGTTGCTACAAGCGCTCTTCCATAGACTTATCCAGTGGCCATAAGATGCTAACAAACTGTGCTGTTCTTTTTTTTTCTTTAGGAAAAGAGAATCTTCCAGATCCCTTGGATGCATGCGGCGCGTCACGGCTGGGACCTGGAGAAAGACGCGCCGCTCTTCATGCGATGGGCCATACACACAGGTAAACTGCTATATGGGCCTAACCGGAGAGGACACTGTCAATGCTTCTACTTTCCTGCTGTTTTAAGTCTCATGCCTCATCAGCAGCGCAGTCTTTATCTGTAACAAATCTGAGAAACTTTACGGTTTGGCAGTATTTATGGGTTTAAAAGATGAACGACTGATTCTTATTTATTTTTTTACATTTAAACACCTCTAATAAACAAGCTACTCTTCATATTCTTTCTGAATACAAAGTGACCATTCGGTGCCTTGCAAAAGTATTCCCACCCCTTAAGTCTTTTTACATTTTGTCACATTGCAACCACAAACATCATGGTATATTATTGAGATATAACAGGAATAAAAGACTGCATCCCGCTGAGCACACTATGCTTGCTATGTAATATGGAAGCACTCTCTTGCTGCGTTTCTACCCAGTATTAAATCAGAAGGGCTGAATACACATGCATGCCACACTTTTCAGATTTCTATTACTAAAGAAATACTGCAAACCATATATTGTTTTTCTTCCACTTGACAATTGTGTACAATTGTGTAATGGGTAGAATCCCATTAAATACATTTAGCTTTGTGATTCTAACATGACAAAACATCAAAAAGTTCATAAGAATACCAAACTATTCAAAGCAATCTGGATACATAGTAATACATGAATTATTGGGGTTGTAGTTCTTTCCTTCTTAAAACCTTATAGTGCGCTAACAACAGATGCCCAACTCTGTTATAATAGTAAATGTACAAACGCATTATAACGTTGTGCAATAACAGTGTAACTTGTTTTTTTAACCTCCACCTGCAGGTAAATACCAGCCCGGTGTGGACCGCCCCGATCCAAAGACATGGAAGGCTAATTTCCGCTGCGCCATGAACAGCCTGCCCGACATCGAGGAAGTGAAAGATAAAAGTATGAAGAAAGGAACGAACGCCTTCAGAGTTTATAAGATGCTCTCGTCCTCAGAGAGGAGCTTAAAGAAAGGTGAGCGCTGCTGCTGCTATGTTGGCCTCTCTTCTTGCAAAATAGCCCTCAGAGGTTTTCAGTGCCGTGTTTCCTCAAAGGTCACTCTTTCCTTCGGTGTCTCCTTTTAGGAAAGAAGAAGGCAGATAAGGAAGGAAAGTTAAAGGGAAGCAAGGAGGTAGGTGAAAACCTGGGATCATGTAGGGGATGTTTTCTTGCAGGCGTGTCATGATCGGGTGGGGGGGGGTTGTTCCTGGTTTCTCGCTGTAAACCTCTGTGTAAACTTGAACCTGCCCAGATATAATCTTGTCTTTACGGCCAGTTCGGTAGCATTGCTGAGATACTTCACTGAGAAACGGGTTGTAGCTGCCGTTGTTCCTGCCAAGACAGAGAAAACACTTCCAGAACGCTTACTCGGAGTGAAGTGGGAAAGAGGAGGGGAAACCTGATTTGAACAATCAGGTCTCCTTCCTGTTCCCACGTGATGCAGAAACGCTCCCTGCTCGATCAGATAAGAGGCTGGGACACAGTGGGAGGGGTTCACTGCTGTGTTTGCTGGCCAATGTCTGCTTTATTGCAACTTCTACCTAAAAGGTGGAGAAATCCTGTAAATTCTGGATGAGATGAGTCAAAGGGTTTTGAGTGGAATAAGGGATCCAGACAAGTGTTGTTTCTTTTTTTTTTCATTCAAAAATGGAGACAGAGAAATGGTCACTTATGTATATTTCCTGGCTCTCTTACATTCACACGTTTCTCCTCTCTGCCTGCAGCAGAATGGCAGCTACAGTTTCTCACTAAGGTATTTACACCCAATAGAAATTTTACACAATTTCTTTGGTACAAACTTCACCTATTATTTTTAGATTTTATATAATAGACTGATGCAAAGTACAGCATAATTGTAAAGTTGAATAGATAACAAAACATAATAATAAAATATATATATATATATATATATATATAAAATGAATAATCATTTAATTGTTAAATTTTTAAAAATCTGAAAAGTGTTGTGTGCATTTGTTGAAAGACAACCATAAGAAGTCCAGTTTGCAGTTTGACATGAGCAATGTAGTAGGGGTGGGGCATCTTAGGTGCCTCACAATTTCGATTCAATTACTTTTTGGGTGCTACGATTAGATTATAAAAACAATTATTTTTCTTGCATATTTTTTTCCCATTTAGCATAGTGGGGACAGCATCATACTGTGGGGTCAGAGCTGATGGAAGGATATATGGGGCTTAATTGCAGCTGCTGCACAACATATATCGCAGATATATCGTGTGTGAAAGCACAAAGGATTGAGTGCAGTAATTGCTGGCAAATATATTCCAATGGTCATGAACTTGCATTTTTTAATGCTACTGTAATATTTAGCTAAAGGTCACAGTGATGGAAGCACAGATGAGAAAGAGAGTAGTGATATTGTGCAACGCAAAATAAGGCACAACCCTGGATGAAAACATGTTGGGAGAGTGGAAAAGTCTTTGGGCTGGGGCACAAGGTCCCACCTCCAGCAGGTAGACATCTTTAACATGCAGCATAGGCGTCCACTCCGAAAAAGCACAACACTTTTTTCATGTCTTTATTTCGAAAACAACGTTGCATCAGTTTAGTTTGTGTGTCACTTAAAGTTCCCAATGAAATACTAGAAGTATGTCGCTAAACAGGAAAAACTTCATGGCATATTATTACTTTTCTAAGGCAGCATAAATGTTTGTTTTGCACGATGTCTTTAAAAAAAAGCAACTCAAAATGTTTTTTCTTACTGGCAGTGAAACCCCCCCTCCCCCAAAATGACAAACGATTGTCTGCTGTGTATTTGGAC
This sequence comes from Valencia hispanica, assembly GCA_963556495.2. NCBI lineage: Eukaryota > Metazoa > Chordata > Actinopteri > Cyprinodontiformes > Valenciidae > Valencia > Valencia hispanica. Next base: position 14,129,723 of record OY747702.1, on the reverse strand, counting down.
CTATTAGCCAAAGAGCTAAAGATAAAGCTGTGTTTATGCTAAATTGCTGCATCCTGACTCATTTCCTCCTGCTTTCACTTCAATGTTTCACACATGCTGCAGGGATCTGTGTGTAACCAGCCACATTTTTGGCCGCAGACGCTGGCCGTATATTTAGCCAAAGCCAACCTCTCCTCTTCCTTTACCTTTCAGGGAGCTTCTCTGTCTCCAAACAGGACTTTTCCCAACGCCTACGGCGCACCCATCGACCGCTCCAAGCAGGTCACACTTAAAGAAGAGGCCCTGGAGCTTGCAGTGACCAACAGTGGATCAGGTACAGCACCTGTCACCTCTGTTTCTTGTTATCCCCCCCCCGTGTGTCATAGAGTTGATTTCCTTGTATCCAAGTTCGGTGTGTGATTGTGTGTTTGTGCAAACTGCAGCCATCCACAGTTCAGCAGGGGACCATGTGATCCAGAGCGAGCTGCTGCCAGACGTGTGCCAGACCATCGAAGTGACCACGGAGAACGAGGAGCAGACCGTCAGCTCCTCCCACTCGTACCCGCTGCAGATCTCTCCTGTGTCTTCGTGCTGCGGTGAGACGCCACGCACACATCAGCACACATCCCTGTTAACCACAGCATGTTATGAGGGGAGAAGAAAAGAAAAAAAAGCACCCAGATAACACACCTATGGCCATCATAGTGGTTTCAGTACAAACAAACGAGCCGCTTTCCTCGGCGAGCTCCGATCGGTTGGTTCTGAGCGAGTGGTAAAAAAAAAAACCCCATGTGGTTTAGATGGTGAACTGATGAACTGTTGGCATCAATCTGTGTGGCCTTATCTACAGGGCGAACCTGCGGGACGGCTGAAAACAGACGATCCGCTCTGTTCCTTCAATCAACCTCTCACTTATCAATCCAAGAATTTTCAGAACGTGTGATAGTTTATTCGTTTTTTTTAAATGTCTTTATCTTCTCTTACGTAAACACAGATAATTGCTCCTTTCTTTAAGGTGCTAGCCATTTGATCTCATCTACATTCCTGACCTGTCATTCAGGCTGAGCTCGATCTGTCAGTTTCAGCTCTCCTTGCCGTGTGTGTGTGTGTGTGTGTGTGTGTGTGTGTGTGTGTGTGTGTGTGTGTGTGTGTGTGTGTGTGTGTGTGTGTGTGTGTGTGTGTGTGTGTGTGTGTGTGTGTGTGTGTGTGTGTGTGTGTGTGAGCAGACCTTTGTGGGTAACTCCACCGTACAGCTTTTCAGGCTGTGTGGTTTTTAGCTCAGCTTTCCTGACTTCTCGTCTCCTCCGTCCACAGGCAGCGACACAGAGAGCGACACAGAAGACAACAAAGAGGTTGGTCTCCCACGTTTACACACACACAATCGCATGAAGGGTTCCATGAATGAATCAGCAGCTGGAGCAGTTGTCAGATAAACAGGTTTTTACCTGCTTCCAGCTTATTGCTCAAACAGGGTGTGTTTGTTTTACCGTTTGTGTTTCTGGGCCTTAGCCGTGACGCCAGTTTGGGAAAGTGGGCACGTCTTCAGTTTGTGGCAGATCTCAGAGGCTAGCTTGAGTGTTGAAGCGTTGTTTTATTAACATGTGTTAAGTTAGGTGTGTGTTCCTTCCTGTAAAAGTTGCAAAAGAGTGCGAAAAGGGAGGGCTCTGTTAGGAACCAGTGCTGTCAAACATTAACAGTTTGGTCTCTGTCTGTTTGTCCTTTTAGCTGTCCACCCCACTTCACAGCAAGCACACACAGCATGAAGAGCACCAACCACATGTTAGCATGCAGGGATTCACCCTGAAAACACACTTTTAGCCACACTCGCACAGAGGGCTGTTACATTAGAATAATCTGATGGTGAAATATTAACTGAGTCACACATGTGACTGTTGAGCTCCTTTATGCTTGCTGTTGTACTTCCTTGTAGTAGTAATATTACCACACCTTGAATTGCATTTTATTGGGCCAAACCAAAGCACCGCTTTATTATGAGGTGCGTGGAAAAGGATCAACGGATTTTCATTTCATTACTAATAAAACTTTGAGAAGCGGGTTTGGCCCTCTTCACCTTAATCCCGCTAAATGAAACTGTATCCCAAGCTTTCACAGACGAGGAGTCAATCGACCATCTGAACAACTCTAAGCGTCTACCTAAACCGACAGGAATCAGAGAAACAGCCGAGACTGGTGGTAGCTCAGGTGGAACAGTCTGTTATCTGTGGAGAGGTGGCAGGAAGAGTGTGAGAAATGGGATCAAAACTAACTCTTTTCATCCTTTTGTGTTGCCATTTGCGTCTCTGCTGCCTCTGTTAACACTCCTAACATGAATAAAAACCAACCATCCATCCATTTTTTATTTATTTTTTGCTGTCAGAGACCATGTGATGTCACAATAAGCAGAATTTGCACATATCCAACTCTCACCTGTGAAACCCCGCCCATAATCAGTCAAACCCATAAGTACCCAATTCCATACCATTCTTATGTGTGTCAAACCTGCAGCCTAGCAACAAGGTGGGTAGGTGTGGTCTGCAACCGCTAATTTGCATATAAGTGACCGAACCCTCTTAAAGGCTCATTCTAAAAGGGACTAAAATTGCCAAGAGTCGGGCTGCTGAGATCGTTTTATGTGAGAGTGACTTTGTGCAAAGAACTTCATTAACATGTTTTGTACAGAGCGTAGACCTATGACTTGTTTTAAAAAGAATATGTCCCCTTTAACAGTGAGAACGGGACCCTGAACACACTGTCCACACAGTGGAGCATGGTGGTGGTGGCATCATGCTGTGGGAATGTCTGTTAATGATAAAACCACCATGTTATCCTTTTACTTCACAATGATGCGCTACCTTTTATTCTTTCCCATGAAATGCCTTCAGAACTGTTTTAGGTTGTAAATGTGAAAGAGTCCAGGGGGTGTAGATACCTTTAGAAGAAGCTGTATTATCACGGTGAATCTCAGCACTGCAGATGTATATGTTTTTGCCTTATGCGGTGACCTCACCATCCCTCTTTTGTTTTTCCTGGTTTCCACCAACAGGCCATCGGCCCGACGTGGAAGCGGGAGTGCTCGTCCGTCCTCAGGATTCCTCCGTGTTCTCTGCCCGGCATGGCCACGTTCGTCACCCCGGCCAAGCCCAACTTCAGGGTCACCAGCCTGAAAGACCCCACGCCCCTCATCAGCTACCACATCGACAGCTGGACGCCGGCCTGCAGCCAAAACTCTCACACGTCCACGTCCAGCAGCCATGCTCACGAGGTGCGCGCCAGCGTCATTAGGAAAACCTCAGACGTCACGTCCTCCTGACCTCTGACCTCAGAAGAAGGGAGTATCACTGCATCCAGGGCGTAGGACTGACTGAGAACATTTTGGGGCTACATGGAGCCTGAAACATGGAGGGCAGACCTGCAGTTTACATCTGTGTGGAGCTCCAGTTCTCTCAGCTTTCCCTCTCGACTGACCAACACTCAGCTGGACGTATTAGCCCACCTAGTGGTGAGCATTTATCAGTCACTTTTTAGGGCCACTGCACGCCACTTACATATAAGGGGGACAAAAGGACCATACCGACATCCTCCATGTGTCACTGGTGCAGCATTTATCTGCTACTTACGTAGCATCAAATGGCTTTTAGCAACGAGAGCGTCTCAGCGTTTTTATAGCTCAACTTACCAAAGATCAGTTTATCCCAATCCGTTAGTTTTGACAAGCTTATTGTTTGAAATCATGTCTTGGTGTTCTTTATTCGAGCTGCGTCCCCGGTCACACACCATCTCTGCTGTTTAACCAAAACAAATCTTAACTGCTAGGTGAAATACTCCGCCAGGGTCACGTGGAACCAATGTGTGTTCTCCTACAGTGGCGATGTCATGCCAATCAGTTCAGGTCAACAGACAAATCATCAAACGTCTATTTATGTTCCCAATCACTGGCCCCACAGTGGACAGCAGGCTGTGTGGATGTGTGACACTGGAGCCACCACCGCTCAAGCAGGGGAGACGAACACTCATCGCCGTAATCATGTCTCCTCCTGGTGTCCACCATGTACATAGCTCTTTTTCGATGTGGGTTTATGTTCGCTTTAGCACCTTACAGACAGCACTAGTGTGTGTGTGTGTGTGTGTTTGTGTGTGTGAATGTGAGAGTGATGGGGAGAGAAAGCTTTACAGCAGAGATGTGCCTTTAAATGGTGTGGCCGCATTCAAACTATGCATGGGCCTGTATGGAATTCTTACTATGTGAAAATCATGAGGGAAACAAACCATGGGATCATAAAATTTCAACCAATCGGGGGAAACACGATGTATATGTTTTACACACAGAGTTATGCTCAATGTT